>JAJTWQ010000051.1:2400000-3600000 GCA_029007595.1 Solanum commersonii
CAATATTTTATTCCCCTGCGATATCACTAGATAAACAAAAATGTTGAAATGATGCAAATCCAAACCAAGTTATATGTTATCACTCCTTAGTTATCCAATAGTTATTGCAGTAATTTCTCTTTAGTAGCAGTTATTTTCCTGTAATAGTCCAGTTACTTTTCTTGTAATAGTGCAGTTATTTTCCTGTAATAGTGCAGTCTTTCATTCCAGTTAAGTTAGGAAGTCATGTCCAAGTTTTTAGGGGTAGTTATTTTATAAGTATTGTATTTAAACTATCTGGTGTCTGAGAAAATATAAGCAGAAAATTATTCAAGTCTTTGAGTATTTCAAACTTAAGAGATTGCAGGTTCTCTCCTAACGAACCAGCACAATAGGTCATAGGAAGAAAACATTTGATTTCACACTATAAATCCCCATAACCAGATCCATATCAGGGGACCATAACAACTTGGTATCAGAGACGAATGTTATGGGAGATCAAATTCAACATCAACTAGCATAATTGGTGAACTTATTTCAAGAAGAACGTGCAGCCAATATAGCGAGACAAGAAGCAATAAATGCTCGCTTAGATGCACTCACAAAGGATCTAGTGAATTCGAAGGTTGATTCTAAATCAATTGATCATACTAGTCAGAATCGGGGATGGAAGGGTAAACGTGGAGTGGCAGAAGGATCAAAATCAGATGCAGGAGGAAGTTCCTTCATTCCTAGGTATACAAAGTTGGATTTTCCACGGTTTACTCACCAAGGGGACCCTTTGGGATGGCTGAACAGTAGTGATCACTTTTTTCGACACCAACAGACTCTAGATGAAGAAAAAGTTAGTTTTGTTTCTTTTCATTTAGAGGGGAATGCACAACTTTGGTTTCTTCAACTAGAGACAGATCTACCTGAATCGTCTTGGGATGAATTCAAACGTTATTGTAACCTTCATTTTGGGACACAAATCAGAAGCCAGAAGTTAGGAGAATTGGCAAAGTTGTGCCAGATTGGGTCTGTGGCAGATTACCAAGAAAAGTTTGAGCAATAAATTTTGCGGGCTGGTACGCTCACACAGTCACAAAAAATTGAACTTTATATCAGTGGTCTTGTTGATTATATAGCAATTGAGGTTGAGTTGCATAATCCTCCAAATTTGTCTACAATGATGAGTTTATCCCAACTTTATGAACGTAAGGAACAATCTGTTTATTTGCAATCGTTAAATGCTTGCAAATCCAAGACAGCAGATTTCTCACCTCAACAACATGCCTGACTTGTGAAGAAACTAACCAGACCTGAAATGGAGGAAAGGCGACTTAAGGAACTTTGTTTCAATTGTGATGAACCATTCACCCGAGGTCATCAATGCAAGAAATTATTCTGGATTGACTTTATAGATGATGAGGAAGAGTTTGCTAGAAATGAGGGAAATACTAATTTCCGCACTTAGCGCTTGAGGACAAGTGCGATTTGAAGGAGGAGAGTAATGTTTCACTCCTTAGTTATCAAATAGTTATTGCAGTAATTTCTCATTAGTAGCAGTTATTTTCCTGTAATAGTATAGTCTTTCATTCCAGTTAAGTTAGGAAGTCATGTCCAAGTTTCTAGGGGTAGTTATTTTATAAGTATTGTATTTAAACTATCTAGTGTTTGAGAAAATATAAGCAGAAAATCATTCAAGTCTTTGAGTACTTTAAACTCAAGAGATTGCAGGTTCTCTCTTAACGTACCAACACCATAGGTCGTAGGAAAAAACATTTGATTTCACACTACAACTCCCCATAAACAGATCCATACAGAGGACCATAACAACTTGGTATCAGAGACGGATGTTATGTGAGATCAAATTCAACATCACCTAGCACAATTGGTGAACTTATTGCAAGAAGAACGTGCAGCCAATATAACGAGACAGGAAGTAATAAATGCTCGCTTAGATGCACTCACAAAGGATCTAGCGAATTTGAAGGCTGATTCTGAATCAACTTATCATACTAGTCAGAATCGAGGATGGAAGGTTAAAAGTAGAGTGGCAGAAGGGTCAAAATTAGATGCAGGAGGAAGTTCCTTCATTCCTAGGTATACAAAGTTGGATTTTCCATGGTTTACTGGCCAATGGGACCTTTTGGGATGGCTGAACAGATGTGATTACTTTTTTCGACACCAACAGACTCTAGATGAAGAAAAAGTTAGTCTTGCTTCTTTTCATTTAGAGAGGAATGCACAACTTTGGTTTCTTTAACTAAAGACAGATCTGCCAGAACCGTCTTAGGATGAGTTCAAACGTTATTATAACCTTCGTTTTGGAACACCAATTGGAAGTCAGAAGTTAGGAGAATTGGCAAAGTTACGCCAGATTGGGTCTGTGGCAGATTACCAAGAAAAGTTTGAGCAATTAATTTCGCAGGCTGGTACGCTCACACAGTCACAAAAAAGTTGAACTTTATATTAGTGGTCTTGCTGAATATATAGCAATTGAGGTTGAGTTGCATAATCTTCCAGATTTGGCTACACCGATGAGTTTATCCTGGATTTATGAACGCAAGGAACAATCTGTTTATTTGCAATCGTTAGATGCTTGCAAATCCAAGACAACAGATTTCATACCTCAACAACATGCCTGATTTGTGAAGAAACTAACCAGACCTGAAATGGAGGAAAGGGGACTTAAGGGACTTTGTTTCAATTGTGATGAAACATTCACCCGAGGTCATCAATGCAAGAAATTATTCTGGATTGACTTTATAGATGATGAGGAAGAGTTTGGTGGAAAGGAGGGAAATACTAATTTCTGCACATAGCGCTTGAGGACAAGCGCGATTTGAAGAAGGAGAGTAATGTGTCACTCCTTAGTTATGCAATAGTTACTGCAGTAATTTCTCAGTAGTAGCAGTTATTTTCCTGTAATAGTGCAGTAATTTTCCTGTATTAGTGCAGTCTTTCATTCCAGTTAAGTTAGGAAGTCATGTCGTAGTTTCTAAGGGTAGTTATTTTATAAGTACTATATTTAAACTATCTGGTGTTTGAGAAAATATAAGTAGAAAATTATTCAAGTCTTTGAGTACTTCAAACTCAAGAGATTGCAGGTTCTCTCTAAATGACCCAGCACCATAGGTCGTAGGAAAAAAACATTTGATTTCACACTACAACTCCCTATAACTAGATCCATACAGAGCACCATAACAACTTGGTATCAGAGACGGATGTTATGTGAGATCAAATTCAACATCAACTAGCACAATTGGTGAACTTATTGCAAGAAGAACGTACAGCCAATATAACGAGATAGGAAGCAATAAATGCTCACTTAGATGCACTCACAAAGGATCTAGCGAATTCGAAGGTTGATTCTAAATCAATTGATCATACTAGTCAGAATCGGGGATGGAAGGGTAAATGTGGAGTGGCAGAAGGGTCAAAATCAGATGCAAGAGGAAGTTCCTTCATTCCTAGGTATACAAAGTTGGATTTTCCACGGTTTACTCGCCAAGGGGACCCTTTAGGATGGCTGAATAGTAGTGATCGCTTTTTTCGACACCAACAGACTCTAGATAAAGAAAAAGTTAGTTTTGCTTCTTTTCATTTAGACGGGAATGCACAACTTTGATTTCTTTAACTAAAGACAGATCTGCCAGAACCGTCTTGGGATGAGTTCAAATGTGATTATAACCTTCGTTTTGGGACACCAATCAGAAGTCAAAAGTTAGGAGAATTGGCTAAGTTGTGGTAGATTACCAAGAAAAGTTTGAGCAATTAATTTCGCGGGCTGGTACGCTCACACAGTTATAAAAAATTGAACTTTATATCAGTGGTCTTGCTAATTATATAGCAATTGAGGTTGAGTTGCATAATCCTCCAGATTTGGCTATAACGATGAGTTTATCCCGGCTTTATGAACGCAAGGAACAATCTGTTTATTCGCAATCATTATGTGCTTGCAAATGCAAGACAACATATTTCTCACCTCAACAACATGCCTGATTTGTGAAGAAACTAACAAGACCTTAAATGGAGGAAATGCGACTTAAGGAACTTTGTTTCAATTGTGATGAACCATTCCCGAGGTTATCAATGCAATAAATTATTTTGGATTGACTTTATAGACGATGAGGAAGAGTTTGTTGGAAAGGAGGGAAATACTAATTTCCGAACTTAGCGCTTGAGGACAAGCGCGATTTGAAAGAGGAGAGTAATGTTATCACTCCTTAGTTATCCAATAGTTACTGCAGTAATTTCTCTTTAGTAGCAGTTATTTTCCTGTAATAGTGTAGTCTTTAATTCCAGTTAAGTTAGGAAGTCATGTCCTAGTTTCTAGGGGTAGTTATTTTATAAGTATTGTATTTAAACTATCTGGTTTCTGAGAAAATATAAGAAAAAAATTATTCAAGTCTTTGAGTACTTCAAACTCAAGAGATTGCAGGTTCTCTCTTAACGAACCAGCACCATAGGTCATAGGAAGAAAATATTTGATTTCACACTACAAAGCCCCATAACTAGATGCATATCAGGGGACCATAACAACATGGTATCAAAGACGGATGTTATGAGAGATCAAATTCAACATCAACTAGCACAATTAGTGAACTTATTTCAAGAATAACGTGCAGCCAATATAACGAGACAAGAAGCAATAAATGCTCGCTTAGATTTACTCACAAAGGATCTAGCAAATTCGAAGGTTGATTCTGAATCAACTGATCATACTAGTCAGAATCGGGGATGGAAGGGTAAAAGTGGAGTGGCAAAAGGATCAAAATCGGATGCAGAAGGAAGTTCCCTCATTCCTAGGTATACAACGTTGGATTTTCCATGGTTTACTGGCCAAGGGGATCCTTTGGGATGGCGGAACAGATGTGATCACTTTTTTCGACACCAACAGACTCTAGATGAAGAAAAAGTTAGTCTTGCTTCTTTTCATTTAGAGGAGAATGCACAACTTTGGTTTCTTCAACTAGGGACAGATCTGCCTGAACCGTCTTGGGATGAGTTCAAATGTTTTTGTAACCTTTGTTTTGGGCCACCAATCAGAAGTCAGAAGTTAGGAGAATTGGCTAAGTTGCTCTAGATTGGGTCTGTGGCAGATTACCAAGAAAAGTTTGAGCAATTAATTTCGTGGGCTGGTATGCTCACACAGTCACAAAAAATTGAACTTTATATCACTGGTCTTGCTGATTATATAGCAATTGAGGTTGAGTTGCATAATCTTCCAGATTTGGCTACAACGATGAGTTTATCCCGGCTTTATAAATGCAAGGAATAATCTATTTATTCGCAATCGTTAGATGCTTGCAAATCCAAGATAGCAAATTTCTCTCTTCAATAACATGCCAGATTTGTGTAGAAACTAACCAGACCTGAAATAGAGGAAAGGCAACTGAAGGGACTTTGTTTCAATTGTGATGAACCATTCACCCGAGGTCATCAATGCAAGAAATTATTTTGGATTGACTTTATAGACGATGAGGAAGAGTTTGCTGGAAAGGAGGGAAATACTAATTTCCGCACTTAGCGCTTGAGGACAAGCACGATTTGAAGAAGGAGAGTAATGTTATCACTCCTTAGTTATCCAATAGTTAATGCAATAATTTCTCTTTAGTAGCTGTTATTTTCCTGTAATAGTGCAGTTATTTTCCTGTAATAGTGCAGCCTTTCATTTCAGTTAAGTTAGAAAGTCATGTCCTTGTTTCTAGGGGTAGTTATTTTATAAGTATTGTATTTAAACTATGGTGTCTGAGAAAATATAAGTAGAAAATTATTCAAGTCTTTGAGTACTTCAAACTCAAGAGATTGCAGATTCTCTCTCTACGAAGCAGCACCATAGGTCGTAGGAAGAAAACATTTGATTTCACACTACAACTCCCCATAACTTGACCAATATCAGGGGACCATAACATTATACATGATGCGGAGGTGAGGAATTTGTTAAGTGTAACTTTGGCAACTTCCAGCTCCCTGGGTGAGGTGCACAATCAAAACTGTAGGTTCAAGGTATACAAAAACTAATGGACAAGAATGTAAAGAATTGGAGTGAACTATGAGGATGCACAAATTATGAATGAAACGACAAACTAGTGAACTAAATTTTAGGTTGGGAACCCAACAGGAGAGAACAAAGGAAAGTTGGACTCTTGACTTTTTCCTTTATCTAGCCTAAGCATGTTATACACATTTTTGAAACTTAATTAAATTTGATCTAATCCTTTTTCAGTTCATCTTAAGATATGTTTGTTCTTAGCTCGCATCTAATTAATTTCATTAATTTTAACAATTAGGAGAGCTAGGGGTGGAATTTAAAGTTTATATCATAAGGTGCAAAGTATGTAAGACTTCTTCTTTGTTTACTGCCTTTAAGTAGGTGGCCTATCTAATTTGCTCTTATTAGTAGGACTAAATTTCAGAAGCGTATGTTGTCTTTAAGTCTGTAGATTATGAAGGATTGGTGTAAATTGCCTTTTTTTCCGAGAATGGGTGTATTATTTGTTACCATTCTGTAGCTGGAAATAACTCCATTTTCCCAAATATGTATTCAAAAATTTACTGCGTTAATCAGATCATTGAGTATTCTTGCAATGCTATGACTCTCACACAGATATCGTCTTACAGCTTATTGATCTAGGAAAGAGTAGTTTATTTATCAGGAGCAGAACAACTTTAACATACACTTTGCATATTGTAGTTATAGGTTTCACATTCTGAAAATATGTATATATTTTCCTTGGTACACTTATTAGATTTTTTCGTTCTCTATCTTTTTGACATTGCAATCTTAATTTACTACCTGCAACTATTAGTTGCATGTTTATTATGATCCATTGAGTTACTCTCTTGTAAAGTGAGGGTGCAAATTGAATAAATCCAGTTTGAGGTTGGAGCCAAAGGTGCAAGTTAAAATTCGGTTTGAGAGTATAAAAAGTCTTGAAAATCTTTGATGTAGTTACTTGTCACCACCACCATAAGTAAGACTTGAGTTTGACATTCTCTTTTAAATATGGTCTTAAAGTCAATTTGTTCTTCCCTCTAGAATAGCATAGCATAAATCTTCCATTCCAAATAAAAATAGGTGCTACTTTATCTTTTCATTTATTTTAGTCACATGCCCATTCAGTGAACAGTTGTTGTTGATAAAGTAAATATATCAGCTATCACTACTTAATGGATGAGTAATACACAAAACATGTAGCTCATATTACTCTAAAATATAATAAGATAGCTATTTGTCCCGCTTTCGAGTTCCTTATCCCGCTACTGATGAATTCTATTCATCTCTATTTTCTTATCCTACCCTCCTTGCAACTCTAACTTAAGACTACAATTGTTTGCCATCTACTTGGTGACATATTGAGATTATTCTTGTACCATTCAGCAGTCACATTATAGCCAGATCCCCTTTGATACAAGACATGTCACAGGGAGTGCATGAAGCAACTGTGATGGTCTTCAAATTTTATTTTCAGACCATTTTGATCTTTCCTTTCATTTTTGCCTTTCCCTTTTCTTTTAGTTACCTTGTTCTTGTGTCTATTGCCCCAATCAACTGCAAACTTAATGCTAGTAGTTAGGTGTTACTAGTAAAGAAACTGTGTCACAGGCAAGAATATACTCCTTACTAACAGGCCATGCAGATCCTTCAAAATCAATTATCTTAAGTTTGTGCAGTTGGAGAGAACAAAATAGGTAGCATCAAGAAAAGGGAACGACAGAGAAATCTTCAGTTGGCAGATTATTATTAATATTACTTATATTATTATAAATGAATGATAGTGAAGTTTGGTTGGATTTAACAATTTATCTATGATGGCATTGATTTCCCAAGTCAGTATTCTTGAATCCTTGTTGTATCTCTTTTACCAATCTTCATTTTAATATTGAGATCTTTAGAGAGTTGGTCAATAAAGTCGGGCACAAATGAGATCTTCACAATTCTTTTTCTCTGTTGAATGTTTTCTTCCTATGCATTGTTTCATATCCTCCTGTACTTATATTTCTATATATATGAATCGAGGTAGAGGTCGAGCTAGCCCAGGTCATGCAGGCGAATCCTCAGTTAGGAAACGCAAGAGACTTGTAAGTACTTTGCATCCACATCATTGCTACTGTTTCAGTGGAAATATTATAGAAGTGATACAGAATGTGATAGTATAGTCAGTTAAGGCAACTGTTTATTTAGACAACTAAAGTCGTAGACTTTGAAAAAGGGAAGCAGGAGAAATGGAAAAAACTAAGGGTGTGTTCGGTAGGAAGGAAAATGTTTTCTTGAAAAATGTCTACTAGACAACTTATTTTCTTGTGTTCGGTAGGTAAGCAAAAACTATCCTAAAAGTATTTGTATGTAATTCAGACAAATACTATGGAAGGTAGGGGTGTGAGATGGTGGGGACGAGGGCTATGGGGGGGTGGAAGTGAAGATGAGGTGTGTTGGAGGGTGCGGAGGACACAATCAAGTCCCTAGTAGAGCTTTTTTTCCTTCTTCCATTAGGGAGCTCATTTTCCTTATTTTGTTTTCCTAAAGAAAATGTTTTCCAATTTATTTAGCCTACCGAACATGGGATAATTGGAAAACATTTTCTTCATACTAAACACACCCTAAATACTCACTTTAGTTCCCTTGCACAGGTTGCATGGACAAATAATTCCGGTATCTTTAATAAGTTTAGTATGCATGTGTCAACCAAAAAAAGATTAGCATGAATGCTCCATTTAGAATTATGCACACACATTTAAGAAACTGGAAGTACATAATCTGAAAGTTACATGATATAGCTTTAGCCTTTTGTAAGTTCATGTTTACATCGCAAGAGACTTGTGAGCATGTTCGGATGCTAAATTGTGGAAAGATTATTTTATACTACTAAGAATGTTTGAACCTGGAATCCAACTTTTAAGAGAAGGCTCTGTATAGAAAAATAATGTTGGCTGGCCAAAAGGAGGAAAAAGCTTTTTCCTGTTTTAATCCAGTGCAGCTGTGGAGTTCTGATAGTTTTCTTTGCTGAAAATCTTGACAAACATTTAGATTATATTAGCCCAAATTGATGATTTGGGACTGAAAAGAAATACTTGAGGAAGAACTTGTCTTTCTATTTTGTTATAACAAGGAGAAGAAGGTTAGAGTTACAAGTCTAAAGAAGCTGTAAACTGTAGTATTGCCAAGAGGAATGAAGCTTGGGGCTTGGGCTGTCAAGCTTGATACCTCCTCTAAGTTCTTTAACATAGTAATTAGTTTTTTTCCTTGTTTGGCTTTTAACTTGTAAGTCTTAACTATGAATAACAACTAAACTTTTGAAAGGCATATATAACTGTTTTTAAAAGTTTAAATGTTTTGTAACATATTTCATATCTTGTATACCCAAAAGACTATCATTGAAAAGGTGGGTTAGTGGCTTCTGTTAACTTCATTTAGCTGAAAATTTCTATTATTATTTCTCTGACACGCCTTCTGTATTCTCCTGACTCGTATATGAGCTTCGTCGTCACTATTGGATCTAGGCTCACAATTTAACTTCTTTGCAATTTATCCTCAGTTTGAAAATGTGTTTTGTATAGGCTGCTGAAAAGGGTCGAGATCCAACACCAACTGAGAAACATTTGTGCGTCCATACACATGGTCACGCTGGAAAATCTTTTTTCGGTGAGCAATCCCCATCGTACATGTAAGTTCAATTTTCTATAATTATAATATTGACTTTATATATGACTTTCGTGTCTCCTTTTATTTTGTAAACTGAGTGCTCAATATTCTTTACTGTTTAAATTTCACTAATTTATTAAACTCTTCTACAGGAACGATCTCATAAAATATTACAGCCGCAAACACAGGGTCATTCTGATATTGATGATCAGTGTCAAGCATATTACCAAGCCGCTGGAGGGGAAAAGATAAGACGAGTATATAGTCTTGAATCTCAAGCAAAAAGCTACCACAGCCCGAATCTCCATACCTCTTCTAGATCTAATGCTACCTCGCTAGCAACACTTTTGAATGTTAAATCAACACTGATAGGAAATCTGTTTTTGAATGTTCCATCAACACTGATAGGGAATGTGGAGGAGTTAGTGATGCAATTGATTCCCATATTGATGGATCACATGCTTCCTATATTTGTTGAGGGGGGTACGCAGAGCACTTTCTTCACCGCCAAATACTCATACCGACCACCCATCAGTTGTGGCACCTACTGCTCCTCCTACTGCTAACATTGATAAGGTTCATGCATCGGTTTCTGATGACAATGGTAACTCTACAGCCTCTCATTAGTTAGCCTATTATGTTTCAACTGTATTGTTGGTGTTGTGGATGTTTTGTGTTTAACTATACAATTATTATGTGTGTTTTGCAAATTTGGGATCTAGTAGAATATTAGTAACTTATATAAATAGAAGCTATATAAGTTTATGTTTAATTAAATGTAACTGATAATTTTCATGTAATATGCTTGAACTTGACGTACGTATCTGAAAAAGATTAGCCTTCTTTGTATGTCAATCTCGCTCCTACTCGCCGTTTTGGTTATGATTAGATGTAATTGTTATGATCCAATTAATTAAACTAATCAAATTGAATTCAACAATTTGGGAAATTTTCTCGGGTTTATATTAATGTCACGACCCAATTTCTCAAGTCATGATGACACCTACTATAACCCACTAGAAGGTAAGCCAACCCGTAACCCAGAACAACAAGTAATGGGTCTGAGGGTAGAAACTAAACAAGAGTAGGCAAATAACAATATAAACAGGCAG
This sequence comes from Solanum commersonii, assembly GCA_029007595.1. Taxonomy (NCBI): domain Eukaryota; kingdom Viridiplantae; phylum Streptophyta; class Magnoliopsida; order Solanales; family Solanaceae; genus Solanum; species Solanum commersonii. The sequence goes on from JAJTWQ010000051.1 coordinate 2,410,723, forward strand.
AAGCAAACCAAAACAAATATACAAATAAGGATCTCTCCCAGAACTTGGAAGTCACTAGTATAGAGCTACTACAAAATGAGTACAAGTCCCAACAGAGATTGGACTATCTCGAAAGGTAAAAGACAAGTCTATATATACAAATAGAGACTGAATTAGTACAAAACGTCGTGTGCTCACTCCCGTCTCCAGATCAGTTTACTCTAAGCTCGATCAACGCTGGCTACTAGTGCTCGAACCTGCATCATGAAACAGATGTAGAGCGTAGCATGAGTACCAAAACAACAGGTACCCAGTAAGCATCATAGGCCGACTGAACTTGAAAAGTAAAGGCAATATGAAAAGAAGGAATAACACAAATCGAAGTCAAGAACGAAAATCTAACTAACAATAGGAATGCACATGAGTGTAGAAAGAACTAACTGAAGCAATCTATAAGCTAACTACACCTAACTGGACCCCTATAAGCCCAGAAGGTACACTCGTGCACAAGTTAAATAAAAACCCGAACAGATCCCCATAAGCCCGATGAGTACACAAAATAACTATAACTAAAGAGAATTGCATATGAGAACCCAAGAACGGAGAACACGAACCAGAACCTCAACATCAATTAGTAAAATCTGACAGTATGGAGGCCGGACCATGAACCAGATGCTCACCAGAAGTACCCAAGTAACCAATCACAAGTATCAAGTATATGAGGCCAGAACCCTAACCGGATGCTCTATATAAGTATTTGGGCAATAGAGGCCAGAATTTTAACTGGATCCTCTATATAAGTATCTGGGCAATAAAGCCTGAAACTTTAACCGAATGCTTTATATAAGTATCTGGGAAATAGAGGCCGAAACTCTAATCGGATGCTCTATAAATGTCCGTGAATCGCCGTCCACACCTAGCTAATCAATGTAAGTCCTTGGAACCAAATCAAAAATCAAATTCAAATTGCAAAGCAAAACTAGTGTCGCCAACGTGACTCTCGAAGCTGTAACATCGGGAAATTAAGGATAACTATCATCGGAGCAAACGTATCACCTAGCTAAGGCCGAAACTATCAGGCTCAAGTCTGCTACACCAGTCTACAAGGATCTATGCCGATCGAGCAGCGTCGGGGCAAAACTAAGGCCTATCAGATTCGAATCATGTATTTCTAAGGCAAGCCCTAGTCAAACCTAAACTAAGGCCCAAATGTTTCAACAAATAGTCATCGAGCATACAAGTACTCCACATAGCAAAGAGGGACAATTAATAACACAAAGCATGCTCACAGTTACCCGATAATTTTTGAAATATGTCAAAAACATGATTTCTACACACCTATGCATGATTTAATTACTACCAACCCAAATCCCAACTAATCAACATGCATTCACACTCTCAAGCTCAATCTAAGAGAGGGAAACCGTAGCCTACCTGTAGGCCGATCACGCAAGCACCAAAATCACTTCTCTAGATCTTTCCCTTTTCAAACGGTCTCAAAACGCTGTCATGCTATCAAAAATAAAGTCACAATGTTATCACAGTCATTCAGACACTAAAATAGCAATAAATGGGAATAGACCAATTTTGGGGTCAAAACGGGGAAAGTTGGACCGGCACTAAAAATTCTAGAATTAACCTCAAAAATAAGTTCTTAACAACTCCCCGAACTTGGGTTCCATGATGGGACACAATTCGGGGCTCAGAAACAATACAGTACCAACATATAACCAAAACCCAAATTTTCCTCAAGAACTAAAGAAATGAGACAGTAGCTAATTCAACAAATTTACCAGAAACAGGCAATCTACAGTAAATTCTGACAACACCACAATGTTCTCCTCGAAAAATCACTCAAAATATACTCAAGAATTGCTGAAATCAGACCTAAAATGAATTAGAAAACAAGTCTCAAAAATCCCAACATCAAGCTCACAAAAAGGAGGTTGTGATAGCAGGTATTTTGTGAAATTTACCTTGAACAATGACCCCAAATTAGATTTCGAGCTCACCAACGAGTTGTCCTCAAAAAATCTCACAACTTTGCCTTTTGAATCACCCAGATTGGAGCTTCAAAGCTCAAGTTATCTCACTTTAAAGAAAATGAGGAATAAAGCTAAGTTGGGATTTTTAAAAGGGCAAAACTGGTCGCTAAAACCCAAAAGTTGGTCATTAAAGGCCCAAACTCTGGTCGCTAAAGAGCTGCACTAGATCACAGCTTGGGCTAAATCTTCATAGTCTCCGACGGGGTGCTCGGAATTCATTCGGTACCTGATAAAAATAAAACAGATATGCTACCCTACTAAATTCGATATTTCGGACTCAATGGCGCAGTCAAACTTTCCATCAGAGATTATCTCGATAAAAAGTGGGTCCCACTTACAAATGTTATCTTATCCAGAATCCACTAAGGGGCTCGAAATGAGTCTGGAGGCCTCGGGAGTCGACCAAAAGGTCGTTCTAGACCAAACTCGACATTTTAGAGCTAATCGCGCTGATAAAATTTCATCCGAGCGCATTTTCCAAAAATATTAACCAAAGTCAACCTTAGGTCAAATTTCAAAGGTTAAAAGGCCTAATGGTCTAAACTCGCATCGAAGGCCTTGATTGTAATGACCCTCCTAGTCATTTCTGTGTCTTGCATTCTGTGTGTCATTTAAAGCATTCATGTAGCGACCCCGAGTCATTTATGACTTGCTGGGACTGACAGTTCAGTCAGCTGGTCGTTCGTTTGGTTATGGTGCGAGTTTTAGTGTTTTGGAGCTTATGAACCTTGAATGATCTTTTTCGATCGAAAGTTTAAAAAGACGACCTCATAATAGAATTCTGACGATTCCAACATCTCCGAAATGGCCAAATTAGGTTGATAGCATAATTGGCACGAGTATCGAGGTCTTCGATGTGAATTTGGATCATTAGGCATTTTAACATTTGAAATTTGGCTTAAGGTTGACTTTGGTCAACATTATTGGAAAACAAGCTCAAATGAAAATTCTGTCAGCGCGATAAGCTCCGAAATGTCAAGTTTGGTCTAGATTGACCATTCTTTTGTGTCTGCAGGTTTTTCATATTTTTCTGAGCTCTTTTGTGGTTTTGACTTAAAATGACATTTGGAAGTGAGACCTACATTTTATCGAGATGACCTCTGATGGAAATTTTGACAGGGCTGTTGAGTTCGAAATGTCAAATTTGGTATGATTGCATATCTCGTTTGCATGCCCGGGGTTCTGAACGAGATCGAAGCACCCCGTCAGAGATTTTAGTTTTTGGGAAAAGTGCAGAAAATCTGCTATTAGAAGTAAAAAAACTAGCAACTTTTCCCCAAACTTAAACCCTCATAACTATCTCATCTCTCAATCGATTTGAGCGATTCAAAAGGCAAAGTTGTGAGATTTTTTTAGGACAACGCGTTGGTATGCTCAGATAGTGATTTGGCATCCCCGTTTGAGGTAACTTTCGTAAAATACCTGCTGCCACGACCTTTTTTGTGAGCTTAATTTTGAAAGATTTTGAGACTTGTTTTCTCAACCTTTCTAGGTCCGATTTCAGTGATTTATGAGGCTATCTTGAGTGGTTTCTCGAGGAGAACATCGTGGTGTTGTCGCATTTCACTGTAGACGACCAGTTTCTGGTAAATATACTGATTCAACTGCTGTCCCATTTCTAGTTTTGGAGAAAATTTGGGTTTTAGTAGCATGTTGATATTGTGTTGTTCCCAATCCCCGAATTGTATCCCATTTTGGGACATCAGCTGGGGGAACTAGTTAGGACCCACTTTTGGGGTTAATTCTGGAATTTCAAGTGCGGGTCCCACTTTCTCCATTTTGAAACCAAAATTGATCCGTCTCCGTTTGTTGTGATTTTGGTGTCTAAACGACTGTAATAACATTGTGACTCTAATTTCGATAGCAGGGCAGCGTTTCGAAGACATTCGAAAAGGGAAAGCTCCAGAGAAGTGATTTTGAGACGTGTGTGATTGGCCTATAGGTAGGCTACGATTTCTCTCTCCTAGATTGAGCTTGAGAATGTGGATGCATGTTGATTAGTTGGGATTTGGGTTGGGTTGTTATTGAATCATGCATAGGTGTTTGAAAATCATGTTTTTGGCCTATTTCGAGAATTATCGGGTTAATTGACCCTCCTCACTATGTGGAGTGCTTGCATGCTTAATTTACTATTTGTTGTAGCATTTGGGACTTAGTTTAGGTTTGACTAGGGTTTGTTATAGAAATACATGATTCGGATCTGATAGGCCTTAGTTTTGTCCCGACGTCGCTCGGCCGACTTAGATCCCTGTAGACTGGTGTAGCAGACTTAAGCCTGATAGTTTGGGCCATAGCTAGGCGATACGTTTGCTCCGATGATAGTTATTCTTATTTCCCCGATGTTACAGCTTCAAGAGTTACGTCGGTGACGCTAGTTCTACTTCGCGATTTGAATTTGATTTTTGATTCGGTTCCAAGGACTTTCATTGATTGACTAGGTGTGGACGGCGATCCGCAGACATTTACGAAAATAAATCGATTGAGATTCTTTCAGCAGCTACATTGGTATTTATATAAAGCATCCGATTAGAGTTCCGACCTCTATTGCCCAGATACTTATCTAGAGCATCCGGTTAGAGTTCCGACCTCTATTTCCCAGATACTTATCTAGAGCATCCGGTTAGAGTTTCGACCTCTATTGCCCAAATACTTATATAGAGCATCCGATTAGAGTTCCGGCCTCTTATACTTGATACTTATGATTGGTTACTTGGGTACTTCTGGTGAGCATCCGGTTTGAGGTTCAGCCTCCGTACTGTTAGATTCTACTAATTAGGGTTGAGGTTTTGGTTCGATGTTCTTCGTTCTTGGGTTCTTATACGCAATTCTCTTTAGTTATAGTTATTATGTGTACTCATCGAGCTTTGGGGGTCCATTCGAGTTTTTATTTAACTTGCACACGATTGTACCTTCTGGGCTTATGGGGTCCAATTATGTGTAGTTAGCTTATAGATTACTTTAGTTAGTTCTTTGTACACTCGAGTGCATTCTTTTGTTAGTTAGATTTTTGTTCTTGACCTCGATTTGTATATTCTTTCTTTTCATTTTGCCTTTACTTTTCAAATTCAGTCGGCCTATGATGCCTACTGGGTACCTATTATTTTGGTACTGATCCGGAGACGGGGGTGAGCATACGGCGTTTTGTACTATTTCAGTCTCTATTTGTATATATAGACTTGTCTTTTACCTTTCGAGACAGTCCAGTCTCTGTTGTCTACTTTTCGACTTGTACTCATTTTGTTAGTACCTCTATACTAGTGACTTCTAGGTTCTGGCAGGGATCTTAATTTATATATATATGTTTTTGGTTTGCTTCCGCCTGTTTATATTGTTATTTGCCTACTCCTGTTTAGTTTCTACCCTCAGACCCATTACTTGTTGTTCTGTGTTACGGGTTAGCTTACCTGCTGGTGAGTTATAGTAGGTGCCAACATGACTTGAGAAATCGGAGCGTGATAAGTTGGTATCAAAGCCCCAGATTTATCGGTCTCACTTGTACAGAGCTAATGTCTGGTAGAGTTCTGTGGATCGGTGTGGAGACTTCTGTAACTTATCTTCGGGAGGCTACATGATGTTCTTAGGAAAATTTCCTCTTTTCTTTTGCTTTCGTGCAACGTGTGTCTCATTGGTTTCTGGAAATCTCACTTGTTTCACTCTTTCGCAGGATGGCTAGTTCGCGAGGTGGTGCAGGCAGAGCCTCAGCTTGGGGTATATGCCGACCTCGAGGTCGAGGCAAGGCCGTAGGACCAGCTCGAGATAAGAAGGAGGAGCCTCAGGCAGCATATGTACCTTCACAGCCAGTGGGGCCGGGGCCAACCCAGCTACCACCTACACCGGCTACGGCTGCAGCTGCAGCTCCTGATCTTCATGCTCTGCTGACTCAGATACAAGCAGCTATTAGGAGATGCGACAGGCACCAGTCCCAACAACACCAGCTCCAGCGCCGCAGGGTCAACCTATCGCAGTAGCACCAAAGGTTCAGTCACCACCAGTTCATGTGGCTGTCGTGTCAGACTTAAAGGATGGGGAGATGCCACTACGCGAGCAGAAGATGCTCGGGGTATTCCAGAGGTTGGTACCACCGATATTCTCAGGGGCGATTGGAGAGGATGCCCACGAGTTCCAGCTCACTTGTCAGGAGCAGCTACAATCATTCACCGCTCATCAGTTTTGTAGGCCAACCAGGCAGTGGTGGCGCTCGTATCGATAGTCCAGGCCATCTGGATCGCCTCTTGTATCTTGGAATGAGTTCTCAGAGGTTTTCTTGGCCCGATTCATGCCACGAAGCGTCAGGGATAGGCTTCGTGATCAGTTCTCCAGATTGGAGCAGGGCCCTATGACCGTCTCAGAGTACGAGACGAGATTCCATAAGTTGTCTCGACATGCTACCATGATCCTGCCCACAGAGGAGGAGAGAGTTCATTATTTTGTACGTGGGTTGCGGTTTCGATTGACGATCGACACTGAGCATTTGGTTTCAGCCAGCCATTCATTTCTTGATGTGGTCGACCATGCCTGATCCATGGAGCATATTCATCGCGAGATATAAGGGGGCAGCGATAAAAGGGCACGCTACCAGGTCAGCTACAACGGGTCCCAGACTAGAGGGAGACGCTCCTATGATAGGCCCCGCCAGAGGTTCCAGCGGGGTCAGTCCAGTCGGCCTGTTCAGGCGGCATTACCTGTTTCTGAAGGAGGCCAGGATGAGCAGGGTAGTCCTAGTACGGGCCAGAGTTCGAGGGGATCAGATTCCCTCTCTTCTTACCGCAGTCGGGTTACTTCAGGGCATTCAGCTTCGGGGTATTTTGATTACGGTGCGCTTGACCATTGCTCCAGAGGGTGCCCCTGGCGAGGGCGAGGAGCGATTGTACCAGCTTCCTTTGCACCTAGACCAATTTCAACAGTGTCCCCTCCACCTTGAGGTGGTGGTCAGGGCCAGGATCGTCAGGACAGCCGACAGGGTACCAGAGGCGGAGTTCGGGGAGGCAGGTTAGGTAGTAGATCAAATGCATCGGGCAGAGGTGCTCAGAGCCATTTCTATGCATCCCCGGTAAGGGCGGTGGCTGAGGCATTTGACGATGTCATTACAGGTACACTTTTATTATGACATCAGTCTGCTACAGTATTATTTGATACTGAGTCCACATTCTCGTATGTATCAGTTTATTTTGCTCCCTGATTGGGTATGAGGTCTGAGTCTTTGGCAGATCCGATTCATGTTTCGACCCCGGTGGGTGAGTCTTTAGTAGTGGATCAGGTATTATGATCTTGTTTAGTGACTATCCAAGGTTATGATACTAGAGTTGATCTTATTTTGATAGATATGGTTGATTTCGATGTGATTCTGGGCATGGACTGGTTATCCCCTTATCATGCGGTCTTGGATTGCTACGCCAAGACTATTACCTTAGCGATGCTTGGCATTCCCCCAGTGTTATGGCAGGGTGCTTATAGTTACACACCGATGGGAATCACCTCTTTTATGCGAGCTAGGCAGTTGGTTGTTTCTGGGTGTTTAGCTTATTTAGCCTATGTACGAGATGTGAGTAGGGGGGACTTCAGTTGACTCAGTTTTTGTAGTTAGAGAGTTTGCAGATGTGTTCCCTACAGACCTACCTGGCTTACCCCCAAAGCGTGACATTGATTTTGCCATAGATTTGGAGCCCGACACTCGTCCTATTTCTATTTCGCCTTACCGGATGGCTTCTGCAGAGCTCATAGAGCTCAGTATGCAGTTAGAGGATCTCTTAGGTAAGGGGTTCATCTGTCCGAGTGTGTCACCTTGGGGTGCTCTTGTTCTATTTGTGAAGAAGAAGGATGGGACTATGAGGATGTACATTGACTACAGGCAGCTGAACAAGGTGACGGTGAAGAACCGTTACCCCATGCATTGTATCGATGATTTTTTTTATCAGCTTCAGGGTGCCGCCATGTTTTCTAGGATTGATTTGAGGTCTGGGTACCATCAGCTGAGGATTAGTGCAATGGACATTCCTAAGACCGCATTTAGGACTCGTTACGACCACTATGAGTTCCTTGTGATGTTTTTTGGGTTGACTAATGCCCATGCCGCCTTCATGGATTTGATGGCACATGTGTTCAGGCCGTACCTTGATTTATTTGTCATCGTCTTCATTGATGACATACTGGTATACTCGCGGAGCCGGAGTGAGCATGAGCAGCATTTGAGGATAGTGCTCTAGACTTTGAGAGATCAGCGACTTTATGCCAAGTTCTCAAAGTGCGAATTTTGGCTTGAGTCTGTAGCCTTCTTGGGGCACGTGGTGTCCAAGGAGGGTATTCGAGTTGATCTGGTGAAGATTGAGGCTATTCGTGATTGGCACAGGCCCACTTCTGTTACTGAGGTTCGTAGCTTCATCGGGTAAGCGAGTTACTACAGATGCTTTGTTGAGGGTTTTTCTAATATTGTAGCCCCTCTAACCCGGTTGACTCATGTTGATGTTCCCTTTGTTTGGTCAAAGGAGTGTGAGGCGAGCTTTTTGAAGCTCAAGGAGTTATTGACCACCGTTCCTATATTGACTCTTCAATTGAGGGTGAGGGATTCACGGTTTATTGTTATGCATCTGGTGTTGGTTTGGGTTGTGTATTGATGCAGCAGGGCCGGGTTATTACTTATGCATCGAGGCAGCTTAAAATTCATGAGTGCAACTACCCCACCCATGACTTGGAGTTGGCGGCGGTAGTTTTCGCACTTAAGATTTGGAGGCACTACTTATATGGAGTTCGATGTGAGATCTATACCGATCATAGGAGTCTTCAGTATATCATGAGCAAGAGGGTCCTTAATTCGAGGCAGCGTCGTTGGATTGAGCTCCTGAAGCACTACGACCTCTCTATTCTCTATCATCCGGGCAAGGCGAATGTGGTAGCGGACGCCTTGAGCCGGAAGGCGGTGAGTATGGGTAGTCTAGCCTTCTTATCTGTTGAGGAGCGACCATTAGCTTTGGACATTCAGTCCTTAGCTAATAGCATGGTTCGATTGGATATCTCATATTCTAGACGCGTCTTGGCCTTTATGGGAGTTCAGTCTTCTTTGCTTTATAGGAACCGTGGTTGCCAGTTTGAGTATGATACCTTGGTGGCCCTTAGAGATCGAGTGTTAGCGGGTGATGGTGGTCAGGCTACCTTAGATCCTGATGGTGGTCAGGCTACCTTAGATCCTCAGCGTAGTTCAGTTTTGCTTAATAGTAATGACCCTCCTAGTAATTTCTGTGTCTTGCATTTTGTTTATCATTTAGAGCATTCCTGTAGCAACCCCAAGTCACTTATGACTTTCTTGGACTGACAGTTCAGTCACCTGGTCGTTCGTTTGGTTATGGTGCGAGTTCTAGTATTTTGAAGCTTATGAACCTTGAATGATCCTTTTCGATCAAAAGTTTAAGAAAACGACCTTACAATAGAATTCTGACGGTTCCATCAACTCTGGAATGGCCAAATTAGGCTAGTAGCATAGTTGGCACGAGTATCGAGGCCTTCGATGTGAGTTTGGATCATTAGGCATTTTAGCCTTTGAAATTTGGCTTAAGGTTGACTTTGGTCAACAATCTTGGAAAACGCGCTCAGATAAAAATTCCGTCAGCGCGGTTAGCTTTGAAATGTCAAGTTTGGTCTAGATTGACCCTTCTTTTGTGTTTGGAGATTTTTGAAATTGTTCAGAGCTCTTTTGTGGTTTTGACTTAAAATGGAATTTGGAAGTGGGACCCACTTTTTATCGAAATGATCTCTGATGGAAATTTTGACTGCGCCGTTGAGTCTGAAATGTCAAATTTGATATGGTTGCATATCTCGTTTGCATGCACGGGGTTTCGAACGAGATCGGAGCACCCCGTCGAAGTTTTTAGTTTTTGGAAAAAGTGCAAAAAATCTGCTATAAGATGTAGAAAAACCAACAACTTTTCCCCAAACTTAAACGCTCATAACTCTCTCATCTCTCAACCGATTTGAGTGATTCAAAAAGCAAAGTTGTGAGATTTTTTTAGGAGAACGCGTTGCTGAGCTCGGATAGTGATTTGGCATCCCCGTTTGAGGTAATTTTCGTAAAATACCTGCTGCCACGACCTTTTTTGTGAGCTTGATTTGGAAGATTTTTAGACTTGTTTTCTCAACCTTTCTAGGTCCGATTTCAGTGATTTTTGAGGCTATCTTGAATGATTTTCGAGGAGAAAGTCGTGGTGTTGTCGCATTTCACTGTAGACCTCCAGTTACTGGTGAATATACTAATTCAACTGCTGTCTCATTTCTAATTTTGGAGAAAATTTGGGTTTTAATTGCATGTTGATATTGTGTTGTTCGCGAACCCCGAATTGTGTCCCATTTTGGGACATTAACTGGGGGAACTAATTAGGACCCACTTTTGGGGTTAATTCTGGAATTTTCAGTGTGGGTCCCACTTCCCCGTTTTGACCCCGAAATTGTTCCGTCTCCATTTGTTGTGATTTTTGGTGTCTAAACGACCGTAATAATAGTGTGGCTCTAATTTTGATAGCGGGGCAGCATTTCGAGGACGTTCGAAAAGGGAAAGCTCCGGAGAAGTAATTTTGAAACGTGTGTGATCGGTCTACAGGTAGGCTACGGTTTCTCTCTCCTAGATTGAGCTTGAGAATATGAATGCATGTTGATTAGTTGGGATTTGGGTTGGGTTGTTATTGAATCATGCATAGGTGTTTGAAAATCATGTTTTCAACCTATTTCGAGAATTATCGGGTTAATTGACCTTCCTCGCTATGTGGAGTGCTTGCATGCTTAATTTACTATTTGTTGAAGCATTTGGACCTTAGTTTAGGTTTGACTAGGGCTTGCCTTAGAAATACATGATTCGGATCCGATAGGGCTTAGTTTTATCCCGACGTCGCTCGATCGACTTAGATCCCTGTAGACTGGTGTAGCAAACTTAAGCCTGATAGTTTGGGCCTTAGCTAGGCGATACGTTTGCTCCGATGATAGTTATCCTTATTTACCCGATGTTACAGCTTCAAGAGTTACGTCGGCGACGCTAGTTCTGCTTCACGATTTGAATTTGATTTTCAATTTGGTTCCAAGGACTTTCACTGATTGGTTAGGCGTGGACGGCGATCCACGGACATTTATGAGAATAGATCGATTGGGACTCTTTCAGAAGCTACATTGGCAATTATATAGAGCATCATGTTAGAGTTCCAGCCTCTATTGCCCAGATACTTATATAGAGCATCCGGTTAGAGTTTCGGCCTCTATTGCCCAGATACTTATATAGAACATTCGGTTAGAGTTCCGGCCTTTATTGCCCAGATACTTATATAAAGCATCCGGTTAGAGTTCCGGCCTCTATTGCCCAGATACTTATATAGAGCATCCGATTAGAGTTTCGACCTCTTATACTTGATACTTGTGATTGGTTACGTACTTCTGGTGAGCATCCGGTTCGAGGTCCGGCCTCCGTACTGTTAGATTTTACTAATTAAGGTTGAGGTTCTGGTTCGATGTTGTTCGTTCTTGGGTTTTTATATGCAATTCTCTTTAGTTATAGTTATTCTGTGTACTCGTCGGGCTTATGGGGGTCCGTTCGGGTTTTTATTTAACCTGCGCACGAGTGTACCTTCTAGGCTTATGGGGGTCCAATTAGGTGTAGTTAGGTTATAGAGTACTTTAGTTAGTTCTTTGTACACTCATGTGCATTCCTTTGTTAGTTAGATTTTTGTTCTTGACCTCGATTTGTGTATTTCTTCTTTTCATTTTGCCTTTACTTTTCAAGTTCAGTCGGCCTATGATGCCTACTAGGTACCTATTATTTTGGTACTCATGCTACGCTCTGCATCTGTTTCGTGATGCAGGTCCGGGCACTAGTAGCCAGCGTTGATCGAGCTTGGAGCAAACTGATCCGGAGACGGAGGTGAGCATACGACGTTTTATACTATTTTAGTCTCCATCTGTATATATAGAATTGTCTTTTACCTTTCGAGACAGTCCAGTCTCTGTTTTCCACTTTTGGAATTTGTACTCATTTTGTTAGTAGCTCTGTACTAGTGATTTCCAGGTTCTATGAGGGATCTTTATTTATATATATGTTTTTGGTTTGCTTCCGCTTGTTTATATTGTTATTTGCCTACTCCTGTTTAGTTTCTACCCTCAAACCCATTACCTATTGTTTCGGGCTACGGGTTGGCTTACCTGCTGGTGGGTTATAGTAGATGTCATCACGACTTGAGAAATCGAGGCGTGACATTGATACTCGTGCCAACCATGCTACTAGCCTAACTCGGCCATTTCGGAGCTGATGGAACAGTCAGAATTCCATTATGAGGGCGTCTTCATGAACTTATGATCGAAAATGATTGTTCAAGGTTCATAAGCTCCAAAACACTAAAACTCGCCCCATAACCAAACGAACGACCAGGTGACCGAACTGTCAGTCCCAGCAAGTCATAAATGACTTGGGATCGCTACAGGAATGCTCTAAACGACACACAGAAGGCAAGATACATAAATGACCAGGAGGGTCATTACAATTAAGCAAAACTGAACTACCCTCCTTGCGATTAAGGTAATGACTTCGGACATGACCATCTCCACACTATGACTGGTGTGTACAAGGTTTGAGCTCACCATTGTATGATTAACTGATGTTTACTAGTGATTCCAACTAACGAATAATATCTGGCAATCCAAACTGAGGACGTACATTTAGGTTTACATTACCCTCGCGGGAACACGATCTTAACTTCAACTATTGTAGCATGTGTGTCAATAGGATATAAAGGGCATAATGACTTGATGTCATCCTCATCTTCCTCCATTGTATTACTGGTGGTATGTTCAAGACTTCAAACCTAACGATGAAAATCATACACGAGAGTTTCACTACTTAACCTAAGCGTGGCAATGGTACTGGAATCAGGATGGACCGGAATCGGTAATTTCGGAAAAAAATATGTATATCCATCCCGGACCGGGACCAGACCGGAAACCAGGTCCCAATGGCTATATTTAAAAAAAAAATTAAGATTAAAAAATTAGGAACATTACTCAAATAATATTAAAACTTTTATAATTTTAAAGTTAAAAATTTATACTTTTAAAGTTTTAAAGTTTTAAATACAAACTTTCAAACTTTAAAAGTATAAAAGTTTAAATTTCACACTTTAAAAATTTGAAAATTTAAATTCAAACTTTAAAACTATAAAACTATAAAACTATAAAAGTTTAAATTTCACACTTTAAAAGTTTGAAAATTTAAATTCAAACTTTAAAACTATAAAAGTTTAAATTTCACACTTTAAGAGTTTGACAACTTAAATTCAAACTTTAAAACTATAAAAGTTTAAATTTCACCCTCTAAAAGTTTGAAAATTTAAATTCAAACTTTAAAATTATAAAACTATAAAAGTTTACATTTCACACATTAAAAGTTGAAAATTTAAATTTAAGACAATAAAAAAAAATTAAGGCGAATAGTCTATACTTTTATTAATATTAATTAAATAATACAAGTTGAATTACAAAATATTAGTAAAGTATTATAAAATATAATCTACATAGCTACCTTCTAGGAAGGGTTCTGTTTGAATTAGACTTCGAATTATCATACTCATACTAATAGACATTTAAATTTAATAGTTCATACTACCAAGGGAATCTTTTTTTAAATAATTTAATATTTCTCTAGTAACATGCTCTGGAATTGGTTGATTAGATAGTTTCTCCATTGCATCAATGCCGCCGTCACTAAAATCTTGCATTATTTCATCGACGTCATTTTCAAATTTGGTCGGTAAAGGTGGACGATCATAACTCCTTCTCTCGTCATTAATCCAATCTCTAAATAGTACCGATATCTCCAAGTTATATGCTGCTAATGAATATCTATGCTCTCCAATTTGAAATCTTGATGCACTAAAAGCGTCTTCCGAAGCTACTAAAGATGCTTGAATAACTAACACATCTCGAGCAACATGTTGAAGTTTTGGAAATCCCTGGCCGCGATTGCTCCACCATTCTAGAAGATCAATAGTAATAGGTTCTGTATTTTGATTAATATATGCATCAAAATCATTTCTATCATCATGAGAAAGTTCAAGATAACAATCTATCATATCATCAAGATCATCTTCATTATATCTACTCCTGGAACTCTGAGGTTCTTCATTACGTACTACATTTATTATATTAGAATTATACAAGTCATACAATTTTCTAACTTTAATTTTTATACTATCTTTAACATCTTGACAACTAGGTGTTTCATCATCTTCACTATCAATACCCAAATTAAAATATATTTTATCAACCATTCGTGATGCACCTTCATCTTTGTAATGCGGGTTTAACAAACAAGCGGTTAAATAAATTTGAGGAATAGGAATAAAATATTTTTAAAATTTTTCGATTATTTTCTTAACAGATTATTCAAATCTTGATTTATTTTTGAATTTATAAAATTTACTAAAAATAATACAAATATTAGGTAAAACAGAGCAAATAGTTGGACAATAAAGTGCAGATATTTTTTTTTGTAGTTAAATAAAAAAAATTTAAGAATTTTGTAAGTTCTTTTACGTCATTCCAATCATTATCATTAAATCTATATATCATATTTGAATTATGAGCATTCCAAACCATTTGTAAAGGTTTCCTATATTCATAAGTGACTTCAAGCATTTCATATAAAGAATTCCATCTAGTACACACTGATTTTGGAATTTTTCTAGGTGGAAGATTAAATTTACGACAACGATTTTCAAAATCTCTATGTCTAGATTTAACTTGACATTTAAAACTAAAATGTCATACAGTTTCAACTTTTATGTAACCATCATTATACATTGTTATACCATCTCTAAAAATCAAATTATATATGTGTACAACACACCTAATATGAAAACCATCAATATATAAATAGGGCAAAGAGACGATTTTAGTATTTCAACAACAGATCTATTATTAGAAGCATTATCTAAGGTGACACTACTTATTTTATCACAAATTCTATAATTTTGTAAAACATCTATAATTGTTTGAGCTATATAACTATCGGTTTTATGCATTTCACAATATTTATCACCTAAAACTCTTTTTTGCAAAGTCCAATTTTCATCAATCCAATGTGCAGTAATAGTGAAATAATCATTACCATTTACACTATGACCCATATCAGAAGTAATAGTCATTTTACAATTATTATAATAAAATAAACAACAAAGATATTGAAAATGTTGAGCTTGATAATCAAAGATAGCATTTTTAATTGTATTTCTAGTAAATCCTTTAAAATGTGGATTATATACAATTTGAATATAATGAATAAAACCGAGATTTTCAGCAAAACTAAATGGCAAACCCATAACAACAATCATTTTAGCTAATTCTTCAAGATCTTTTTCTCTACTATATGACCGTTGTATACTAGAGCCAGAAACATTAGAAGGATTTAATTGTGTTTGGACCATATTAGAGCCCCCTACTCCTACAGTTTCAGGAAGGGTGGTACCATTCTTTTTAGTTTCGGCTACAGCTTTAGCATGCAAAAATCCATTTTTACAACATGACATTAAATGATATTTACTCAAATGTCCCGTCCCACCATGTTTTCCTATAGCTTTATGATTCATTCTATGTTTACATTTATTACAAATAGCTTGTGTTTTATCTTCATTCTGAGTCATAAATTACCACACAACTGATTTTTTAGCGTGTTCTACCTTAGGCCTAGGATGCACGGGGAAAACGGGATAAGGCAACGAAAGGGAGCGGGAGCCGGGGAAGAGGGACTGGGAGTGGGAGTAGTAGCCGTAACTAGCTCAGTTTCATCATCATCATATTCATCAACATTATTATCAAAACTATCAATATAATCATTAACATCATCGTGTTCATCATCTTTAGGTAATTCCTCATCAAAATTACCAAACCTTCTTTGTAAATGTTAATGATAAGGATCTAATCCACTATTACTATCAATATTAAAAACAATTTCATTAACATGCATATAATCATCTGTATTTATTCTTAATTGAGAAGTTTTTATAGTTTTAGATTTAGAAGTACTACCGATTTTTTTATTTTTGTTGGATTTTGAGCTCCATAAATTAGTGATCGAATTGTTTTTACCGGAATTCATATTCAAATATAAAAAGTAAGTAAATTACATATAATACGAAAATGTAATGCAAAGTTTTAAACAAATAAATAACTAAATAAGTAGAGACTAGAGACTAATTACTCACAAAATAAATAATTAAATGCAAACAAATAAATAACTAAATGAAAAGTGAGTTGGAACGAATGTACCAAACATCTACTTAAAAAAGTAGACGTGTATGCCGGAAATTGAAAGTTGAATTTTGAAGCTCCAATTTCCAAAGACCAAATTCGTAATTTTAATGTTAATGAGAGATTAGAGGGTGAGACTTTTGAGAATTGTTGAGAGAGTAGAAGGTAGAAGATAATATTTTTGTGAGTGAAAAGAATGAAGGATTTGGGGTATTTATAGTTAAAAAAAAGGATGAAAATGTAGTTTTTAGAAGGTTGGGGTGTTAATAAAAGTTTGGGGAGGTAGGGGGTGTTTTGGGGAGTTGTGGGGTGAAAGAGCCGTTGTGGGGCCCAAAAGACGTTGGCCAACGGCTCCTACAACAGCTAATTGCAATTTAAAAAAAAAAAAAAAAAGGACCGGACCGGGACTAACGGGTAAATCCCGGTTTCCGTCCCTTTACCCTCCCGGACCTAACCGGTACAAGCCGGAACCGATAACGGACCGGAACTGGAACCGGCACCTCCCAGTTCCGTTGCCAGATTTGACTTAACCCAACACATTATGACATGAGTTGACAACAACCATGCACCACTTGTGTCCACATTCTCGAAAGCACCTAAGGTCTGATAAGATTCTTTGTTTTGCATTAAATTAGGGCCCATGCTCTATCACTTGTGGGTTCCACCATCTTTGAATTTTATTCTTGCAAACATACTTTTCAAGTACCAACGCCGAGTGGTCAATTAGAAGTCTTAACTGGTGATCCGTGTTGTTGCCCTCTCAACAATAAAACTTATGCCACAACGTCCCAATAACTGATTTTGACCCCTACTAATATAAAGCTTTGTACCGGCTAAATTCTGAGGTCCCTGACTAATTCTACCTTGAGGCCAACCATTGACAATAATTACTTAAGTACTTGATGTAACGCACAACTTCTTATTAGTATTTATTTTTTATTTTAATGAAGAAACATGGCTGAGTCTACTAGACGTGGAGAAAGCAGTTATTTGAAAAGATAGATTAGTGCTACACATTGAACTCTCTTATAAACATCAAGCTGAGGGGAATCTAATCAACAACATTGTAGAGCTGACATTCCCATTTAATTTAAATCAACAAGGCAATGACATCTATTTCAACACTTCATTATAGAAAAAGAAAAAGAACTTAGGAGTGGATCACCTCTAATGAATTACTACCATCTTTTGAGCTTTTAAAACTTCTTTCATTTCCCCATAAAAAATAAATGCTAGTAGTAGAAAAGGAGAAATGGTCACTTATGGATTCCAATAAAAAGTATGTTAAGAATTGCTGATTCATCAGGAAAAAGTATGTTTCCTGAATACAAAATACTTTTAAAAACAGAAATGAAGATGCAAAGCAGAAGGTTCTAGATTGATCTTTGTGAAAAAAAGTTAGGCAAAATTGAACAGCTACAACAAGAAGGGTGTTAAACATTCCAAGGTTTTAAAATCAAAATAAAAATATAAGAAATGCTAAACAACATTGCTGAGAAAATTTGTTTTCCTAAATTGATCTTTCAGTCAGTAATACATAAAACAAATCAAAACAGCGAGGACAAAATAGAGTGGCCTAGAGCGTGTTGTGAAACTCAGTAATCAGAGATCACCGCAATACAAGAAATCGAGCCACCTGACACTTCAAGAGATCACTAGTAGCTTCAAGTGACACATACAAGAACCTCTTACTTCTTCCGAGTAAAGGAAAACAGAAACAGATGTGAGGGGACAGATTACAACGCGTGAAAACTGTGACCAGGAATAACCCCGGACCTACTATTGATCACAATATTGAGCAGGCCCTTTGAGACTTCCCTTTCTTTTTCTTCGCCTTGGGTGGCTGGAGCACAACTTTAATGGCAGCATCAAATACTCCTTTTACATTCTGCAGCAACAACATTTCATATCATATAACTTCAATTAAACGCATCAAAAAGATGTTGAGCACAAGAAACAAGAAGCTCTAGACAAAATATACCTCCTGTGTTTTTGAACTACATTCAATGTAGGAAGGTGCACCAATTGTTTTCCTCAGCTCTTCACCCTTAATGTTGGAATAAGAAGTAAATTAAATACTAATGACAAGCAAGGTACACAGTGTACTCCACTAAAGCAACTCGAAGAGAGGATAGCCACAGTGACCCTTACCTGAGCAGTAGTAATTGGCACGGCACCTGGATGGTCTATGAAGAATTGCTTATCATCTCGAAGATCTAAGTTCAATGCAAGTGGAAAGTAGGACAATTATATATATGAATAATCCTCTCTGAATGAAAAAAAAGACGGGGAAAGTAAAACTGGAAAAAGATGAGACATAAAAGTTCAAGAACAAAACATTAGAACATTAGTACAACCAGTACAAAGAATATATATTTCTTAAAAGAGGAAAATCACAATTTGAAGAATAAATAAAACAAACAGTTGTGTTACAACCTTCAACCTGAATAGGTTTAGAAACTCGAAGTAAAAGATAAGAGATGTACACTTCAAGGAAAGCCATTTGTATTTCGTTTTCTATTGTTTCTTTGGCAAAGAGAACTTAATTCCAACTATTTTTAACATGTCCTTGTATAGACGAAAGTTCATTCTTTTAACTTTTATCAAAGAGACATGGGACAAGAACATGTGCTGCACACACCCCACACCACCAATCATTTTCTACTTCCATGGCCAAAAGGTCTACTATTTCTTCTGTTTGCTCTTCAGCAGTTTCTTAAAAATTTTGTATTTGTGACAGGGAACAAAGTATCTTCTACTCATAGAGCAGCAAAGACTTCTTCTACCACCATGGATTTTGAGTATACATACATGATTATCGGTGCCAATTAGGAGATAGAAGCAGCACTATAACATAAGATGAAGATTGATCCACTATTATACTGAGATGATCAGATCCTTCTGAAAGATATTTTTTTAATCACAGAGAAAATAGAAGTAAAATGGAAACATCCCAGAGACCACTTAATCATCACCTCATGAAGATATACAAAAAAATCCAAGATCATATTGTATAAATAGAACTTTACCAAGTTTTGTTCCAACAAGCACTATAGGGACACCAGGGGCGTAATGTTTCAACTCAGGAATCCACTGGAAAATATTCAATAGAGCAAAAATAAATTTCCATGAACCAATAACAAAGAAGAAAAATAAAACAAAGAGAAAAACGAAATTTTCCACCACCTTCTTGGAAACATTTTCATAACTGGCTTTACTGATGAGAGAGAATGCCAAAATGAAAACATCAGCTCCACGATAACTCAGAGGTCTTAACCTATTGTAATCCTCTTGTCCTGTAATATGTATAATTTATGATGACATTATATAAATATGAATATGAACATAATGACAGTAGCAAATATATCATAAGAATACATCTGCAAATACATAGAAGGCCAAGTACACAAATAGCCCCTCAAATTTGGCACGAAATGTCATTTAGACACCTCATCTTTAGCCATAACCAATTGAACACTTTTAGTTGACAGAAATGTATCTTGTGGATACAAGATGTTGATATGGCACATCATGTGTATCGCCCTCAGCCTTGAGCACATAAACTGTTTGTAAATTTCTGAATACATCCTCCGTAAAAGTACTCAAAAGGGTGTCCGTAAAATGGTAAGAGGATCATTGATGGAAGAAGAAGAAGAAAAATCTAATCTTGGAGATGAAGAAGAGGAGCACAGAAAAAGCATGAATATGATAGACAAAATAGCAGAGAAGTTGAAGAGTTATGTGTAAGAAAAGGAAAAGATTGAGGCAACAAAGGATATAAGAGAACTTTGTGAGGAAGTCTCCTTCTTCCAGCAAGAATTTTCTAGATTAGTTAAAAATGGTGATTTCTTGTGCTATAGATGAATTAGATGGAAAAAGGTTGTAAATTTTTCCCAATAAATTAAATTTTGAATGTTAGCTATGAAAATAGATTGTTATGATTGAAATCAGAAGAAAAGATGTTGGCATTTCTGTTGCCCCCAATTTTTAGTAGCTAAAGGATGAAATGGCCTAATACATAGATAGACACCTTAACTTGGCCTCAACTGACAACTAAACACCCAACTTAGAAAATGCACATCTAGACACCTTAACTTGGTTCAAGTGTCCCCATAAACACCCCAACTTTGAGAATGCACCCCCCTTAAAAGTGTCTAGATGTCCATTTTCAAAGTTAAGGTTGTGTCAAGTTGAAGTATCTAGATGGTCACAATGAGAGTTGGGGTGTTCAACAGGTAGTAGAGGTCAAGTTAAGGTGTCTATCTATGTATTATGCCGGATGAAAATGTGTGACATTAATGTAAAGTCATACAACCAAGTTCAACAAACAACTGAATCAGTCGAAAGCTCTAAATTAAGCATTTGGCGTGGAAGGAATTCTTCACACAAGGTTTCCTTTGCAATTGGTTATCTAGTTTGTTTTTGGAAAGACGAAGACCTTGAGGATAAGGAAATTATTCAATTTTTAAGTATTTTTTAGGATGACATGTATGCTTTTCAAAATGAGATATGTTCTTATTTGAATGGTCATTCATCATACTTTTAGAGCGTAAAAGTTACACATTTGATTTTGTTTAGTCTTGATGACTGAAGTGTCCAAGAGACACAATTTGGAAAAGTAAAAGCGTTCAATTGGTCATAGCTAAAGTTAAAGTGTCTAAGTGACATCTCATGCAAGTTTGAGAGGCTATCCATGTATTTGGCCTAAATAGAAATTAGAAGCTTTCTGCCAAAGAAAAAAAGTGGTGTTTAATGTAATTACCAGCAGTATCCCACAACCCTAGGTTGACAGTAGCCCCATTGACAACCACATTTGCACTGAAATTGTCAAACACAGTTGGCACATAATCCTGTCAAACATTGTAATAGATGAGACAAAGAAATTGATGTCAAATATCTTAGGATATACAAAAACAAAGAAAAGCTTTGATCATGTGAACCGAATCCCAGAGAAAAAAGATAACACTGCAAGTGATGTTTTTATGTGATAATAATATAAAGTAGCAACGAGCAAAAGCCATAACATCTAACATGAATTATTATCACCGCATTTATCTCGAAGAGCAATCAATTTGTTCATTTTCACCTTGAATGGGAAAGAGGACATACAATTGTAGGCATGTATAAAGAATTGGAAACAGAGCATATCGCAATTTGTAATACTAATTTGAAAAAAAAAAAAAAAAAAACCGTGGGGAAGGTATTGCTGGTGTAGGAAATCAAGAGACAAGTCTTTCCAACGGCACCATCACCAACGGTGACACACTTAATGAACCTGGAGGCGCTCATTTTGGTAGGTATCCCCCTCTCAGATCTTCTCGAGAAGACCTGATTGTTGTATAAACAGAGAAATAGAATTTGATGGGTTGCTTTCAATCACACATTTGTACATACAACGCAGAATCACACAAACAAACAAGGAGAAGGAGAAGGAGGAACCCTAACCCTAAAATTCGAATAAATGTGATGGGTAAAGGAGGAGAAAAGGGAAGAAAGATGTAAGAGAAAGATGACTAGTGTTTGTAATGCATAACTATTATATTGTGGGTCTCATTTTTTAGCCGGAAAATTATGCCGTTGAACCGTTCTTCACTGACCAACAACAACGCTTTTCTCGCAAACACATCTCCGATCTGTCTCCGCCTCACACAATCCTTCTTTTATGGAATCCGACAATCATATTTTTTTACTTGTGTTCAATTCATTAAGCATAAAATTTAATTTGTCATATAAAATAGTAAGTAAATTAGAGTTAGTTATAAATCATTTAATTAAAGGTCAGTATTACTAAATAAAGAAAGATACTCCATATTTATTTTTCTTACTTAAGGGGTCATATTTATCCCTTATTATATTCTTTTTGTTACTTATATTATTCTTGTCATTCAATTTTACCCACAGTTTTTCCTAAAACTTAAAATTTCTGTCAGGAACTTCGTTCATCTGTATTTTTTTTAAAAAAAAGTTATTCCCTTTATAGGAATCTACTAGTTTGTCAAACAAATACGGTAAAATCTTACTAAATTAATAGAATGTAAATTAACAATCTCTCTAAAATAATATTTTCTTTCAGTTTCGACTCAGGATAATAGAAAAAATCATTCATTTCGATAAGATAATATATTTTCAGAAGACCCCTTTATAAATATATGGTGCCATTAGTATTATAAATTAATAATTCTTTAAAAGTACAAATATATCTAACACAATTTAGTGAAATATAATTCTACTGTATTTTGTTTTTTTTGTTAAAATCTAAATGTAGTTGAAGCTCATATCTAACTTCTCTTATTGTATCCAAAAGTTTCGATGTTGTCTTTTCAAGCCGCACCATAAAATTGTGAGTTCTAGATGTGATGAGTGTTCCTTATACGTAACTGGTTCCTAAGGTAAAAAAAATATATTACAATGAATTATACAAATACATTGTACGGTATGTATAATATATTTTTTTATGTAAATTCAATAATTTGATACCTAATTTAGTAAGATACAAATTTTGATGTATCCATTGTACTTTATGAATAATAAATTTACTTTTTATGTGAACTCAAAAAATATAATATATAAATTAGTAAGATATCATGATTTTGATATAATCAAAATTGACCTTTATTGAATAATACCTCTATAAAATAATAATATTTCATGATTCCACCTATATTAATTTAAGAGTTAATATCTTAAAAGGTCATTGAACTATGAAAAATTGTCTAGCAAAGTCATTAAATTTTGTTTTGTTTCAATAAAATCACTTAACTTAAAGCTTTTATCTTTAAAAATCACTGAACATTAAAATAAATTTGACATGACAAAATAAATTATTTTATATATCATGTAAATATGGACGTCATGACAAATAAACAAAATTTTAAAAGATCTCCTTCTTAATTTATCATTGCTTCTTAATTTATCATTGAGATACATCTGACATGATAAATAACTTTTTTTTTACCATATAAATTTGAATCCCACAAATTAAAATTTTGTATTTTTTAATCGGCTCGCCCAGTATAAATTCGACTTATACCCACATTGCTTCAATTTTCAATTTCTACACTTTGAGCCACTGTTCGTAGAAGATTATTTATTATTTTTTTAATTAAAGTGATCATTATATATTGGTTGCTTTAGTTAGATACTCCAGTACATATATGTTGATTCAAATAAATGAGTAATAATGTATACGCCAAAATACAAGTAATAATGTACAACCCTAATGCGATTTATAGAATTTCATTGCATATATTCGCTAGCTAGTTGTAATGTGATATTGGATCTCTTATGAATTTGAATTTCATATTCAAAATTTGATAATAAAAAAAGAATGGGAGTACTGATAAGCGGGACAATTTTTTTTTATATATATTTATTTATTGGGTCCATGTAATTTATATGGCATAAAAAGTAATTTATTTTGCTATGCCAAATTTATTTTAATGATAAATGTAGTTGGGTGATTTTTGTAGATAAATATCTTAAGTTGAGTGATTTTATTGATATAAAACAAAGTTTCATGAATTTGCTAAATAATTTTTCATAGTTCAATTACCTTTTAAGATATTAACTCATTAATTTAATGAGGTTTTACTTTAAACCAATATACCAATATCTAAATGATTGCAATTTGCATGTTTGTTTAGTATGGTTTGGTATGAGATCTATTTAGCTTGAGACCATGATAACTTGCTAACATGTCTTGTTCAACTAATTGATAAACTATATATAGGCCTAATGTTATTTTACTTTAGCATGAAAAAAATGCATTTCGTCTCTTTCACGGTAATGGTATTTGGTTTAGGTGGCTGTGTTATCTGTCAAAAGGCAGTCTTAAGTTCTTTAAAATAATTTTATTTTTTTATAATGACAACTTTTTTCTTGAAATTTATACTTATGTTTTTTTGGGAGAATATTGGTAATGTTATACATATAAAGATACCACCAGAAAGTTAATATTTTGTTCAAAGATAAAACATTAGAGTGTCTAGATATTCAAATTTGCTTTTTTTATTTTAATTTCAAGTATTAAGTAAATTTAATTTGTTATTTATTGTCCCTTAATTCAATTGAAATTACTCCAGCAAGTGTTACTATCCAATCGTGGCGGAGTCAGAATTTTCAGTAAGGAGGTTCAAAATATGCATAATTAGACACACGAAGTATTCAAAGGGGATTCAACATCTACTATATATACATAAAAAAATATTTTAACCATATATAAATAATATAATTTTCGGAAAAGAAATGTATGATCAAAATTGAAAAGAAATATATCAAGGAAGAAAAGGCTAAGAGCCTGTTTGAATTGGTCTTTAGTTTTTGACTTATAAGTTAAAAAATTTAATTCATGATTTTTGATTTATTTTTATCATTTTAGCTTAAAATCAAATGCTTATAAACACTTTTATAATTTATGCAAACACTAAAAAAGTGCTTATAAATTATTTTCACTTGAAAAACACTTTAAATAAGTCAATTTAAATCGGCTCTCAAAACAAGTGCTCAAAAACACTTTTTAATCTTATTCAAACACTTTAAAATTAAGTGCTTAAAAACTATTTAACTTAAAAAGAACCTTAAACAAGTCAATCCAAACAGACTCTAATTAAGAATCATACATTCTTGACATATTCAATTATAATAAGGTATGGCAAAAATAAAGAATGCGATTATCTTAGGGTAGCGTGAAAGAAACAACATAAAAATCAATGAAGGATAGTTCTTAATTATATTTGTTCGAAAGTTAATTTAACTTTGGTATCATAACACATATTGTGGATAGATTTTAATGCAACAAGTCATGTAGTGTGTCTATGCAGTAGTTTGAAGAATATGTGAATATTATGATTTATGACAAAGGTACTGCTCGATTATAAGGGCAATAAAACATGTGCGGTTAAGTTTAAAAAGAATTAGAATTCTTTGGGATGAAAATATAATAAATTTATTTTTTACTTTTTTAATGTGCGGTTTGTTGTAATGATTGAGAAATGAAGTAATTTTATGTAATTATAATATATATATTTATTTTGTTACCCTATTTATGTTTTGAAAACTAACATGAACCCATTATTATTTTTATATATATATTTTTTTTATTCTCACTTTCACAATTTTTATTATCTTATATTATTAAAATATTCAAAAAAAAATTCCAAATGGTCAAACCTAGGGATGTACATGACTGAGTTGGTTTGGATTCTTCAAATATCAAATCAAGCGATTTGTGTTAGAATTTTAAATTCATAAAACAAATCAAATTAATAAAACTCGATTTTTTAACCTCGACTTTTTTTTGGATTTTTCCAATAAAATATTCATACAAACATATAATTAACTTGTGCTTCAAATATTTCTTTAGTCCGACAAAAATACAACTATCTAAGGTGTTTCTAAAAAAAAAAATATGAGATAGGTGATGACACTAAAATATTCAACAAAAAATAATAATGAAATCGCATAAAATAAATATTACAAATTAATAAGTCATAATAAAAATGATCATAATTTAAAACTATGTACTACATCATGCTAAAATAAGTCTAATAAGTATTACATGATTAAACATTAAAGAAAAATTAAAATTAGGTTATATATTTTAAATGTCAAAACCAATGTAAAACTAAAGAACAAATATTCAATATTATTGTTATTTTTAGTGTTGAATCAATTTTGTTTTGTTAGCATTAGCATTGATTCGATTTTGAATTGAGCTTTGTTAATAGAGTTATTAATATCTATGAACTATAATCTTTATTGGACTATTCAAAATTGTAAGTCTCAAAAAACTTGAAATAATATGTTAAAAAAATAAAAATTATGAAAAAGTATAAGAAATATTTAGAAATTATATCAACATATTTATGTATAAGATAAAATTTAAAAATTATATATATAATGTGGGGTTGGTTTGGTCTCAGGTTGACTTCTTTTAGATAAAATCAAGCCAACCCAAGTATAGTCCCTTTTTTTCCAATACCAAATCAGGTCAAATCAAATGATCATTAGTCAGGTTTTTTTCGATTTGCAATTAGATTCGATTTTGTACACCACTAGTCAAACCTTCTGCATTCTGCAAAATCTATTGTTATCTATACAAAAACATCAAAATTTGCTTTGGGTGTCCTCTTTAAAATTATAAGTATTGCAATAAGTAATCAAATTATATTGAAGCGGGGCAATATAATTTCAATATTATTATATCAACTTTTCAAAATTTTAAACCACGTTTATTATTTTGACTTTGTAAATATTGTATACGTCTTACCTTCCACATATACGTAATTGTAACATTAGGTTGAATATATTATTATTGTTATTGTTATTTAATTTATACACGTGAAGTTAAAAAAAAAATGTTAATAAAACTTGCTTTTCACCCCAATCTAATATTTAGCCAAGTTCGTCGGTTTTGGCGACACTAACACATACACCCTTAACTCGTACTATATTTGTCTACTTTTAATATTATCAATTTTTAATTGTCATAGATTCTTTTTTTGAAGTTGAAATTTTAAAAATTTTGACTAACATTTTACGATATATTTTTTCATCATATTGATATTATAGTATTTTTCGTATAGTTTTTGAATATCTAATTTTTTTTTGTTTAAAATATCGAATTAATATAATCTAATTTAACTTTGAAAATTAGTCAAATTAACTTTCGAAAAGCATAACATGAAAAATAAACGTAAACGGAGGGAATAATATTTTTTGTAGTTCCAGAAAATTTCAAAGTTGGAAACTTTCAATAGAATAACAATTTTGACTTTAATTAAACTAGCAAGCCACATGATATAATAGCTAACCCAACAATTTTGAATTTAATGACACAAAAGACACTATATATAACTAGATCAACTAATAATGCAATATCCATCAATATTAATTCCTTCCAACTGAAAAATAATGGAGATTCAATTCACTAACTTAGTTGCATTTTTGCTCTTTCTCTCAACCATATTTCTTCTATTCAAAAAATGGAAAACTCAAAAGCTAAATTTGCCTCCTGGTCCATGGAAATTACCTTTTATTGGAAGCTTACATCATTTGGCAGTGGCAGGCCCACTCCCTCATCATGGTCTAAAAAATCTAGCAAAACGCTATGGGGCGCTCATGCACTTACAACTCGGAGAAATTCCTACTGTCATCATTTCTTCACCACGTATGGCTAAGGAAGTACTAAAAACTCATGACCTTGTTTTTGCAACGAGGCCGAAACTTGTAGTGGCCGACATCGTCCACTATGATAGTACGGACATAGCATTTTCTCCTTATGGTGAATATTGGAGACAGATTCGTAAAATTTGCATACTTGAACTCCTTAGTGCCAAGATGGTCAAATTCTTTAGCTCGATTCGTCAAGACGAGCTATCGAAGATGGTTGCGTCTATACGAACGATGCCTAATAATCTTCCGGTCAACCTTACAGATAAAATATTTTGGTTTACAAGTTCGGTAACTTGTAGATCAGCTTTAGGAAAAATATGTTGTGACCAAGATAAATTGATAATTTTTATGAGGGAAATAATATCATTGGCAGGTGGATTTAGTGTTGCTGATTTTTTCCCTACATGGAAAATGTTGCATGACGTTGGTGGTTCGAAAACTAGACTGGTGAAGGCACATCGTAAAATCGATGAAATTTTGGAAAATGTAGTGCATGAGCACAAACAAAATCGAGCGGATGGTAAAAAGGGTAATGGCGAATTTGGAGGTGAAGATTTGATCGATGTTTTGTTAAGAGTTAGAGAAAGTGGAGAAGTTCAAATTCCCATCACGGATGATAATATTAAATCAATATTAGTCGTAAGTTTTCTATATCAAGCTTGATATGGTAACCTGAACGATATCATAGTTGTTTTATTCAAATTTTTTTCATCATGTAGGACATGTTCTCCGCGGGATCTGAGACATCATCGACTACTATAATTTGGGCATTAGCTGAAATGATGAAGAAACCGAATGTTTTAGCAAAGGCACAAGCTGAAGTGAGACAAGTCTTGAAGGAGAAGAAAGGTTTTCAACAAATTGATCTTGATGAGTTGAAGTACTTGAAGTTAGTTATCAAAGAAACTTTAAGGATGCACCCTCCAATTCCTTTGTTAGTCCCTAGAGAATGTATGGAGGATACAAAGATTGATGGGTACAATATACCTTTCAAAACTCGAGTCATAGTTAATGCATGGGCAATTGGACGAGATCCTGAAAGTTGGGATGACCCTGAAAGCTTTTTACCAGAGAGATTTGAGAATAGTTCTGTTGACTTTCTTGGAAGTCATCATCAATTTATTCCGTTTGGTGCAGGAAGAAGGATTTGTCCAGGAATGCTATTTGGTTTAGCCAATGTTGGACAACCTTTAGCTCAATTGCTTTATCACTTCGATTGGAAACTCCCTAACGGACAAAGTCACGAAAATTTGGACTTGACAGAGTCACCTGGAATTTCTGCAACAAGAAAGGATGATCTTGTTTTGATTGCCACTCCTTATGATCCTTGAGTTTATTGAAACAGTAGTAATTGTTTGGGGACTGGGGTATTATATTATAAATAAAGGTTTTTGATTTTTACATATGTATTTAAAAAAGACAAACTTCTGAATGAAAAAAATAAATCTAATCGAGAACTCATTTCTGCAGATTATAGCATCAGCTAACCTTCTTGTATTTACCTATGGATATGGCTAAAGGGAATTTTGTAGAATGAGTTGTTCTGTTTTTACAAGGGCAACTTATTTATACTTGTGAATCAGTTGATTGGAATTGTAAGATGTTATACTAATCCCACGATGCATGCAAACATGAGACACATTGATAGAGAATACCAGTAAGTGGAAGTAGTGAACACTATAATAGCTCAATTCACAGGTAAGTAATAGTCTACAACAACCAAACTCGAAAAAGCACATACTTGCCACTAAATACACAGGTTTCCTTGAAAATTGGAGCAAGACAGCTAAGGAAACCATACAAGCAAGTATGAAGAACTTATATAACCTTGGTATAGTTTATGGAGCAATTACAGATCCCTTCTGCACATTGGGCAAGAGCCATGTCTCAACAGCCATGTGTCTATGCATGGTAAGTGAAACATGTGATGACATTGTGGCAAACATCTAACAGTTTCTCCCAGTTGAAAGTCCTGTATGCATACAATAGCAAAAAGGATTCAGGATCAACAAGTAATGCAGTATCTGGACGAATAGCAAACAAAAGTTGTAAATGTAATTCACCTGAAGGCAGACGGAACAAGAGACTCTCTCTCCAGAATCATCCAAGTTGTTACCTTTTGTGATTACAATCTTGGGGATCTTTTCAACAGAATCTCCATGCAAGCCTTTAGCCGCACCCGTATCAAAAATGTTAGGGACCTCGTCATATGCAAGTTCAACAGCTCCCATCTGAGCAACAAGAAAGAGTCAAGACAATGAAGGGAAAGTACGTTCCTGGCAATATTTTAGATGGCCAACAGTCATGTAGCATATATGACATACCTGACTCTGGACTGCACTTAGCATTGCTGGGCCAATCCTCTCGCGAACCAATCGACCATTTAACAGGCTTGTGAGTACATCAATCTGTTTAGTTTAAAAGTTTCATCAATCAAGGATAAACCTTAGAGCCACAAAAATGATCTTAAGATTGTAATAATGCTCTCTCTCTTCGCTTCCTCATTTGATGGGGGGGGGGGGGGGGAGAGAGGATTTCTACAAGACGAGTGTCATATAAATGTTGATGTTAAAATAGCACACATAAAGGAGTAGAAGAAAGGTCACTTGAAATATTTTGGGACCTAAAACTGTCTCTAGAGATCTACAATCTCTGAATCCATAAAGACTAAGGGAAGATCATAACAGAATGGAAGCAAAAAGTACTAGTTGGGATTTAGGTTTTAGTCGGGGTGGTACACTTGCATTAGATCCATATTTGCGAAGTGTCCTCTACATTATCTAGAGATTTGAATGTCAGTATATGGATAGATGTGAGATATAGAGAATTTTTGGTGTCAGCAAATGCCTAAATTTTCTTATAAGATAAAATTATTAAATAGGAATGAAAGCGGCCAATTGAAGCTTAATGGATATAAATGATTCATATAGCTGACCTTAACTAGTTTGGGACTATGGTGTCATAAGTTGTTGGTTTGTAGCTAAGTTGTGCGGATTCTTCACTTTTGATGCTGCACCCGGGTCGGATTCTCCAAAAATACAATACTTTTGGAGAATCCGATATGCACCCGCTAACATTTTTGAAGAGTCCAAGCAACATAGATTTGCGAGAGTCAGATGTAGATTGACGCCAATATTGGATCAGGACATGATTTGCCCATCTATTATTATCCCATATACTCAAGTTATAATATTAGAGAACCAATTCTCAGCATTATCAGTGAGAAAGAATCTATATTGCTTACCAAGTAAACAAGACATGTTATTCCAGATTCATCCGACTGCCATAGTAACAGAGATGACTCAAAGACTTCAAGAGAGAAAACAGCACCAGAGATGGCACCAACTGCAGCACCTCTGACAAATCCACTCTCCGTCTCCTGGCCAATCAAAGCTCCAGTCAATGCTCCTAATAAGGTGCCCACTGCAAGAAGCCAATCTATCTCTGATTAATTCCAGCTATCAATAAGTAGAGAAACATAAAACCCCATATTTTTTAATCTAAACAAGTCCGTAAACATTTGGAACACAATAACATATCTATCAGTCAATCAATCATTCAATTCACCTAAATACTAAACAGAGTTGGGGTGTTTATATGAATGCCTATAACCATTGTGGTCTAACAACGGTATCAAACCCCTTGCTCATTTACTTCTAAACCAGGGTGCGAACGTAGCACACCTAGGAGAGTATATCTCAACCAATTCATTAAAGAGAGCTTAATATCTTTTCCATATTTTGGAAATCAAAAAGGTACAATTGTCACGACACGCTATGCATAGAAACGCCAAAAAAGATTCTTTTTTCTGCTACTCATAAGAACAAGCACCCTGAATTATCATAGCCTAGTTTCAACAAGGCAACACCCCCCCCTGATCAAACATATGCAAACCCCCAATACAGAGCATAGATACATACATCAAGAATTATACACATGCTAAAAAGCTAAATCAAATTGTGGTAAGTACAGAATTTAACAAATTGGAAGAAGGGAAAGCTATACCCAATACTCACCTAATGCAAAGAAGAAGGTGAAGATTGCAGATAAGACGCTGCCAATGATTGCAGAAACCGCAACGGTAAAGAAATCTTTAGCCCTATCAATCAAATCCCTTATACAAAACGAACAAATAGAAGAGGAAAGAGGGAAAACGCGAGATGGGTATGAGTAGAATTCCATTTCCATGGATTCTTTTGAACGATCAACAACAAAAGACTTGGTCTTTTCTGATTTACATGAATCAACTGCTTGTGTATGCAGGTGAAAATAAGGAATCATACAAAAGAAAAGCTCGTTCTATTTCTTCCAAAACAAGGAAAAGAAAAAGTCTTGATCGAATGAATCTGCCTTTATTTTTCAAGAAAAAAAATGGAGTTTTGATGTTTGCTCGAGAGTTGGAATGATCTACAAATTGCCAAAGCGCTTCAGATGATCACTCGTTTTTCTCCATAGGGGACAATATCGATTTGAGGGTAGACATAACTTGTATTTCCAATAAATTGTGATTTCGATATTCGCTAACGAAGCAAAAATGATAGGTTGTAATTTTCACCTTTCTTTCGATGGTTTGTTACTTGTTTCTATGCTGATATTATTTACATTATTTTTTTATTGTTATTTAAATTCTTATTTTTTAAGTATTATAAAAATTTCATTTAGTATAAAAATCAACTTGATGTGATCGTCTTCTTATTTTAATATTTTCTTTCTCAATTTGTTTTCTACCTTTTTATAGCAATTCTATTCGTACCCTTATTTTTCTTTTGTAAATTTATCTTTCAAATTATTAATATGTGACATTATATGGTTATATTCATTAAAACAATATAAAGGTATAATATAATACATTGTGAAATAAATACAACACAATACAATATAATATATTATGAAATAATATGTAACAACTATCCAAACAGAATGAAACGAATCACTAGTGAAGCAAAAAGGCATAGAAATTCTACATAAGGGTATTTTTTTTTTCAAAAAGAAAAACACTCTAGGTAAATAGAAAAAAATGAAGTTAAAAAGAAAACAGAAAATCATTTCAAAAAATGAAATAATATTACTTTTATACAGAGCAAAATAAAAACATAATATTACTTATATAAAATTTAATATAATAAAATTTACCTCCTGGCCGACTATCAAGTCGCTATTGAGTTGGTGAAGGGCAGATAATAGATGGGGAATTTATAGTTGGGAAGAGATATTTTGTGAAGAAGGTAGATAGGTCATAAGTAAATTAGGTAGTATTATTTTATTTAATTATAAGGATTCAGTGGGATCCAAAGTCCATCTAATATTCTGCCCATCAAAACAAGGCATTGTTTGTTTCTTATGTATCAACCAACACAAAGCACCACATGCCCTTTTTCATTGGCTAGTCTCGTGGTCCACTTTTTATTGTTATAATTTATTTTTTAGAGTCAACAATTAACTAATATTTTATGATATTTTTTATATCATATTGAAATGCAAAGAATTAGAATTTGTAGCATTTTTCATATAGTTTTTGAATATCTAAATTTTTTGTTTAAAATATTGAATTAATGTAATCTAATTTAACTTTAAAAATTAGTCGAATTGACTTTCAAAAAGCATAACATGACAATAAAAAATGGACAAAAGGAGTATATAATATAATATAATATACTCCATATGTCCCTAATTACTTGTCCACATTTCCTTTTTTAATTGCTCTAATTACTTGTCCATTTTGACAAATCAAAGAAAGACAATTTTTTTACTTATTATACCCTCAATTAATTACTTTGAAAAAGGTAAAACTTCTTGAAAATCTTAAAATTCATCTACTTCATAATTAATAAGAGTAAAATGATAAACTCACTATGTCAATTATTATTTTCTTAATAAGTATATCAATTTAAAAGTGAACAAGTAATTAAAGAGAGTACTAATTACTATAAGAGAAAGGAGAAAATCCTCGTACTTGCAATATTCTCCATGTCCCCTTCAACTTTTCTTAGTTCCTTCACATCTCACTTTAATCTTTCTGCTATATACAACTTGTATACATCAATCAGAGTTGTTATGGAGAAGTAAGCACTTTTTTATTATTAATTAAAAGTTTTGAGTTTGAGGATATGGAGACATTTTTATAATTAGGAAGTGTGCTTTCCATCTAATGTGAGATTTTTCGAAATATATTAAGATTTAATTGAATTTCAATGTCGATATTAGACATTTAATAGGATTTTTTTAAAAGAAAACTTTTATACAATTTATACTAGACTTCTAACATTGAAAGAAGAGGAATACTTTATTAATTGAAGTTTAAGTACATTTTAATATTAAAATTATAATAATAAAAGATGTTATTTCTTGTCATGTTTGTAGCTATAAAACCGGAGCAATTTAATCAAATTAATGGCCCTAAAATCAAATGTTAATGAGAGGTTTTCAATATTTTTAAAAAAAATAATATATAATTTTTTTTAAAATTTATTTTTAGCTTCTCTAGATACAAATTATTGATTAATTTTTTATAATTATTTTTCAATCATTTATAATGCCAATGCATTACTCTTGAGATAGTAGGCAATTTTATTTTATTTTTGAGAATCTCTATTAGCCTTTTCACTATTTCATCTTCGTGTTGGATTTTATTAGCATCTAACTTAACTAGATTGAGTCTTTTAAAGAATTTTAATCCATGACACAAAAGGGGTCTGGAGAGGGTAGATTGTATGCAAATCTTATTACTACCACTTAGAGGTAGAGAATCTGGTTTTTGGAAGATCACTCTATTTTGATTCTGCTCAACCTGAATCCCTTAGACTCCAGCGTTTGTCTCCTCACTTCTAGGCTCCAGCCTAGCATTAATTCCACTGTGTGTCTCATTAATCAGTACTATATCATCTACAAATAACAATGATATTAGTTTTTTCTCCATTAATTTAGGGCTTGATTTTAAGTTCTTGCAATTTTGTTGGTATCCTTAGATTTTGAGTTCAATGTTGATGTGTTACTATATTTAGGATAGTTTACATTCATTAATTTAGTGTTTTATCACATTATTGATGCGTATGAACTTGTATTAGTGATATATCATAAATTTTGTTTGCCAAAAAATGTGTAGTGATAACTTTTGACTTCTTTTTTTTTTTCCAAATAATGATATTTTATGATTATTGTCAATATAAATGTGTTAGTTAATTTAGTATCTGTAAATTTTAGGTTTTTGACATTGTTAACTTATAGCTTTGTTAATTATTAATTTGAAGATGCATGTTCAACACTTTGTTTATTTGAAATTTATAGATTTTGAATAATTTAGGTTTTGACATTGAAAATTCGACAGTTATAATAATTAAAAGAATACTTAAATTGGCATTGAGCGATTTTTTAGTTTTATTCATCTTAAAAATACATCTACAAAGTCATTAAATGAAGAGATCTACTATTTATATTTAGACCATTCATTGAGTAGATCAAATACAAGGATAAGATTATTGGAGCAAGTAATATGTAAAGAGAAATTAATAATCTTAAAACTTTTGATTCTGAAAGATAATCCTGGCATATTGTATACATTGCTTGTTAATTGCAATCGACTTTTATAACACTATTGCAAAGAAATATCATGATGTGAATAATAATACTTATTTTTTTTTGACATTTTTGTCATTGTTTTAAGGGGAAAGGGCTTGGCATACCCCTCAACTTTGTCATTTAGAATCGATATATTCTTTGTTATGAAAGTGGTTCATATACACCATACACTCTTCCTTTAACGGAAGTGAAAAAAAAATATTTTTAAATTAATATTTATTAAAAGAATAATCCATGTAGGGATATATTTGATTCTTCTCGCACATATTTTTTTACTTTTTCATTCAACGGCTAATATTAATTTATTATTTTGAGGGCCAAACTTATTTTTTTTACTTATTTTCTTGTAAATTTTTTATTATTGATGCCCCCAAATGTTTTATACAAATACAAAAACTAAATTATAATATAGTCGCAAAAAATTAGTTTTAATTTTTTTATTTTTTCGTTCACACTTCTTTCTTTTTATTTCTCTTATTTTTACACTAAGGAATGAAAGAAAAAATACATATATAAAAAAAGAATAAGAAACTCAAATAATAATAATAATCAAAGAAGTCAAAAAATAATTTGTCTGAAAAAGATTAAATGCATGTTTTTAAAAAAAATGATTTTAAAAAAAAATTAATTTAAAATTAACTTTATCATTTTTCGTAACTATAGGTGTATTTGAAACTCAAATAATAATAATAATCAAAGATGTCAAAAAAAAATTAAGTGTGAAAAAAGATTAAATACGTGGGTTGTTAAAAAATGAAAAATTAATTTTATCTTTTTTGTAATGGTAGGGGTATATATGAGTCTCTTTTGTAATGGTAAGGGGTTGTGAGCCAATTTTGTAACGGTAGGGTATGTGTGTCACTTTTATAACGAGGATATATCAGCTCTAAATGGCAAAATTGAGGAGAATATTAGACCCTTTTCCCATGTTTTAAATATTATTTGGAGGCTCGTTTAAGCATGGGTAAATACTGTAAGATGGTCAAGCTGAAAAATGAGATAAGTGTCAAAAACACAACTAAACTATCATTTTTTTGAGTTTCACACCTAAACTATTAGTTCATATGGAGAATGAATTAAATCATAAATTTGAACTTAAAAAGGCCTAATAATACTTGTTAGGAATCTTATCTTAGGATGATATACAACTTTATTCTTTATTCTCGTCAATTATTCATATATTGAGAATTCTTGCAAATTAGGGCGTCAATTATCATGAGAAACCAATGGCAAAAAAGCCTAATGAAAAGATAATAGATTTTATGAGGTTATCCATGCCATATATTGAATTTAATATTGAAAATTGTGACAATTACATATGATTTGAATATGATTTTGCAAAGAAAATATCAGGATATTATTATTGTTATGAAGCTTGTTGATTTCATAAGAAGACAATTGTAATAGATGAGGAAACCTAAATGTGTCCATTCTTAGGTAGAAGACATCTTCTTATTTTGTGAAAAGAATGATATTATGAGTAGTGTTACATGTCTATGAGGGATTGAGGGTGATATTAAGTTCACTTTGAATAATAAATGTGTAATAGATCGCCATAATAGTTTAAGCGTGTTTTCAATTTTTTGGGACAAATTTAGAAGTTCCCTTCATTATTACAAAGATATTCTTGATCATAGTTGCTTGGAGGATGATAAAATGCATATATAAATAAAATATTAAAAAATATGTTGAAGTATATAAAATTAAAAGGACATATATACTTGAAAATGAAATATTTTTTACCTTCATTTCATGTACTTCTTTTTTATTACATGTTAATTACTCACGAAGCAATATAATGAAGGAGAAAAATGATAACCTCGAATGTAAATCTGTATGAATTTAAATATGAATTTATATATACCCAAAATAGAGAAATGCCATAAGATATTATATACTTACAAATTATAGTTTGAACGTCATGAACATGAAAATTATGAGAGTTATGATATTCTTAAAAGTAAAATTAAAGAGGTGTAACTCATGGATAATCAAGGTAAAAAAAAGAGAATACAGAAATAATTTGATTAAGATTATAAATTAAAGAGATACGAGTTATGGAAAGTTACTCCTTATAAATATTATTACAATAAGACATAAAATTAGTTAACGGTTATATACTGTAATGACCCTCTTGGTCATTTCTATGTCTTGCCTTCTGTGTATCGTTTAGAGAGTTCCTGTAGCGACCTCAAGTCATTTGACTTGCTGGGACTGACAGTTCGGTCACCTGGTCGTTCGTTTGGTCTTGGTGCGAGTTTTTGTGTTTTGGAGCTTATGAACCTTGAACGATCATTTTCGATCAAAAGTTCAAGAAGATGACATCGGAATCCAATTCTGACAATTCCATCGGCTCCGGAAGGGTCATTTTAGGCTAGTCGCATGGTCGTCATGACTCCCGAGATTTTCAGTGTGAGTCGGTGAAATTAAGCGTTTTAGCCTTTGAAATTTGACATAAGTTTGACTTTGGTCAACATTCTGAGTAAACGTGCTCGGATGAGAATTCCGTCAGAGTGGTTAGCTCCGGAATGTCGAGTTTGGTCTAGATTGACCATTCTTTTGTATCTGGAGGTTTTCAATATCTTTCCGAGCTCTTTTGTAGTTTTTGGCTTAAAATGACATTTGGAAATGAGATCCACTTTTTATCAAGATGACCTCGTATGGAAATTTCGACTGCACTGTTGAGTCCGAAATATCGAATTTGGTATGGTTGCATATTTCGTTTACGTGCACGGGGTTCCGAATGAGATCGGAGCACCC
Source organism: Solanum commersonii (assembly GCA_029007595.1). NCBI lineage: Eukaryota > Viridiplantae > Streptophyta > Magnoliopsida > Solanales > Solanaceae > Solanum > Solanum commersonii. The sequence continues at coordinate 2,448,519 of JAJTWQ010000051.1, forward strand.
CGTCGGAGTTTTTAATTTTTTTGAAAATTGCAGAAAAATCTGCTATAATTGCAGATTTATCAACTAAATTTCCCAAACTCCAAACCCTCACATCTCTCTCATCTCTCAACCAATTTGGGCGATTCAAAAGGCTAAGTTGTGAGATTTTTCGAGGACAACGTGTTGGTGAGCTCGGATAGTGATTTGGAGTCCCCGTTTGAGGTAATTTTCGAAAAATATCTGCTGCCATACCCTTTTTGTGAACTTGATTTTGAGAATTTTTTAGACTTGTTTTCTCAGCAATCTTAGGTTCGATTTCAGTGATTTTTGAGGCTATCTTGAGTGGTTTTTCGAGGAAAACATTGTGGTGTTGTCAGATTTTACTGTAGACCACCCGTTTTTGGTAAATATTTGAATTAGTCTTTGTCCCATTTCTAATTTTTTAGAAAATTTGGGTTTTGGTATTGTGTTGTTCCCGAGCCCCGAATTGTGTCCCATTATGGGACATGAGCTGGGGGAACTGGTTAGGACCCACTTTTGGGGTTAATTTCAGAATTTTCTGCGCGGGTCCCACGATTCCCATTTTGACTCCAAAATTGGTCCGTCTCCGTTTGTTGTGATTTTGGTGTCTAAACGACCGTAATAAGTTGTGACTCTATTTTTGATGGTGGGGCAGCATTTCGAGGACGTTCGGAAAGGGAAAGCTCCGGAGAAGTGATTTTGGAGCGCGTATGATCGGCTTACAGGTAGGCTACGGTTTCCCTCTGTTAGATTGAGCTCGAGAATGTGAATGCATGTTGATTAGTTGGGATTTGGGTTGGGTAGTTATTGAATCCTGCATATGTGTTAAGAAATCATGTTTTCGGCCTATTTCGGGAATTATCAGGTAACTGTGAGCATGTTTTGTGTTATTAATGGACCCTCCTCGCTAGGTGAAGTGTTTGCATGCTTACTTACTGTTTATTTGAAGCATGTTGGGCCTTAGTTTAGGTTTGACTAGGGCTTGCCTTAGAAATACATGATTCGGATCCGATAGGCCTTCGTTTTGCCCCGACGTCGCTCGGCCGACTTAGATCCCTGTAGACTGGTGTAGCAGACTTGAGTTTGATAGATTGGACCTTAGCTAGGCGATACGCTAGCTTCGACTTTAGTTATTCTTATTTTCCCCGATGTTACGGCTTCACAAGTTACGTCAGCGACACTAATTCTACTTCGCGATTTGAATTTGATTTTCAATTTGATTCCAAGGACTTACATTGATTGGTTAAGTATGGACGGCGTTCCACGGACATTTATGAGTGTGGATTGATTAGGACTCTTTCAGTAGCTACATTGGCACCTTTATAGAGCATCCAGTTTAAGGTCCGGTCTCTATTGCCCAGATACTTATATAGAGTATCCGATTTAAGGTCCGGCCTCTATTGATCAGATACCTATATAGAGCATCCAGTTAGAGTTCCGGCCTCTTATACTGGTTACTTGGGTACTTCTGGTGAGCATCCGGTTCGAGGTCCGGCCTCTGTACTGTCAGATTCTACTAATTAGGGTTGAGGTTCTGGTTCAATGTTCTTCGTTCTTGGGTTCTTTTATGCAATTCTCTTTAGTTATAGTTATTCTGTGTACTCGTCGGGCTTATGGGGTTCCGTTCGGGTTTTTATTTAACTTGCGCACGAGTGTACCTTCTGGGCTTATAGGGGTCCAGTTAGGTGTAGTTAGCTTATAGATTACTTTAGTTAGTTCTTTGTACACCCGTGTGCATTCCATTATTACTTAGATTTTCGCTCTTGACCCTCGGTTTGTATTATTCCTTCTTTTCATATTGCCTTTACTTTTCAAATTCAGTCGGCCTATGATGCCTACTGGGTACCTGTTGTTTTGGTACTCATGCTACGCTCTGCATCTATTTCGTGATGCAGGTCCGGGCACTATTAATCAGCGTTGATCGAGCTTGGAGAAGAATGATCTGGAGACGGGAGTGAGCACACGACGTTTTGTACTATTTCAGTCTCCATCTGCATATATAGACTTGTCTTTTACCTTTCAAGACAGTCCAATCTCTGTTGTCCACTTTTGGGACTTGTACTCATTTTGTAGTAGCTCTGTACTAGTGACTTCCAGGTTCTGGGAGGGATTTCTGTATATATTTATTTTGGGTTGCTTCCGCCTTATTATTCTTGTTTAGATTATTGTTTTCGCTAGTTTCTGCCCTTTCGCTCATTGCTTGATGTTCTGGGTTATGGGTTGTCTTACCTACTGGTAGGGTATAGTAGGTGCCATCATGACTCGAGAAATCGGGTCGTGACAAGTTGGTATTAAAGCTTCAGGTTCACCGGTCTCACTTGTACAGAGCTAACGTTTAGTAGAGTCTTGCGGATCGGTGCGGAGACGTCCGTAACTTATCTTCAGGAGGCTATATGATGTCTTTAGGAAGATTTCCTCTTTTGTTTCACTTCGTGCAGCTTGTGTCTTATTGGTTCCTTGAAATCTCACTTGTTTCACTCTTTCGGGGGATGGTTCGCACGCGAGGCAGCGCGGTCGGGGCTGATGCAATCGGGCCTGCAGGATCCTCATCTTGGGGTAGACGTTGACATCGAGGTTGAGCCATGGCCGCAACATCGGCTAGAGATATGGAGGATGTGAGAGATTGTTATTTTGTACGTGGGTTGCGGTACCATATGAGGGTCGACACAAAGCATTTAGTTTCGGCCGGCCGTTCATTTCTTGATGTAGTCGACCATGCCCGATCTATGGAGCAATAAAAGGGCACGCTACCAGGGCAGCTACAGTGGGTCCCAGACTAGAGGGAGAGACGCCTATGATAGGCCTCGCCAGAGGTTTCAGCAGGGTTAGTCCAGTCGGCCTATTCAGGCAGCATTACTTGCTTCTGAAGGAGGCCAGCATCAGCAGAGTGGTCCTAGTATGGGCCAGAGTTCGAGGGGATCAGATTTCCTTCCTCCCTATCGCGGTCGGGTTACTTCAGGGCGTTCAGCTTCGGGGTGTTTTGATTGCGGTGCGCTTGACCATTGGTCCAGAAGGTGCCCCCAGTGAGGGCGAGGGTCGATTGTACCAGCTCCCCTTGCACCTAGACTAGTTTCAGCAGTGCCCCCTCCAGCTAGAGATGGTAGTCAGGACCAGGATCGTCGGGACAGTCGACAGGGTACCAGAGGCGGAGCTCAGGGAGGCAGGTTAGGTAGTAGATCAGATGCATCGGGCAGAGTTGCTCAGGGCCATTTCTATGCAGCCCCGGCGAGGGCTGTGGCTGAGGCATCTGATGATGTCATTACATGTACACTTTTATTGTGTCATCAGCCTGCTACAATATTATTTGATCTCGGGTCCACATTCTCGTATGTATCCATTTATTTTGCTCCCCGTTTGGGTATGAGGTCTGAGTCTTTGGCAGAGCCGATTCATGTTTCGACCCCGGTGGGTGAGTCCTTAGTAGTGGATCAGGTATTGCGATCTTGCTTAGTGACTATCCAGGGTTATGATACTAGAGTTGATCTTATTTTGCTAGATATGGTTGATTTTGATGTGATTCTGGGCATGGACTGGTTATCCCCTTACCATGCGGTCTTGGATTGCTACGCCAAGACCGTTACTTTAGCCATGCCTAGCATTTCCCCAGTGTTGTGGCAGGGTGCTTATAGTCATACCCCGACAGGGATCATCTTTTTTATGCGAGCTAGGCGGTTGGTTGCTTCTGGGTGTTTAGCTTATTTAGCCTATGTACGAGATGTGAGTAGGGAGGGCCCTTCAGTTGACTCAGTTCCTGTGGTTAGAGTTTGCAGATGTGTTCCCTACAGACCTACCTGGCCTACCTCCAGATCGTGACATTGATTTTGCCATAGATTTGGAGCCCGACACCCGTCCTATTTCTATTCCGCCTTACCGGATGGCTCCTGCAGAGCTCAGGGAGCTCAGTGTTCAGTTAGAGGATCTCTTAGGTAAGGGGTTTATCCGTCCGAGTGTGTCGCCTTGTGGTGCTCCTGTTCTGTTTGTGAAGAAGAAGGACGGGACTATGAGGATGTGTATTGACTACAGGCAGCTGAACAAGGTGACAGTGAAGAACCGTTACCCCACGCCTCGTATTAATGATTTGTTTGACCAGCTTCAGGGTGCCGCCATGTTTTCTAAGATTGATTTGAGGTCCGGGTACCATCAGCTGAGGATTAGGGCAGCGGACACCCCTAAGACTGCATTTAGGACCCATTATGGCCATTATGAGTTCTTGGTGATGTCGTTTGGGTTAACTAATGCCCCTGCTGCCTTCATGGATTTGATGACACGTGTGTTCAGGCCATACCTTGATTTATTTGTCATCGTCTTCATTGATGACCTACTGATATATTCGCGGAGCCGGAGTGAACATGAGCAACATTTGAGGATTGTGCTCCAAACTTTGAGGGATCAACGGCTTTATGCCAAGTTCTCAAAGTGCCAGTTTTGGTTAGACTCTGTAGCGTTCTTGGGGCATGTTGTATCCAAGGAGGGCATTATGGTAGACCCGTCAAAGATTGAGGCTATTCGTGATTGGGCTAGGCCTATCTCAGTTACTGAGATTCGGAGCTTCGTCGGTGTCACGACCCGATTTCTCGAGTCATGATGGCACCTACTATACCAGTAGGTAAGCCAACCGTAACCCAGAACATCAAGCAATGAACGAAAACAATAATCTAAACAAGAATAACAAGGCGGATGCAACCCAAAATAAATATATACAGAAATCCCTCCTAGAACCTGGAAGTCACTAGTACAGAGCTATCTAATAAAGAGTACAAGTCCCAAAAGTGGACCACAACAGAGCGTGTCTCAGAGGCAACAAGACTAGCTAAAACAAAAGAAGAAGACAGAACAAACCCAAAACGCCAACTGCTCGCCCTCGTCTCCGAATCACCGCTGCAAAAGAAGGCTGGAACAAATCACCGCTGGTAACTGGTACTGGGACCTGCATCACGAAATAGATGCAGAGCGTAGCATGAGTACCACACAACAGGTACTCAGTAGGCATCATAGGCCGACTCAAAAGGGTAAAAACAATAAGAAAGGATAGAATCTAGACACAGAGAGGTCAAAACGGATATACAACGAAAGCACACGAGCATACCAGAAACAAACTAAGTACACTAAACTAAACCTAACTGGACACCCATATGCCCAGAAGGTACACTCGCGCGCAAGATCAAATAAAACCTGAACGGACCCCCATAAGCCCGACAGGTACATAAAAAAGTTAAGTCTACTGAGAAAGAAGAAAACCGAGTTCACAGCCCAAAGTAACTAAGATAATCCATCAAACTCCACCCAGCCAGCAGTGCACTCCCAGCCCAGCTAGAAAGAGTGACCCTAGGGGGCACCCAACCAAACAGTCCGCTCCCAACCCAGCTAGAAAGAGGGACCCGTGAGTGAGGTAGATATCGCGAGTTGTCCTACCATGCAGTCAGCTCCTAGCCCAGCTAGAAAGAGCGACCCGGGGACACCCAACCAGCAGCACACTCCCAGCCCAGCTAGAAAGAGAGGCCCGGGGGCGATCGCCGATATCACCGAGTCTACCCAGCCAGCTATACGTTCCCAGCCCAGCTAGAAAGAACGACCTTGGGGGTGATGGTATCTCCAATAGGATCCAATCCCACAACAACCACCGTGGAACACCATCTACTCTAAGAAATCACAGAAAAGGCTCCAAGCCTATACTATCTCAATCCCATGCCTCGAGTGATGCACCAAACCTTCAAGAATGCATCGGGACCGTAAAATGCGAGGGAGAAGATACAGAAGTGCAGCAAGTAGCGATAACGCCTAATCTAAGGCTCAAACTATCAGACTCAAGTCTGCTACTCCAGTCTACAAGGAGCTAAGTCATCTGAATGACGTCGATAGCAAGTCAAGGCAATCCAGCCCACACGGGTCATAAGTCTAAGGCAATGCTAGCCTAACCTAGACTAAGGACATTATGCTTACGGTTAAGGATGAACAAGGCATACCATACAAAGCATACAAGCATACAATAGCATTTAGCACATAGACATGCAACTCTACTAAACCGGATAACATGATACTATACCCGAAATATTGCCAATTGATCCTAACATGAGGTATCTAATCAAAGTAAGGTAGTAAACTGGTACCTACCCCCAATTCACTCCAATCAATATGCTTTTACACAATTAAGCTCAATCTAAAAGAAAGGAAGCCGTAGCCTACCTTAAGGCCGATCGCGCTCTCCAAATCACTTTACCGGAGCTTTCCCTTTTCGAACAGTCTCAAAACGCTGCCCCGCTATCAAAAATAGAGTCACAACGTTACTACGGTCATTTAGACACCAAAATCACAATAAACGGAGATGAGTCAATTTTGGAGTCAAAATGGGAATCGTGGGACCTGCACCGAACTGTTCGAATTTGACTCCGTCAAGAGGCCCTAAACAGCACCCCAAACTTGTGTTCCAAAATGGAACACAATTCGAGGCTCAAAACACAACAAGCAAGAATTCACATTTTAATCAACTAAAAGAAACCCTAAGCAGCCTTCTAGACTCGAAAAAAACCAAAAATTGAAAGGTGCCCAGCATTCTTTGAACACTCTACGATGAAGTCTCGACAATTCTTAACATGTGGGACTTCGAATCACCCAAAACCGAGCTAAAATGAGTGAGATATGATCAAAACAATAATACCAAAAACAAAGGCTCGAAAATGGTACTGCTGCCAGATTTTATCGCGAAATTACCTCGAACTGAGACCCCAAATCACTATGCAAGCTCACCAACGCGTTGTCCTCGAAAAAACTCACAACCTTGCCATTTGAATCGCCCAAATCGGACAAAATATGAGAGAGTTATGAGAGTTGGAAGTTTGGAAAATGTTGGCTGATTTTCTGCATTATATTGCAGAAAATCTGCAACAATTTCCAAGGCTTAAACTCCGACGGGGTGCTCCGAACTTGTTCGGAACCCCGTGCATGCAAACGAAATATGCAACCATACCAAATTTGATATTCCAGACTCAACGGCGCAGTCGAAATTTCCATCAAAGGTCATCTCGATAAAAAGTGGGTCTCACTTCCAAAGACTATTTTAAGTCAAAACCTACAAAAGGGCTCGGAAGGATATCGGAAACCTCGGGACACAAAAGGGGGGTCAATCTAGACCAAACTCAACATTTTGGAGCTAACCACACTGACGGAATTCTCATCCGAGCGCGTTTACTCAAAATGTTGACCAAAGTCAAACTTAGGCTTAAACTTAAAGTTAAAACGCCAAATCGTACCAACTCACACTGAAAGCCTCGGGAGTCATGTCGACCATGCTACTAGCCTAAAATGACCCTTTCGAAGCTGATAGAATCGTCAGAATTGGATTCTGATGTCATCTTGTTGAACTTTTGATCGAAAATGATCGTTCAAGGTTCATAAGCTCCAAAACACAAAAACTCACACCAAGACCAAACGAACGACCAGGTGACCGAACTGTCAGTCCCAGCAAGTCATAAATGACTTAGGGTCGCTACAGAAATGCTTTAAACGATACACAGCAGGCAAGACACAGAAATGACCTGGAGGGTCATTACAGTCGAACTAGCAAGCTACTACAGACGCTTTGTTGAGGGCTTTTCTACTATTGCAGCCCCGTTGACTCGATTGACTCATGTTGATATTCCCTTTGTTTGGTCAGAGGAGTGTGAGGCGAGCTTTTTGAAGCTCAAGGAGTTATTGACCACCGCTCCTATATTGACTCTTCCAGTTGAGGGTGAGGGCTTCACAGTTTATTGTGACGCATCCGGCGTTAGTTTGGGTTTTGTATTAATGCAGCAGGGCCGGGTTATTGCTTATGCGTCGAGGCAGCTTAAGATCCATGAGCGCAACTACCCCACCCATGACTTGGAGTTGGCGGTAGTAGTTTTCGCACTTAAGAATTGGAGACACTGCTTGTATGGCGTTCGATGTGAGATCTATACCAATCATAGGAGTCTTCAGTATATTATGAGCCAGAGAGACCTTAATTCGAGGCAGCGTCGTTGGATTGAGCTCCTGAAGGACTACGACCTCTCTATTTTCTATCACCCGGGCAAGGCGAATGTGGTAACGGGCGCCTTGAGCCGGAAGGCGGTGAGTATGGGTAGTTTAGCCTTCTTATCTGTTGAGGAGCAACCCTTAGCTTTGGACATTCAGTCTTTAGCTAATAGCATGCTTCGGTTGGATATCTCAAATTCTAGACGCGTCTTGGCCTTTATGGGAGTTCAGTCTTCTTTGCTTGATAGGATCCGTGGTTGCCAGTTTGAGGATGATACCTTGGTGGCCCTTAGAGATCGAGTGTTAGCGGGTGGTGGTGGTCAAGCTACCTTAGATCCTGATGGAGTGTTGAAATTCGTCGGCCACATCTGTGTTCCGAGAGTTAGAGATTTGATACAATTGCTACTTTCTGAGGCCCATGAATCTAGATACTCTATCCATCCGGGTACATCGAAGATGTATCGTGATTTGAGGCAGCATTACTGGTGGAGTGGCATGAGGAGAGATATTGCTGACTTTGTTTCCTGTTGCTTGTGCTGCCAGCAGGTAAAGGCCGAGCATTTGAGGCCTGGTGGCGAGCTCCAGAGATTACCCATTCTAGAGTGGAAGTGGGAGCATATAACTATGGACTTCGTTGTGGGGTTGCCTCGGACTTCTAGAGGTGTTGACAGCATTTGGATCATCGTGAATCGATTGACCAAGTCAGCACACTTTCTTCCTGTTCATACTACTTTTAGTGCCGAGAGGTTGGCTCGTATCTACATTAAGGAGGTAGTCTGTCTTCATGGCGTGCCTGTTTCTATCATTTTAGACCGAGGTTCACAGTTCACTTCCAGCTTTTGGAGGGCTTTTCAAGAGGAGTTGGGCACCCGTGTCCACCTTAGCACAGCTTTTCACCCACAGAAGGATGGTCAGTCGGAGCGTACTATTCAGGTCCTTGAGGATATGTTGCGGGCCTGTGTTATGGATTTTGGAGGTCAGTGGGACCAATTCTTGCCTTTGACGGAGTTTGCGTACAACAATAGCTACCACTCTAGTATTCAGATGGCCCCATTCGAGGCCTTATATGGTAGGCGTTGTCGCTCTCCAGTTGATTGGTTTGAGTTTACAGAGCCTAGGCCACGTGGTACAGATTTGCTTCAGGAGGCCCTGGATCAGGTGCGGGCGATTCAGAATAAGCTCAGGACGGCTCAGAGTAGGCACCAGAGTTATGCGGATCATAGGCGTCGACCTTTGAGATTCTCTGTTGGTGACCGGGTATTCCTCCGTGTGTCGCCCATGAAGGGCGTGGTGAGGTTTGGGAGGCGGGGCAAGCTTAGCCCCAGGTACATTGGGCCTTTTGAGATACTCCAGACAGTTGGGGAAGTTGCTTATGAGTTGGCCCTACCTCCAACATTTTCGGCCATCCACCCAGTGTTTCATGTTTCGATATTGCGGCAATATGTTCCTGATGAGTCCCATGTGCTCCAGTATGATGCAGTTAAGTTGGATGATCGTTTGACATTCATAGAGGAGCCAGTTGCCATTCTAGCTAGAAATGTGAGAAGATTGCGCTCGAGAGCCATTCCTGTTGTTAAGGTCCGTTGGAGGCATCGTCCAGTCGAGGAGGCTACCTGGGAGACCGAACAGGAGATGTGAGAGCAGTTTCTTGACTTGTTTGAGCCTTCAGGTACTCCTTGATCCTTTCTTTCGCGGACAAAAGTCCTTTTTAGTAGTGGATATTGTAATGACCCTCTTGGTCATTTCTATGTCTTGCCTTCTGTGTATCGTTTAGAGCGTTTCTGTAATGACCCCAAGTCATTTATGACTTGCTGGGACTGACAGTTCAATCACCTGGTCGTTCGTTTGGTCTTGGTGCGAGTTTTTGTGTTTTGGAGCTTATGAAACTTGAACGATTATTTTCGATCAAAAGTTCAAGAAGATGACATCGAAATTCAATTCTGATGATTCCATCGGCTTCGGAAGGGTCATTTTAGGCTAGTAGCATGGTCGTCATGACTCCCGAGATTTTTAGTGTGAGTCGGTGAGATTAAGCGTTTTAGCCTTTGAAATTTGACATAAGTTTGACTTTGGTCAACATTCTGAGTAAATGCGCTCGGATGAGAATTCCGTTAGCGTGGTTAGCTCCAAAATGTCAATTTTGGTCTAGATTGACCTTTCTTTTGTATCTGGAGGTTTTCGATATCTTTTCGAGCTCTTTTGTAGTTTTTGGCTTAAAATGACATTTGAAAGTGAGACCCACTTTTTATCGAGATGACCTCGTATGGAATTTTCGATTGCACCATTGAGTCCGGAATATCAAATTTGGTATGGTTGCATATTTCGTTTGCGTGCACGGGGTTCCGAATGAGATCAAAGCACCCCGTCGAAGTTTTTAGTTTTTTTGAAAATTGCAGAAAAATCTGCTATAATTGCAGATTTATCAGCTAAATTTCCCAAACTCCAAACCCTCACATCTCTCTCATCTCTCAACCAATTTGGGCGATTCAAAAGGCTAAGTTGTGAGATTTTTTGAGGACAACGTGTTGGTGAGCTCGGATAGTGATTTGGAGTCCCCGTTTGAGGTAATTTTCGAAAAATACCTACTGCCATACCCTTTTTGTGAACTTGATTTTGAGAATTTTTGAGACTTGTTTTCTCAACAATCTTAGGTCCGATTTCAGTGATTTTTGAGGCTATCTTGAGTGGTTTTTCGAGGAAAACATTGTGGTGTTGTTAGATTTTACTGTAAACCACCCATTTTTGGTAAATATGCTGAATTAGCTGCTGTCCCATTTCTAATTTTTTAGAAAATTTGGGTTTTGGTATTGTGTTGTTCCCGAGCCCCGAATTGTGTCCCATTATGGGACATGAGCTGGGGGAACTGGTTAGGACCCACTTTTGGGGTTAATTTCAGAATTTTCTGCGCGGGTCCCATGATTCCCGTTTTGACTCCAAAATTGGTGTCTAAACGACCGTAATAAGTTGTGACTCTATTTTTGATGGTGGGACAGCATTTCGAGGACGTTCGGAAAGGAAAAGCTCCGAAGAAGTGATTTTGGATCGCGTGTGATCGGCTTACAGGTAGGCTACTGTTTCCCTCTCTTAGATTGAGATCGAGAATGTGAATGCATGTTGATTAGTTGGGATTTGGGTTGGGTAGTTATTGAATCCTGCATATGTGTTAAGAAATCATGTTTTCGGCCTATTTCGGGAATTATCAGGTAACTGTGAGCATGTTTTGTGTTATTAATGGACCCTCCTCGCTAGGTGAAGTGATTGCATGCTTACTTACTGTTTATTTGAAGCATGTTGGGCCTTAGTTTAGGTTTGACTAGGGCTTGCCTTAGAAATACATGATTCGGATCCGATAGGCCTTCATTTTGCCCCGACATCGCTCGGCCGACTTAGATCCCTGTAGACTGGTGTAGCAGACTTGAGTTTGATAGATTGGACCTTAGCTAGGCGATACGCTTGCTCCGACTTTAGTTATTCTTATTTTCCCCGATGTTATGGCTTCACAAGTTACGTCGGCGACACTAATTCTACTTCGCGATTTGAATTTGATTTTCGATTTGGTTCCAAGGACTTACATTGATTGGCTAAGTATGGACTGTCAGATTCTACTAATTAGGGTTGAGGTTCTGGTTTGATGTTCTTCGTTCTTGGGTTCTTTTATGCAATTCTCTTTAGTTATAGTTATTCTGTGTACTCGTCGGGCTTATGGGGGTCTGTTCGGATTTTTATTTAACTTGCGCACAAGTGTACCTTCTGGGCTTATGGGGGTCCAATTAGGTGTAGTTAGCTTATAGATTACTTTAGTTAGTTCTTTGTACACCCGTGTGCATTTCATTATTACTTAGATTTCCACTCTTGACCCTCGGTTTGTATTATTCCTTCTTTTCATATTGCCTTTACTTTTCAAGTTTAGTCGGCCTGTGATGCCTATTGGGTACCTGTTGTTTGGGTACTCATGATACACTCTGCATCTATTTCGTGATGCAGGTCCGGGCACTATTAGTCAGCGTTGATCAAGCTTGGAGCAGACTGATCTGGAGACGGGAGTGAGCACACGACGTTTTGTACTATTTCAGTCTTCATCTGCATATATAGACTTGTCTTTTACCTTTCAAGACAGTCCAATCTCTGTTGTCCACTTTTGGGACTTGTACTCATTTTGTAGTAGTCTGTACTAGTGACTTTTAGGTTCTGGGAGGGATTTCTGTATATATTTATTTTGGATTGCTTCCGCCTTGTTATTCTTGTTTAGATTGTTGTTTTCGCTAGTTTCTGCCCTTTCGCTCATTGCTTAATGTTCTGGGTTACGGGTTGTCTTACCTACTGGTAGGGTATATTAGGTGTCATTATGACTCGAGAAATCGGGTTGTGACATATACTTCTATATTACATGTGAATTTCTAAAAACATATAAAAATTGTTTCCAATCCTAAAAAAAGTCGGAATGTTTACACGCTTTCTCTCTATACATAGCAAAGGGATTCGATAAATATGCAAAGGGCAAGTTGCAATATTAATTTTGTTTTCGGTAAAATATGGAGATGAATTTTGACGATGAACAACTTATGATCTCACTTCTCAAATTTGTTAGTGGTAGCTCTGTTCAATTTCAACTTGTCGACTTGTATGGCAACAACAAACCCTCTCAGTTATTCGATACCACCACTACTACTGCTACTGAATATCATGTTTTTACTCAGTTAAAGAAAAAAAAAGGGAATGGTAAGAACTTCAACAGGGGAATTGTTGTGGAAAGGAGTTGACAATAGTAGATCAGTTTACGACAAAAAGAAATCGGTGATTGGGTTCAAGAAAACTTTCCGTTTTGAGGAAAATAATCATGTCTGGATTATGAAAGAATAATGTCTCTGTGATAAAATACTCAAGGCCTTAAGACTGCGTGGTCATACTCGACATGTGGAGGAATTTGTTGTATGTCGCATTACGAGGAGCGTCGTCAATTCTTCTCAGGTTATCATTCCTTCGGCTCACAATGTTGAGAATTTTCTTGACTCTCTACTGATTTCTTCATCGCAATGTCAAGAAACTGTAGAGTCCTTTCCTCAGTATCGATTTCAAGAAAATTAAGATTTGGGACAATCCAGTGCTGCCTTTGCCCAGAATAAGTTTCAAGAAAATCAAGATTTGGAACAATTAACTACTGCTAATGTAATTCCATATGATAAATTAAACAGTATTTTGAATGGGAACATGATCAGCCCAGTTAGTTTGGTCTTCAAAGAATCAAAATTGCCTGCTGCAATAGAAGAGGAATGCTCTGTTCCTGTGGTTAATCAAGAAACTCCCTCTGTTAACTCACTCCCAATAGAAGAAGAATGCTCTGTTCCTGTGGTTCATCAAGAAACTCCCTCTATTAAAGAAGTAGAATGCTCTGTTGGTCCTGATTATGACATTGGTAATTACCACAAAGAACTTGATGCGTATACTGCCTCTGTACTCGAAACAATGGTTCTTTACATTCCGCAACAGCAAGAAGATGAAGCTGATTCTATCCCACCATTTTACGAAGATTTTTATATGGCTTACACAGATCTGTGGAGTTAAGAGTTGGTGATAGTTGATACAACTTAAGTCTTACAATTATGTTTGCCCAATTGTATTTTATCTGTCAATGCACTTTCACTTTTCTTTTTACACCCATCCTTTACTTTGTGGTTTAGAATTATTTTTTTATGACAATACTGCACTGCATGGAAAAAAATGGAATTAATGGTTAGTTGCAAATAAACTCAGTTGGTTAGAGCGTTGTGCTAATAATGTGGAGGTTGCAGGTTTGAGACCTGTTATCTTTTTTTTAGCTTAATTAATTTTGATTGAAAGATGGAGGGTAAGGTGTATTACCATATGAATGTCTTTGTGTATAGCCTCTTTTTGGTTCACAGGCTTGTATAGATGATTTTGTAACTTTTGTAGAGAAACAAACATGCTTCTCTACTTTTTGGTATACTGCCTGCCTAGAGGAATTTTCCCAATAATTCATATATACCTTATCTGACAAAGGAAATGCGACTAATTTTGATGCGGTCGCACTGTACTCCTCCACATTAGGCATCAATACACCGCACATCTCTCTTCCGATCTAACACCTCCTCCATCTTCTCCCACTTTAAAACCACCTCCTTTGCCACCACGGTCGTTTGAAATCCCAGTGATATTTGCGGATTCTGGAAGTAAAGGGACAGATAATGGATCTACTGTGCACAAGGACCGTCTCCCCGGTTTATCATCTCATCCTCAACCTCCAACACTGTCCCAGGAAGAGTTGTCATCATATTCAGAGTCTGAACAAGGTCCTGATTCCAATGAGCAAGAAATTATTCATCAACCGTACTCTGTCAGAAAGGTTTTACCTATGATATTCACTCTTCAGAAAATCTACATTACCAAGTTTTCGATTAATTCTATATATACATCACGTCAAAACTAACTCTTCCTTCTAGTGTGGCTGCCTAGACCACAACGAAGCCACTCTGTTTCACTGTCTCTCAAGCTAACATCTATTGCACCTCATCAGTATCTTTAGCTTGATTATTATGTATCGTCTCAAATGCATGTGTCCACACATTGGTGATTTCTGTTGGCAAACCCACCTGTAGATTATTCTTTTGTGCTAATAGTTTTCAGGTCAACTTGTGTGTGTGTAGCTTGACTATTCCAACGGGAACCTATTGCCTCTCACCAGTATAGATATTGAGTGAGTAGAGTCTGCAGATTATTCAATGTCATCATCCGTGTTATTATCACTGCCTAATTTGTCGTACTTTGGCCTTGTCAACCTCAGCCTTTGCTCCTCTCTCAACCATGATCCCAGGGTTCTTGCATTTTGTGCTAGTAGAGGTTTTAGGTATAGAAAAAGTAGAATTCCTTGGATGCTACTTTTTAACTGGAGCATTGTGTACTGAAAGTTGCCAATTTGGTATTGTGGTGGTTTCAAGGTTTTGATTCATGCCCCAAATTGATATACGCGTGGCAGTATGTTATTCATTACAATTTCTTATTTCACAGTGAAATACCTAAAAAAAAAATCATGTCGGGAAGGGGGGAAATAATTACAGCAGCCAAAGCCATAGAAATTTTTACTTTATGCATTGGAAAAATCCGTTTTGTTATTAATAGTCTAGGAATGGGGAAAATAATAACAGAAAGAAAGCAGTCAATTAGTTATTCGTCAATTTTTTATTTAATCAATGACCAGATTTAAACGAGGATATATAACTCAGAGACATAGAATAAAAATTCATTTATTTGCATCAAGCTTTCGAGGGGCTCATTCAACGCTTACTAGGAACTATTACTCAATAGAAAATAATAGCTTTAGATACGGCTCATTGGGATAGGGATAGGAAAAAGAGAGATTTTCATCGTTTGTGGTGTTGGAATGTATACTATTAACCATAAGTTAAGATATAATATTTATTATAGAATAAATATTGCTCAGTTTTAATAGATCATATATTCGTTTATGGTGTCTGTTTACTTCTATAGTAGATGATTTAGTGTGTAGAGTTTTAGCTTATACACAGAGAATTAAATCATCGGTTCTTATAAGTATAAAATTTTTTGTTCACAATCTAGAATGGAAATTGGACAGGCCATCGGTACGATTGTAGCACAAGATTATATGTAATTTATCTTGATTATGGGAACAGTATAGTTTCAACTTCTTGTGCTAGTGCATTTTGTATGTATTGAACGGAACCGAGTAGAGATAGTTTTTTTAGACTGGCTGACAAAAACATATTCTCTAAACTATTAAATGTACTTATATTCTTAATCTTGATATAACTATTATGATCTGTATATATTAATTATCATTTTGATTTATTAAAAGGTGAGATTCTGAGATGGGTCAATATGCCTGGTAGATTGGATGATAATAATATATATTGGTGAAATAATAAGTTAGTTGATGGAATTCATGTCTCTCTATAGAGATTGATTGATATGCCTTTTTTGAGAAACTTATAAGTTTTCGTCATTCAAACCTTGCAAGTAGATTTATGAATCCGACACATGAAATAAGTTAAGTAGTGCTCTAAAGAAAATTAATCATTAAATTAACTCGTCAGTAATTTAATTTATTGATTAGTATCTGTAATCTTAACATGGAGAATTAAATAAGTGTTTAATGGAAAATTTTGAAATATAAATAGAGGAGTGCAATTAGAATGATTTGTAATTTATTATGGTAAGAATAAATTCAAATTAATTATTTGAATTATTTCCATAATAGGAAGCCTCAGTACCTATCGTGCCCATATTTAACTAAAACTTAGAATCCTATTTCTTAGGGAAAAAGGAATCAGGCATGTGTTTTATTGTTTTTTCAAGAAAGCTGGGTTTTCTTCTCCTTTTTGGATTGGGGAGGAATCTTTATAAATAAAGATTTTCCTAACCTAGAAAAAGATCGATTAGTTTTCAACAAATTTATGTGTTCTAACATAAACGGTATTGGTTATCTATTATTCATGTAATCAACATGATTCCGCTGTGCATATAGTTTACCAACATGTGGATCACTAGGTAATACACAATAATTTGCGAAAGGCGAGTATTAGATCAATATACAATCCGTACAAAAGACAGTTATTTCTTAACCGTAAAATTGAGGGTTTGCATCAAAAGCACATTAATTTATCAAGGTTAAGCATTAAATTAAGGTGATAATAAATATATTTATCAATCATGACTAGTACAAAGACACATGTATAGGATTAGATTAAAGTTAAATTAATCCATAATGTTAATTAGGCACCCTTACTCAAAGTCAAAAGTAGTGTCTTGAAAATTCTAAGCAGTGATATCTCCCAGCCTTTATAATTTTATTGTTTGATAGATAAAATACTATATATGTTAATACAACGCTGTTAATATCTCACTTTTATTTATTGTTTAATAGATAAAATGTGATTTTTCAACGTTTGTTGTTAATATCTCACTTTCGCTCTCTACTTCTCTGTTTTCTACTCCTCTGTTTCTTTTCTTTTCGATAAAAATATGTGGATGAATATTGATGATGAACAGCTCCTGAAGTATCTTAACAATTTTGTTACTGGTATGCATGTGCAATGCTATGAAATTCGTATTGTAGACTTGTATGGCAACAAGAAGCCATCTCAGTTATTCGAGACAACGACTACTTTTAATCATCATCATCATCATCGTGTCTTCACTCATTTAAAGAAAAAAACTAAGAACTTCAACAGGGCAATTGTTGGTTCATGGAAAGGAATCGAAACCAGTTAACAACAAGAAAGGATTAGTGATTGGGTTCAAGAAAACCTTCCGTTTTGATGAAAAAAAATCATGTGTGGATTATGAAAGAATATCGTCTTTGTGAGACTACGTGGTCAAATTCGACATGAGGAGGAATTTGCTGTATGTCGCATTACCAGGAGTGTCAATTCGGATCAGAATTTTGTGTCCCAATTTCTTCATCACAATGTCAAGAAACTGTGAAATCCTTTCCTCAAGAAAATCAAGATTTGAGACGATCCAGTGTAAATCCATCTGATCAGTTAAACAGTACTCAAGTTAGTTTAGTTTCCAAAGAATCAAATGTGACTGCTGCAAAAAAAGATGAATGCTCTATTCCTACTTGATGCATATGCTGCCTCTGAACTCGAATCAATGGTTCCTTACATTCCGGAACTTGAAGCTGATTCTATCTTACAATTGTTAGCTGCAAATGAATCTTGTATCACACTTTTGTAATCTAAAAGGGGAACTTAGTGAATAAAATGAGTTACTGTTAGTGAACGATGTTGAGCACACTAAAGGATGCTCTCTTTCTTGGGATTTCAAAAACAAGGAAGACAAGACAAGTTGCCCCTCTAGCAGTATTATCAAAACCGTGCTTAAGTCCTAAAGTGAGGCTCAAACGTGTTAGCACTTAGTCTCGCTTAATGTACGCTTTAGTGTCATCATTAAGATGCTAAGACATATTTTTCCTTACCAACCTCTTCTAAAGAGGCAACACTAAACTATTAGATCATGTATTTGTCATTCATGCTTATAATTATTAGTCTTAAATTATACATATATATTTATATCTTTTTTCTCCTCCTACGCCTCTTTTCATTAAAGTAAACATTTTCTTTGCACTTTTTTCTTTTGATAACGCTGCCCTCACTCTTAGATAAGGAAGGAGAGAAGTAGAAAAACTTTTGAAGGAATTGAAAATAACTTTGTATATTTGAGGTAGTCTCTTGTCTTTAACCTCTTTTTGGTTCACATGCATGTATAGATGATTGTGTGACTTTTGTAGAGAAACATTTTTATAGTGGATTCTCTACTTTCTGGTATACTGCTTGCATACAAGACTTTTTCCAAAATTAATCTATACCTTATCAACCAAAGAAAATAATGCTACTACTTCTCTAATTGTTTGACATATGTTTCCTCTACAATTCGCCAGCACACATAATTCATGAAAACAAGTGCACATCATCAGTGATAGAAATTAGTTACACTCAGAGGAACCAACGTCATTGACCACTAGACCACACCCTATCCTTCTAAATCTATTTCTTGCTTATTGTAATCGATTAGATAAGGAAATAACTGATATCTTATTCCATGAAATAACAAAATTATACGTATAAAATACAGAAACCCCAACAATTTGGGCACTAATTACATTCTATCCTAAAAGTTTCTCAAATTACAATAATTCCAGATTTTTCAAAACTCGCAGATACATTGCTCCTTCACCCGATACATAACAAATGGTAGAAATTTTTAGAGATTATGTTATCTTATATCGTGTCAATATATATTACAAGGAATATAACTATATTCATTTTTCAACACTCCCCCTCCAGTTGGAACATAGATATTGATCATGTCTAACTTGTTGCAAAGATACTCAACTCGAGTTTCATTTAAAGCTTTTGTGAGCAATTCTACCAGTTGCTCTCCCGTCTTCACATAACCAGTGAAAAGTTATCCTGAATTTTCTCACTAATAAAATAGCATTCAACCTCAATATATTTAGTTTTTTCATGATACATTAGAGCAACTTGATTATCACTAATCACATCAAAGTTTTGTCCGTGTATGATGCTTCAACTCAATTTCAATTAAAAGATGATGTTTCCAGATAATCTCATACATAGACTACCACATAGCTTTGTACTCAGATTCTGCACCGATAGAAATATGACATTTTGCTCCTTTTTCCTTTATAATACTATGTTCCTTCCAATAAAGACACAATAGCCAATAGTAGGTTTTCTATTAATTTTGAATCCAATCCAGTCAATATTTCGCAAAACACTCAACACGAGTATGAGCGTGGTTCCTATACAATATACCAAATTCATAAGCTCCTTTCTCCTTTGGTCTAAAAATACCATCAACCCAAATTTAATTTAATTGAACTCCTTTACTACTAATTAGTCAATTCATTTATTTGTTCTAAAAGACAAATTTTTTTTTTACAAATTCTTAATTTTAGCTCATCCCAAAATATTTAAATCATATTTGAAATGAAAAATAAATTATTTATGTTATCACACTTTTTAGTAACAAAAACTAAATAAAATAAATCAAATTTAGCTAATTAATATATTCATAGACTTCACCATTTATCATAACACTAACTAAAGAAAATTTTACTTACTATACTAAAACAATAAAAGGCATATTTTTAGTTAACGGTCACTAACTAAAAATTATGTGTGAGTTTCTAAAAATGGATTCCAATCCTAAAAAAACTCGCTTAATCCATTAATTTACACGGTTTGTCTCTCTATACATACCAAAGGGCCAGTTGGATTTTTTTCTTAAATATCCCTTTCTTCTTTGTTTGTTTTTGGTAAAATATGGGGATGAATTTTGATGATGAACAACTCATGATCTGTCTTCTAAAATTTGTTAGTGGTAGCTCTGTTCAATTTCAACTTGTCGACTTGTATGGCAACAACAAACCCTCTCAGTTATTCGATACCACCACGACTACTGCTACTGAATATCATGTCTTTACTCAGTTAAAGAAAAAAAAAGGGAATGGTAAGAACTTCAACAGGGGAATTGTTGGTGGTGGCGGCTCATGGAAAGGAGTTGACAATAGTAGACCAGTTTACGACAAGAAGAAATCAGTTATTGGGTTCAAGAAAACTTTCCGTTTTGAGGAAAATAATCATGTCTGGATTATGAAAGAATATCGTCTTTGTGATAAAATACTCAAGGCCTTAAGACTACGTGGTCATGCTCGACACAAAGAGGAATTTGTTGTATGTCGCATTACGAGGAGCGTCAATACTTCTAAGGTTATCATCCCTTCAGATCACAATGTAGAGAATTTTCTTGATTCTCTACTAATTTCTTCATTACAATGTCAAGAATCCTTTGCTCAGAATCAATTTCAAGATTTGGGACAATCCTTTGCTCAATATCAGTTTCAAGAAAATCAAGATTTGGAACAATCCAGTGCTGCCTTTGCCCAGAATCAGTTTCAAGAAAATCAAGATTTGGGACAATTAAGTACTCCTAATGTAATCCCATCTGATGAGTCAAACAGTATTTTGAATGGGAACCAAATTGGTCCAGTTAGTTTAGTGTTGAAAGAATCAAAATTGTCTGCTGCAATAGAAGAGGAGTGCTCTGTTCCTGTGGTTCATCAACAAACTTCCTCTGTTAGCTTACTCCCAATAGAAGAAGAATGCTCTGTTTATGGCATTGCTACTTACCACAAAGAACTTGATGCGTATGCTGCCTCTGTACTCGAAACAATGGTTCCTTACATTCCGCAGCAGCAAGAAGATGAAGCTGATTCTATCCCACCATTTTACGAAGATTTTTATATGGGTTACACAGATCTCTGGAGTTGAGAGTTGGTGATAGTTGATACATTTCAAGTCTTACAATTTTGTTTGCCCAATTGTATTTTATCTGTCAATGTACTTTCACTTTTCTTTTTACACCAGTCCTTTACTTTGTGGTTTAGAATTCTTTTTTTATGAAAATGTTTTCTTGTACATGAAAAGAAAACTGCACTGTTTGGAAAAGAATGCGATTAATGGTTAGCTGCAAATCAACATCTACGCCCATCAGTGATTAATTTAATTGAAAGGAGGAGGTGAGGTGTATTACCATATGAATGTCTCTTTGTGTATAGCCTCTTTTTGGTTCACATGCTTGCTTGTATTATGTATAGATGACTAGAAAGGCCATACCTTTTGATCCACTTCAATCTATCTGCATTCTGCAGTAACATCTCCACACCACAAAATACCCTTTTCATCCAGCTCCTTCAATATATAATTTCTCCTCTCCCTTGGAACCAAACCAATATAAATTTGCAAGATTATCACTCGAACAAATCTGTTGAATAGCTATTTCACCATTTTGTTGAAGATCATGTGTGAAAAAGAACTTATGTAAAATATGTTTTGTTCAATCTCCTATGATGAATCTTTCCTTCAATTGAGCTATGCAAACAATACTATCTTCATACAATATTGTTGAAATCTTTGTTTTTAAAGAAAGACCATATAATTGTAAAGTATGTTGAGTTATTGACCTTAACCATACACACTCTCAGTTGCCTTTAAAATAAGACATACTACATAAATAAGAACCTTAACTTGGCTTCAAATTTTAACTTTGACCTTAAACTTTCAAGTGCACGAAGAGGCACTTTAACTATCCAACTCTTAAAATCACATAAATATGCAATATTAAAAAAATATTTACCAATTATGGCAATATAATTTTTCTAACTAAATCTAACAAGAATTAAAAAAATGTACTGTTTATCTTCCTTCGCCTCTTTCTCTGCCCTTTTTCTCTTCCTCCTCTTCTTTTTTTATTTTTCTTCTTCGTCGTCTCTTTCTGTGTCATTCTTTCTCTTCCTCCTCTTTTTATTTTTATTCTTCTTCTTCTTTTTTGAATTTTTCATTTAAATAACTGTTTTTAAATCAGTTTTTGCCCATATTTCATTATTTTTACCCAAAAACACGACGAAAAGAGGAATAGAAAAATCAAAAAATTGTACAATATAATGTTCTCAAATAGAAATTTCAAATCTTTAAAATTATAGCAACAAGAGTTTACCATTGATGGTCATTATAAAGCTTCAAATTTTGAATTCATTATTTGAATTTTACGAACTTGTGATTAGTTTGGATAGGTTGTTCCTACAAATAATTGTAAATGTCGTTTGGAGTTTATATCTCAATTTTAAGAGGGTTTGGTTAAGTTTATAATTGATTTTAGGAGAAATATTAGATTGAAACTCGAAAAAGGTGAAGTTTATGGAACGGTACCGCGATTGTATTAAAGTTGTATTAGATATGTTTCATAATTGTATTAAAATCACGAACAATACATTTATAATACATATTACAAACTTCACTCCTTTTATAGTTATATCAACCAAAATAATTTAAGTAACACACTTGTAATACATTTATAACATATGGACAATACATTTGTAATACAATATTGCAAACATCACTCATGTTCTTAGTGATACAAACTAAAATAATTTATAAGACACATATAATACATGTTTTATTCATGAATAATACAAGTTTAATTCAGTCTATAGATTATTGTCTTGTCTTTTGTTAGTTACGTTTTCCATTTATTGTTAATTTTCTCTTCTAATTCAACTTTAATATTGTGTAATGCACTTTTAATGCAAATTTAATTCATTTTGTAGGTTACTTGTTTAATTCAGTATTGATATAAGTTTAATTCACTCTATAGATCATTATTTGGTGTTTCATGTCACGACCCAATTTCTCAAGTCATTATGACACCTACTATAACCCACTAGCAGGTAAGCCAACCCGTAACCCGAAACAACAAGTAATGGGTCTGAGGGTAGAAACTAAACAAGAGTAGGCAAATAACAATATAACCAGGTAGAAGCAAACCAAAACATATATATAAAAAATAAAGATCCCTCCTAGAACCTGGAAGTCACTAGTACCGAGCTACTACAAAATGAGTAAAAGTCTCAAAAGTGGATAACAGAGATTGGACTGTCTCGGAAGGTAAAAGACAAGTCTATATATACAGATGGAGACTGAAATAGCACAAAACGCCGTGTGCTCACTCCCGTCTCCGGATCAGTCTACTCCAAGCTCGATCAACGCTGACTACTAGTGCCCGAACCTGCATCACGAAACAGATGCAGAGCGTAGCATAAGTACGAAAACAACAGGTACCCAGTAGGTATCATAGGCTGACTGAACTTGAAAAGTAAAGGCAATATGAAAAGGAGTAACACAAACCGAAGTCAAGAACTAAAATCTAACTAACAATGAGATGCACACGAGTGTAGAAAGAACTAACTAAAGTAATCTATAAGCTAACTACACCTAACTGGACCCCATAAGCCCAGAAGGTACACTCGTGCGCAAGTTAAATAAAAACCCGAACGGACCCCCATAAGTCCGACGAGTACACAGAATAACTATAACTAAAGAGAATTGCATATACGAACCCAAATATATGAGGCTGAAACTCTAACCGGATGCTCTAATTAGTAGAATCTGACAGTACGGAGGCCGGACCCCGAACCGGATGCTCACCAGAAGTATCCAAGTAACCAATCACAAGTATCAAATATATGAGGCTGAAACTCTAACCGGATGCTCTATATAAGTATCTAGGCAATAAAGGCCGAAACTCTAACCGGATGCTCTATATAAGTATCTAGGCAATAGAGGCCGAAACTCTAACCGGATGCTCTATATAAGTATCTGGCAATAGAGGCCGGACCTTAAATCGGATGCTCTATATAAGTATCTGGGTATAAAGGCCGGACCTTAAACCAGATGCTCTATAAAGGTGCCAATGTAGCTGCTGAAAGAGTCCCAATCGATCCATACTCATAAATGTCCGTGAAACACCGTCCACACATAGCTAATCAATGTAAGTCTTTGGAACCAAATCGAAAGTCAAATTCAAATCGTGAAGCAGAACTAGTATCACCTATGTAACTCGTGAAGCCGTAGCATCGGTGAAAATAAGGATAACTATAGTTGGAGAAAGAGTATCACATAACTAAGGCCCAAACTATCAGACTCAAGTCTGCTACCCCAGTCTACAGGGATCTAAGCCGGCTGTAACGACCCTAAAAAAAACGAAACTAGTGAAACTAGAGCCTCACATGTGAGTTTGGAGTCGAGAACTTAATGAAATGATTATAAATGAATTTGACCCAAAAAGTTCTTAAAATGTGCTTCGGAAACTTGTTTAGTATATATAAAAAGATCCGTTTCGTTTTTTCGGAAATCCGACTTCATATTCTTGTTTAGGGGTCAAATTGAGTGGGAAATGGGTCTAACCCAAATTTTAGAGCAACCGTATCAAAATCCGAAATTTCCAAGTGAAGCCTTTTTCGAGGGTCTACTTTGGAGGGTCATATCTCCTAGCACACAAATAATTTGGTGGCCCATAACATATCCATGGAAAGCCCTTTGAGTTAGCTACCTAACGCACTTCGTTTCACCTCATTCGGAGTTCGGACGAAGAAGTTATGTCCATTTTCGTAAAATCTGTCCGGTAGGAAATGGCAATTTCCAGAGACGGAAATCACTGTTCACCCGCCTGATTTTTTCTAAGTGTTGGACCTTTTTTTTTTTCCAAAGGACTTATATTAATTCCTAGATACCATTAGTTCATTCCCATCCCAAAAACATTTCCCTCTCTCAAAAACTCTCTCAAAACCCCAAGGAAGCTCAAGGTGAAAGATGGAGCTAGGGTGGATGGTGGCTATTGATTTCTTCACCAATTTCGTTTGGTTCTTGAAGATTAAGGTATGGGGATCCTTTATCCTTGATTATTCTTTCTTTCAAGGAGCCCAATCAAAAGGTTTTCAAGGTTTTTCAAATACACAAAAAATCCTATTTCGAATTCTAAGCATGAGTTCTTGCATTAAATAATTTCAAATGATGTTTCATGTGGTTATTAATGATTATTTATGGTTTTAAGAAAGAAATATTTGTGAACCCATGTCTTCTCAAATTCTTTAAATTTAGCCTAAAGTGAGTTTAATGATTTTGAGTAATTGATGTAGGATTATTGAGTGGTTGATGTGGGCTGTTCTTATATGATCTTAGCTATGTTGAGTTTCTAGAAATTGTTATTGAATGGTATAATGTGAGGTAGTAGCCTTGAATGGTCATAAATTGGGATTTAGACTTTATGTTGGTTATTGGATATTGTTTAGCTTAGCTTGTATAGTTGATTGTTGTTATTATCATTGTTATTGTATTGTTAAATTGTTGGAAGATGAGGATGATGAAGATAGCCATGGAAAGAGGGTAAGTTGATCAAACTTGATAAATATTGTATAATTGGCATGGAATTGAGTATTGTGGCTTATGGCCTTTGAAAAGGGTGGTGAGATGGCTTGATCTCTTAGTATTAATAATATTGTTATTGATTGGCTTGATCCACCTTTGGTGGAGGTGGTTATTTGTTGTATTGTTGTGGATTGAGGCCATGAAGGGCATTATGTGAATGTTATTATATTGTTGTATTATTATACACATATGAGGCTAGATGTAAAGTCCTATATGAAGCTATATGTGAAGGTATGATGTGAATGAGTTTATGTGATCTTGTGATGATCCTATTATGGTCTATTTTGCATATTATCATGAAATGGAATTATTATGTGATGTTTATGGTTTTCATGCTTCCATGATCAAATTATGAAGGTTGATATATATATGTATGTTGTTGGTGGGCTGATTTATATGTATTTCGAAATTGGTTGGACTTAGTACTCTTGAAGTACATGATTTCATTTACATGAACAATAGCCCATCATGTGTTTGATAAAATGCCCATTTATAGAATCCTTAGGAAATGGAAGGTCCAATGTACGTCCTATGAATCGAATAGTTATATAATTATTGAAATGATGTTGAAATGGACACATGTATATGATTTTCTCTATATAAGTGTTGTGAGTCGACCAAGCCTAGTACGGGGGTAGTAGGCCCGTATAACCGTATCGAGGGGTTGGTACCTTGGTTGCCTAGTACGGGGGGTAGTAGGCCCGTATAACCGTATCGGGGTTGGTACCTTGGTTGCCTAGTACGGGGTAGTAGGCCCGTATAACCGTATCGAGGGGTTGGTACCTTGGTTGCCTAGTACGGGGTAGTAGGCCCGTATAACCGTATCGAGGGGTTGGTACCTTGGTTGCCTAGTACGGGGGTAGTAGGCCCGTATAACCGTATCGAGGGGTTGGTACCATGGTTGCCTAGTACGGGGGTAGTAGGCCCGTATAACCATATCGAGGGGTTGGTACCTTGGTTGCCTAGTACGGGGGGTAGTAGGCCCGTATAACCATATTGAGGGGTTTGTACCTCATTCGCCTCTCCAAGGGGGTGGTAGGCCTTGGAAATACTATATAGATGGTCACTCACCACACATGTACTATGCCCCACTAAATATGATTTATTTCATGTAAGCATCATTATACATATCATCTCATTAATATGCTACCTACCGGGTATGATTATGCACTTTGCCTATAAAGTCCTTATCTAAGGTAATCTTGGGGAACACTTAAGTGTGCTTGAAGAGGATTGTGTGGGCGGTCACTTCTTGTCTCACTCAAGTGTGTCTTAAGGTTATATTAGGTAGAGGTCCTATGGTAATGAAATGACATGTGTCCTTCTAAAGTTAAGCATGAGTTGTATATGGATTTATGTTAAGTATATGTATGGTTGGCTATGGTCTAATATGTTAATGTTGACTTGTATTATATCTCTTATATTTGTAAAGGAAAGGTTTTATCAAAGGACATGAAAGCATACATTTCTTGTAAATGTCCGTTGTGCATATTTTCTTGCATGGTCTCCATACTTAGTACTTAATTGTGCTAACCCCTTTCTTTCCCTTTTTGGACTAAAGTGTAGGGATTTGGAGAAGATGACATGTCATGGCTTGATAGGTTTCTAAGTGTTGAAGATGAAGACTTGGTGAGTCCTCATAGATTCGAGGACAATACCCAATATGTTCTTTTATGTCTTTTTAGTTTTGTTTAAGTTGTGTACGGGATTAGTCCCGAATTTTATACTCTAAAGTATTAGATGGTTTGAGACATCATGTATAAAGTCTAGAAAGTCTTCCGCTTGCTACTTTTTATGAAATGTTTTCTTGGTAAAGAAAGTTTTTAATTTCCTTATGGTTTTTAGTTTTATGCGATGAATGAATGCTAAGAGGCTTGTATTTGACCTCTTCGAGGTCGAGTACGCCGGTTACGACTAGGGGTGCTCCCGGGTCGTGACAAACTTGGTATCGAGCATAAGTTTCCGGGATGGTCTTAGGTTGTCTCAAAACCACATCTAGTAGAGTCTTGTTCATAATGTGAAGCGCGCCACATTATGAATAGGAGGCTATTGGGTGCTAAGAAAGTTTCACTTCTACATTCTTTTAGTCGTGCCGTGGAGTTTCTCTCTATAATGTCTTTCCTTGTTCCGTAGGTGATGGTCATTTGAGTGTAACCTTTGAGGAAGTTTAATGTTGCAAGGGTTGAGGGAGAGAGAATGTTGGTTGTGATGCCAACTTTGACTTGGTGACTTAGTAGGTGTGAGGTGAAAGATTGTGGTGATGACTTTAGTATAAATGGGATTCCTTTGGTTATGTGTGTTGTTGGTAGTATCCGGCTTAGTCATGAGGAAGTTTTGTGATGTGTTGAAGGAATTTGTGAAATGTGTGGTGATTTAGAAATGCTAGGTGTACTTGAGTATAAAAACCTAGTATTGTTTTGATCCGACCTTAGGATGGAAGGAGGTGAATTTGAAAGAACTAGTAAGAGTTTCTCCTAAGTGGGGAAATATGTGGTTAGATGATAAGGTATTCAAGTGTGGTTGATGTTTATGAGTTAGGCTTGAAGGAGGTTTTCATTACAAGAGGTTTAGTGAATTAAAGAGTTGGGTAAGAATGGTTTTGGTAAGATTGATGGTATTTTCATTGAGATTTTTATGAGATGTTAAGGTTGACCTTAGTTGGGTTTACCCTTAAGTGGGGGATGGTATGTTGAGTAGTGAAGTTGTTGGGAAGTGTTGATATCCTTACCTACTTCTATATGTGTTTACTCAAGCCTAAAACAAAGAGTTCCTAGAAACTTGGGTTATGTTTTGGAGTCTTATGTGAAAAGGAGTTTTTCCATGGTCTCCTTATGTCATGCATGTTTTAAATGAATTCTTATTAAATGAGAAAATGAGTTTTCATAAATTTATGTTCCTCATGTTGATGTGCATCTATAATGATTTGCCTAAATGTTGCATGAGTTGACTTATGAGCATGTTTAAAAGTGTTTTGATGATGTTGCCTAAAGTGCTTCTATGAGAAAGTTGCATGATGTGCATTTAGCATAAGTTGTCTATTTGCTTTATGAGGTGATAATGTGAGCATGCTTACTTGAGTTTTGGAGGAGGTTGCATGATGTGCTTTAATGAGAAAATTGCATATTGTGTCCTTTGATGTTATGATGTGCATGAGATGATTTGGAGAAGGAAGTACCTCCAATGAAATGAAATGAGAAATGAAAAAAAGGTAAAGATGATGCATAAGGAGTTAGTAGATGTTGTGCCTACTTTCTTGAATTGCATGAAGTTGTGTGGGACTTTCTATGTGGAGTTGATATTTCCTCCTATATTTATGCATTTGTATTGTTGTTGTATGCATGTTGATGGACTGTTTACTTGAGTCGTTACCCCTTATGTGTTTAAAGTGTCATTCGAGGACGAATGTTCCTAAGTGGGGGATAATGTAACGACCCTAAAAAAAAACGAAACTAGTGAAACTAGAGCCTCACATGTGAGTTTGGAGTCGAGAACTTAATGAAATGATTATAAATGAATTTGACCCAAAAAGTTCTTAAAATGTGCTTCGGAAACTTGTTTAGTATATATAAAAAGATCCGTTTCGTTTTTCGGAAATCCGACTTCATATTCTTGTTTAGGGGTCAAATTGAGTGGGAAATGGGTCTAACCCAAATTTTAGAGCAACCGTATCAAAATCCGAAATTTCCAAGTGAAGCCTTTTTCGAGGGTCTACTTTGGAGGGTCATATCTCCTAGCACACAAATAATTTGGTGGCCCATAACATATCCATGGAAAGCCCTTTGAGTTAGCTACCTAACGCACTTCGTTTCACCTCATTCGGAGTTCGGACGAAGAAGTTATGTCCATTTTCGTAAAATCTGTCCGGTAGGAAATGGCAATTTCCAGAGACGGAAATCACTGTTCACCCGCCTGATTTTTCTAAGTGTTGGACCTTTTTTTTTCCAAAGGACTTATATTAATTCCTAGATACCATTAGTTCATTCCCATCCCAAAAACATTTCCCTCTCTCAAAAACTCTCTCAAAACCCCAAGGAAGCTCAAGGTGAAAGATGGAGCTAGGGTGGATGGTGGCTATTGATTTCTTCACCAATTTCGTTTGGTTCTTGAAGATTAAGGTATGGGGATCCTTTATCCTTGATTATTCTTTCTTTCAAGGAGCCCAATCAAAAGGTTTTCAAGGTTTTTCAAATACACAAAAATCCTATTTCGAATTCTAAGCATGAGTTCTTGCATTAAATAATTTCAAATGATGTTTCATGTGGTTATTAATGATTATTTATGGTTTTAAGAAAGAAATATTTGTGAACCCATGTCTTCTCAAATTCTTTAAATTTAGCCTAAAGTGAGTTTAATGATTTTGAGTAATTGATGTAGGATTATTGAGTGGTTGATGTGGGCTGTTCTTATATGATCTTAGCTATGTTGAGTTTCTAGAAATTGTTATTGAATGGTATAATGTGAGGTAGTAGCCTTGAATGGTCATAAATTGGGATTTAGACTTTATGTTGGTTATTGGATATTGTTTAGCTTAGCTTGTATAGTTGATTGTTGTTATTATCATTGTTATTGTATTGTTAAATTGTTGGAAGATGAGGATGATGAAGATAGCCATGGAAAGAGGGTAAGTTGATCAAACTTGATAAATATTGTATAATTGGCATGGAATTGAGTATTGTGGCTTATGGCCTTTGAAAAGGGTGGTGAGATGGCTTGATCTCTTAGTATTAATAATATTGTTATTGATTGGCTTGATCCACCTTTGGTGGAGGTGGTTATTTGTTGTATTGTTGTGGATTGAGGCCATGAAGGGCATTATGTGAATGTTATTATATTGTTGTATTATTATACACATATGAGGCTAGATGTAAAGTCCTATATGAAGCTATATGTGAAGGTATGATGTGAATGAGTTTATGTGATCTTGTGATGATCCTATTATGGTCTATTTTGCATATTATCATGAAATGGAATTATTATGTGATGTTTATGGTTTTCATGCTTCCATGATCAAATTATGAAGGTTGATATATATATGTATGTTGTTGGTGGGCTGATTTATATGTATTTCGAAATTGGTTGGACTTAGTACTCTTGAAGTACATGATTTCATTTACATGAACAATAGCCCATCATGTGTTTGATAAAATGCCCATTTATAGAATCCTTAGGAAATGGAAGGTCCAATGTACGTCCTATGAATCGAATAGTTATATAATTATTGAAATGATGTTGAAATGGACACATGTATATGATTTTCTCTATATAAGTGTTGTGAGTCGACCAAGCCTAGTACGGGGTAGTAGGCCCGTATAACCGTATCGAGGGGTTGGTACCTTGGTTGCCTAGTACGGGGGTAGTAGGCCCGTATAACCGTATCGAGGGGTTGGTACCTGCCTAGTACGGGGGTTGCCTAGTACGGGGTAGTAGGCCCGTACGGGGTAACCGTATCGAGGGGTTGGTACCTTGGTTCCCTAGTACGGGGGGTAGTAGGCCCATATAACCGTATCGAGAGGTTGGTACCTTGGTTGCCTAGTACAGGGGTAGTAGGCCCGTATAACCATATCGAGGGGTTGGTACCTTGGTTGCCTAGTACGGAAGGTAGTAGGCCCGTATAACCATATTGAGCGGTTTGTACCTCATTCGCCTCTCAAGGGTGGTAGGCCTTGGAAATACTATATAGATGGTCACTCACCACACATGTACTATGCCCCACTAAATATGATTTATTTCATGTAAGCATCATTATACATATCATCTCATTAATATGCTACCTACCGGGTATGATTATGCACTTTGCCTATAAAGTCCTTATCTAAGGTAATCTTGGGGAACACTTAAGTGTGCTTGAAGAGGATTGTGTGGGCGGTCACTTCTTGTCTCACTCAAGTGTGTCTTAAGGTTATATTAGGTAGAGGTCCTATGGTAATGAAATGACATGTGTCCTTCTAAAGTTAAGCATGAGTTGTATATGGATTTATGTTAAGTATATGTATGGTTGGCTATGGTCTAATATGTTAATGTTGACTTGTATTATATCTCTTATATTTGTAAAGGAAAGGTTTTATCAAAGGACATGAAAGCATACATTTCTTGTAAATGTCCGTTGTGCATATTTTCTTGCATGGTCTCCATACTTAGTACTTAATTGTGCTAACCCCTTTCTTTCCCTTTTTGGACTAAAGTGTAGGGATTTGGAGAAGATGACATGTCATGGCTTGATAGGTTTCTAAGTGTTGAAGATGAAGACTTGGTGAGTCCTCATAGATTCGAGGACAATACCCAATATGTTCTTTTATGTCTTTTTAGTTTTGTTTAAGTTGTGTACGGGATTAGTCCCGAATTTTATACTCTAAAGTATTAGATGGTTTGAGACATCATGTATAAAGTCTAGAAAGTCTTCCGCTTGCTACTTTTTATGAAATGTTTTCTTGGTAAAGAAAGTTTTTAATTTCCTTATGGTTTTTAGTTTTATGCGATGAATGAATGCTAAGAGGCTTGTATTTGACCTCTTCGAGGTCGAGTACGCCGGTTACGCCTAGGGGTGCTCCCGGGTCGTGACAAACTTGGTATCGAGCATAAGTTTCGGGATGGTCTTAGGTTGTCTCAAAACCACATCTAGTAGAGTCTTGTTCATAATGTGAAGCGCGCCACATTATGAATAGGAGGCTATTGGGTGCTAAGAAAGTTTCACTTCTACATTCTTTTAGTCGTGCCGTGGAGTTTCTCTCTATAATGTCTTTCCTTGTTCCGTAGGTGATGGTCATTTGAGTGTAACCTTTGAGGAAGTTTAATGTTGCAAGGGTTGAGGGAGAGAGAATGTTGGTTGTGATGCCAACTTTGACTTGGTGACTTAGTAGGTGTGAGGTGAAAGATTGTGGTGATGACTTTAGTATAAATGGGATTCCTTTGGTTATGTGTGTTGTTGGTAGTATCCGGCTTAGTCATGAGGAAGTTTTGTGATGTGTTGAAGGAATTTGTGAAATGTGTGGTGATTTAGAAATGCTAGGTGTACCGAGTATAAAAACCTAGTATTGTTTTGATCCGACCTTAGGATGGAAGGAGGTGAATTTGAAAGAACTAGTAAGAGTTTCTCCTAAGTGGGGAAATATGTGGTTAGATGATAAGGTATTCAAGTGTGGTTGATGTTTATGAGTTAGGCTTGAAGGAGGTTTTCATTACAAGAGGTTTAGTGAATTAAAGAGTTGGGTAAGAATGGTTTTGGTAAGATTGATGGTATTTTCATTGAGATTTTTATGAGATGTTAAGGTTGACCTTAGTTGGGTTTACCCTTAAGTGGGGGATGGTATGTTGAGTAGTGAAGTTGTTGGGAAGTGTTGATATCCTTACCTACTTCTATATGTGTTTACTCAAGCCTAAAACAAAGAGTTCCTAGAAACTTGGGTTATGTTTTGGAGTCTTATGTGAAAAGGAGTTTTTCCATGGTCTCCTTATGTCATGCATGTTTTAAATGAATTCTTATTAAATGAGAAAATGAGTTTTCATAAATTTATGTTCCTCATGTTGATGTGCATCTATAATGATTTGCCTAAATGTTGCATGAGTTGACTTATGAGCATGTTTAAAAGTGTTTTGATGATGTTGCCTAAAGTGCTTCTATGAGAAAGTTGCATGATGTGCATTTAGCATAAGTTGTCTATTTGCTTTATGAGGTGATAATGTGAGCATGCTTACTTGAGTTTTGGAGGAGGTTGCATGATGTGCTTTAATGAGAAAATTGCATATTGTGTCCTTTGATGTTATGATGTGCATGAGATGATTTGGAGAAGGAAGTACCTCCAATGAAATGAAATGAGAAATGAAAAAAAGGTAAAGATGATGCATAAGGAGTTAGTAGATGTTGTGCCTACTTTCTTGAATTGCATGAAGTTGTGTGGGACTTTCTATGTGGAGTTGATATTTCCTCCTATATTTATGCATTTGTATTGTTGTTGTATGCATGTTGATGGACTGTTTACTTGAGTCGTTACCCCTTATGTGTTTAAAGTGTCATTCGAGGACGAATGTTCCTAAGTGGGGGATAATGTAACGACCTAAAAAAAACGAAACTAGTGAAACTAGAGCCTCACATGTGAGTTTGGAGTCGAGAACTTAATGAAATGATTATAAATGAATTTGACCCAAAAAGTTCTTAAAATGTGCTTCGGAAACTTGTTTAGTATATATAAAAAGATCCGTTTCGTTTTTCGGAAATCCGACTTCATATTCTTGTTTAGGGGTCAAATTGAGTGGGAAATGGGTCTAACCCAAATTTTAGAGCAACCGTATCAAAATCCGAAATTTCCAAGTGAAGCCTTTTTCGAGGGTCTACTTTGGAGGGTCATATCTCCTAGCACACAAATAATTTGGTGGCCCATAACATATCCATGGAAAGCCCTTTGAGTTAGCTACCTAACGCACTTCGTTTCACCTCATTCGGAGTTCGGACGAAGAAGTTATGTCCATTTTCGTAAAATCTGTCCGGTAGGAAATGGCAATTTCCGAGAGACGGAAATCACTGTTCACCCGCCTGATTTTTTCTAAGTGTTGGACCTTTTTTTTTTTCCAAAGGACTTATATTAATTCCTAGATACCATTAGTTCATTCCCATCCCAAAAACATTTCCCTCTCTCAAAAACTCTCTCAAAACCCCAAGGAAGCTCAAGGTGAAAGATGGAGCTAGGGTGGATGGTGGCTATTGATTTCTTCACCAATTTCGTTTGGTTCTTGAAGATTAAGGTATGGGGATCCTTTATCCTTGATTATTCTTTCTTTCAAGGAGCCCAATCAAAAGGTTTTCAAGGTTTTCAAATACACAAAAATCCTATTTCGAATTCTAAGCATGAGTTCTTGCATTAAATAATTTCAAATGATGTTTCATGTGGTTATTAATGATTATTTATGGTTTTAAGAAAGAAATATTTGTGAACCCATGTCTTCTCAAATTCTTTAAATTTAGCCTAAAGTGAGTTTAATGATTTTGAGTAATTGATGTAGGATTATTGAGTGGTTGATGTGGGCTGTTCTTATATGATCTTAGCTATGTTGAGTTTCTAGAAATTGTTATTGAATGGTATAATGTGAGGTAGTAGCCTTGAATGGTCATAAATTGGGATTTAGACTTTATGTTGGTTATTGGATATTGTTTAGCTTAGCTTGTATAGTTGATTGTTGTTATTATCATTGTTATTGTATTGTTAAATTGTTGGAAGATGAGGATGATGAAGATAGCCATGGAAAGAGGGTAAGTTGATCAAACTTGATAAATATTGTATAATTGGCATGGAATTGAGTATTGTGGCTTATGGCCTTTGAAAAGGGTGGTGAGATGGCTTGATCTCTTAGTATTAATAATATTGTTATTGATTGGCTTGATCCACCTTTGGTGGAGGTGGTTATTTGTTGTATTGTTGTGGATTGAGGCCATGAAGGGCATTATGTGAATGTTATTATATTGTTGTATTATTATACACATATGAGGCTAGATGTAAAGTCCTATATGAAGCTATATGTGAAGGTATGATGTGAATGAGTTTATGTGATCTTGTGATGATCCTATTATGGTCTATTTTGCATATTATCATGAAATGGAATTATTATGTGATGTTTATGGTTTTCATGCTTCCATGATCAAATTATGAAGGTTGATATATATATGTATGTTGTTGGTGGGCTGATTTATATGTATTTCGAAATTGGTTGGACTTAGTACTCTTGAAGTACATGATTTCATTTACATGAACAATAGCCCATCATGTGTTTGATAAAATGCCCATTTATAGAATCCTTAGGAAATGGAAGGTCCAATGTACGTCCTATGAATCGAATAGTTATATAATTATTGAAATGATGTTGAAATGGACACATGTATATGATTTTCTCTATATAAGTGTTGTGAGTCGACCAAGCCTAGTACGGGGGTAGTAGGCCCGTATAACCGTATCGAGGGGTTGGTACCTTGGTTGCCTAGTACGGGGGGTAGTAGGCCCGTATAACCGTATCGAGGGGTTGGTACCTTGGTTGCCTAGTACGGGGGTAGTAGGCCCGTATAACCGTATCGAGGGGTTGGTACCTTGGTTGCCTAGTACGGGGGTAGTAGGCCCGTATAACCGTATCGAGGGGTTGGTACCTTGGTTGCCTAGTACGGGGGTAGTAGGCCCGGGTAACGGTATCGAGGGGTTGGTACCATGGTTGCCTAGTCCGGGGGTAGTAGGCCCGTATAACTATATGGAGGGGTTGGTACCTTGGTTGCCTAGTACGGGGGGTAGTAGGCCCGTATAACCATATTGAGGGGTTTGTACCTCATTCGCTCTCTCAAGGGGGTGGTAGGCCTTGGAAATACTATATAGATGGTCACTCACCACACATGTACTATGCCCCACTAAATATGATTTATTTCATGTAAGCATCATTATACATATCATCTCATTAATATGCTACCTACCGGGTATGATTATGCACTTTGCCTATAAAGTCCTTATCTAAGGTAATCTTGGGGAACACTTAAGTGTGCTTGAAGAGGATTGTGTGGGCGGTCACTTCTTGTCTCACTCAAGTGTGTCTTAAGGTTATATTAGGTAGAGGTCCTATGGTAATGAAATGACATGTGTCCTTCTAAAGTTAAGCATGAGTTGTATATGGATTTATGTTAAGTATATGTATGGTTGGCTATGGTCTAATATGTTAATGTTGACTTGTATTATATCTCTTATATTTGTAAAGGAAAGGTTTTATCAAAGGACATGAAAGCATACATTTCTTGTAAATGTCCGTTGTGCATATTTTCTTGCATGGTCTCCATACTTAGTACTTAATTGTGCTAACCCCTTTCTTTCCCTTTTTGGACTAAAGTGTAGGGATTTGGAGAAGATGACATGTCATGGCTTGATAGGTTTCTAAGTGTTGAAGATGAAGACTTGGTGAGTCCTCATAGATTCGAGGACAATACCCAATATGTTCTTTTATGTCTTTTTAGTTTTGTTTAAGTTGTGTACGGGATTAGTCCCGAATTTTATACTCTAAAGTATTAGATGGTTTGAGACATCATGTATAAAGTCTAGAAAGTCTTCCGCTTGCTACTTTTTATGAAATGTTTTCTTGGTAAAGAAAGTTTTTAATTTCCTTATGGTTTTTAGTTTTATGCGATGAATGAATGCTAAGAGGCTTGTATTTGACCTCTTCGAGGTCGAGTACGCCGGTTACGACTAGGGGTGCTCCCGGGTCGTGACAAACTTGGTATCGAGCATAAGTTTCCGGGATGGTCTTAGGTTGTCTCAAAACCACATCTAGTAGAGTCTTGTTCATAATGTGAAGCGCGCCACATTATGAATAGGAGGCTATTGGGTGCTAAGAAAGTTTCACTTCTACATTCTTTTAGTCGTGCCGTGGAGTTTCTCTCTATAATGTCTTTCCTTGTTCCGTAGGTGATGGTCATTTGAGTGTAACCTTTGAGGAAGTTTAATGTTGCAAGGGTTGAGGGAGAGAGAATGTTGGTTGTGATGCCAACTTTGACTTGGTGACTTAGTAGGTGTGAGGTGAAAGATTGTGGTGATGACTTTAGTATAAATGGGATTCCTTTGGTTATGTGTGTTGTTGGTAGTATCCGGCTTAGTCATGAGGAAGTTTTGTGATGTGTTGAAGGAATTTGTGAAATGTGTGGTGATTTAGAAATGCTAGGGGAGTATAAAAACCTAGTATTGTTTTGATCCGACCTTAGGATGGAAGGAGGTGAATTTGAAAGAACTAGTAAGAGTTTCTCCTAAGTGGGGGAAATATGTGGTTAGATGATAAGGTATTCAAGTGTGGTTGATGTTTATGAGTTAGGCTTGAAGGAGGTTTTCATTACAAGAGGTTTAGTGAATTAAAGAGTTGGGTAAGAATGGTTTTGGTAAGATTGATGGTATTTTCATTGAGATTTTTATGAGATGTTAAGGTTGACCTTAGTTGGGTTTACCCTTAAGTGGGGGATGGTATGTTGAGTAGTGAAGTTGTTGGGAAGTGTTGATATCCTTACCTACTTCTATATGTGTTTACTCAAGCCTAAAACAAAGAGTTCCTAGAAACTTGGGTTATGTTTTGGAGTCTTATGTGAAAAGGAGTTTTCCATGGTCTCCTTATGTCATGCATGTTTTAAATGAATTCTTATTAAATGAGAAAATGAGTTTTCATAAATTTATGTTCCTCATGTTGATGTGCATCTATAATGATTTGCCTAAATGTTGCATGAGTTGACTTATGAGCATGTTTAAAAGTGTTTTGATGATGTTGCCTAAAGTGCTTCTATGAGAAAGTTGCATGATGTGCATTTAGCATAAGTTGTCTATTTGCTTTATGAGGTGATAATGTGAGCATGCTTACTTGAGTTTTGGAGGAGGTTGCATGATGTGCTTTAATGAGAAAATTGCATATTGTGTCCTTTGATGTTATGATGTGCATGAGATGATTTGGAGAAGGAAGTACCTCCAATGAAATGAAATGAGAAATGAAAAAAAGGTAAAGATGATGCATAAGGAGTTAGTAGATGTTGTGCCTACTTTCTTGAATTGCATGAAGTTGTGTGGGACTTTCTATGTGGAGTTGATATTTCCTCCTATATTTATGCATTTGTATTGTTGTTGTATGCATGTTGATGGACTGTTTACTTGAGTCGTTACCCCTTATGTGTTTAAAGTGTCATTCGAGGACGAATGTTCCTAAGTGGGGGA
This sequence comes from Solanum commersonii, assembly GCA_029007595.1. Taxonomy (NCBI): domain Eukaryota; kingdom Viridiplantae; phylum Streptophyta; class Magnoliopsida; order Solanales; family Solanaceae; genus Solanum; species Solanum commersonii. The sequence goes on from JAJTWQ010000051.1 coordinate 2,486,551, forward strand.
TAATGTAACGACCCTAAAAAAAACGAAACTAGTGAAACTAGAGCCTCACATGTGAGTTTGGAGTCGAGAACTTAATGAAATGATTATAAATGAATTTGACCCAAAAAGTTCTTAAAATGTGCTTCGGAAACTTGTTTAGTATATATAAAAAGATCCGTTTCGTTTTCGGAAATCCGACTTCATATTCTTGTTTAGGGGTCAAATTGAGTGGGAAATGGGTCTAACCCAAATTTTAGAGCAACCGTATCAAAATCCGAAATTTCCAAGTGAAGCCTTTTTCGAGGGTCTACTTTGGAGGGTCATATCTCCTAGCACACAAATAATTTGGTGGCCCATAACATATCCATGGAAAGCCCTTTGAGTTAGCTACCTAACGCACTTCGTTTCACCTCATTCGGAGTTCGGACGAAGAAGTTATGTCCATTTTCGTAAAATCTGTCCGGTAGGAAATGGCAATTTCCAGAGACGGAAATCACTGTTCACCCGCCTGATTTTTTCTAAGTGTTGGACCTTTTTTTTTTCCAAAGGACTTATATTAATTCCTAGATACCATTAGTTCATTCCCATCCCAAAAACATTTCCCTCTCTCAAAAACTCTCTCAAAACCCCAAGGAAGCTCAAGGTGAAAGATGGAGCTAGGGTGGATGGTGGCTATTGATTTCTTCACCAATTTCGTTTGGTTCTTGAAGATTAAGGTATGGGGATCCTTTATCCTTGATTATTCTTTCTTTCAAGGAGCCCAATCAAAAGGTTTTCAAGGTTTTTCAAATACACAAAAAATCCTATTTCGAATTCTAAGCATGAGTTCTTGCATTAAATAATTTCAAATGATGTTTCATGTGGTTATTAATGATTATTTATGGTTTTAAGAAAGAAATATTTGTGAACCCATGTCTTCTCAAATTCTTTAAATTTAGCCTAAAGTGAGTTTAATGATTTTGAGTAATTGATGTAGGATTATTGAGTGGTTGATGTGGGCTGTTCTTATATGATCTTAGCTATGTTGAGTTTCTAGAAATTGTTATTGAATGGTATAATGTGAGGTAGTAGCCTTGAATGGTCATAAATTGGGATTTAGACTTTATGTTGGTTATTGGATATTGTTTAGCTTAGCTTGTATAGTTGATTGTTGTTATTATCATTGTTATTGTATTGTTAAATTGTTGGAAGATGAGGATGATGAAGATAGCCATGGAAAGAGGGTAAGTTGATCAAACTTGATAAATATTGTATAATTGGCATGGAATTGAGTATTGTGGCTTATGGCCTTTGAAAAGGGTGGTGAGATGGCTTGATCTCTTAGTATTAATAATATTGTTATTGATTGGCTTGATCCACCTTTGGTGGAGGTGGTTATTTGTTGTATTGTTGTGGATTGAGGCCATGAAGGGCATTATGTGAATGTTATTATATTGTTGTATTATTATACACATATGAGGCTAGATGTAAAGTCCTATATGAAGCTATATGTGAAGGTATGATGTGAATGAGTTTATGTGATCTTGTGATGATCCTATTATGGTCTATTTTGCATATTATCATGAAATGGAATTATTATGTGATGTTTATGGTTTTCATGCTTCCATGATCAAATTATGAAGGTTGATATATATATGTATGTTGTTGGTGGGCTGATTTATATGTATTTCGAAATTGGTTGGACTTAGTACTCTTGAAGTACATGATTTCATTTACATGAACAATAGCCCATCATGTGTTTGATAAAATGCCCATTTATAGAATCCTTAGGAAATGGAAGGTCCAATGTACGTCCTATGAATCGAATAGTTATATAATTATTGAAATGATGTTGAAATGGACACATGTATATGATTTTCTCTATATAAGTGTTGTGAGTCGACCAAGCCTAGTACGGGGGTAGTAGGCCCGTATAACCGTATCGAGGGGTTGGTACCTTGGTTGCCTAGTACGGGGGTAGTAGGCCCGTATAACCGTATCGAGGGGTTGGTACCTTGGTTGCCTAGTACGGGGTAGTAGGCCCGTATAACCGTATCGAGGGGTTGGTACCTTGGTTGCCTAGTACGGGGGTAGTAGGCCCGTATAACCGTATCGAGGGGTTGGTACCTTGGTTGCCTAGTACGGGGGTAGTAGGCCCGTATAACCGTATCGAGGGGTTGGTACCTTGGTTGCCTAGTACGGGGGTAGTAGGCCCGTATAACCATATCGAGGGGTTGGTACCTTGGTTGCCTAGTACGGGGGTAGTAGGCCCGTATAACCATATTGAGGGGTTTGTACCTCATTCGCCTCTCCAAGGGGTGGTAGGCCTTGGAAATACTATATAGATGGTCACTCACCACACATGTACTATGCCCCACTAAATATGATTTATTTCATGTAAGCATCATTATACATATCATCTCATTAATATGCTACCTACCGGGTATGATTATGCACTTTGCCTATAAAGTCCTTATCTAAGGTAATCTTGGGGAACACTTAAGTGTGCTTGAAGAGGATTGTGTGGGCGGTCACTTCTTGTCTCACTCAAGTGTGTCTTAAGGTTATATTAGGTAGAGGTCCTATGGTAATGAAATGACATGTGTCCTTCTAAAGTTAAGCATGAGTTGTATATGGATTTATGTTAAGTATATGTATGGTTGGCTATGGTCTAATATGTTAATGTTGACTTGTATTATATCTCTTATATTTGTAAAGGAAAGGTTTTATCAAAGGACATGAAAGCATACATTTCTTGTAAATGTCCGTTGTGCATATTTTCTTGCATGGTCTCCATACTTAGTACTTAATTGTGCTAACCCCTTTCTTTCCCTTTTGGACTAAAGTGTAGGGATTTGGAGAAGATGACATGTCATGGCTTGATAGGTTTCTAAGTGTTGAAGATGAAGACTTGGTGAGTCCTCATAGATTCGAGGACAATACCCAATATGTTCTTTTATGTCTTTTTAGTTTTGTTTAAGTTGTGTACGGGATTAGTCCCGAATTTTATACTCTAAAGTATTAGATGGTTTGAGACATCATGTATAAAGTCTAGAAAGTCTTCCGCTTGCTACTTTTTATGAAATGTTTTCTTGGTAAAGAAAGTTTTTAATTTCCTTATGGTTTTTAGTTTTATGCGATGAATGAATGCTAAGAGGCTTGTATTTGACCTCTTCGAGGTCGAGTACGCCGGTTACGACTAGGGGGTGCTCCCGGGTCGTGACACCGGCCGAGCGATGTTAGGGCAAAACTAAGGCCTATTGGATCCGAATCATGTATTTCTAAGGCAAGCCCTAGTCAAACCTAAACTAAGGCCCAACATGCTTTAAATAGACAATAATTAAGCATGCAAACACTCCACATAGCGAGGAGGGTCCATTAATAACACAAAGCATGCTCATAGTTACCCGATAATTTCTGAAATAGGTCGACTACATGATTTCTTAACACCTATGCAGGATTCAATAACTACCCAACCCAAATCCCAACTAATCAACATGCATTCCCATTCTCGAGCTCAATCTAAGAGAAGGAAATTGTAGCCTACCTGTAGGCCGATCACACGCGCTCCAAAATTACTTCTCTAGAGCTTTTCCTTTTTGAACGTCCTCGAAACGCTGCCTCACTATCAAAAATAGAGTCATAACGTTATTATGGTCATTTAGACACCAAAATCACAACAAACAGAGACGATTCAATTTTGGGGTCAAAACGGGAATCGTGGGACCCGTGTTGAAAATTTCAGAATTACCCCAAAAGTAAGTTCTTAATAGATCCCCGAACTTGTGTTCCATGATGGGACACAATTCGGGGCTCAGAAACAACACAGTACCAACATACAACCAAAACCCAAATTTTTCTCAAGAACTAAAGAAATGGGACAACAGCTAATTCAGCATATTTACCAGAAACGGGCGGTCTACAGTAAATTCTGACAACACCACAATGTTTTCCTCGAAAAAACACTCAAGATAACCTCAAAAATCACTAAAATCGGACCTAAAATGGCTAAGAAAACAAATCTCAAAAATTTCCAAAATCAGGCTCACAAAAAGGGTTGTGGCAGCAGGTATTTTGTGAAATTTACCTCGAATGGGGACCCCAAATTAGATTCTGAGCTCACCAACCAGTTGTCCTAAAAAAATCTCACAACTTTTCCTTTTGAATCGCCCAGATCGGACCTGTATAGCTCAAGGTATCACACTTTTAAAATGAGGAATAAAGCTAAGTTGGGGTTTTAAAAGGGATGAAACCGGTCGCTAAAACCCAATAACTGGTCATTAAAGTCCCAAACTCTGGTCGCTAAAGAGCTGCACCAAATCTCAGCTTTGGCTAAATCTTTAAAGTCTCCGATGGGGTGCTCGAAATTCGATCGGTACCCGATAAAAATAAAACAGATATGCTACCCTACTAAATTTGATATTTTGGACCCAATGGCGCGCGCAGTCAAAATTTTCATCCAAGGCCATCTCGATAAAAAGTGGGTCCCACTTCCAAATGTCATTTTAACCAAAATCCACTAAGGGGCTCGAAATGAGTCCGGAGGCTTCGGGAGTCGAACGAAAGGTCGTTATAGACCAAAATTGACATTTCAGAGCTAACCGCGCTAACGAAATTTTCATCCGAGCGCGTTTTTAAGATTATTTACCAAAGTCAACCTTAGGCCAAATTCTAAATGTTAAAACGCCTAATGGTATAAACTCGCATCAAAGGCCTTGATACTCATGCCAACCATTCTACCAGCCTAACTTGGCCATTCCGGAGCTGATGGAACCGTCAGAATTCCATTATGAGGGCGTCTTCTTGAACTTTTGATCGAAAATGATCGTTCAAGGTTCATAAGCTTCAAAACACTAAAACTCACCCCATAACTAAACGAACGACCAAGTGATCAAACCGTCAGTCCCAGCAAGTCATAAATGACTTGGGATCGCTATAGAAACGCTCTAAATGACACACATAAGGCAAGATATAGAAATGACCAGGAGGGTCATTACATTTCATTAGTTACATTTTTTATCCATGTTTAATTCAACTTTAATATTTGTATAATGCACTTTTCATACAAGTTAATTCATTTTGCAGTTTATTGGTTGATTTGTTATGATTGAATTACTTGTTAAATTCATTATTGATACAAGTTTTATTCAGTTTACAAATCACATAATGCTCTTTAGTTTGCTACATTTTGCATTCATGTTTAATTGGCTTCTAATTCAACTTTAATATGTGTGTAATACATTTTTTATTCAAGTTTAATTCATTTGACAGTTTATTATGTTTCTTCATTTGTTACAATTAGATTACTTGTCTAATTAATTATTGATACAAGTTTTATTCAGTCTACGAATTATTGACTGCTCTTTCGTTTGCGATTAATTTGGATAGGTTGTTCCTACAAATAGTTGAAAATATCGTTTGTAGTTTATATCTCAATTTTAAGAGGGTTTGGTTAAGTTTAGAATTGATTTTAGGAAAAATATTGGATTGAAGCTCAAAAAGGATGAAGTTTACGGAACTATATCACGTTTGTATTAAAGTTGTATTAGATATATTTCATAATTGTATTAAAATCATGAACAATACATCCTACATTTATAATACATATTGCAAACTTCACTCCATTTTTAATGATATCATCTAAAATAATTTAGGTAACATGTTTATAATACATGCACGATACATTTTTAATACATATTGCAAACATCACTCACGTTCTTAGTGATACAAACCAAAAGTAATTTATAAGACACATATAATACATGTTTTATTCATGAATAATACATTTATAATACGTAGTGCACACTTCACTCATTTTTTACGAATACCAACAAGAATAATTTAGGTAGCACACTAATAATACATTTATAAGACATGCACAATATATTTTTAATACATATTGCAACCATCGCTTATTTTCTTAGTGATAAAAGCAAAAATAATTTATAAGATACATATGATATAAGTTTTATTCATGAATAATATGAGTTTAATTCAGTTTATAGATCGTTGTCTTGTCTTTTGTTAGTTACGTTTTTCATTCATTCTTAATTCTCTCTTCTAATTCAACTTAATATTGTGTAATACAATTTTAAAGAAATTTAATTTATTTTGCAATTTTTTGATTTATTTGTTACTATTGGATTACTTGTTTAATTCATTATTAATACAAATTTAATTTACTCTATAGATCTGGTCTTTCATTAGTTACGTTTTTTTATTCATGCTTAATTCTCTCTTCCAATGCAACTTTAATATTTGTGCAATACACTTTTAAATACAATTTTAATTCATTTTGTAATTTATTGGTTGATTTGTTACGATTCAATTACTTGTTAAATTCATTATTGATACAAATTCATTCAGTTTACAAATCATAAAATGCTCTTTCGTTTGCTACATTTTGCATTCATGTTTAGTTCTCTTCTAATTCAACTTTAATATGTGTGTAATACATTTTTAATTCAAGTTTAATTCATTTTGCAATTTATTATGTCTCTTCATCTGTTACGATTAAATTATTTATCTAATTAATTAATTATTGATACAAATTTTATTCATTCTACGAATCATTGACTACTCTACAAAAGAAAGTGACAGAGAAACAAAAGGAAAAAAAAAAGTAACAGAAAGAGAGAGAAAGAGCAGCAAAAAGAAAGCAAGAAAGAAAAAACACAAAAAGTAAGTAAGAGAGAAAGAGCAACAAAAAGAAAGGAGCGAGAAAGAGAGAGATTAAAAAAACTGAGAGAGAAAAAAGAGAAAGAGGCGAGAGAGAGAAAAATCTAATAAAATATATAGTATTGTTATATATTACTATAAATGATAATAATTAAAGAGTATATCTAAAATAAGTAATTATTTTTTAAAAAGGATACACTCAAGTAATTAATCCAATAAAAAAACACTTGAATATTGCAGCCCAAATGCGTGAAATGTTGACGCTCCAACATGGATTAGTGAGCCACTCAATGACTGTCAACTAATTAAAAAATTTACACACAGTTATTAGAATTAAAAATAAAAACTAAATTAATATTCAAATGAATACACTTGTATAGGGTGAAAGACTCTTCCATTTTACCTTGTTTCTCTCTCCAAATCGCGAAACTTTAGTTGGGGATTTACAACAAAACTCGTGAATCAAGGGGAAAATCGTTCAAGATTTGTGCTAAAAGTTCATATACTCTGATGTTTATCTATTCATCTTCCTCAGTTTAGTCCAGGTATGTTTAATTTTGCACTTTTGAAAGTTTATTTTTGATAAAAGGTAGAATCTTTACTTAAATCTGGATTGTTTGCAGACCAAAGACTTGAATTGTTTCCAGATCAAGAAATCTTCATTATTGCTCTTTTTGCATAATGACAAAACAAATTAGAAGCCATTTGCACTAAAAACGAGCAAAAATCGTGCTAAAGAGAGAAAAAGCTTGATCCGAAAGAAAAGAAAAAAAATGGGATTTTGATTTGAAAATACAAAGATATATATAAAAGGGATTCACTAAGGGTATAATTGTCATTTCAACATATTTTTAAACTATTGTGGGCCTCGCTATTTACTCCTGACACGCGCAAATTGAGTGCATATCACGTGTTTTGTCAGGTGACATTCAAGTGTTTTTTTTATTCAAGAGTTGGATAGTACAAGGGCCTCTTTGTGCACTTTGAAAGTTTAAAGTCAAAGTTAAAATTTGAAGTCAAGTTAATGGTCCTTTTGTGTGTTATTGGCTTGAAATAAACTATTATCTCTACATTCTTTGAAGAAGTGACAATTATTATTTGTTTCATCGAACATCATGATATAAATGTACCTCCATATAAAAATAAATAGTTTGTCTGAGATTAGGTTTTATCTAGGTTAGATAAATATCTCAGATCTACATAATTAATCATCTCTGACTTAAATTCATAAGAATAAAACAATCTCATATCAATTGTTCCTAAAAAATGTCTAAATATATTCTTAATACCTTTTCAATGTCTTCTTGTTGGAGAGAAGCTAAATCATACCAATAAACTTACTCTAAAACAAATATATGACCTGGTATTGTTGGCAAGGTACACTAATGTCTCGATAGCACTGAGATATGAAGTTTCTTCACCAAGAAGCTTTTAATTCTTTTCCTGAGGTCATAAATGAATTTTTATTTATATCAAGCGGTTTCACAATCAGTCGTGTATTTAATGGACGTGATTTGTCCATGTAAAAACGCTTTAAAACATTTTCAGTGTACATAAATTAATTGATGGATAAACATTCTATTTATCAAATTCTCAATGTGTACTCCAAGAAATTATTTTATCTTACCAAGATCTCAATCATTTTAAATTCCTACTTCAAACACTCAATATTTTTTGAAAGCTCTTTAAGAGTGCCATCAACATACATAGGTAAGGATTCCTGAAGCGTTTCTTGTTAATTATCAGCACAAAATTAGTCAACGGTAACTATATATTATGTGTGAATTGTTCAGCATTTCTTGTTAATTTTCATTCTATAATATCCTTACTCACTCTCGCTCTCTTCTTTCTTTTCTACTCCTCTGTTTCCTTTCTTTTCGATAAAATATGGGGATGAATATTGATGATGAACAACTCCTCAAGTATCTTATCAATTTTGTTACTGGAATGCCCATTGAATGCGATGAAATTCGTCTTGTAGACTTGTATGGCAACAAGATGCCATCTCAGTTATTTGATACGACTACTACTAATCATCATCATGTATTTACTCAGTTAAAGAAAAAACTTCAATAGGGGAATTGTAGGTGGTGGCGGCTCATGGAATGGAATTAACAGTAAACCAGTTTATGACAGGAAAAGATCAGTGATTGGGTTCAAGAAAACTCTCCGTTTTGAGGAAAATAATCATGTCTGGATTATGAAAGAATACCATCTTTGTGATAAAATACTAGAGGACTTGAGACTACATGGTAAAATTCGATATGACGATTTTGTTGTATGTAGCATTAGGAGGAAAGTCAATTGGGATCACATTCAACAGAATCTTCTTGCCAGTTCTTCATCACAATGTCAAGAAACTGTGAAATCCAGTGCTGCTAATGTAATTCCATCTCAGGAGTTAAACAGTATTTTGAATGGGAACATCAGTCAAGTTAGTTTACTTGCAAAAGAATCAAATGTGACCCAATTGCCTGCTGCAATAGAAGAAGAATGCTCTGTTCCTGTGGTTCATCAAGAAACTCCCTCTGTTAGTTTCGGCGCAATAGAAGAAGAATGCTCTGTTCCTGTGGTTCATCAAGAAACTCCCTCTGTTAGTTTCGTCGCAAAAGAATCATATGTGCCTGCTGCAAAAGAAGTAGAAGAATGCTCTGTTCCTGTGGAAACTCGTCCGGATTATGACATTGCTACTTACCACAAAGAACTTGATGCGTATGCTGCCTCTATACTCGAAACAATGGTTCCTTACATTCCAGAAGTGCAAGAAGATGAGGATGAAATCCCACTTTTCAGCGAAGATTTTTTTATAGGTCATACAAATCTGTGGAGTTAGAGTAATCTGTGATGGTTAATACAACTCATTCTTTGAAGAATTGTATATGTTTTTGATTTTTTTTTTAATCTGTCAATGCATTTCAGTTTTCTTTTATACCAGTCCTTTAGTTTGTGGTTTCTTAAATCAAATTGGAGTTTCTTTGATTAACTTTTGGCGCGATTAGTGGTAAGACGAGATTTGAACCATGTATCCAAGTGGCCACTGTGAAGTTGTCATCACTAAACTTTAACTCTATTAAGTCCAGTGTAGGTCCCTTGCAGACCTCATAGCATATCCTTGGGTGCGCTCTTTTGCATATTCAATAGCTTGAAATGTAGACTTTGAGGTCCCTTTTGTTAGTTCAACATTACTTGTTTAATGTGTTCTTCCTCATCAATTTGATTACACGATTATCAGCAAACGAGTTGTCGAGGAAAGGCAAATGACAATGTAAACAACTATTCATGAGATTAAGGGGGTAGGAAATGGTGTAGAAAATGAGCCGTGGCAGGTCATATATGGCACCTGAGCAATTAACAGCCTTCACATGTACTATATAGGCTAATGCACATCAAAACCAGGAAAATAGAGAAGAACATCTCATGGATATCATGATTTATTGATCATTTGCATCTCTGTTACAATTGCTTTCACGAGATATTGCATATGTATAAAATGATATGTTAACATTTATTGGTTTCAAAGAATGTCGATATCGTTATCTCCATACCACCAACATGGCAACCATGTTGCTGAGTTTTTTCAGGGTTATCTGAATCAGAATCACTTGCTTCAACGAAAAGGCCTTCAAGACATCTTCTTCTGATTGTTGGTTTGTATGTATGTTTCTGGGGACGGGTAACATTATATTCGGCCTTGTGTGCCTATGATATCCACTCTTCAGAAAATTAATCAAAGCGCAGTCACCACTTTGATCAACAGTACTCTGTCAGAAAGGTTTTACCTATGATATCCGCTCTTCAGTAAATCTACATTACCAGGTTTTCGATGAATTCTGTATATACATCAAGTCAAAACTAACTCTTCCTTCTAGGGTGGCTGCCTGGACCACAACGAAGCCATTATGTTTCACTGTCTCTCAAGGTAACATATGGTGCATCTCATCAGTATCTTTGGCTTGATTATTATGTATCAACTCAAATGCATGTGTTCACACATTGGTGAAATCTGTCCCTGCCTGAAATGCATGTGGCAAACCCACCTTTAGATTATTCTTTTATACTAGTGGCGTTCATGTCAGCCTATGCATACCTCGACTATTCCACCAGGTACCTGTTGCCTCTCACCAATATAGATACTGAGAGTGATCAGTATAATCTGGAGATTATTCAAGGTCATCACCCATGTTATTATCACTGCCTAATTTGTCATACTTTGGCCTTTGCTCATACTGCATCCATCTTTGATTCTCTCTAAACCATGACCCCGGGGTTCTTGCATTTTGTGCTACTAGAGGTTTTAGGTATTGGAAAAGAGTCATACTTGAACTTTAACAATCAAAGCTCAGTTAGCTTTTCTCTCAAGCTCTTTGAATGCCATTTTCAACTTCTTCTGTGCAAGCAGTGTAGGCATATTATCACAATTTGGTTTGTTCAAGTGAGTTTGGTTTTGAGATTATGGTCGTTTCAAGGTTTTGATTCATGCCCCAAATTAGGCTTGCTTACTCAAAGACAAGGTATCTCTCTCTACCTTCTATATGAGATAGTAACTAATTAATTGATCATCTTATCGATAAAATACTATACGTCTTAAGATAATATTATCTTAGTTAACACCAACATTATTATTCTTATCCCACGTATGTCACTCAAACTTTGTTCATTATGATGTAATCTATTTCACGAAGCACTAAAATAATCAAAATTTTACTTCCTGTACTATTATATTACAAAAAAAAAGGGGCATAAAATTAATTAACGGTAACTATATATTAAAAAGATAAATTTAGCAACAAATATTATTCAACACTAATCCAATTTATTGAAAAAGTTGTATATATATTTTCTCTAGAATTATCATAGTCACCAACTAATTAATGAGAGGAAATACTCTCCTGTCGTAAATAGGATACCGAAAACAAAGACCAACTGTGAATCCTTTCTATTTTTGGTAAAAGATAATTAAAGTCCTAATTGTCTCATATTTATATTTAAATATTAAAAGAGAAAAAAAAGTTACCTAAAATAGTTATCCCAGTTCCGAATCATAGAAGTAGTTCAGTGTTAGTTTCTCTATATATTATATACATAAGTTGAAGTCTTTCTACGATAACTAAAATATGGAGATGAATATTAATGATGAACAACTCATGATCTCTCTTCTTAAATTTGTTAATGGTGTTTCTGTTCAAATTCAATTTGTCGACTTGTATGGCAATAATAAACCTTCTCAGTTATTCGATACTACCACTACTACTACTGAATATCATGTTTTTACTCAGTTAAAGAAAAAAAAGGGGAATGGTAAGAACTTCAACAGGGGAATTGTTGGTGGTGGTGGCTCATGGAAAGGAATTGACATTAGTAAACCAGTTTATGACTGGAAAAAATCAGTGATTGGGTTCAAGAAAACTTTCCGTTTTGAGGAAAAAAATCATATCTGGATTATGAAAGAATATCGTCTTTGTGATAAATTCCTAAACGCCTTAATAAAAAGTGGTCGTATTCAGGAGGAATTTGTTGTATGTCGCATTACAAGGAGCGTCAATTCTTCTTCTCAGGTTCTCCCAATTTCTTCATCACAACCACAACAAACTGTGAAATCTTTTGTTCAAGATTTGGGACAAATCAGTGCTGCTAATGTAATTCCATCTGATCAGTTAAACAGTATTTCGAATGGGAACATCAGACAAGTTAGCTTAGTCACAGAAGAATCAAAATTGCCTCATGGCTCTGTTCATCAAGAAACTCGTCCTCATTATTATGACATTGCTACTTACCACAAACAACTTGATGCATATGCTGTCTCTGTACTCGAAACAATGGTTCCTTACATTCCGGAACCACCACAAGAAGATGAAGTTGATTCTATCCCACTTTTCTCCGAAGATTTTTTTATTGGTTATACAGATCTCTGGCTTAAGAGTTGGTCATAGTTGACACAACTCAATTCTTATAATTTTCTTTGCAAGATTGTATATTTTATCTATCAATGCACTTTCAGTTTTCTTTTTACAGTGTGGTTGCTGAATCAGGTTTAGAATTATTCTTTTGTGAAAATATTTCTTAAAAGGTCTCATACATGAAAATTAAACCACATTGTTTAAAAAATAATCTATTGATGGTTAGCTGTATGCATGAAACACTAAGAATAAGTTCCATATGGGTTTTCATCCACAAGTAGTTATACCACTAAGGCTAACTGATCTGCTACACTATATATTTATAACAATAACACCAAGAAAATTAGAGTTTGCCAATTTGATGACTTCTGGTCAATGTGAACTAGAATGGAAGCACTGAGGAGATGGAAGTCTTGTTAAACTATGACTGACGTGAACTGTTGTTACTTACACCAAGTCCAGCGATTCATCTATTTCACTATAACAAATAACTAAATCTTAATGTCAAAAAAAATGGAAACCTACCAGTTTACAAGTTCAGTGATTCATCTAATTCACTATAACAAATAACCAAATCTTAATCTTAAAAAAGAAAGGAAACTTACAGTTTACAGCAGACGGTTGATGCTCTCACTAGTGTATATATACACACATACACGAAAATATGAAGAGGTCAGAGCCAATGCATGTAATCTCAAGTCACCTGCGTTGATAGGTCAAACAAGGTCACACTAATAAGTGACTACTTGGAACTCTTAGCCTTCTTATCAGCTGCAGCAGCCGTAGCAGCAGCTTTAGCAGCAGATTTGGCCAGGGCAGTGGGCTTCAAGGCACTTTTGGGGTTCAGTGCCTTTCTGATCTTAAAAACAGCCCAGGCAGTCCCAAAAGCATGCCCGGCAGCATCAAGCCCTTCATTGGTTGCCTTAGCTGCTTCTTCTCCATACCTACAAAACACAAATTTCACTTTTAATTCAGAACTGAACCATTAGAGCTTCATGTCTTTGTCTTAGTCTATAGCCCCACTGATAGTGTGTAATAGCACTTAGCTGAGTGCTTCCCTCATGCCCATACTATCGTGAAGAGTAAGAGAACGTGACAAAATAAATGATAATGTATTGCGATTGAAAGATGGAGGTCTGTTACCATATGAATGTCTAGTTTTGGTTTCTAGTAAATAACAGAAAAAAAACATATCTAGCCAAGATAACTGATCAATTACTTAATCTAGCTGTCAGCAATGCTAAAGTAGTAAAAAGGCGAGGAGAAGAGAAGTTTTTCTTTGGCAATTTTGCAGATATGTAAAACTCTAAGATAACTAAGCTTCACCTGTGAGAAACAAATTCAGTTGTCACAGTGCCTGATGTAGACATCACATTCTTTCCAGCTACTTCAACGGCATCACATATTCTGCCTATTAACAAGAATATCTGCATTAGACTTCTTCCAAATTAAGTCACTAACTTGTAAACAAAAAACAAATAAATTGCATCTACTTCTGTGAAAGACAAATTGCATTGCTGTGAGAACCAGTGCATTTACTTGTGTTGAAACCACCAAACATCATCTTTCGGGTCCTCAATATACATATTGTACTCTAACTGAAACACAAGCAAGATGCATAAAGTTAATGTTCTTGTCACCCTTATGCCACCTGGCATCCTGAGTGAGAGGGGTTGGGGGAGGAAGCAGGAGCCCCCCAGTGACCCAAACATAAAATAGTTACTCAAAGTAGTCTGTTTGACAGCCCGAATGGGGCTGACTTGATCCTCTTTTCATGCAGAAAAGTGCTTCGACCAAGCTTGTCATTATATCCTAAATCGTCTACGGGTGATCAACTCATTCTTGCCATGAAGGACAAAAATTTTAAAACAACCACAAGAATCCAGAGACATATATAATGAGCAGAAATTCCCCCTTATATCAATGAATTATACTGCACTCTCCTCCATTCAAACATTACATATTACACCATTGTGCACGGCGCCGATTTTTGCTAAATTCCTGTAGCATGCAGCAGTAATACTATGTCTAATCTAGGAAAATTGATGACATGTTTCATTTTTTAATTAACGATTAGCTGAGAAAGGAAAGGAGGGGAATGGGAGCGATAAAGATTTTAAAGTTCTGATGGACTTTACAAAGAGAATAAAAGGAGAGATGGGAAGGGCAAGGTACTGAAATAAAGATTGAATCTTGTATCACCTATATCTAAACAGCAAAACTAGAAAATTGAACCTGTTTTATTCACACTGGGGTAATCTAAAAGGGGAACTTTGTGAATAAAATGAGTTACAGTTAAATGTTGAATTATACGATAAGAAACCCAACGAAACAATAGACTATAACCGAAATCCTTAATTGAAAGATCAATAACTCAAGGCCTCCAAAGCCAGTAGTGGTGTTCAAAGATATCCAATAAACCGAGAAAAGAACTTGACTAGTGGTTTGGTCTGACTTGGTTTGGTGTTGGAAAGAAAAACTTAGACCATAATTATTTTATTTGGTTTTAACTAGAAAAAGTCAAAGCGAAACCGAATCAAACGAACAATATATTTATACAACAACATACCCAGTGTAATCCCCCAAGTGGAGTCTGGGGAGGATGATATGTATGCAAACTTTACCCCTACCTTGTGAAGGTAGAGCGGCGGTTTCCAAAAGACCCTTGACTCAAGTAAAGCAGATATATTGATACAAATTTTATAAATATTTTATACTTTAAACATTTATTGTGTAATATAATTTGTAAGTATTTGTTACACTTTTTCAAAATTCATGTTTCTTAACATATTACTTCAAGTTTTAGCTTACAATTTTTGATGGTACAATAAGTTTTTATAGAATTATAGCCTATAAACATCTAGTAACCCAAATAAAACCTAAGTCAAACAATGTTCATTTTCATTATCTCTTATTAATAGTACTTGTTTTATGGGTTTTCATCATCTTTGTGGTTGGTGACACTATATTTGGAAGTATTAGTAACAAGTTTTGTGTTGCGGAGACTATACCGAAAACCCTGCAAAAAGAAAAACCCGAAAAATCCAAGATCGAAAACCCCCCAACTCTTGTTAGTTTGATTTGCCCCTTTAGCTCTTACATGGGTTATATGGGAGGAGAGAAGTAGGAAAGCTTTTGAAAGGAGTAAAAATGACACTGTCTATTTGAGGTAGTCTCTTGTTTATAACTTATTTTTGGTTCACTTGCTTGTATATATGATTGTGTAACTTTTGTAGAGAAACATGTTCTATAGCTGAGTCTCTACTTTTTGGTATACTGCTTGCATAGAGGAATTTTCCCAATAATTTATCTACCTTATCCCCCAAAGAAAATGCGACTAATTTTCTGATTGTTTTATATATGTTTCCTCTACAATTCCCCAGCACTCTTTATTCATGAAAACAAGTGCACTTTACAAGAGGCTTTCTTTTTTCTCATGTCATTGTATTTTACCTTCTTTTTTTTTCTAGGAGACAAGGTTAAATTATTGTTTGAAAGTTTCAAGAATGAGTCGCTTATTGAGTACAGGAAAAGAGGAAGAATTAGGAGAAAAAGGAAAAGAATATAATATCACTCATTGTTGCTGATGTATATGCACTGAATATGCTATTTTGCTGAATGGTAACACTGTATAATGAATAAATGTTTTTTCCGTTTAACTTAGTTCATTTACTTTAAGAAAATCTATTAAGGTTTATTCCTTTCCCATCAGACATGTCCTTGACACTATGAACGGCCCTATACAGTCTAAACATGATATCTTAGCTAATCCATTTGACTGTGATAATGATAATATAGGTGCTACAAAGCTACAGTTGAATTTCTTTTTTGTGACCTGAAGCAGCTGGGAAGAAAAGGCAGAAAAGCAAATAGCGGAACTTATAGACATACAAATTCCACAAAATTGGTCAGAACAGAGAGAAACCAAAAGACGTGACTTACTAAATCCATCAAGAGTGGCAAGAACCATTTCCCCTGGTAGGAGGCTAAAGAACTTTTTTCCTGCTTTGGTATTTGCAAGGGACCTAGTAAAGAATCCTGAAACCTTCACAGCTCCAGATAGGACTCCAACTGCCACTTTCTCCGTCATTTTTGTCACTTGCTTAACCCTGAAAAAAACATTCGAAGAAATAAGTCGGTCTTTTTTTTAATGGGTAAAAGCTTTTATCCATATGGTACCGAGATGGTACAGGACCAAGTACAAGACAAAGCTACATCATCTCCACCACATTCATACTACATATTCCCCCCCCCCCCCCCCACACACACAACCCTAATATATCCAAAAAAAATCCAAATATTGGTCCCATCCTATCTAGACTGTCATAACACCAAAAACAAGTCTTTGATACTTCTATTTTTTACTCTAGCAATCTGCGGTCTTTTCCCCTCAAAGCATGTCTTGTGTCTTTCCAGACAAACAGTCCAAAACATGCAAATGGGAATAGTCCTCCATATCTATTTCACACTTCTCTTGACTCTTTGAGCTCGCCAAACTTCCAACAGATTACTGTCTTCTGTGGTATAACCAAAGACACACCCATAATGTTCAGAAACAATTCCCAGCATTGTCTTAGGAACTGCAAAGTAGGAACAAATGCACACTGTTTCCTGCTCCTGTTACAATAAAAACATCTGCTGCACATGGAATAGCCTCTCCTCCTTTGCAAGTAATTTTGGTTTAAACAAGTATCCCTGGCTGCTAACCAATCAAAGCAGACATATGATAATTTCCCTTTCTGGGAGTGGAAATTGACGAAAGAAAACTTTTTGAGCTGCTTATTTCCATACTTACCATTAAAATCTAACATGGTAGTTTCTAATGCTACAGTTTAAGTATACCAGATTTTAGAATTTATAGGCATTTGTAGTAACAAGGAATATCATCAGTAATAGAAACTAGTTACACTCAGATGAACCAAAATTATCTTGGTCCGATAGATGGACTTTAAGGACACATTATTAAAACTGAATAACAGTTTTAACACATTATTTTTTTCATGACAAGGGAAACCTGCAGCCGCTACCTTTTGGGTGCACACAGAGTAAAATCCCTGCTCCTATGCAATAGCTCGCAAACCACATAGGAGAGGTAACCCGTACTAGGCAAGCCCGGTGCGACGAGCTCGACCCAGAAGGCAAACCCCTTGCTTTCGCTGGCAAGGGGTTTCGAACTTGAGACCTCCAACATGGAAGTCCCAAGCCCAAACCACTGGGCCACTCTGAAGGGTCAGTTTTAACACATTATAGCCAAAAGAGTTAACAAAGTCATACATAAACTTTCATAGCCCAACAGTTTACTTGGATTAGCAAAATCTCTAAAACACCACAAACATTTCACATCATCCTATTCTGGCAAGTGGATTATTACATCCCCTTCTTTCCACATTCAAAAACTTAGAAACCATTGTATCCTCGTATTTGTTGTTCTATATTCAATATAATCCCATATGTGGGGTTTGGGGAGGGTCATGTGTACACAAACCTTACCCCTACCTTGGTAAATCAGTCAAGTGATATATAAATGAGCCATAGTCGATATTACCTTGTAATGACTAAAATTAGAAATTTCACTCCAAATGACCTAATATCAAGCAACCATCTCTTCCACCAATATCCTATCACTCAATGAAAGTTTGTCACAAGAAAACAAAAGAGAAAGCCTTGTGTGCACGAAAGAAAAAGGCTAAATTTTTCTAAATTCAACACTTCCACAATCACACCGTCAACTGTCATTGACTCATCCCAATCATTGAAATACAACAGGCAGTCATGTATTAATGTGGGGAAACAAAAAATCTCTTGTACTTCAATTTGCCTGCTTTCCCATTTGAAGAGAACAAACAGAAGCACTTCCTTCACATTCTACCTACATAGCCCATTAAGAATTCAACAGGTAGTCTCACTATACATGATCTTACTTTGCAAAACAGTCAAGATATTTAGCTAATCATCAAGCCAGCCAAAGAGAAATCCGCCAAAATCCTAGTAAGGGCATACCTTTTGATCCTCTTCAACGTCTCAGGACTGACCTCAGTCTTCGAACCTGTCTTAAATCTATTCTTCAGAACCTCATTCCCCCACTTCAATCTATCTGTAGTAACATCTCCACACCACAAAATCCCCTTTATCAAGTGTCCTGAGCCTGAAGCAACTAACTTTGCCGCAGTCGCATTGTACTCCTCCACATTGGGCGCCAATGTGGTCCAATACGCCGCACATCTCTCTTCCAACACCTCCTTCTTCTTCTCCGACTTTAAATCCGCCGGTGACAACTCCTTCGCCACCGGTCCACCTAATGCTGCCGCGGCCTTCTCCTCCACTTTCTGCACTGCAAAGTTGCTGTAATTTTCCAAAATGCCATCCAACTCCTTCAATAACTTGTCCTGTCCTTTGGAAGCAATCGTCAAACCATAATTCAACGAGTCATTGGCCGAGTCACTGACTGATGATTCTTTATCCAATTCATCGTCTTTGGGAGCTTGAAATGAGAAAAAGTAATGCGAATCATCGAGCTTTACCGCGGCGAGGTCCTTAGTCAACGGCCACTGGATTTCATTTCCAACACGAACAAGTACTGCGACGATATTGTTCCCTTGTCGGAGACGATGTAGGAATAAATCGCCGGTGGCGAGTTCAACGGAATAGTGCTTGTCAATCAAGTGAAGAATGGAACCGGGGATAACGAGAAGGGTTTCTTCAAGGATTTCAGGAGGGGCAGATGGTGAATAATGCTGTTCTTCAGGGGCAGTTTGGTCATTTTGAGGGAAGAGATTTTCTACAAGGTCGTTCATGTCAATGGTTGGATAAAGGTTTTGGCGAGAGGAAGAAGAAGGGAAAGGGGCATTTTGGTCAACTGCTACTTGTGGATGCATTGAAGAGGAATTAGGGTTTTTGGAAGCCATTGAAGTAGGAAGAATGATCAAAGTGAAGTTGAAGATGAAATTTTCCGAGAAAAAAATAAATAGAGAGAAAAGGTACTTATTGGCCAAACGCGTAAAAGTACGCGTCATTGGTAGTTGGCCAAATTAACTGTCTTGGGAATTTCCCGCTATATGTTTTCGAGAGAATATAATATCATAATTTCGGAATAGAATTTGCGATGGCTGACCCAACCCAACCCGTTATTTGGGTAGGGTTGGAATATAGTATTTCAAGCCCATTTAAAACTAGGGCTTATAAGCTTGATCCATAAAAGCCATTGACCCTTGAGGTTTGATCAAGGTCGTGTTAGAGTTGGCCTGTGGACCAAAACTATTTATTTAAGGGCAACTTACAATAATCTCACTAGTGTATGAGTTAATTACTTAAATGCACACTATATTGTGATATTATGAATCTTACCAGATTTTGGTACGATCGTATACATGTATATCAAGATACATGAACTCAAAATTATGTTATGTTGTTCTAATTACACTTTATCCAATTGGATTCACTTGTATCTAGGATATATAGACAAATCATGCACCCTCACCTCCCTCCCATCTTGCTTGCCACTCTCTTATCCGGCACACATAACTGGGATCTAGATACATGCTAATTACACTATATTTTTTGCTAGTGTTATTGAAACAACACTATTGCTTGTCATATTTTATTTGAAAATCTTCTCATTTTCTTGATGTTATAGAATTTTAAATTTGAAAAGAAAAAAATAATTAAAAAAAAAAGCTAGCTCGCCCCAGCCCTCAACCCTTCTAGGATTGAATAGGGTTGAGCATTTTCAGGCCCTTTCAAATGAAGGGCCGACCCGCTCTAGTCCTTCAAATTCCTTGACCCGCAAGGCTTGGGTCAGGTGGGGCTGAGCCGACCCTTTTGACAACTCTATTAACTTTGTACCATATTTAGTTTGAAATATTAGTTAATTTTGAAATAACATTGATAAAATAAGTTATGCATATACTTTCATTTTCATTTGTAAAAACCAAAAAGTTAGAGTTTTAGTTACTCTACTTATATTCATTTAGAAATTGTTTTATACAATCTTATGATATTTTATAGGGTGGATATCCAATAAAATATCCTATGGGACTTTTTGAGATTATACCAAATGAACTGTATTTATATTAAAATTGCAAATTTTAAATTATGTGGGATATTTTTTCTTTTTCAAAATATTTTTCAATTATTAAAAATAGGACAATGATATCCTTTTATCTAAGTTAGGTTCTAAAATATTTCTCATGGTTTGCCAAACTGGCGTAGTTATGTCCTCAAACTATTATTTAGGCTTGATTTTATTTTTTTAATAAAGGACAAAAAATATTTGTCAATTATTAAAATATGATAATTGTAACTTTTTTATTTGATTTTAGTACTAAAAATCCCTCTTCATCATTAGCCAATTTGCAAAGTAGTTGCAAAATCACATAATTACTAGAAATTATTAGTGTGTTAATTTTAATAATGTGTATATATGATGAAAGATAGAAAAGATCTCAAGAAAGAACTTAGAAAGCAACACAAAAGAAAAAAAACACAACAGCCAATAAGCAAGCTGTAATTGAATTGCAATCAACGGAAAATTTTCATATCTCATCAACCAAGAAAACTATCAAACATAATTTATACCATCATAAATCGAGGAGAATTCATAAGGAACCTATCAAGAAGCCCTCAATCAAGAAAGAAATCATGACGCAAATCATATTTAGAGTCCCTAAATCTTGCCTAGAGAGAATTTATTTCTTAAAGCTGATCAATGGACTAATTGATTGAAAGTCAATCAAGATCTTTTTCTTGGACAAGATTTTCTTTTTCTTTTTCAAGGATCAAATCTCTTCTCAAAAGACCTTCAACCTAATCATCTATTTTTATAAGGTCTTGAGTGAAAGAAAAATATCAGCATATCTGACCCAACTCTCAAGCTTTGTCATACTTCTAACAAATACTTATTTTTTTCAGTGAATTACTGTGTATTTAACAAAGTGAAAGAAAGAAAAATATTATTCGTAAGACTTTGTATCAAAATATTTTTTTAAAAAAAGAGAAAAAAAAGTTGAGTGTAGACGTAGGAATTATACTCAACAAGCATTGTACAAGTTATACTCAGCAGCTAAAAAAATATATTCATGCAATTCAACGAGATTGGACTAAGATTCATTCTGGATCCAATCATCACAAAAATATTTGTTAAATTTTCTTTTGACACTTCACTGCTGTTAATAACTGCTTAATGTTTTTCTGTTAAATAGTTGACTACTAGAAATAGAAAATTGATTGATTTCTTTTTTCTTTTAAGAAAAAAAGACCAATTCATCCCTCTTTTACACTTTCAATTGATATCAAAGCGGATTTCATATTTATTTGTTTTATATCAAGTGAGAAAAGATGACGTCTCAACAAATCACCAATGTAATACTATTCCAAGAAGAAACTTCACAACTCAGCCCCTCTTTTACTTCAATGGAAAATAACTGAAAAGTAAGATTGGAGACCTTCATCAAGTTATATGATGTTAAGATTTAAAGAGCCATCAAGCTTGAATTATTACTATTCTCCTTACTAAGAAAGATGACAAAAGAGTAATGATGGACAAGCATAATACAATTTTTGGCAAAGGGAGTAATACCCTTCATCTCCTCTGACTTATATTTTATTTAATAATAATTCTTTAATATATATTTATCATTAATGTAAAGAAGTTATGATTTGACTAACATATCCTTAATTTCCTTTAACAAATTCTTTAAGTGCTATTTCTCCACAGGACAGGACCTCCCCTACCATATCGTTATTGCAAACACTGATTTTGTTCCACGTTCTTCTTCCGTTTCTTAATGGAAGAGTTAATTGACTAAAATGGAACATATTCAGAGTTGTAAATAATGATATTCTATTTCTTAATAATTTTAAAATGGCAATGCTATAAAATTGTTGCTTTGAAAGCTAAAAGTAGAAAGTAAAGCAGAAATACTCATATTATAATTCAAATAAAACATTTTATGGACTCCAGAACAATATCTAAGGTATAGTAATGTGTCAAAAGAAATTTTTCTTGAAAAGAATAAATGAAAGAATGGCAAAAAAAAAAAAAAAAAAACAAGAAAATGAAGCATAAAGAAGGAAGTTGCAAGCGTTGGAGCCTTGGAGGATAACATCTCAAGGGAATGAAAGTTCCTAGTAACTCAACGAACAATAACAACATACTCGGTTAAATCCCACAAGTGAGGTCTAGAGATAGAATGTATGCAGATCATACCCCCATCTCGTGGAGGTAAAGAGTGTTTCCGGAGGACCCTCGGTTCAATTATAACAAATCAAAATTATACCAATCAACTCTAGCAGACAACACACATTCTTTTATTCTCTTCTTTTTTCTTCACGTTTCTGTGATTTCCAGAACAAGGCGAAGACTCGACCGGTTGCAAATTGATACTTGAAATTACAGGGCCAAAAAATGCATCTTTATACAAGTGAAGTTTATTTACTTACAAACAGTACACACATTTGGACTAACAACAAAATAATAGCTATAGCTTTCTGTCTCTCGGCAAAATAAAAAATTGGCTACCCAGTTCTATTACAAAGAAAAAACGCCACTGCAATACCTGTGCAAATAAAGAAGGTTAACATGAGACCAACAATATTCCAAAGATAGGTTTATACCCTTTCACTGCAATAGGTTTACTGGGAAGTGTAACTTCTTTACACAGTGCACGAAAGAAATTTCAATGAAATTCGTAACCTGAAAAACAAGGTGGATTGTACTTGCTACAATAGGTTAAAATATATATTATTTTTTTAGGGCCAGATATATGCAAGTTAAATCCTATTGGAAACATAAGAAAACAGGGAGCTCATAGAGAACTTATTGATGCACATGTAGGTTCAAAAAATCCTTGTGATTTCGAAAGTACTTCGTTAGAACTTAGAAGTGAAAATTTTCAGTAAATATGATTTAGGCTTGGAAACTTGGCTGGTGGAGATTTTACCTGTCACTGAACTTTTCAACAGCCTCAGAAGCATAAAGAAGGGTTTCATTGGCTTTCTCAAGTACCATATAAAGCTCCTTCCCTCGTGTCAACCGAGAAATCACCCAAGCACCATTTTTTGCTCTAATGCATATTTCTTGGTCTTTCTCGCAGTCAGAGTCATCACATTTAGCTCTGCTCTTTTCTAAGTCAACCTCTTCTCGAAGCTTACTCATTGCAACTAAAGAATCCTGCACACGTAATCAGACTTTTTAGAGTAACAGGTAAAACTAATATTACAGTACACAAACCTGATCACCATGGCTAAATCATCCCATGAGAAAAGAACATTACCAATTCATGATTAACTCTCATTAAGCAAATGTTTTGTGAACTTAACAAGAAACTGGTCACGTGGTAAATGTTTAGTAACACAGGCACTCATGCATTAAGGAAAATGTCAGAAAGTTATATTCAACATGTACAGAGAGTGTGTATCTAATTACGACATAAATATTGATTGAAAGGTAATTGGGGCTTAATAGGTCACCTAATACAAGAACTTTAGGAGCAGATTTCGGTTCTATACATCTTTAAAACAAGCTACCAAATAGATGTTTGTCAATAAGTGGATGAGAGTCTTCAAAATAACAAGCAACCAAGCACCGAAATATACGGACTGTGTGGTAGCCTATTTTTTCTTTTCTAATTTTCAGTTTTACTCGCTTGTGGCAGATAGCTCATATATATTTATTTTTTTATGACAATGGAAACCCGCAGCTGCTACCCTTTTTAAGAGTGCAAGGTAGCCAAAAAACTCATTATGAGCCACATGCAAAAACCTAAGCATCATGGAAGCCACAACAAACACCTCACTTCCAAAGGAAGCTAACAAGAAGTCTCCAACATATCAAATTACATGGGCTCCGAAATGCAACTTATCCAAAAATACAAAACCCCCAAAATTAATGTAAATTCACTTTACCAATACTTAATTTTGTATAAGCCTTCCGACAGCAAGCACAGAAAGATGCAATTTCGCTCAGCTATACCGATATAATTATAACTCCAATAAATATCTTATCTTCAAAATTTCACTAGTAGTGAGATTCTAAAAGCTTTGACAACCAAAATAAGGAAAGAGGAAGTGATCCAACCTTTGTAAGCGTTGTTACTTTTCCAGGTGGGGATGCCCGAGAGATGTATTTATCACCATCCACAAGTAAGTAGCGGTAACCACTCACATGATATGCATTCTCACCACCCCATCCTCGGGATAGTTTCTCTTCAACTTTGAATATTTTGGGTGAGGCCTAAAATTACAAGATATGTCATTAACTAATCAATATAATAATTCCATCTATCACAATTATGCTCGCCAAAGGATTATCAATCTCAAAAGCAGAGAATATTTTCAGCAAACGAAAATGGGAAGGGAAAACCCACGGAGAACACAAAGAAACATAATCTTGATAAAAGCACTATGATTGATATTTATTTCAGTTATTTTCACTTGAGCTCGTATATTTGTTTTCTGTTTTTCTTCTCAAGGAACTTGGCAGAATCTTCTTGCATCAAGTTATTATCACTTCTACTTGTGCCCACTCGACTTATGAGGAGTCAAACCAAGATTAGCTTCGCTAGTAACCACTACTAGCCACTATTTAAAGTCTTCTAAGAAGGCCTGTAAAACCTAGAGCAACAATATACAGATCGGATATGTATTTGTCAACTAAATAAGGCACGAAAACAAAAGGAGAGGACACCCAGGACCCAGTACAGTGAGCTTCTTAGTAAGGAAATGTCGAGTTTAGAATACAATTAAGTTGATACTATTATTAAGTTTGTCAACTAAATAAAATATAGAAGAGGCTTAAGCAGTTATCTCCTTTCCTAGTCAAGAATTCACAAGAGAAAAATCATGGGATACAAAATGTCTAGGACTGACTCTACTTTTGTACACCAAGGAATTGAGTTAACAACCAATCTTAATTACGTCAGAATGATTTAGTAGTTTGTAACTTCTAATTTTTACAAGGGTAAATTATTTCCTTCCATTTTATATTTGCAGTCAGATTGACCTAATGTGTCAGTCTGAACCCATAGTAAAATGCAAGATTGCACATACTGAAACAAAAAATGAAGAATTGGTGGGGTGATTTACAATCCACGACAGTTCAAAATTCCATGAGATACACAAGCTTGGGAGTTGCTATAGATCGCCATGAAGGAAAACTTTCAATCTATTGCCAATATAAACTGAAAAGAGTTCCGATTTTCCTGCTCATAAGAGATTGGCATTTCCCCTTTCTTCGTTCATCCCAGCTGCAACAGTACAATAAACTTTTATTTCCTTGATTGTCCATTCTGTCACCAGATAAATTAGGTTTTGCCAGCAACTACTCCAATATCCTCCCACCTCCACCCTTGCTAACCATTTATCATTGTACATATCCCCAACAAAAGAAGAGGAAATAGAGACACCTTCCTCCTTATATAGAAGGTGTGAGGTATAAAAAGGTCCAAGCTCCCTAGCGACTTTATGCAATTACTTTCTTTTCTGAGAACTGTTAAGTTCTTTATGCAATTACTTTCTTCTCACATCCACCATTGTTAACGTTAACCAAATGCAGAAAATCAACAAGAACCAGACAGATATTACTAGGCTAACCCTTATCCATAGCACACAACAACAACAACATACCCACTGAAATCCCACTAAGTGGGGTTCGGGGAGAGTAGAGTGTACGCAGACCTTACCACTACCCGGTGGAGGTAGAGAGGTTGTTTTTGAAACCCTTATCCATAGACAATGTGAAATTAAGACGAAAAGATTATAATTAACCCACTGAGTTTTATCTTTCAATGTTTCAAAAGAGATCATAGAAAAGCTTTAAGCTATAAAGATAAATTTAAACCCTTTTCAAGCCCTGCTGCTATAAATTCCAATTTACAGAATGATGTCCTAAACAAAGGATTCCTATATTGGAAGTCAGTGAAGGTCAAAATAAACAGCCTACAACAAGAAGTGAGTTAAACAAGGACCAATTTATTTTCAAGAAAATAAGACCATTTGTTGCATTAACTTACATTCTCCAGAATTTGCTGCTTCACCACTGACAACCCTTGCTCCCCATTGTGTACAGATGTGACAGGAATGAGAAGTATTATGGTGAGGCTCTTATGCTGAAAAGCACAAAGATACATCCTCTCCTCTGTTTGCTTGAGCCAAATTGTTGGACTGCTAGGACTCAAGCTGCCAACTTCTGTGCCCCAAATATCAGTAACAAGGAAACCATCCTTCCCTTTGGACCATTTCTCATGCTGTAAGGGCCTAACAACCTGATAGCTACGAACTCCAACTGGAGAAGTATCGCGTGAGTTGTAGTACCGGTCCAGAACAGAGTTAGAGCTTGTTGATAAAGACGCAGAAGCATTAGAAGTAGTACTTGCTTTGCGTAAATAGGACCAGGAGCTAGCTCCAGCGGACAGAGCATTTGGGGTCAACCTCATGACAGTGTACGTGAATAGGTTAATCAGGTCATCCTGAAAAGATGAATAGTGACCATTCATGATTAGAGCAAAACGTGCATTTAAAGGATCCCCCATATATAGTTGGTCAATGCAGACATTATTGGTTTTGAATTGCAACTGCTTCTATAACAAAGTTACTAAAGATAAATCTGGGGAACTAGAATAACCTGACCAAGATGATCGCCTAGTTAAGTTGGGACCACCCCGGGTTGAACCAGCCCAAGCTGGTTTCAACTTAGCGCTGGGCTAGCAAAAATTCTTATAGTTTGGGTCCGGCCTAGGACCAGGACCACTAACCGATTGTACCGGTTCTTTGGTGGGCACGGCCGGGATTTATTAAAACTTTTATCATTGTATCTATTTAAATAGATTTTGGCAATAATTATTTTTAAAAATGTGAACTGTAACTTTTAAAATTAATCTATTTTTAAAAAAAAATATTATTGGAAAACGTAAATGTGACATTGTATTTGTTTAATAGTTTGTAAATTAAAACACGAAATACTTGAGGAAAAATAAGTAAAATAAACATTAGCTATTAGACTATTAGATTTAACGGAAGTACAAATTTAAAAAAAATCATTTCATAAACAAAAAGTTAACAAAAGATATCTCAATCTAATATAATGAGATAGCATAATCATGTTCGAATATATTTCGTTCTTTTGTGTTTGAATCATTGTTGACCACTTGATTTCTTAGTTCAGCTTTAACCCAACCTTCTAAGTTAACAAGAACCTCTGGTGTATTCCCCGAGAGTAAGCTCACTTGTCCCTGTACAGATGCAACAGCACAAACTGGAATCACCAGTTTTAGTTTTTATTTTTGGTTTGTAGTGTTCTTTTCCCTGACGATCACAGACTGTCCAATTTGGAAGTAGTTTCCCTTTGACCCAATTCATAGGCTAGAAGTCCTGAAATTGGCCCAAACCTAAGCCTGGACTAGCCAGGCCCAGTTAACCTTCCTGGGTCTGTTTTCTGGGCCAGTTTCCTAGGCTAACCCTATCCAACTGCCAGGTCTAACAAGACTAGAAGTATAAAGAGGGAAAGTTCAAGTAAAAATGAGAGAGAGAGAGAGAGAAGCCTACAGGAGAAAGAGTTGTGGACACCAGCAAATCCTGGAACATGATCAGTGAGTAGCTCTGTTTGCAGCCAGCACATGATTCTAGCACTTTTACAAGTGACTGCGAATGCCAAATGCAAGAAACTGTAATTAGAATGGCAATAGATCAAAAGATGATGGCATCTGCACAATAACGTTAGCCTTACTAACAAAAATCTACATTGAGGCATTGGATTTCATACACACCTCAATCAAGAGGGGACATAAAAAATAGAGTTCAAATAATCAGTTAGGCCATATATTATTTTTGAGAATTGATAACATTGTCTATTTCGGTATTAAGGGTATGCTGGAAACCTTTTAGAAAATCAGAAAAGAACAAAAAGTAATATTAAGAATTCTAAAAATTGATCTGAATCCTCCAATCCTATCTCTTTACACCAAAAATATAGAAATACAATGCAATTCTATTTAACCTTGAGAATGAAATTCGATATATCTTCAAAATTCCTATTATTCATCTCTTTCCACACTGTCCACCGAATGGAATGTGGAATTAAATTCCACTAGGTCTTCTGTCCCTTTCTACCTCCTCTCCTAATCCAGCACCTCATCAAATCAGTTGTATGTTCTTGCATTGTCCATTTCACTTCCGAAAAGTTGAGAAGCATGGACCATAATTGTGATGTGATAGTACAGTGTAAGAATAGGTGACTAGTAGTTTTCCCTATCTTCCCACATAAAGAGCACCAGGAAAGTATGATCCTTCCTTTCCTCCTCACAACTACATGTGTCAAACATGCCTTCTTGATGACCAACCAAGTAAAGCACTAAAACTTTTGTTGGTGCTGAATTCCTCCAAATCTTTTTCCATAAACTCTGATGTCCGCTGCTTTGCAGGTTGCACTCCTTGTATGCCCTGCCAACTATGAAGATCCCATCCTCACTGTGAGATCATCTAACTATCTAACTGCATCATTGGTTGTATTAGTACCTGCAAAATCCCCCACTTCCTCCAACAATTTGGCTACTCTCTCTATTTTCCAATCATTTTGTAGCCTTTTGAAATAAAAGTTCCAACCTTGTTCTATCCAGCAAGCACTGATCATTGCCTCAGAATTAGTGCACAAAATAAATAGATCAGGAAACGGGTCCTTCATGGA
This sequence comes from Solanum commersonii, assembly GCA_029007595.1. Lineage (NCBI taxonomy): Eukaryota > Viridiplantae > Streptophyta > Magnoliopsida > Solanales > Solanaceae > Solanum > Solanum commersonii. The sequence continues at coordinate 2,515,759 of JAJTWQ010000051.1, forward strand.
TGCCTGTTTGATCCATACATCCCACCAGAATCTAGTTTTCCTTCCCTCCCCCACCTTGAAATGTAAATTTGGTTCTAGCTTGAGCCATAAGTTTCTAATAGCTCTCCTAGCCCCCACTCCAGTCTCCATAAGCATCCATGCTTTCCTTACTACACCAGAATCCATCCTCTCCATATTTACATTTAATCAAGTCTTTCCACAAAGTTTGCCTCTCCTCAGTATATTTCCACAACCATTTTATCAAAAGGTAGTTGTAATGCTTCCTCAAATCCCTGATGCCCAAGCCACCTTTATCATTTCTATGCTAAACTGCCTTCCACTTGACTAGATTGTATCCTTTGATCTCTTTGCAGCCATGCCAAAGGAAATCTCTCCTAAGTTTGTCCGATTTCATAGCCATCTTTGCAGGTAGAGGAAAAAGAAACATAACATATGTTGGGAGAGAAAGAATCTAGGACCAAGTTGATAATGATGTGTCTACTACCAAGGGAAATATATTGTGTTTTCCATCTAACTAGTCTCTGTTCAGTCTTATCTACTATGTTGTCCCATTTCTCCAAATCTTTGTGTTTATTGCCTAGAGGCATACCTAAGTAGGTTGTGGGAAATTTTTTCACTTTGCAACCCAAAATGTTAGCTAGCCTCTTGATGTTTGTCACATTCCTGATGGGATATAAACTGCTCTTTCCCCAATTAATGTTCAAACCTACAGGAGCTTCAAAAAAACAACAAAATTTGTTTGATGAATCTAAGTTACTCCTCATGTGGCTCACAGAAGATCATTGTGTCATTTGCATAAAGTAGATGACAAAGTTCTTTACTATCACCATTGTTACCACTAATCTGGAAACCTCTCATCCATCTGTTTTGAGTAGCAATCCTCATCAAACTATCAAACCCCTCCATTAGCAGGATAAATGAGAAGGGAGATAGATCACCCTTCCTGATTCCCCTGCCTGAAGAGAAAGTCATTTGTAAGAATTGAGAATCTCACCATGCTTATGCAGAATTTTATCCATCTCACACATCTTTCTCCAAAACCCATTTGTCTCAAATTGTTCAACAAGAAAAAAAAAACCCAATTTACATAATTATATGCCTTTTCAATGTCCAACTTGCACAGTATCTCTAAGGTGTTCCCTTTCCAACTAGACACAACACACTCACTTGAAATGAAAGGAACATCCAATATTTGTTTTCCTTTAATAAAGGTCATTTGGTTTTTGTTGACAAGCTTATCAATCACCTTTTTCAACCTTTCCGCCAGTAATTACGCTATAACTTTATAAACTATAGTAATCAGACTTATTGACGTGAAGTCCTTTAGTTCTGCAACACCTATTTTTTAGGGATGATTGCTACAAAAGTAGAATTAAAGCTCTTCTCAACCTTCTGAATAGCATAGACTTCCTGTATAGCCTTTATGCTATCCTTTTTCAAGATCTCCCAAAAGTTAAAATAAAAGGATTATGGAAAGACCATCAGGTGCTTTCTCCATAGTACAGAGTTTTAAGCAACCCAAGATCTCTCTCCTCAAAAAGACTAATTTTATTTGCTCCTCTACACTAATGTTTGCAATCCCCTATAACTGTAGCTCAGGCCTCCACTCCTCTGGTTCTTTGTACAAATTTTGGTAGAAGCTTTTGATGGTCTCTTAACTGACAAAAGGGTCATTTTAGTATTGCATCCATCCACCATGAGAGACTCAATGGAATTGTACCTCTTGTGAGAAGTAGCTACTCTATGAAAAAACTTAGTAACTTTATCCCCCTGCTTCAGCCACAAACCCGGTATAGTCCCTAATGCGGGATTTGAGAGGGTAAAGTGTACGCAGACCCTACCACTACCTCGAGGAGGTAGAGAGGTTGATTCCGGAAGACCCTCGGCTCGAGTAACGATTATCAGAGTTGCTAACAGAACAATACAAAGGTAAAGAGTACATAGAAAATAATAATGAAAACATAACATACCGATGAGGGGCAATAACCATAACTAACTAATGTGATAACTGAAGTACAGTAAATGATGAGGAATAACAAAGCTCGTAAGATAGGCCAACTAAGAGACAAACGCTACTAGTACTAGTAAAAAATAAGAATCAGGAAACAAATGCAATGCACCAATCAATCCTACTAGGAAATAAGACGACGCTCAACTACCTATTAACCTTCTACCCTAATTCGCGACCTTCAAAACTTCCTGTCTAAGGTCATGTCCTCGAAAAGTTGGAGGAGTTGCACCACAACGAGGATTCTTGATCTATGCCTCCACCTTATTTCTTCATTCTAAACTACTTACTCATAGGTGATAGCCAAATTTTTTTTGTTGGACCTCCTCCACTGTGAGCATTCTTTTGTTCCTGCACAGCTTCCCATTTGGGCAACTCCTCCATAATCTCCTCCTTCCGTGCTTTACAATTGTTTCGGTTATTCTTACTTCATTCCTTCATCTTTCCTTGTAACAATTTCAGCTTTTCTGCTAGAACAAAACCTGAGTTCCATTTATTGCAAAGACGCTGCCACCACAATTTCACCTCTTCCTTAAATCCTTCCACTCTCATCCACCAATTTTCGAATTTGAAATAGAACTTCTTGAAATTCAGATCCCCACATGCCTGTAAGAATTGGGTTGTCGTCAAATCCCACCTTACGCATTGTAGTTTGCCCGATAAGAGTGACTGCTCCTCTCATTGTGAGCAATAAAAGCAACTATCAATTCTGAAAGTTGTATGTTGTTGTTGTTGTTGGAGAGATTATATCATTCAGTATGTTTGAATTTTAAATCTCCATTAAAGTTGTGTAGCACATTACTCTGTTTAAGAGTGTGCCGAAAAGGTGGTAATGGCTTGCGGCCCTCTTAATACACAGTGCACTTTGAAGTTGAGACATTCCAAAAAAGAAACATAGTTCACATGCATTGCCCAAAAGAGAAAGAAACAAGAATCAGGAAGGTTGGAAAGACCACAAAAAATGTTTAGATTTACTGTCTAAGATGTAACCAAATTACATATATTATCTATTTTCCTATAGTATAGTAGCTGTAGGCAGAATCTTTTACGCAACTCAAGATGAGAGTTTAAAATTTTGTTATCTCACAAAAGAGAGATGGAGAGAACATTAAGCTACAGTTGTTCATTATTAAAGCTGTTATTAGCTTAAGTTTTAGCTTTGTCGCTATAAACATATGTTCTAATAATGTTAATGAGGTCATGGTGTACATGCTAAAGGTGGAAGATAAAGCAAGTCCACCAGATGTTTGATATACTGAGACTTTGGAGTTTTTGGAACTATTCCTCCAACTACACAGGGCAAGCCGATTAGAAGGCTAGCGTAATAGCTAAAGATAACCAATTTTTTCTTTCATTCCTAGAATGTGAGTTCCATTACATGAAGATCTCCCGGCAATCAAGTAGGGACAGCTAAAAGTGTAAAAGTAGTGAACAAACATGTGTGTAAACCTATATGCTTGAGCTAATAATCTTTATTCTTCCTTACACAGTGGACTGGAACACTTAATCTTTATTAAGGTATTCATAAAATAGAACAGCGCCAAGTGTTTCAGTAATGACATCATGATTAATTTCTAAAACGATAGTAGCTGGGATTTTCTTGGACATCAAGATGCCATGACCTTTTGGCAGAAGCTATCATGTATCATGTGAAAAGAGTGAATTATGGTGGCTTTAGATTAGACCAGAGAAGCCAGAACTTGCTCCTAACTAGAGCAAATCAAAGCAACTGTGCAAACCTGATCAATTTTTGTCAACAAGATGAGCACAACAGACACAGAGCTGAGCAATATAATGAATAAATCCAGCAAAACAAATAAATCCACAGATTTATGATTTATCTATTCGTCCCAGTATGGCCAGGCCTTCAGTGTAATCAATAAACTGACAAGACAAACCTGAACTTCAAGTGCTGCCTCCCTCCCAATAGTCAACATCTGTACCACTCCACGCTCCTTCAAAGAGTCACGGAAATTTGGCAAGTGAAGCTTCTTCCCAGAAAGAAAATCTGCCACAGAGGAAAATTAATAGGCAAAGCATTCAAGATGCAGTCTAATGTTCAAATTGCACAAACTGAAATGAACTTATTAGATACAGAAGCTACAGTATTACCCCAGCAGCGAAATTCCAATGAAGGCCGCTTTTCAAATGCTGACAATCATGACTTGCAATGAAATAATTTGAACAGGAATATTTTCTTATAAAAGTGATAAAATGCATATTTTCAAGGTAGCTAATGATGCCTCACCACTTAAATAATCCATGATGAAATAATACAAATGTGTCCGGGTAAGCCCTCCACTTGGTTCTCTATCAAGTAATGCTCTTATGGACCCATGAAACATCACAAAGAGAGAGTGAACTTCTTTAAGAACACTTCGTAAAGCAGCAGTCCGCCATATGGCTTCTGACTCACTTTTTTCCACAACCTAATACCACCAGAAAAGCAAATACATAACAGAAGAGTCATAAAGCATAATAAATTTCTTCTGCAATGGAAATAAAACGTGAGGAAATTTGAGTTAGTCCAAAAGATGTGTGCATCAAGCCTTTCTTGTTTTCATAAGAAAGTCATACTTGGCTTCCTTGTCAAAAAGAGGCAAGTTATACTCACCTTTTTTTTTTTTTTTGAAATTGATAACTTGCCATACTCATCTTTTCACCAACAAGAAATGATAGTCATGCTTAATTCATTCCATCTTGTCTAGTCAAATTTATTAAAGAATTTCTGGGAAATATATTTCACAGCCAACTACATATACAAATCATAGTATTGCATTAAGCACCCTATTGAATTAGAGATATTATACTCATCGACATCATAGAAAATATTGATACAACTCCATAAATCACAAGTGTCTCTCAAGGTTGTTATGTCTATGTCCAGCATGAGACCAACCTTACTCCATTGTTAGACCATTAACGACATGTCTGAGCATGCCAAGAAGTAGGGACCTGCCATGGTCAGTACGAAAGTTTTGCAACTGTGATGTTTGGCAGTTTATTTAGACTTCAACCAGAAGTATTATGGAACAAAATTTCCTTTTGAGTTACCACTTCTCTAGTTCTCTTTTCATTCTCCCTAATCTAGTCCTCAATCTTCTAGACTTCAGTTCACTGCATGTGACAGTCCTGGAACTGTTCATACTAAAATTATTCAAGTATAGCAAGGACAATACAAGACGCAAGTCAGGATGTACCGGCAGATTTTATTTTATTTTTTTCGTTGGATGAGGTAAATTTTTATTTAGAAACAGTACCAAGATGGTACTTCAGCAAATATTAAAAGCGGGGCTTGTTTCCGTTATATATTCCGATTCTAACAAGCCTGTTAAATTATTCAAATTCAAAAGTAAATTCCGGTTCATACTCACAGATGTCAAATCTAATGCTATTTAAGCTGATGGTATAGGATGTAGATATCTTAAAAGGTAACTGAACTATGAGAAATTATCTAACAAAGTCATTGAATTTTATTTTTTATCGATAAATTCACTCAACTTACGGCTTTTATCTTTAAAAATCATTTAACTACATTAATGATTAAAATAATTTTAACATGACAAATTAAATTAATTTTTATGCTATTTAATAATAAACCCAAAAATAAACAAAATTATAGAATCTATTTAAGTTATTCCATATAATCATATACCCCATGAGTAAGAAAAATTGTAGAATTTTTTTAATTTTTATGCCGTGTATATTTTTTCTCCTTATTTGACATGATTTTCTTTTTTCAAAATAAGTAGCTGCGTTTTTCTGGATTAGAGAAGGTTACAGATGGTCAAAGTTTAATATTTTATTTGAAACACTTCTTGCCAACATTGGAGATGAAATTAAAGAGAAATAAATAAATCCAATCTGTGACATTCAGCTTAGAAGTAAGGAAAGAAGTTGAAGAAGCGGGAGATTTAGCTTTCCAGAGGAACTATGGTTTTACTCTTGAGATGAATCTAATTTACGGGGAGATTGAATATAAATAAAATAGATTTTATAATTTTGTTTATTTGTGGATTTATTATTAAATAGCTTAAAAATAATTTAATTAACCATATCAAATTTATTCTAATGATAGATGTAGTTGAATGATTTTTGAAAATAAAAACCTTAAGTTGAGTGATTATATTGATACAAAATAAAGTTCAATGACTTTACTAGATAATTTCCTAAAATTGAGTGATCTTTTTAAGTTATTAACTCCAGGATGTAGCATCAGATCTATGAAATTTGTGAGTTATATATCCACTTATATCCAACAAAGCTTACATCATTGAGATTATAGCCAGCCTCCATAATGATCATACTTTCAAATTGTAGCAGGTAGGACAGACCAACATCATATAATCTCCCAAAACCAGTTTAGATAATCAGTGATCACCACATGTAATTATTTAATCGTATAGTTGGCAGAACTTTCCTTCATCCAGTTCACCAAAAAATTCTTTACAATTTAACCATGACAGGTAACATGAAATGGCAGAAAAGTTCACTAATTGAATAAAGAAAAATGATTATATGAGTGCAAGAGGTCATACCATCACCATCCAGATATCACGCTCTGCCTCGTAGAAAACATGAGAGTGCATCTCTGCTTCTATAACCTCACATGGAGCCTCTGGAGAAAATATTCTGCACGGAATGAAAAAAATATAAAAAAGATCATCATATCACATGAAAGAACCATCTAGCATACAACTGCAAGAAGTTGACAACAACATCCAGATGGCTCAGTTCACATATCAAGGAATATCTACCTTACAGAGCAAGAAAATGAAGATAAATATAAGATGAAGAACTACTCTTGGTCTTAAAATAACCCATCCACGTCAGAATCACATTGCTCTTCATTAAGAAAATCAATTTCAATTTAGGTACAATCATCAAGCTCTTTTTTTAAAACAACTTTAATGTCTCTAATATGAGAATACACAAACATGAACACAGCTATCTTTCTACCTAATGATATGGCTGAAGAATCCTTTGGATAAGAATGACTATTTATGAAAGGAGATGAACAATGAAAAACATATCCCTAATGATAAGAACTGAAGCTATATCCAGGAATACAGATTTAAAATCACATTGCAGATCAACTATCGAAACAGCATTAAAGAAGTAATGTAAAAATATAAAATCATAGCAATCCAGATATCCCATCTTTAAGCAAGAGTTTTTCAAAGAACCACATGAATCTTTTATTTATTTATTTATTTTTGATGGGTAAAGAACCACATGAATTTTTTATTTATTTATTTTTGATGGGTAAAGAACCACATGAATTTTTTATTTATTTATTTTTGATGGGTAAAGAACCACGTGAATTTCTACTCATTAATAGATACAGGTTTAGATGTGAGTGCCAGTTGCAACAAACCTGGTGAATGTTATGAGTCCTTCACTAAGCCCTATCACAGAGTGTTGGGTGGGGAAAGGCAAATCAGCAGGAAAGAAATATAAAATCTTGTCCAACTCCTGCCCTTCATGTTGACCCCTTCTCAAATCAAATATGCACAATTTCATAGCTTCACTAACAGAGCTTGCAGCCGAAATTCCCATTTATCTGCTTCCTTCCTATGACTGAGATATCAAGTTTCCAAATCACAAATTAGACTAGGTTCACAAACAAAACACAGCGAATATGAATTATCATACAAGATTTTATTGATGTAATTTTACAACACGCATGCATTACGTCTACATAGTTAACCCCTCAGCTTGTAGCCAAATCCCTTTTACACATCCCAGTTCCACAGGAACTTTTACACACCAACCAAACGTGTGTCTAATAAACAGCTCTCTAAATATGTAGCAAGTGCATATTTCACACAGAAAAAGGCCGAGTGCATGGACCACTTAAAGTATCTTATCTAACAAACAAAAAAACAATCTCCTTCCCCAAGACAAACAAATCCCACCCTTCTTCTATGGTGGTTCAGCTCAAGTTTTCAAACCAAGGTATTGATCCACTGTTTCAATCTGGTTTTCAAGCTTCCAATCAGTAATAGCAATCGAACTCAACACAAAGAGTCCCAGTTCCAAAAAAGGAATCAACCGCAACTTCGAATGTTAAAGGACCCAACTGCTATAATTCTATAACCAAGATCTTGAATCAGTTCCAGCTTCAATTCTTAACCCACAGGAAGAATTTTCAAATAAGTTTTGTAGCAAAAAAAAGTGTATCCAATCAAAATTCAAACTTCAAAAACACGAATTTTCAACCTTTGTAAGGACCAAGCAGAAGAAGTTCAAAATCTCTCTGTACAAACTCTTTAATCAGCAAATTATTTAGCTCAAACAATAAGGGGACTGAAAATGTTGGAATCGATGATGGGTAAAAATGGTGGAATCAATGATGTCTCAGATATATTTGTGAAAATGTCTATGTAAAAAGGAAAAACCAGTAACATGCAACCAGTAAAGTGACAGTATATGGTAAAGCACTAAATCTTCATTCAGTTCTTTTGCTTTATGATTATCCGAAATTCACAGGATTTAGTGTTCGTCAACTACTTAAGTCCAGAACAATAGTTACCCAGTATCACATATTAGAGTAGAAATAAATAAAATTTATCAACAAGGCAAAATTTCGAGAAAGAAAAAAAACCCCATACCTAATTTTTATAACAAAGCGCAATTATCATTGAAATTGACGAACTTTACCCAAAACCAAAAATAAATAAAATATTACTATAATAAGCAGGAAAAAAAAGAGTTATGATTGTGATAAATTAAAGAGGACCCAGATGAGATATGGTAAAAAGAACGAATCTTGCTAAACCCATAAGATAAATCAAAGATGAGAAGGAAGATCACCAATTTGCGGTTCATATTCTTGTTGTTTCCACTGGTGATTGATCGAAAACGGAAGTGATTATTTGGTTGTGATTAACATTTTGCGATTGTTTAGATAAGGGTTCAGATTAGGAAATTACAAGGAAAAGGAAGAGGAAGTTGAAATCGGAACTGAACTTCCTCTCTCTGCGTTTGGAGTTTGGACTATGCCTATGTGTTCGTTCAATTTTTGCTTCAGGATTTATGTGAACCCAGAACGCAATTACATTTGTTGACTAACAATTTCTTCGTAAAATTAACTTTTTAATTTAGTATCCAATTTTCATTGAAAAATTACTTTCTATAAAATAAATTAATTAAGAGCTCTTTTGTCCAAGTGATTAAAAATTACTTATTCTGATAATTTGTATTTGATTAATTTATTTTAAAAATACTTTTGATAAACATATTATGTTTAACTAATATTATTTTAAAAAGTTAAATCACAAATAAGAATAAGTATCTATGCACCTTTACTATTAAATTTATTTTATAGAAAGAAAATTAATTTATATAATTATTATAAAAAACTTTAATGATATTTCACTTTTATTTATTGAAAAGTATATTTCAAATTTTCAATACATTATAATACATAAATAAATTAAATAGTGATATATTATTAACATGGAGATTTAGCTATAATAAAAAATATCAACCAAAAAAATATTTAAAACTATTTCACAAATTAAATCAGTACGAAAAATTCACCACAATATAAGTAGAATTTGTTAGCTGCAAAGGTAAAACTATGAGTTATGCTAATAAATTAATAAGAGATATATAGTAAATATATATAAATGGTATGACATTGTTAACTTGAAAAAAATAATTTTTTGCTCCGCACAAAAACTGTTTATGCTTCTATTTAAAAACAATTTTACACCTCATTTCTCAGAGAACAAAAAAGAAGAGAGTATTTTTTTTCTTAGAAAAAAAAAATGTTTTTGGCCTCCCAACCGCTTTGCCTAAACAGACCAAGTAAAGGAAAGTAATGCAGAAGTTATGCATTTCTCTTTCAGCATCTATAGAATTGTTTATCCTCTGAACATGTCCTTTACAAATGAATTATCTTCTAGTACTATACAAAGATAGGGAAAAGGCAAGAGTTCTATTATATCTTCAGTTACAAAAAGGGTTGGCTGCTAAGTCACTCGAATAAGTAATACAACCATGACAAAGACTAATGTCATGACAAAGATCAAAAGCCACTGGAAGCATGTTGTCTTGAAACTTCGCGAATACACATCCATTGCTCTGGAAGTTGCATGCCCTGTGCTTGCCAGGCTATGCTCAACTGCTTTCTCAGTTGAATCAAGTATCTGCATCCACATTATATATGACAACAATGAGGACAATATTTACAAAGGGACTAGTAAAACCAGAGACTGAAGTAAAAAGTTTGTAACTAGACAAGATGAATCAGAAATCCAGTGAATCTGAACAAACTGAATACCACAGTTTTCTATTTCTTTTCCGCACTGAATTAGTATAGAATCTTCAAACATGTAGTAATATCAGAGATAGACTAATAAAATATTGTTGTGTCAGAAAAGATAGTTTAGGTTACCAATGGCCTCAATTGCCTCCCAACAGGAAAAATAGTGTAGATTGGAGACACAATTATTCTCAAAGCAAAAATTGTTAGAGTAAGTTCCCAAGTCCCAACAATTTAAGCAAAATGAAACGAAACAAAGACATACTTTCTCGGTGTTTTTGATGGATTGATTCATCATGAGACTGCTCTCCTTGAGCTGCCGTGCCAGAACAACCATTTCATCAGTCAAATCCTCCTGAAGTTTCCTGCAAAAGATGAGAACGTCTGATAGTTTATCAAGTAGACTCTACCTAACTAATCTCACCCCTCTCTGAGAAAAATAAATATTGCATAAATAAGTGATTAGTTTCTGTGGTTACTTCTATCCTACAATGAAAAAGACTGGACAAACATATGGTAGTGGCAAAGATGCACTATGGATCATGTAGTAGAACAGTTGGGAACATACATCTAGTTGAGGCACATATACATACATCACTTCAGATGGAGGCCTAGGCCTCCTAAGAGCCCTAAACTCTCATCTTCAATTTTCAAATATATGCTTCCAAACAACTCTCTATCCACATGTGTTAGTTGCAGAGATGATGCACAATTCCCTTACTTCTGTGCAGTGCCTCAGCTCAGTGATAAAAGTAGGCCTCACAAGTGTAGATAAGCAATTTTACTTGGATCATTACCAAGTAAATGTTTCAAAACAACCCTTTTACAAAATAGAGCCCTACTAGCGTCCTTGTAATAAATGAAGGTTGCTTACACAATTCATTAGTTCATCTGCACTATTACAAGTCTAGATGTTTCATCTTACGCCAAAAAAACGAAGACAGCAAACAATTAGACTTCAGGGTTATGAACTCGAAGCATCTCTTATTTCTCTCCCTCCACAAATTCCATACAATATTGTAAGGATGGTGTTTCGGATCTTCTTGGTGGCTTTTCCTATCTTTCTTACATACCAGCTGAGATATGCAAACTTAAACCTGTTTAGCATCCAAAAGAAGTTCAAAGACATATCCCACCTTTCCAAAGCAACTGCACAATGTAAGTACAAATGATTGGTATCTTTCATTTCTTGACCACAAAAATGACACCTGTTGCATAATGTAGATCCTCTCCTTCTCAAGTTTTCTTCTGTAAGGCGTGACTCATGAAGAACACCCAGCCAAAAGAATAAACTCAAAAGGGTACTTCACATTTTGTTCATTATTAGAGACTACTTAGGGGCCACCTAAAGGGGGTTGGATTGGGCAGGGTTGGGTATATACCTGTACCCGCATGGGTTGTGGAGGTCCACTGGGGGACCGTACCAGTAAAACGCCAAATCAGCTCCAGTAATGACTGGATGTTATGTTCTGTGCACTGCTTCCCTTCTTATTGTACTTGGATGTGATGTAATTGAGCTGAGGGTCTTTCGGAAACAGCCTCTCTACCATCACGAGGTAGTGGTAAGGTCTGCGTACACCCTACCCTCCCCAGACCCCACCTAGTGGGATTTACTGGGAATGTTGTTGTTGTTGTAATGAAGAACCGGACCAGCCCGGTTTGATGGCAACTTTTTTTTATAAAAAAAAAATCCATTTCAATTTGACCGTTGGGCCCCCCAAACAGCTATGTTTGCAGTTTTTGCAATTTAAGCCTATTTTTTGTTTTTTGTTTTAAAAAATAACCCCTCCCCTTAATTTGCCCTTTACAAAATATATAAACCACCCCCACCCCATCCCTCACCCCCCTTTCATATTTTCCCACAACTCTCTCTCTCTAATCTTTCAACTTTCATCTCATTTCTCTTATATATCTCTTGAAGTGCTAGCAAGATTTAATAGTTTTCTTAATTATGAGTTTATTTTTAATTTGGTTTATTTGGTAATTCAATAGTAAAGAGCAAGTTGCACTTGTGCTACCGTCCGAGTCAAGTATTCAACTTATTGCAGCCCCTTAACACCCTTATCTAAGAGTCTCTTGACTTCCTCATGTAGTGTACCCAGTTTTCACTGTGATATACTCTACCTTTCCAGCATCCCTAACAAGATTGATTTTACTTCCCCAATCCAAGCAATGCAGTTTGAGTTTAAGGTCCCATCCTCCTTTCTTCCTACATGGTAACAATAGTGAAAACCTGAAGAAATTGTTTCCTTTAAGGGCATCTCCGACCCATAACACCAAACTTTACACCAAAACAAGATTTGGTGTAAAATTTCGTGTTGGGCTGGAGATGGACTATAAGAGTATGCCCCAGTCTAGGATTTTATCTTACCATCTCTAAAATTATTAAAACAGACCTTAATTTTGAGTTCTACAGATGAAGCCTTATCTATAGGAGGAAACAACAGCCTTTGTGCACCAATGTTCATCTGCATACCATAATTTGCATTAACAACCTTCCCCACAAAGTTTCATCTTCTTGGTTCTCTCTCCATAACCATTTACTCAGCAAACATCTACACAGAACTCACACATTCACACACACACCCCTCTTCCTTTTTTTCAGTATTAAGACAACTTTTGTGTTGTGGTTGGTTGCCTTCCCACAAAATGTTCTTTCTTCCTTTGTCCAAATATTTCAAAAAATTATCAGGCACAAGAAACAAAGACATAAAGTAGGGAGGAATGATGTCTAATCAACTGTTTATGAATTAATCAAATGATGTCTAATCAACTGTTTATGAGTTAATCTTCCCCATATTGACAAATTATTTTTCTTTCGAGTTGCTAACCTTTTTCAAACTTTTCCTATACTTGCAAAACTTCAATAGAATTATGCTCATCTCCTAAAGGGAGCCCTGAATGCATTGAATTCTCCTGCTTTTGCAACCAGCTATATTTACAAGTATTAGCTTATTGCCTTATCATCCATACATCAGATGTTGCTTAGGTTTATATTCAAACCTGAAACAACTTTAAAAGCCAGGCGGCCACCTTAAGAAACATCATATGTTTTTCCTTGTTTCACACACTAACAGTGCACCATTGGCATAGAAACTATGTGAGTTATTATGTTATTGTCTTGTTATTTTCCGAAAAGACAGATGTTAAGTTATTGTCCTCTGGACCTACCTTAAATCCACTTAAACATCATTTCTCCAATGCCTAGTCCAACATTCTATCAAGACATTTCAGTAACAGGAATAGGAAGAAGATCTGCCTGGGAGTCCAGACAAGAAAAATCAGCATAACTCCTATTTATTAATGTAGAAAACTTAACTGGGAAATGCAATAATTTACCAACTCCTCTATTTCTATCAAAATCCATCTCTTTAAAGAGAAACCGACCACTTCACATGGTCATATGCTTTCTCTACATCTAATTTACAATGGATACCTATTTTTCATTGTCTCCTTCTTCAGTCCAACTTCTCATTAGCAACTAAGTTGCTCCTATTATCTGCCTCCGTTCACAAAAACATATTGAAAATTGAACTACTTCTGTAAATATTAACTTCAACCTTTCAACTACCTTTGTAAGGATGTTATCCATAAAGATACACCCATAAAACTTTTTGAGTTTTTTTCGTTCTTTTTGGTGTGTGTGTGTGGGGGGTGAGAGTATTCTTACACTGTTCTGCTTATTATTATTTAACTAGCTTAACTACACCATAAGAGCACACATCTACTATCACTTCTAGTCACACATGGCAAGCTGTACCTTTTCAGGAACAGATACACATTGGGGAAGCCCTTGGTGGAACAGAAGTCAACAAGCAAAACTGTCTATAAATATTAATACAGAAAAGAAGTACAGATAGAGCACCTGTGCTTCTCAATATGTGTCCGTGCAGCATCATCCAGTTTAACTGCAGCTGATGATTTATCAGAATCAATGGTATCTCGGGATTTCTCCTCATTGTTTGAATGGACCCTGTTTCACTCAAAGAACAACGGTCAAGAGAGATAAATATAAAATGACACATTGCAATGGCTATAAATGAAAAAAGACCCATGCAAGTACCCAAATCTTCTTCTCAATCCTTCAGAAGCAGAATTCACACTTCCTTCTGCTTTAGAAGTTCCACTGCTGGAAATCTCACCCTCAGGTTCCTTGGGTGTATGCACATCAGACTGGATGTGGTTGAAGATAATTTTGTTGTTAATCATACAATAGAAGCAAGCAATATTTTCAAAAAACTACTAGCATGTGTCTATAATAAGTTGATCTAATATAAGTTGAAAGGTGACTCCAGAAGAGAAGATTGAACCACGTTCAAAAACATCGAAAGGACAGAAGTATGACCAGGGGCGGACCCACGTGTTGTCCAGGGGGTTCACCCGAACCCCCTCAAAAAAAAATTACACTATATATATAAGGTGAATTTTCTGGATTTATGTGGATATATATATTTTGAACCCCCTCAATGACAAGGTGAAGGAGATAGCCCAGTGGCAGCTCCCTTCAAAGTTAAGTCTGACGTCCAGGGATCGAATCCCTGGGTTAGCGTTTTATTTTTTAGTTTTTTACTTTCAGTTTTTCTTTTTTTGTTCCAGTTCCGATTTTAATGTTTTTTTTTAAAATAAAATGTGGTGTTAAACCCAAAAAATTCAAGGGTCCCAACTCCCATACTCCCATTCCTAAAAGCTAATAACTTTTTCACTTTTCAAATCCCTAAATCACTTTCTTGTTCTTCCCCAACTCAAAACTCAAATATTAAAATCATCTCCCATAATATTCTATTGTTGATTGTTTCATACTTGATACTTCATGCTTGAATCTCACATTCAATTCGAAATGAAAAATCAAAACTCATGCTTATTGCTTAAAAGGTAAAAGCCCTTTTCTCTTCTTCTTCTTTTCTTTCAATTTTCAAGAAATTAAATAGGTCTTTATTTTTTAAGGTTGTAGACTTGTAGTATCTCTGATTATCTGAAGTGGAGGCTCAAAGCTAGAATTAAAAGGGTTGATTGTTTGTCTTTTCTCCAAGGTAAGCTTTTCTCTCAATTTTCTTGAAAAGTTCATCTTTCTTGATTGAATATTGACTATCTACATTTTAAATTGTGAAATTTTTTTGATTGTTTTTTTCTATTCTTTCTTTGATAGTCGTAACTAGATTGATGAACCATTTGAATTTTGATGGTAATATCTAATGTAATTTGTAAAAAGTTATCTTTAATGCATTTAACAATTAACTATTTTGTATAGATTCATAGTCAATGGAGAAGTACTTTTTTAAAGTATCAAATTCAAGTTCTATTGCTCAGAATCAACCTAACGGGGAAGAAAATGCTAATCATTTGGAAGTACCATCATACTCTTCTCAAGAATTTGATTCAAGTTCTTTAAAGGCTGATCCAGGTGAAAGAACTCAAATCTTGGAATTTCATCCAAATCACCGTGACGCTATTAGAAGAGCTTATCTCCAAAAAAAATCTTGTCAACCTCTATTAAGAGAGTTTCCACAAACAAACATTTTTGGAGATGTGCATCGTTTTAATCATAAATGGTTTGATGAATTTCCTGATTGGTTAGAGTATAGTATAAGTAAAGATGCAGACTTTTGTTTGTATTGTTATTTATTCAAGCAAAATAACAATCTTCAAGGCGGAGGTGAAACATTTTCGAGTGTGGGGTTTAGAAGTTGGCATAAAAAAGCTAGTTTGCAAACACATGTTGGTGGGCATACTAGCATTCACAATTAGTCAAAAAGAAAATGTGAAGATCTAATGCGACAACAACAATCCATACATGCTTCATTTGAGAAACAATTTAATCAAGATAAGCACGGGTATCAGATCCGCTTAGCAGCTTCAATTGATGTAGTAAGACTTCTTGTGAAACAAGGCTTGGCATTTCGAGGTCATGATGAATCTAAATTATCACTTAACAGAGGTAATTTTCTTGAGATTCTTTCATTTTATGCTCAAAAGTGTGATGAAGTTCGTAAGTTTGTATTGGAAAATGCTCCTCAAAATGACCAAATGACTTGTCCAAAAATTCAAAAAGATATTGTAATTGCTTGCAAGATTGAAACAATTAAGGGCATCATAAAGGAACTAAATGGTGATTATTTTTCCTTATTGGTTGATGAATCTTTTGATGTTTCACGCAAGGAGCAAATGGCGGTTGTTTTACGATATGTTGATAGAAGAGGATTTGTGATGGAGAGACTTCTTGACATTGTTCATGTTAAAAATACTAGTGCTTTATCTCTAAAAGAAGCAATTGTCAATTTACTTTCTCAACATTCCTTGAGTCTATCTTATGTGCGTGGGCAATGCTATGATGGAGCAAGTAATATGCAAGGTGATATCAATGGCCTTAAGATGTTGATTAAGAAAGAAAGTAGATCAGCTTATTCCGTACATTGTTTTGCTCATCAACTTCAATTAACTCTTGTTGGTGTTTCTAAAAGATGTCTTCAAGTTGGAGAATTTGTTCATTTGGTTTCAAATATTTTTAATGTTTTGGCGGCTTCTTATAAACGTATGGATGATTATCGAGAATCTCAAAAGAAAAAAAATTCAAGAAGCTTTTGATATGGGTGAGCTTAAAACGGGTAGAGGCTTGCATCAAGAAGTTGGTATTTCTAGAGCTTGCAATACTCGTTGGGGATCTCACTTCAAATCTTTTAATTGTTTTATTCTCAAGTTTGGTACAATTTTGGACATTCTTGATAATATTGTTGAAACTGCACATTCTATGGATGAAAGATCCAGGGCAACAGGATATATTAGAATTGCTCAAACTTATGAGGTTGCATTCATGTTGCATTTGATGAAAGAAGTTTTAGGAATTACTAATGATCTTAGTACATGCTTACAAAAAAAGGAGCAAGACATTGCAAATGTCATGCTACTTGTTAAAGTGGCCAAGAGAAGGCTACAAGAGTTGAGGGAAAATGAAAGATAGGATTTATTTGTTGTTGAGGTTTCTGCATTTTGTATCAAGTATAATATTGTGGTGCCTAATTTTGATGAGCCGTATGTTAATTCTGGAAGATCACGGCGTAAATCTGCTGATTATACTGTTTTTCATCATTATCGTGTTGAAGTATTTTATAAAATAATTGATTGGCAATTGCAAGAACTCAATGATCATTTTGATGAGGTAACAACCGAGTTGCTTTATGGAGTTGCTTGTTTGAATCCGGTAGACTCATTTTAAAGTTTTGATATCCAGAAAATAATGAGAATGGTTGAATTATATCCTGATGACTTTGATGAACTTAGCATGTGTACACTTGAGAATCAACTAGCAAATTACATTATTGATGTCCGTGATATCAATAAAAGGTTCTCTGATTTACATAGGCTTTGTGATCTTTCAAAAAGATTGGTTCAGACAAAAAAACATTCATGTTATCCTCTTGTATTTTGTTTGGTGAAATTCGCTTTGCTTCTGCCAGTTGCCACTGCATCCGTTGAAAGAGCTTTTTCGGGAATGAAATTTATTAAGAATGAGTTGCGAAGTCGAATGAATGATGACTTCTTGAGCGGTTGCATGGTTCCTTTTATGGAGAAGGATGTGTTTAAGGATGTTTCAACGGATGATATTATTTTGTCTTTTCAAGCAATGAAACCTCGTCGAATAGTATTGTAAACGTGCTTGAGAAGTATTAGCACTGACCTCTTTTTGGAGTTTGTAGTTAGTACTCTAGTCCTAGAGTGAGACATTACGAAGTGCTAATTTTTTTTGTTCTAGTTAGCTCCATTTTTTGCTCTACTTAGCATCCTAGTTCTAGATTGACATATTGTATAGGGCTAAATTTTTGTTTCACAGTAATCACTCATGTTAGTTTCGGATTTCTTGTAACGAAACTAACTTTTTGTACCTATAAACTATATACTACTACTTCCTTGAAATTTTATTTTGTTGGCTTATTTACACATTTATACTTTTATTTTTCGAACCCCCTGAACAAAAATCCTGGATCCGCCACTGAGTATAACAACAAAAGTAACAGTAAGACCAGAGGAATAATGAAGTCTGAAATGCTGAGCATTATGGACTAAAAGCAAACAATGAGGCACTAAACTTTAAGGGCAGTCTACTGATAAAAACAAAAGCCAGCTCTTTCATATTCCATAAAAACCAGTAAATATACTGCAATATGATAGGTTTTCGTATAAGAAAGCAAGGTGAATCTGAATGGTAAATCACAGGAAATGAAACTAGCACGTGCATACCGTGGGCACAGCTAACTTGGCAGCAACAGCTTCAATGTTCTCAGCAAATTCATTCACCTTGGCTTTTGAAATCCTATTTTGGGAGACAACATGAAAATGGAGCACACATCAGGAAGAAAGCATCTAGTGAATTTAAAAAAAATAGAGATCCAATAAGAACATACACCCTCAAGCAAAATTAGTTTTTTTTAATACAGGAAAAACTCACATGACTGGTTTATAAAAGTTAAAAATGTTCTCATACAGTAAAGAAAAAAATTGGAGTTGTTATAAGTATATTGCTGAAGTTCTAATCTAAATACATGAAGATAATAATTCCTTTTATGCCATCCCTGTCCATTGCACGGATAACAAATGCATCAAAAATGTAGAAAATAACTACTTCCACACATCACCAAACGGTCTGCACAGAGATAGACTAGTCATTGTAATAATCCTCCTAGTCATTTCTGTGTCTTGCATTCTGTGTGTCGTTTAGAGCATTCCTGTAGCGACCCCAAGTCTTTTATGACTTGCTGGGACTGACAGTTCAGTCACCTGGTCGTTCGTTTGGTTATGGTGCGAGTTTTAGTGTTTTGGAGCTTATGAACCTTGAACGATCCTTTTCGATCAAAAGTTCAAGAAGACGACCTCAGAATAGAATTTTGATGGTTCCATCAGCTCCGGAATGGCCAAATTAGGCTAGTAGCATAGTTGGCACGAATATCAAGGCCTTCGATGTGAGTTTGGATCATTAGGCGTTTTAGCCTTTGAAATTTGGCTTAAGGTTGACTTTGGTCAACATTCTTAGAAAACGCGCTTAGATGAAAATTCCGTCAGCGCAGTTAGCTCCGGAATGTCAAGTTTGGTCTAGATTGACCCTTCTTTTGTGTCTAGAGGTTTTTGATATTTTTCTGAACTCTTTTGTGGTTTTGACTTAAAATGACATTTGGAAGTGGGACCCACTTTTTATCGAGATGACCTCTGATGGAAATTTCGACTGCGCTGTTGAGTCCGAAATGTCGAATTTGGTATGGTTGCATATCTCGTTTGCATGCACGGGGTTCCAAACTAGATCGGAGCACCCTATCGGAGTTTTTAGTTTTTGGGAAAAGTGCAGAAAATCTGCTATAAGATACAAAAAAACCAGCAACTTTTCCCCAAAGTTAAACCCTCATAACTCTCTCATCTCTCAACCGATTTGGGCGATTCAAAAGGCAAAGTTGTGAGATTTTTTGAGGACAACGCGTTGGTGAGCTCGTATAGTGATTTGGGATCCCCGTTTGAGGTAATTTTCGTAAAATACCTGCAGCCACGACCCTTTTTTGAGCTTGATTTTGGAAGATTTTGAGACTTGTTTTCTCAGCCTTTCTAAGTCCGATTTTAATGATTTTTGAGGCTATCTTGAGTGGTTTTTCGAGGAGAACGTCGTGGTGTTGTCGCATTTCACTGTAGACCTCCAGTTTCTGGTAAATATACTGATTCAACTACTGTCCCATTTCTAGTTTTTGAGAAAATTTGGGTTTTAGTTGCATGTTGATATTGTGTTGTTCCCAAGCCCCGAACTGTGTCCCATTTTGGGACATGAGCTGGGGGAACTGGTTAGGACCCACTTTTGGGGGTTAATTCCGAAATTTCCAGCGCAGGTCCCACTTTCCCCGTTTTGACTCCGAAATTGGTCCGTCTCCGTTTGTTGTGATTTTGGTGTCTAAACAACTGTAATAACGTTGTGACTCTATTTTTGATAGCGGGGCAGCATTTTGAGGCCGTTCGAATAGGGAAAGCTCCGGAGAAGTAATTTTGGAGCGCGTGTGACCAGCCTACAGGTAGGCTACGGTTTTCCTCTCTTAGATTGAGCTCGAGAATGTAAATGCATGTTGATTAGTTGGGATTTGAGTTGGGTAGTTATTGAATCACGTATAGGTGTTTAAAAATTATGTTTTCGGCCTATTTCGAGAATTATCGGGTAACTATTTGCATGCTTTGTGTTATTAATTGACCTTCCTCACTATGTGGAGTGCTTGCATGCTTAATTACTGTTTATTTTGAAGCTTATTGGGCCTTAGTTTAGGTTTGACTAGGCTTGCCTTAGAAATACATGATTCGGATCCGATAGGTTTTAGTTTTGCCCCGCGCTCGGCCGGCTTAGATCCCTGTAGACTGGAGTAGCAGACTTGATTCTGATAGTTTGGGCCTTAGTTAGGCAATAAGCTTACTCCAACAATAGTTATCCTTATTTCCCCGATGTTACGGCTTCACGAGTTAAGTCGGCGATGCTAGTTCTGCTTCGCGACTTGAATTTGATTTTCAATTTGATTCCAAGGATTTACATTGATTGGCTCAGTATGGACGGCGTTCCACGAACATTTATGAGCGTGGATCGATTAGGACTCTTTAAGCAGTTACATTGGCACCATTATAGAGCAGCCGGTTTAAGGTCCGGCCTCTATTGCCCAAATACGTATATAGAGCATCCGGTTAGAGTTCCGGCCTCTATTGCCCAAATACTTATGTTAAATTAGGTTTTAGGCCTAACTCACACACCAAAAGCTAGCTCAAAGGGAGAAGGATTGCCCAAGCCTTATAAGGAGTCCACCCATCTCATTAACCACCGATGTGGGACTTTTTGTCATTCTTTAACATCCCACCTCACGCCCAGTGCTTAGCATCTGGTGCGTGGACAATTTTGATTTTGGGGGCCCCAACATCGGGTGAGACGGACCCTGCTCTGATACCATGTGAGAAATATATGAGAAGAATATTATTGAATTGTTGTGTTGTTAACATTATTACATTGAGACCCTATTTATAGACCCTAGAATACAATCCTTTACCAAGTAGGATACTATTTAGTATTTCTATTTCTATTACTATTCCTATTCTAATAGGATTGTATAAACCTATTCCTATTCTAATAGGATTGTATAAACATATTCCTATTTTAATAGGATTGTATAAACCTAATCCTATTCTAACATGTTAAAGAATGACAAAAAGTCCCACATCGGTGGTTAATGAGATGGGTGGACTCCTTATAAGGCTTGGGCAATCCTTCTCCCTTTGAGCTAGCTTTTGGTGTGTGAGTTAGGCCTAAAACCTAATTTAACATGGTATCAGAGCCTCTACGATCTTGGTAGAAAATCTAAGAGCTTCCGCTGCGGGCGGGCGGCTATTACTCATATATGCCGCCCGTCTGGCCAACAATTATGTTAGCAAAAGTTGGGTCACCGTGTATCTTTTTGGTGACTATTTTCTCACATCTAATTTGTATAGCACCGTGCCATCATTCCGATGACTACTTTCTTATATTTAATTTGTGTAGCACCGTGTCATCATTCCGGTGACTACTTTTTCATATTTAATTTTTGTAGCATCGTGCCATCATTCTGGTGACTACTTTTTCATATTTAATTTTTGTAGCATCGTGCCATCATTCCGGTGACTACTTTTTCATATTTAATTTGTGTAGCACTATGCCATCATTCCAGTGACTACTTTTTCATATATAATTTGTGTAGCACCGTGACATCCTTCCGGTGACTACCTTTTTTTTTGCATATCTGATTTGCGTAGCATCGTGCATCTCTCCGGACTATGTTTCATATTTAATTTGTGTAGTATCGTGGATTTTTTCGAACTATTTTCTTATATCTGAGTTGCATAGCATCATGTGTCTTTTTAGTGACTCCTCAGATTTGATTTGCATAGTTTCATTCGTCTTTCTGGTGACTCCTCAAATCTGATTTGCGTAGGGTTGTGCCATCATTCCAACCCTACCCATATAATTTTTCTTTTCAGCAGGGTCGTGCCATCATTCCGACCCTACCCATATTATTTCTCTTTTTCAATAGGGTTGTTCCATCAATTCGAACTATCCTATATTATTTTTATTTTCTAGTTGGGTTGTGGCATCATTCTGACCCTACCCATATAATTTTATTTCTTAGATTGTGACCACTTTTAGCCATCAAATCTAATACTCTGACATATGAGCATGCTTTGGCCAGTTTTTCGGTGACTTGTTTGATATCGACTCGTCTATTGATTTCAACATGATCCATATACTTTATACTAGATTTTGAGCACTTACAACGACCGCTGCATTGTAAAGAAGTCTATATGGAGCAACCACCTAATTTTGTTGCTCACGGGGAGTTTAGTAGCCTTGTATGTTGATTACGTAAGTCACTCTATGGTCTGAAACAGTCCTTGCAAGCTTGGCTTGGGAAGTTCCAATTTGTATTTGTAATTTTATCACTCAGTGTTTTATCGGCATTATGTATCAAATTCAGTATTTCATGAGAAGACCAAGCACATTGAGATTGATTGTCAATTTTGTGAAGTTGAGTGATCAACTTGCAGATATCTCACCAAACCCCTCATCAGTCCTCGTGTTAATTACATTTATAACAAGCTAGGTACATGAATTGTATGCACTAGCTTGAGGGGGAGTGTTAGAATAGGATTAGGTTTATACAATCCTATTAAAATAGGAATATGTTTATACAATCCTATTAGAATAGGAATAGGTTTATACAATCCTATTAGAATAGGAATAGTAATAGAAATAGAAATACTAAATAGTATCCTACTTGGTAAAGGATTGTATTCTAGGGTCTATAAATAGGGTCTCAATGTAATAATGTTAACAACACAACAATTCAATAATATTCTTCTCATATATTTCTCACAACTTATATAGAGCATCCGGTTAGAGTTCCGACCTCTATTGCCCAGATACTTATATAGAGCATCCGGTTAGAGTTCCGACCTCTATTGCCCAAATACTTATATAGAGCATCCGGTTAAAGTTTCGGTCTCTTATACTTAATACTTGTGATTGGTTACTTGGGTACTTCTGCTGAGCATCCGGTTCGAGGTCCGGCCTCAGTGCTGTCAGATTCTACTAATTAGGGTTGAGGTTCTGGTTCGATGTTCTTCGTTCTTGGGTTCTTATATGCAATTCTCTTTAGTTATAGTTATTCTGTGTACTCGTCGGGCTTATGGGGGTCCGTTCGAATTTTTATTTAACTTGTGCACGAGTGTACCTTCTGGGCTTATGGAGGTCCAGTTAAGTGTAGTTAGCTTATAGATTACTTTAGTTAGTTCTTTGTACACTCGTGTGCATTCCTTTGTTAGTTAGATTTTTGTTCTTGACCTCGATTTGTGTATTCCTTCTTTTCATTTTGCCTTTACTTTTCAAGTTCAGTCAGCCTATGATGCCTACTGGGTACCTATTGTTTTGGTACTCATGCTACGCTCTGCATCTGTTTCGTGATGCAGGTCCGGGCACTAGTAGCCAGCATTGATCGAGTTTGGAGCAGTCTGATCCAGAGACGATGGTGAGCACATGGCGTTTTGTACTATTTTAGTCTCCATCTGTATATATAGACTTGTCTTTTACCTTTCGAGACAGTCCAATCTCTATTGTTCACTTTTGGGACTTGTACTCATTTTGTTAGTAGCTCTGCACTAGTGGTTTCCAGGTTCCGGGAGGGATCTTTATTTATATATATGTTTTTGGTTTGCTTCCGCCTGTTTATATTGTTATTTGCCTACTCTTGTTTAGTTTCTACCCTCAGACCCATTACTTGTTGTTCCGGGTTACGGGTTGGCTTACCTGTTGGTGGGTTATCGGGTCGTGATAGTCATACTATCAGGATGCGATGTTTTTTCATTACAGGCAGGATATTAGTCCACTGTATAAAAATATAACTAAAATATGTCCAATGAGGAGGAGGGTAAGCGGAGTTGAGATGAAAGGAGGGTGATTTTCCATCTAATCGACCATGATAAGAGGTTTCCAATTTATTGCTTATGTAATAGGTAAAGTGAAATGTCTAGGAAGGATACGTTTAAATTTAAATGATAATTCCAACCAAACGAACAGAAGGCAGGGACTTAGAACAGTCACATATGGAAACCAACAGTCTGGAAATTTTGTAGCAGCATGTTATTTTCTTCAAATTAACTAATTGAAAAAGAACAAAGTATACAGACCTTGGTAATCCATCAGGATTCCTCTCTTCAGCCAACTGCTCCAGTAGTTCCCTCAAAGTGGCAACATACTGTGAAAGACGTACCAAAAGGAAAAAGTAAATGCATATGCCCATTGAAAGAAAAATATCAGATGAAAAAAACTGTACAGTTCCCTACATAAGCAATTGCAATGCCATGATTTCTGAAAAGCTTTTCATAGAAACAACCTATACCGCAATTTGTGGCTGTGTGCACAGAAAATTATCAACTTTCACAAATAACAACTACGTCAGAGAACATACAGAAAAGGCAAAGATCAGCTTCCTGAAATAAATAGAGGCTCCACCAGAGACATCAAAAAAACAGTTGATGCATGATTGTTCAGAAGATTAGGGAAGACAAGGAGGTATTACTATGACTCTTTATCTCTCATCCTACATAACTAAAAATATTCAGTAGGTGGACGAGCCATCCTGAGCCCTGTTCATCCTAGATATGGTGATATTGCAGTACTACTAATCTTAATCACCATGTCGAGATCAGAAAAATACTATTGCTCCAAGAAATATATTGACAGGTAAATGTGTTGAAGGCATGCAAGTGGGGTACAACACTGTACACAAAAGTATTGCAAAGCCAAAAGATGTATCCTTAAGAACGCAAGCCTTTAAGGATTAAAATCATCTAAACAAGAATATAATATCTTAATTAATATGTATCCGAAAAACCAGCACAATCGAATTAATGAGCTGATAAATTCACCATGTTTACGACAAGTCTCACATAATGCAAACCCAAGCAGGGAAGAATGAAAAGAAAAATAAGCAAACGCAACCATCAATTCTCTATAAAGAGTTGAACTTGAATGACCTGTGCATACATGTATAAGCTTTGCTTGATTTTGCTGTTGTGGTGCAGTTACAAGTAACCTCTTCAAGTTCACTTCGGTTTTGCTCATCCCCATGACACCCTCTAGGGTACTTTCTGTAAATAGCTGATCAAGAAAATCAAGCCTTTCTGAACCCGTTTGTAATCTAGCAGAACTGTACAAAAGTATGCAAATTTTCTACTCTTCACATCAGATTATGTTTCTTCTTTATTTTAGAATAATCATCTAGCTCTATCATGAACTTCTAGCATCTTCACACCATAAAATTACGAAATAATGAAGTGTATTCTTCTTTATTTTAGAATAATCATCTAGCTCTATCATGAACTTCTAGCATCTTCACACCATAAAATTACGAAATAATGAAGTGTACATAGTCTTAGTTTAAACGTTCATTTTTCCCACTTCAATTGCTTAATAATCACATATCCAAAATATTTGTAATTCAAAACAAACTAATAATTGAAGAAGATTAATGGAGTGATCAACTTCTCTACATAATGAATGCACCATAATCCAATCAAACAAAAAGGCCCACTTGAACTCATACTAAAACCAACTCACGAACTAGTCAATGTATAGGATCCAATCACACAGAGAAACAGAAACCTAAAGAAAAGGTTTATTTTTATAGAACCAGTAGGAATCTGGGTATCCAGTTAATTTGATGCAGATTTCATATCAACTCTCTCTTTTTCGTTAAGAGGGTTTTGGATTTCCTAAAGGATTTTATCCTTGTTCACTGCCAAATCCAAGTTTTTCAAGGAGAAAGAAATAGAAAAGAGAATGAGAACTTACAACTTTGTTTCTGAATCTGTATTAAACAACCTCTTTTCTGAAGCTTTGGTATGTAAAAGGTTCCTCGTGAAGTTGAAACACGTAAATGGATTTGACTACAAGCTAGGGAAACTATGTATGAACCCGAAGTCTTATCGAAGAACAACAACCAATTTTTAAAGATATTGTCTCTTTCTTCTTCTCCTCTTATCCTTCCCTTGTTTTTTGGGTAGAAAAACTAGTTTGTAGTACATCTGACAATATGACTGACACACACAAAAAAAAAAAAAAACCAGTA
This sequence comes from Solanum commersonii, assembly GCA_029007595.1. NCBI lineage: Eukaryota > Viridiplantae > Streptophyta > Magnoliopsida > Solanales > Solanaceae > Solanum > Solanum commersonii. The sequence continues at coordinate 2,542,193 of JAJTWQ010000051.1, forward strand.
TTTTTACGTACAACCAGTAAAGCCACAATATTTGGTAAGAAAAAACACTAAATCTACATTCAGTTCTTTTGCTTTATGTTTATCTGAAACTCGCAGGATCTAGTGCTCGTCTACTGCCAAAGACCAGAACAATTCAGCAGAGCCCAGAAAGCGTGGGTAGAGTTACCCAATATCACGTACTGGGAGATAGCAGGTAGCCGATGAAAGCGAAAGCTGACAAGTAACACCATTATACTTAAAAAAGATCAGTATGTTCATCAGAGGCAATAGCTTCTATGATCAGATGAAAGGTTTCATTTCTTTTTTTCATCATAGGCAACAACAAAACAGTTCTTGCATAATCTTTTTGGTTATCAAAAAAAGAAATGTTCTTTCATCTATTTACATAATAATGCATTGTGTGCTTGATTCAGTGGAAATTCATTAGTAGAGTAATTAACATACAATGACCTGCATAAAATAAGCTCTTTTCTCCATAATCTCTAAAATTAGTAAGTTATACCACCTTAAGAAATATGTATTCACCTAAACAGGAATATCCACTAAAAGTTTAGTCCTTAAATCACTGTACAAGGATGAAGGATATACGAACCTTAGATTATCATTACAAAAAAAAAAATGAATTGGGAATTTGGGATTAGGGCTTTTACATTTTCTTCTCTTGAGTTTGATGTAAAGATACTTACAGAGGCTCGCCGGTAGCTTGGGTCTAGCCGGAACCGGACTGCCGAGCGGCTGGGTAGGGTCTCGCCGGAGCTGGACTCGGGGTTTATTGCAGGAAGGCAAAAAGGAAAGAATGGAGAGAGGGAAAGAAAAATCGGAAATGCTTACTTCAAACTACTCTCTTTTTTTTTTCTTCTCAAACTTGAAAATAAGATGAAACAAAATAAAAATACATTTCCACATAATTTTGAGAAGAAGAAAAAGAAACATTTTCATATTTCTTGTTACTTAAAAGGATAATATGATAATATGTAACTTGTTGAAGTTGTTGGATCATAGATGATTAAAAAAAAATTATTATTATTATTTTCATTCAATTTTCAATATCCACATTAGAGCTTGATTAATTAAGTTCGCGTTGTGTAGGCTCTAATTTAGGGAAGGGCTTCCTATCAATAAATTTTTTCATACCCAGGATTTGAACCAAGAAAAAAACAAAAGAAACTCATGAATCCAAACTCATTTATTCAAAGAAATAACTATGAGATCTACCCTAAAAAAATGATATATTTTTATAAATTTTATTCACTTGATTAAAGCTTATATATCCCAAGACATTTTATCCATAATCCAAAAGAAAATTATAGCTTTCATAATAAATGACAATAATATACTATAAGTTGAAAAATGATGAAAAAAATATTTCCTAACAGTAGGAAAAACAAAATGAAAGATAGAAATATCATTAAGTTTCTTATAAATTGAAAAACTGAACCAAATCCATTTATTTAACTATCTTAGTAAGGAGTCGCCAATGCCTTCTTACTAAGTTCTTAATGATTTTTTCTTTTGGTTTTCCACTCGAAGTGATGCTCCGAACAAAATTTTCTCCATATTTATTTGATGTTATCACATGCTGACCATAAGTAACTCCTATAGTAACTATCAATAAGTTTTGACTACCTTAGGGAGAACAAAAGGCTGAGTCCAGTATGCTTGGATTCTAAATAGCATTGATTGAACTAGTTGAGTTCTGCTAGCATAGGAATGTTTCTTTGAAGTCTATGAGGAGATTTTGGCTAATCATTTTCTGAATCAGAGGTTGCCACTGGATTTATTTGTGGTTAGATAACAACAAATATAACAATAAAATAAAATTTAAGTAATAATAACAAAAAGCATTGCACTAAGAATAACAACCAATGCATACCAACAAGAGTTGTGATGGACTTGCAAGGACTAGATACGAAATCACATTTGTTAGAGAGCGCTTTTATCTTCCTAGGAGACTTTCAAGCACAAATGCAGATTTAGTCGGGCCACGGTGTAGGTACCAAACACCGATTGGACAACCAAAAAAAAAAAAACAAGACCCCCAATGTGGGACTTTACGGCACAAGTCCAGATTTATGTGCTCCAGTGAAATACCGGACACCGAGTGGAAAACCAAAAAAAAACAATACAATACAATACGACAGGTAACAACCATCCAAACAAGCTGTCTCAATTAGTATTACACCTGATTCCTGATATACATGTTTATACACTAAAGCAGAAGGCATTATAGGGAATACACTTTACATAAGTATGTTCAAATGGACAAACATTTCATATATATGGAGGTTCATCCAGAAGTATGTTTATCATCCATACCCCTTTAAAATCCAACTTCCAAAGGGACATTAATTCCCAAAACACTGTCACAAGAAAAATTAATACGAATTTTTTCGTTAAAGAAAGATCTAAAAATATATAATAATTACAAACCTACACATCTACATGAATGCAGAGCAGAGAAACTAACACTTTGCTCATATTTGTACAAAGAAACTAAAAGTTTTAGTAGACTTCCACATTCCATTGTTCTGCCTTCTTCAACTGCTTTTTGTAATCTGCCCAGTTAATACCTTTCAAAAACATAGGTAAGAATGTTAGGCTTTGACTGATATGTATAGTGGATCAAGCCATGTATATCGGATTTAAGTTATATACATTGACGGCTTGACTGTAGTAGGTAGTACTTACTCTACCTTACAGTTTAACTCGACACAGTGCACAAAAGTCGAATTCTTTTACGTACGTATGTATGAAATAATGAGATATTTGAACTTATGTTACCATCTCTTTCAGCAAGTGAAGTCATAATGTCATCGATTCCCGGCTCCATGCCTTTGAGTCCACACATGTACACAAATGTGTTGTCTTTCTTGAGTAATGTCCATAGTTCTTCAGCATATTCAGCCATTCTGGTCTGGATGTACATCTTTTCACCTTTCTCGTTAGTCTGCTCCCTACTCACAGCAAAGTCTAGTCTGAAGTTTTCCGGGGCCTTCTCCTTCATTTTCTCGAATTCCTGCAACAAGTTATAAATCTTAGTCCTGCATTGTGACATAGTACTAAATTTTGTATCCAAGAAGCATTGAAGACTCAAATTACCTCCTTGTAAATAAGTGAGCTGCTTGTCGGTACTCCCAAGAAAAGCCATGCTAAACCATTGAACTGCATAAAACCAAAACCATGTCATTCGAGGAGGTAATGAATAAAGTGAGAAGAAACTATCAGTCATATAACTATCGTGAAACTCAAAGCTGCATAGTTCAAAGCTTTGGATTAATGGAGATTGAATTCTCTTAAAAGTGTCAAAACTATTCATCTTTGACACATACATCACAAATGTTAGATTCACCATTACATTCATCTGATCAATTCCACTTCTGTCCTCAATTTGACATGAAAAGATAAAATACTAATGATTTCTGGTTTACCTTGTAATCCTTATGCTTCTCAAAGAACATTTTCCACAAGAATCCACGGAAAGGAGCAATTCCAGTTCCAGTGGCAAGCTGCAAGAAGAAAAGATCAAAGTCTAATAATTAACAACTATGCTTAGTCATATTGAAGGAGAGCACACAGAAATGCCTAATAGTGATAGCATAGGAGCTAGCACGGACCATTATAACTGTCGCGTTGGGATCCTTTGGCATGAGCATTTCTTTTCCAACAGGTCCAGTAATCTTAACTTCAGCTCCAGGTTTCAAGTCACCTGAATATTAACATTCCAAAGTAGGTGCAGGGCTCTAAGCATATACTCTTATATTCATTAAGAAATGTTCAGGCCAAGTACATGAGAAAAGATGAAATACACGAGATAATAGCTAACATTGTTTGAAGGTTTAGGGAGTCCTTGATTCTTACATAAAAAGTTCGAGCAGACTCCTTTAACTATTTCCCCTTTGTCATTTGTGTAGACAAGCCTTTTGACACACAGAGATACCTGTATGAAACCTAGCTCTAGTTATTTCAGATACTAGAAGAAGGATAATAGCTAGCTACCAACCTATGTTATTGAATTTCAAATAGGGCAACCTTTACTAAGAGGGACGTTGATTCTATAAGATAATGTATGTATACAAATAGGTCAACACCACTCTTTACAGGACAAATTATAGCAATAGGCCAACACATTTTACAGAAAATAATGTTTACATCACTGAATCATGTAGTGTTTTGGATAAAATTTGAAGGAATAGGAAGTTTTATAGCTTACGGTTTTGGAGTCTCCGAAGTCACCAAGGGCACTGCTAGCAATGGAGTACAATCTGAGCTTGTGGGGCTTCCCATTACTGTCAACACCATCAGGAATCACTCCGATAGATTGGCCTTCTCTGTATGGGATCTGTCCTGATCAACCCCAACACAAAAACCTCAAATGATCGTCTTACAAAGAGTTTAACTTCTATACACTAGCTGTATAAAATAATATTTATGCCACCAAGTTACAATGACATGAAGTGTCAAAAATACTCATACTGTCAGTATATATAAGTGAAGTTCATTTAACAAATTCACTAAAATCAAATGAACTACTCCCTCCATTTTAATTGTTTGTCTTACTTCCTTTTTTAGTTCGTTTAAGAATGTCTCTTTCCTTAATTGACAACTCTTTATTTTCAACTTTCAGATACCACACGATTAAAAGACGGACATTTTGGTACATTCTACACATGTTTAGTTTAAGACCAGAAGATTCAAAAGTCTTCTACTTTCGTAAACTCTATGCCAAGTCAAAGCCAGACAAACAAGTTCCATACCCTCAGTGGAAAAGACCATGTGCCAAGTTTCTCCAGGGGCATCATCTCCAGTGATCTTAGTGTTGAGAAGGCATCTGCCAATATAAGGATCCTTAGGCCTGAACTTGTTTACAACTACACCTTCATCCTGTTTCTTCGATACCTTCGCAACCTTTGCAGGTACTTCTGTTGTGAGTTGAGCTCTAATGGGAAACACTTTTCCACCAGCTGATACATTTCTGTTGCATAAAGGAACCTGTTCAAACAAATATAACTTGTGTACACTCAGAGTGTAGCTTTTTTTAATTATTATTTTACACTATGAAGTATAAGTCATTAGAAAAGTAAATAAAATGTACTAAGTGAATTGCTTAGTAATCTTTTACAACATCTTAAGTGAAAATTCTTTTATACTGTCAGTGGATATAAGTTAATTCTGTGATGATCTCTGAGAAAAATGGAAAATGAATCGAAATTTACCTTGTTGAAAGTAATATTTTCAGGGGAGATGAAGATGGTTTTGATGGAAAGAGAAGTTGAATTAGAGGATGGTAGAGAGAGTGAAGCACTTAATTCAGCAGCCATACTGGTTATGATGCTGAGAAATAGTAGAAGAAATTGAGAGTGGTGAACAAAAGAATTTTTTTTGGGGGGGAGTGAGGTTGCTAAGAAGAAAATTAGGAGAAAGGTAAAGAACTAGGAGCTTTCTGGAGAGATGAGTTGATTTAGAATTAATGTGTGGAGGAGATAGGAAGATCAAGATGTGAGGATAAGGAAAAATGCACAATTTAGGCCTAAGGTCTTTTGACAAAATTTAAGATAGTGTAATTTGAAGTGGAGAAACAACACAAAAGTTTTCTCCATGTGATCTATAAATCACGTGTTTGAGTTATTCAAGCAGTCATGATTGTATATCACACTCGTCAGGGTGCGGTCCTTCCCTGGATCTTACTAATACATAATGTTTTGTGCACCAGACTGTCTTTAGAAAAAAAATTAGGCAAAAAAATAAATGCAACTTGATTTATAAATGTTCAGTTCAATTTACAAACTAGAGATCCTTACAAGAATGTATTACTTTTTTGTAATAAAATTTACATATTTAAAAGTAATATGAATGTAATAGTTAATAATTCAAAATATTTTTAAAACAGTAGTTGTCAAAGAAAAATTTCTTTGATGTCATAGATAGTCACATAATGAGAATTTTAATTTGATAGGCTATTATATGCACATGATTAGTGGCATACTAAGCAAATTATTCCAGTAGGCCAAAAAAAATTACATTTTGTTATTGGAGTAGTATGAAGTTTGGTACATCTACAAATATTGGTTTGGTTATTACCTTTCTGAAATACCGGTAAAATATTGCAATATGTTTGAGAAGTGTTTCAAGAGAAACAAGGGATTTTTACTCGTAAATGTTCAACTTTATTTCAAGTGAGATTTATGTTCATATACAATTTTAAGTCTTGTTTGAGTATAAGATGTTGATAAAATGCTCCCTCGCACATTTAGTAAGCTTCAAGTCTTTACCAATACAAAAAGGGGTGACTCAGTGCATTAAGCTCCCACTATATATGTGTGGCATCTGAGGAAGTGCCAGACCATTGGGTCTATTTCTGCAGACATACATTGTATGTTTCCACGACTCGAACATTGTCGAAAGACTACTTACTCTATCTTGTCAAAATTGGTGAAAGGACCATTCTAATAAATAAAAAAAGAGAGGAGAAAATGCCTTGAGCAGAATGAAAGAAAAAACTAGAAAGCCAATGAAAATGATTATTCATATATTGCAAGAGTAACAGATACTGTGCCTTTTCCTACATAGAATATCCCTGAAGTCTTTTTTACACAAGCTTTGATGCAATCAATGGAATCCCCTGGATCCTCTGGACTGGTAGAGTTCCAGCCTGCTTTTGGATTCTTGCAACAATGTCTCCGTCCTTTCATCTCGGTTCAAGTGTGCCTGCTTTGATGCCCATTTGAGCACTGAAAGCACCTCGGCTTCAGCAAGCTCTTCGCTATTAGGGACATGCAATGCAATGTCGCATAGCAGAAGCAATGCAGAAAACTGAACTACTTTTTCACCAAAGCAAACAAGTTGAACCAAATGTCCTGCACCTCCAGCGCTTATTATTGCCTTGCAATGATTCAGGTGAAGGTAGTTCTCATTGCAAGAAAATTTCTTGAGGGAAATGGCTGCTTCATTTGAAATCTCTGGTTCTCGTTGATCGAGCAGCGTTACTAATGGGCTAATCATCCTCGTCTCTGTAGCTCGAAAAGTCGTGGCCAAATTCCCAATTGATTGAATGCATGGAACAAGCAGGTTCAAATCTTCTTTCTCAATGATTCTCAACAGTTGATCAACAACAGCTTTGCAAGCAGGTGAATTAGGCTTGAACACTGACTTTCTCAAATCAGGATCTTTCTCCGCTACAGCTGTGATTTCCATTACTGCCATCGCCGAATGATACTGAACATCTTCATCCCCTTTCTCCAAGAGTACTGCAAAGCAAAGCAGTGCTCTTGAATCGGTAATGCTATGGCAAATAGTTGAATTTCCCTTGGCCAGTTTCCATAAAGCTCTTGCAGCCATTGCCTTCATATAAGCCTTGGTATTAGGGTCCTCTGATTCTCGCCCTTTATTACTGACCCCTGTAGCATAAAGACTCTGCTGATGATATGTCTGGTTTGCATCATTGACCGGAATCTGCTGAGACGCTTGCATAGCCGTGGTGGCAGTAACCACAGTGTGCATCTGAGTAGGCTTCTTATTTCCTAAAGGATGTGGAATGTGGCTATTATCATCATCCTCATTCACCTTGTGCACACTACTTACATTACTAGCTGAAAGAACAGCATCAATCGACGAGGATTTGCTAACAATAGCATACTTGATATGCTCCTGAACCGTCTCAAACGCGAGATGGCTAACAAGTAATCTGATTATGTTATTCTGATGAAAAACATCTTGACATTCGGGGTAATGTGCAGCAAGTTCAGAAACTGCCCAAGCCACCACTGCTTGAACTTTCATTAGACCTTCTTTGAGGATTTTCACAAAAACTAAACACACCCCAGCATTCACCATGTGTTCGACACATTCAGGGTCACATCCTAGTAATCCAATTGCCTTTGCAGCATTCTCCTGACCCTCCAATTTCCCTTCCTTCAACAATTTCAACAATGGTCCTACACCACCTTCTTCAATGATCAATTTTCTGTTCCGATCATTATCTCTAGCCAATGAGACCAACGATGCAGCAGCATCAGATCGATCATTAACCGAACCAGTACACAAAATGGCTATATGCTCCCAAATAAAACACAATATAGGCTCATTAGTAACAATAGGAGGAAGTCCTAAGTACCTATCAGCACCCTCTTCAGCTGAGGCAGAGACGCGGAGTAGCCACGACACATTACTAATAGAATTCTCTAACTGTGAAGACAAGTTACGGAAATCTGCAGAAGGTATGATGGTAAATACGCGCTTCACTAGTCCCTGAGTGCAGCATTTGGTAACAATAGACATAGCTCTTTCCAAAGTTTGTTCAGTATCATCAATAATTCGGCTCATGGGTCGTTGATAGAGCTCGTTGCTGGCTCGTGCTGCTTGACGAAGCACCACAATCAGCTTCTCAGTCTTGGACTTGAGCTCAGCACATTCTTGACTGAATAAAACAGCCTCATCAGCTGCCTGGATCACCTGATCAGCTAATTGGATTGGATTTGCCAAGATTTGCTTAACTATATCCGCCATCAACACTATACTAGAATATTTGTTTTATTACAAAGGGGATTCAACAATTTATAAAAAAAAAAACTTACTTTTGCCTTATTTAGAGCAAATTGAACTCTGTTGCATTCAATCAATATATGATCTGTTCAAGATGAGGAACTTTTGCTCTTCTTTGGCAGAATTGCTAGATCAAAAATTTCAAAAATGAAATTTTTATTTAGCCAACTCAAGAATCTTGCCGACAAAAACCAAGAAATGATGAGAAATCAATGACTAAAAAACTTTTGAGAAAGTGAGTAATTGATGTAACTTTTGCTTTGTCGTACGTACTACTATAGTATATATCAAATGAAAAGGGAAATGAAGATTGTAAGGGATAGAAATAAAGAAAGACTTTTGACTTGGGTTTTGCAAGACTAATAAATAATAGTACTAAAAAAAGTGGATGAACTTCTATTGGACGTATGGCTATGGAAGAGTTAAAAGTTTTTGGTGACTTTGACTAAAATAAGTGTTTCTTATCATGATAAAACTTAAAAAGATATTTTTTCCATCCCATTTTATTTTATGTGATATCATTGGACTTAATATAAAATTTAAGAAAAAAAAAATAGTTATAAAACAATCTTTATATATATGTGTAATTATAAATCATTTCATTAAAAATAAAATGAGGTTTTTAAAGTTAAATTGTTTCTAATTATAGTGGGTGACACTCTTTTGCGACATACTAAAAAGAAGAGTGTGTCACATAAAATGAGACAGGAAAAGTACTATTTATTCCATTGTAAGACGAAGAATCAATTGGTTTTACTAGGGTTAAACCTGTCTTTTTGACGAAAGAAAGCACAAAGAAGAAGAATCTTAGCTAGCGTTTGGCCATAGATTTCCAAATATTATTTGGGTGAAAATTTGGGTGAAATTTCACCATGTGTTTGGTCATAGAATTTGGGAAATATATTTCACTTTTTAGAAAAATATGATTTATACTCATAAGTTTTAAAAACTATCAAAACTAATCATAAGTTTGTATTACAAGTCAATTGGATCTTCGTTGCAATGAATAACAAGTAGTGTCCACGCCACTAGAGCAAAGTGTTAGTTTGGAGTGAGTGCAACAAACATCATTTCATACATTGTGAAGTAGACAAAACACATGACTTTGTTACTCTGAGTCGATTGTTCATCATTTTCATCAACAACCATATCATCACTTTTATATTCACTGAATATTTCATCACTACTTTGGTGTTCGCGTAAAAAATTATGTAATACAACGCAAACAACTACAATAGAGAGTGTTTTTGTAAAAGATAAAAGTTTGGTGTAAAATTTCAATTTTCAAAATATCCCAAATAATGAGATTTTGGCCAAATACTAGAAAAAACTAGTATTTGGGAATTTGGGATATTTGCCAAAAATATTTGCCAAATAATGACAAATTGTATGGACAAACACTATTTGCCAAATTTTTCCCCAAATATTATTTGGAAAATCTATGGCCAAACGGGCCATTAGTATACAAGGACTAAGGAGCAGAAAGTCACCGGACTATTTCGTTCCTTACGTCCTCTTGGGTATGGCCCCACGCTACAAGACAAAAGGCGAGGAACATATATTTTACCACTCCCTTGCGAGGATCCCTTTACGCTCCGATGAAAAATATATAAAACCCAGTTGGATTGACTTAAAAAAGTAGGTTTTAAGTAATAAATAAAAAGTAGGAGGAGCCCTACTTTTGATTTTTAACTTAAAGCTTGTTTGACAATATTGTTGGGAGCCTAAAAGCATTTATTTTGAGAATTTTTTTATTTTTTTTCAAAATTAGGTGTTTGCCAAACTTGTAAAACTGCTTTTAGATGGAAGCAGAAGCAATTTTTCTGTAGTTGGCGAGAAGCTAAAAAAAAATTCTTCTTTAAAAAAGCAGAAGTAGAAAATTATTTTTTTCAAGATGAAAATATCCTTTTCATTTATATATTTTTACCAATATATCTATTATTAATTAATTAACATATCTCACATGTCTCGGTAAGTTTCATTTGATAATTTTATTTTTATTTTTATATAAAAAATAATATATATATTTACACTTATGTATTATTATTTTGCAGAATTAGAAAAAAAAAAGGCAATATTTTTACAAGATTAGAAAAAAGAAAAAACAACAATAAAAGATTTCAACCCTCCAAAAATGTATAATATTGATTGAAAATTTGAATATGAATATTTAAATTTAATTTAGTTTTTTGTTATAAATGTTTAAACTAGTTTCTCACTATAAAATAATCTTAATATTAAAAGCACATTATACTTTCCCTTTATGGTAATTTGACTCTCAAAAGCATTTTTTAGAAAAATTAGTCAAACACAATTTACTAATAAAAACCCCTTATCAAATGAATTAGCCAAACACAAATTGTTTTTTTTTTCAAAAAGCACTTTTCTAAAAAATTATTTTTAAAAAGTGCTTCTGAAAATAAGTAGTTTTTAGCATAAATGCTAAACACACTCTTATTTTAAGTCATTTTTAACTTATTTCAAAATATATTTTTAACCTTGTCAAACACTTCCTAACTTTATTTTAAGTCATTTTTTACTTATTTTAAGTTATTTTTATATTTGCCAAACAATTTTAGAAGTCAAAAACTGACATAAAAGTAGGTTTGACCAACTTTTAAACCAATCCAAACACCCTCTTAGTCACTTTGATCAATTTAAATTTTAAAAAATTATATTTTAAAAAAAATTTACATTTTTAAAAAAATTGAAAAGTCTCTCTTACTTCTGTTTTTTTTTGTTCAAACTATCCTGTCTTTTCTCATTAGTGTTGTGCTAGTCAAGCGAGATGTTTAAGAGAGGTAGGTACAAACAGTAGTTTATACAAATATTATCATGATCGAAAAATGTTCAGTAATCGTAAAGACAACTAATGCACATCTCCTTGCGAGTTATAACTTATAAGATATGAAAGGGAAAATTCAGGATTTGAAAATGATGAGTGCACCATCAACGATTAACATACGTTAGTTAAAACATGTTATTTAATTTGTATGATAATTTTATTAAACATAATTAACGTATAAATATGAATTAAATGACCTAACTAAATAAAATTTGCTTTGTTGATTGATGATTTTAAATTTCACTTTACACCATGAGATCGCAAGTTCAAAACTAGTCATCCCCTTATTCACGAAAAGTAGTAAATGGGATACAAACCCAAATCTCTCACCTCAGAGTATGCAATGTCTAAACCAGCTCAACCAAATGGTTTTAGTCTTTGGGTGCCTAGTAATATATATATATATATATATATATATATATATATATAATATTTTCCGATGTTAACAGGTACACGTGTACTTGAAAATATACGTGGTTCCACCTATATATACATCCATTTTACTAGAGAGATATTTGGTCATACTCTTTCGTTTATTTTACTTGTTCGGTAGTAACTTGACACGTCACTTAAAGAGCAATAAATAGAATAATAATTTTACTAAATCACTCTTTGAATGCAGTAAAGGAATAATAAACTCAATGCTTTGAAAAAAATAACTATCTATTTTTAGTATAGTAAACAAGTAAAAATGAGACGGAGAGAGTACCAACTTCTGGGCCTATATTAAAGTCATTTAGAAAAGTATATACCTTTTGTAAAAAAATAAAAATAAATTGGTAGTGTATATAATTTCATTACCAATGTAGTTTAACCATATAGCAACTTATTTATTTACTAGTGTACTTGACGGTCTCGTCAAAGTATCAAAATAATGTAATGTTATATTATGTATAAATATATATGAATTAACTTTTTAACATAAATAATAACGGTGTTAACATAAAAATGGATATATAAAAATATTAAGAACAAAGTGAAATGAATTAATATTTTTTATCCCAATTACTTCACTTTTTTAAGCTCCAAATAATTGAGAAAAATAATTGTCTCATATGGACTAAGAAAACAAAATATCTTGTAATAACATTTGGAAGCTTGTACTCCCACTATTCCATATCAACTAATATTTGAGGTGTTTTCTATTGGTCAAAATAATTTAATTTTTTAAAATTCTAGAACTTGTGTGCTATCATATGATAATTTCACGAATAAGGTTATAAAGACTTTATCAATTTTGTGTCTTGTTTTGATCAATAATTTGAACATATTATATTGTTTAGAAGCATAGAGTCATAGTTGTATTTTAGAAAAGTAAATCCTAAGTATTCCTATTTCATTTTGGATTAGGGATTAATTATTTTGTTTATCATTTCTATTCATATTTAGATAAGTAAAACTTGTCATATTTATAATTAAAGATCTAGATTAAATTAATTGAACAAGCCTCCTAACCATAGTTAGAGAACAAATTAGGAAAACACTCACCAACTTTGGTAAGTTTCCACTAGTTTTGACTCCTCATTTGTATCATCAAGTTAATTATACTTTCTGATTTCTTGTTGATATAATTTAGATTTTATTTAAAAATTTAATCAATAAAAATAAAAATATCCTTAATAAAGACAAATACACAAAAATAACTCGAGATAATCTCTAAAAATGTAGTATTAAAATAATATTTTAGATCATATATTCTAAATTAATTTTAACATATACCATTATATATATATATTTTTTATTGTAATCTTGTAAACTACCTCTGAAGAAAAAAAAATCTAAAGTATTTTTTATTTAGTAAAAAGATAAGTATTTTCCAATAACACAACTTAAGCCAAAAATGAAAATAAAATGGACAGGAAAGAAGATATTGTATAATAGTAATTGTAAAAAATTTAGGATATTTTCTGTTTTCCAAAAAATAAAGTTGGTCTCCTCTTTTTTTCTTAATTATTTTGCTTCATTTTTTGGTCAGATATAATTTTTTTTAAAAACAACGAAGAGTTTTTTTTTTTTAAAAAAAAAAACAAATTTACCTCTAGACGGTGTCTAGCGGTCTTTTATTAAACATAAAAAATATCAATAGGGACAAGTACAAACAAGGGGGGCTAGACCTTATCTTACTAATCCTAACGAATATTCTTAACTTTAGATTAGGAAATGATACTAGTGCAGAGGTAAAACATATATCATAATTAAAAAAAGGTCAAAAATACCCTTAAACTATTAGAAATGACAACAGCTATGATAGCTACAACACTAAAGGGAATTCATTCTTTAACCAATTGGCAACTTTCTCGAAATAGTTATTTTATAGTGTGAAATTAGAATAATACTTATCAAAATATGATATAAATAATCATGATGATATTACCATAAATACTTTATAGTACCCTAACAACTAATTTTAGTAACTTAAAACTACCAAACAAAATCAAATTTCAACTTCTACTAGGATTAGGGGTAGGTGGTTAGGAGGATTCGTGGGGCGATTAGGTGTGGTAACAACGTCGTGCCTCACGGTGGAACTATGGGCCATACATGGCGGGCTGACCCTGGCGAAGAACTTCAACATGAAGAACATCATCATCGAGACGGACTCTCATGAAGCATTGAGGCTCATGAGTAAGAGAGGCGTTGTCGACAATCACCCCGGTCGTTACGTCATAGAAGAGTGTCGACGTATTCTATCTGAACTTGGGATCTCCATGATGCATACTCTAAGGGAAGGAAATAGTTGTGCAGATCACCTCACGAAACTGGGAAGAATGCAACGGATGAAGACCTTGTAACACTATATCGTCCGCCACATTCAATGCGCCAACTTCTTTTCGCGGACATGACTCACGTTGCATACCCTAGGTACTGAAAACATGTACGGTAGTTTAGTATATATAGCACAAAAGAAAAAATATGAAGTTACGTTGTATGTAAACATTTGTAAATGTTTATAACAATATTACTTTGAAATATTTATTTATTAATTAATGTTGTAAGTTGTTATGATGTTGTCCGTGAATATTTCTCATTTTAAATGTGAATTTAATACACCCGTTGTTATTAATAAAAACATTTGCAATATGATGAATAACAAAGGTACCATTTCAATTTGGAAACACTAGAGATAAGAGATAATAATCAACAGATCTACTTTGTTCAATTACATTTTTTTGAATCACTGTGTCAGGATATTTGTAGAAAGAAAACAAAGGAATGTTAAGGCTACATTTGTAAGGTGCAAGAGTGATTCTGCAATGATATACTCCCTCCGTTTCAATTAGTTTGTCATACTTTCCTTTTTAGTCTGTTTCAAAAAGAATGTTTCTTTCTGTTTTTGACAATTCTTCAATTATAACTTTCAAATGACACGTTTAAGACCATAAGATTAAAAATCGTTTTAGTATATTCTACGTATATTTAGTTTAAAACTACATATCGTTATAGTCTCAAGGAAAAATGACTTTTTAGGAGGACGAGTAGGTGATGGAGAATTGGGAGTTTTTAGTAAATAAAAAGGATATATTTGGTCATATTTTAAAAATTCGAGAATTGTTTTGTAGTTAAGTGAAATATTATAGGATATAACGACAGTTAAAATAAAATAATAAAAATAATATTTAGTTAAGTCAAAATTACATTGGATCACATGCATATATATTTGGGGAAATCGTAAGAAATAACAAACTATTAATTCAAATTAAATGTTATAGCCATAGTTTATTTTAATTGTAATTCGCAGCAAACTTCCCATTTTTTTACCATCTGATTCGGTATACAATTAGCCATTTTCGGTATACAATTAGCCACTTTATTCATTTCGGTATAAAATGTATAAAATGTGTTTGTGTTTGTATAAAGCGAGAGAAAACTGTATATACAAATACATCTATTTTCGTCATATACACTTAAAATTATACAAATACAGATCTTATTATACAAATTATAATGTAAATGAATTTATACAAAACTGAACAATTTGTATAAAATTGGATGTTTGTAGCGAGTTATACAAATCAAAAGTTTCATAGCAAACATAAAATTTGCTATGGAGTGCAATTATGCAAACTATATTTATAACATACAAATATGATTTTTATGTTTGCTATATGTGAAAGTTGCTCTATTTATTTGTCACTTTATTCATTACTAGTGAGATAATGTCCGTGCTGTGCACGGGCCCAAGAGTTAAAAGTATAATATTTAAAATTACTTTAGATGTTTTAATTTTCTTTGTTGTACTTATATACTTCTAAATTAAATACTCAAAAAGGAGAATATTTGACTATATTTTGAGCTATACGTAATAATGATACAAATATATTATAATTCATATTTATTTTTTCTCTTTTGTGGATTTATAGTAGTATCTTTTAAATATAACTAATAATATTTTGTATCACAATTTATGTAGTCTTTTTATGCTGATTTAGTATGTTTTGTGTGTAATTGATTAACGAAGGAAGTTACTTCTACTTTTTATTGAATATGCATTTCTATGTGTAAGGTGTTAGTATGTATGATATACTCCCCTCGTCTACTTTTATTTGTTACGTTATACTTTTCGAAAGTCAATTTGACTAATTTTTAAAGTTAGATTATATTAAGTTAGATTATATTAATACAATATTTTAAACAAAAGAATTAGATATTCAAAAACTATATGAAAATTACTATAAGTTGCAATTTTTTGCATATCAATATGATGAAAAAATACATCATAAAATATTAGTCAAAGTTTTTATAGTTTGACTCTAAAAAGAAAACTATGACAATTAAAAGCGGATGGAAGTAGTAATTCTCTATTCAGAATATATATAAATTGAAAACTTGAAATTGAACAAATAGTAATTATCGATTTACCGTTAATTTTTAAAAGTCATAATTCTCTATTCTATGAGTATATATATATGTTGAAATTTTGAAATTGAAATAAGTTATAATTACCAATTTACCATATCGCTAAATATTAAAATTAAATTTTAAAATATGAACTATATCAAATTAATTTTTAAAAATCATGATTTTCTATTCTAAACTTGAAATTAAACAAATTATAATTACCGATTTACCCCAATACTAACTATTGAAATCAATTGACATGAAGAAATGAATGATGGGTCCTACATATAATCACAATGTTGTTGGCTGGCAGGTGAAGCACACAAGTTGACGGTGTGTTGCCTGCTAAATGCTAACTCTCACTTATAGAATAAGAGAATTTATTCCAGATTCTTAATACACGTTTCCAGTTACGTACTATACACAAAGTTACAACTTACATTTACACATTGTAACAATATTTAAAATTCCTTAAATAATTCTTTTTTCTGTGACTAATTTAAGAAAATTAAACTAGTTTAAATATAATAACTAAGCAATAATATAGAAACCGTAGCAGCATTATCAACAAGTTGACTCCGTGGCCCAATGGATAAGGCGCTGGTCTACGAAACCAGAGATTCTGGGTTCGATCCCCAGCGGAGTCGTACGATTTTATTTTATGCAGCTCCTTACAAGGAAAATTGGCTATGCATATTTCATGCTGTATTTATGGACACATTTCATTTTTTGAATGTCACATGGACTCTTCAAAATTTTAAAATAAAATTTATATATTTATAACTACGTAAAAGTATTATAAGTTACAATAATTGATAATTCAAAATACTTAAAAGATATTTGATAACTTGTTTGAATCTCAAAATTAGAAATGTGTCTGATAAATTGAGACATCGAGTAATTTTTTGCACTTCAATTATTTTTGTTTGGAATAACACATTCAAGTACACAACATGCCATGAAGAAATGTCTAATACATTTATTTTCTAAGTGGAAAAAAAGAGAGCATAAATATCATACTCTAATAGTACAATATTTTAAAGTAGATCAAGTGTCATTGGGATTTCATAGGGAATCCATTCATGTCCATGTAGAAAATTTCGAACAGTAAAATTAGAAACATCATACTCTGAAAGTATTTTTGCCCATTTCACTCTTCCATCCATGTTAGCTCCTGGTCCTCTGTTATTATACTCACCAAAATATATATCTTCTGTATTCCCATTCCATTCAACCCAACCTTCTGGATCAATGAAATCATCTAGGTAACTTGACATCACGATCGCTCGCGAGTGATTCTTCCAAGGCCTTCCTAGGAATACTCGTACCTGTAGTGACAAAATCAAAATTTTATTAGTAATATATATAAGGGAACTTGAAAAAATGCAAGAGTATATATCGGATTTAAACATGTGACTTACAATATATTTTGTAGAATTTCCCCTTATGTATATCAAAGGGGGTTCGATAAAATTATGTATAACAAAATGAACATGCTATAACCCTATTGCATGTGCATTATAACTTGTACATTAGAGGTGTGTCCTTTCCATTCTACTCGTACTAGGGAAAGGTCCTTTCAATGCTATAACACCCACGCCAAATACTGCGTAGGGGACTCAATTGAAGTATTGAACCCCTTCCCTTGGACATTTGGACAATATTTGGTGAAGTTCAAAAAAGGGGGTATTTGAACTTAAATTTCAAAATCGATTTCATATTTTGACATATTTTTTTCTTGGAAAAAAAAACTTCATATATATATATATTTTTTAAATAAACTAATATTTCACTTGAAATACTCCTCAAACAAGTATTTCAATATCTTACTAGAATTCAGTAGTTGCAAGTAATAATGACAGAACTTCAACTCGCAAAATGTCAAATTTTGCAAGTGAAGTCACAAACAAACACTCCTAACTAAAAAATGTATTATTCTTAAAACTTTATATTTTAAATGAGGCGATCACACAATTTAATTGATATTACCTTAGGTTCATGCTCGCGCAGCTCTTGTGACACATTTATGGTGCAACCTTGAAGGACAATAGCAGTATCTTCATGTTTACGTTTTCTTCCTTGGGCAGTTATAGTCACTTCATTTTGAATATCTTCAGGTTTTCTAACACATATACTACAATTTTGAAGAATGACTTTTGCGTTACCAAATATAAAGTCCACCGTACCATAGACTTCACAATCTCTGAAAAATTGTACACCTTTTCTTGCGTAAAGTGTATCTTGATAGCCATCGAACTTGCATCGATAGAACGCAACGTGATCAGCTGAAATACTCGTCGCGACCGCCTGATGCATCGATGCTCCAGCAGTATTTTGAATTGTAATGTCTTGTGCTACGAATCCATGGCCATGTATATCTATTTTGAACCAACAACAAAAAAATATCGTATCAATTTTACCTAAAAAAGATAATTGGCAAATGTATATTTTGGTATACAATTGTGTATATTGTTTGTATATTTAGCTAGCGTCTATAATCAATTTTGATCGATGGGCAAAAAATGAAAAATTCTAGTGTAAAAGAAAATAATTTTACGTAAACATGTTACCTATATATAAGATAGTTGTAGAATAACAAGATAGGCAACTTATGGTAAATTAAAATAAATGAGTAACGTAAAAGATCTTTTACATTATAAGTTTTAGAATCTAGTTGGATAAAAAGAAAAGATTATTTCAAACGATTGTGTATTTAACTTTTTCTTCTTTCTCCATCAATCAAAAGGAAATGAAAAGTTTTATAAGGTAACTGTTGACTTTGAAATTGAAAAATGTTCTAGGCAATATATATGAGTTAAATTCAAAGATAAAACATGTCAGATAACCGTTCAGTTGTAATAATCTTTAAAATAAAACAGACGATTACTGACCTACAGTAGCAGTCTCATTTGTTTTGAATCCCGTGCCATTGCTTTTACATCCAGTAATAATGGTACGGTCCATTCCTTCACCAATAAATGTTATATTTGTCTTATTTTTATGAACAAAAACATGTTCATTATATATCCCTTCTTTAATTTGTATGGTGTATCTCCTATCACTGTTATTTGGAGCTGCTTGCAATGCTTCTGTTATGGACATGAAATTTCCACTTCCATCTAGTGCAACTATAGCATCGAAAATCGATGACGATGAAGGTGGAGGAGAAAGAGGGAGAGGAAGAGGAGGAGGAGGAGATTGGCTCTCTAAACCCCAAAATAGTGTTGATAATAAAGCTAATAAACCAAGTGTCATCTCTTTTCTTTGAATATATATATGTAGATGAAATATTTTCCTTCTCTCTCCTACATCCAAAAACACCAAAAAATAAAATAAAATAAAATATTATGATTAAGAATAAAAGAAATATTAATATGGGAAATCTTTAGTTAATTGAATTTGTTTTTTCTTTAAATATTCGTTTGACTTTGACCTGTAAATTTAATTAGATACTTTCTCTCACAAAACATCAAAATCTATGATCAGATGGGAGTTAAGTAATCCAGTTGGTTGACTACGAATATTTACTTACTTGCTGAGAGTTCAATTTAATCCTCCTCCCCTCCCCAATTTTCAAAAAACTACTAATACTATTCCCAAAAAGAAAAATGAGAAGAAAGAAAAGTATAACTTTTATATTTTATTTTCAAATTATTAATTAGCTCACTTAATAAAAGATAACAAGTAATTATTATAAAATAATGAGAATATTAGTTATATATTTTATTTTAGTATTATCCTTATTAATGGTACTTTAGAAATTTAAATTTAACTATTAATTAGTTTTCAAAATATATACTTAATAATATAGAATACTTGATATGTAAAAAGAAGCAAATGAAACTAATCTCTCTCTCTCTCTCTCTCTCTCTCTCTATATATATATATATATATATATATATATAAGTTCAATCCCAAAGGAAAAAGAACTTACTTAATGCCTTAATTTAGTAATTAGGGCAAGTATAAAGTTACCTGGGAATTATGGATCACTATCTCTTACTCCTCAAAATCTGATATCCTGGATAATTACTTAGAATTACGTATATATATATATATATATGGAGAAAATTAATTCAAGTATTCAACAATTAAGTAACAGTTTTAGCATGGCTAATTCATTTGTTCTTACTTAATTTAAGAATATATTTATTTATGAAACTTAACTAATTAAACCATCAGTTACCCTACAGGAAAATGGAAACGGACACTGATATATGTTGCACTTTAAGAAAATATGCTTTTATGAAAGCTAAACATATAATTAAATACAAATTAATTCATCTGTTTAATTACAACTTTCTGAACTTGGTTAGGAACTTAAGCATCAACTGATTTATGAGTTTGTAACTGTAGGTAGTAAACTACTCAAGTCAAATTAATTTATGCACGCATAACAAAAATCTGTTTCGTTTTGGCATAATACATAAATGATACATTTATGTTCTGACTTTAAGTGTGTACAAATATGCACTTTAACTTGTATAAAATTGAACAAATTGATACAATCGACCTACATAGCAAATTGTGTCCTACGTAGAGTCCTACATATATTGTATCACGTAGGACACATGTGTTTACTTGTTCAATTTTATACAAGTTTAAGTATCTATCTGACACACCCAAAATTGAAGGGCATAAATACAAGTTGAAACCAAATTCAAGAACATATTTATGTATTTTACCTTTTTTTTGGCATTCATATATAGCATTGACAGGTCGTTTTGTAAGGAGGTATTAAAGAAAATAATATATGTATTAGCTTTGATAGTCCTTGACATATATTATTACTATGGGTAATTTTATTTCCTTCAAAGAAAACAATATACAAAAATAGAAAATGAAATAATAATAATGATTTTCGGTACCAAAAAGGGAACCATCTGAATGAGGCAATCAATTGGTACGATTTTTTTTTTTTTTTTTTTGAGATTAAGTGAAAGAAATGTGGATCAATTTAACTTGTTAGCTTGTTCTTAAGCAAGTAGTTTATGATTAAATAAGCTTATTAAAAATGAAAATGTAAAATATAAATTACTGAAATAATAATGTTTGAGTTTGACGGAACTAGCCTTCTGCAATAAATTTCGAAATCATAGGTATAAATATGTGTGTTCTTGAGAGCTAGCTAACTATATTACTTAGTATATATTGGTGAAAACTCAATCTTTTACTAGTGAATGAAATCACTGTTTATAAATAATAAAAGAAACACATCAATCAATGAGAACGCTCGATTCAAGCTCTATAGTACGCCGCTTAATAGAAATGTTTCATCTGAAATATTGTTATATGTGTTAGCTATTATTTTCATGTTATATATTAGCTAGCGAAATCTTGTATATTAGGCTTGGTTGAAGTGTCTTACCTTTTGACACATCTTTGGGCCACGAGTCCTTTTCTTCATTTTTCAGGACTTCAAGCCACGAGTTCCCTCATTTTTCTCTAACAATAATCATTTGGGTGATCCGACAACAAGATGAAAGTAAATAAATTGGATATGCAATAATCTAGGTATTTAAACAATAAGACCTCACATTACAATAATAACAATTTTTAGCGATAATAAATATGAACATTAACAAAAAGTGTTAAAGTCTTTATCGGTATTAGTTAATTGTCATTGGATCCAATGCCACTATAGGCTTTAGGGACATTTACAAAGAGTGATAAATGCCTCTAAAAACATATTTGGCGGCAATTAAAGTCTTCGAGACTCATTTTTATGTAATAGATCACAAATCACACCAGAAAAATAAATTACACAAGGCAAACTCAGTATGATAAGCTTGACTAAAAAAACATCATATTTTATGGAATAGTACATATTGCACCAATGCAGTCCCCCTTACGGGATCATATGAAATTATTTTCAAATAGAATATAAATATTTTGTCTTATTATGTTAGTAATAAATAAATAATCTTAGACCAATAATGAATAAGTTTCTATTGATTATGTTTCTTGACCAAAATAAAAGATTTCTAACGAACATTTAAACTAAAGAAACGTACTACTATCAACAGGAGCTAATTGTCATATGCATTTCCCATTTTGTTTGATCTTCTTAGTTGCTGTCGATCTGATTGTCAATCTTTTTATTGTTTCAACATAAAAAAAAAAGATATGAGCAGTTTATAAGTTTCTAATTTGAACGATATGAAGCAAATAGAAGACAAAAGTGATCACAAAAAAACTAATCATCATATATTATTACTATATAAGAAGAGGAAATAAGTATTCACCACAAGTCAACATGTGTTTCAATAAGAAGAGGGATGACATATAAAATAAAATGGAGAGAGTATTGGTTTTTCAAAATGGAAAAGGACAAAACACATATAACATTAAAAGACATAAAAAAAAGTTGGTATAACTCTCAAACATAAAAAGTAACATATGTTATTAAAAACTTTAATAAAAAGTACTATAATTTACAATAAATAATAACTTAAAATATCTACAAGACAACAAAAAAAAAGACTAATTTTAAGACCCAATTCGATTCTTCTGATTCTAAGCAGATTAGGTTGATTTACTACATTTGTAGAATTTGACTCTTTGTTGAATCCACTAATTTGAGGTGAAAAATCTGGTAGCTCACTAGATTTGCTTAACTGTTTATTTACACATATTGCTCGAATGTTAACCTGCTCCCTTTTTTCCTTCACTCCGCACTTTGAAAAATATTTGTTGTCTATGTCTTTTGCATCTTTGTTGTTTCAAATACAAGTACCAACAACTAATCATTACTTTATGATTGTACAGGTATTCCATTTCAAGTTTATAAGGAGGCTACAAGAAGTCTAAACTCTCTTCTTTAAGACCAACATGAGTTGTGATGCACTGGTGGAAGTATTTCACCCTTAATTAGAGATCTTGGGTTCGAGCCTTGGGTATGGAGAAAATTTTGTTGGGAGCGCCACCTCCGAATAGACCCTGCAGAATGCGATTAAAATTTAGTCGGATGTGGAGCTCCGGACATCGGGTGGGAAACAAAAAAAAAAAAAGCTCTCTTCTTAACTTAGACTAGAGTTGGGGGTATTTTTGATTTTTCATTTATATATACTTAATTGTACAGTCATGCTTTTAGATGGTACTTCACTTTCAAATTTCCGAAATCCCTAAACTGATAAAATCTGAAATCCCTACCTGAGACAGTGACTCCCATCTCTCAACTCTCTGTTGTCAGTCGTCACTCCTCACTCGACTTGGAATAATCAGTTACGACTTACGCCGCAGCCCGTCGTCTCTCAACTCTCATCTCTGACTCTCGCCGAGTGTTCGCTACCCGCAAGGCTTCTCACTGGCCACTGCTCAGTGCTCGCTCGCGCCTCGAAGGTCAGTGGTCAGCGTCCCAACTCTCATCTGGAAATTTTTATTTTGATGGTAAATTAATAATGGAATCTAATAAACTTGTGGAAAACAACACGATTACACGAGTAGCAGTGTAGCACTCTAGAAGTTGAAGAGCAAAATATGTAAGCATTGTTAGAGACTCTTGAAGTGAAATAACAAAAGAAATTGTTAGATACACATTAAGGGAAAAATCTGATGAAAACCCATGGCAAGAATATGAAAAAAAATGTATTGCGTCCTCTATTGTTTTTTTAATCATTGAATGCAAGTATGCAACTATGTGATTATTTGTGTGATTTGTGAACTGTAATGTACTGCGTCTTTCTGTAATTAAGTTGCAACTCTGTTGCCATTTGTGTTAAATAAGTATTCAGGAAGTAGTCTTGATTCATGAGTGTCTAATGTCTATCATCTTTTAGAGTTTTAGTTACTGTTAGCTTATATCTGTAAGCATGCTTGTGGCTGTTTTCCGGTGCATTTGTATGTGGAGGACATCAAAGCATTTGATCCTAATGAGGCTTACGGTGAATTAGTGACTACTATCCACCCTTGATAAGTACAAATAAATCAACTTCCTTTAATTTTTGCCACTGTTAATTAAATTTGGTTAAACCGAAAACCAAACTGAGATAAACCGAACCGAACCGACCGAGCGCCCAGCCCTACTCCCAAAGCTTCTGTGCATCGCTGAAACAAAATCCCCAAAGTTCTCAGCTTTGTGACATCAGGTCCTATCTTTAGGTAGCTTTTCTTTCCTTTTGCACTTCTTCTTTTCTCCATGGCCTGCATATTTGTTTTTAGCATATGGATCTTTGTTGTGTTTAACATTTTCTTTGGTAGATACTAGATAGAGGAATTTTCTTGGAAAAGGATGTTGGTCTTTACACAAAAGATCTGTATGCTTTCAGTTTTACTGGGATTGCCCTTATCTCCTTCTATGTGGTGCTTTATGACTCTTGAATGCTTAATTTCTGCTCTTTGATTTTGCCTTTTTCTTGTTTCATGTGTTATGTTTTCTGGCAGAAAAATAATAGGTCATTTTTGTAGGTAAACGTCCCGTCTTTGACCTTCAATTATTACTAGCTCTTTCATTCAATATATCTCTTTGTAGAAGAAAAACCCTTTGTTATACTTGTTTTCTTCTTCAATTGTAAGATTATAGGGATTATTTCAAAGAGGTGGTGTTAGTGCGACCCAATTTGATTTTTATTTATTAGAAATCAAATCAATTAATACTATTTTAAAATTTTAAAAGTAAAATAATCAAAGAAAAAGCACATGGAAAAACGAGAATGAGTTAGGACGGACATGATATCTTGTGGAAAGATGTTGCTAATATGATTTACTCATGGATTTTTTTTCTGCCACACACCTATGTAGTCAGGATGTTTGATGATATGCCTCAAAGAATCAATTTTTCTTTCAGGTATTCTACAACATCCATATCTATGATCTTCACCAGGGAATAGCATATACATCTATCATTCAGCAACATAAAAGATGTATTCTTACTTCTAGACTAGGTCTGTAATCTCTGTGCATGTGTGTATGCTGGCGTGTCAATTTCTTTTTATGCTACAACTGTAAGCAAGAGGTCTTTTTATGCTACAACTGTAAGCAAAAGGTAATTGTGTTTGTTCTATCATTGAATATCTGAATGCTTTCGCATGTTGTTGCTTATCTTTGAGTATCTAAGTTAGCAAGACATGATATTATAGCCAGTGTTAACTCCAAGGACACTCATTTTGGATTGGTAGCCAGCTGTTTCATGGGCATTGTTGGTACTTAATATTTCCAGCTGTTGTTACCTTGAATAAAATCTTGAACTACCTTAATTAACTTATTTAATGGCCCTCAATACTGCTGTATATTTCACATTGGTATGTGGTTAGTTAATGTTTTAGTAGTTCAAGTTGGAAAAAAAGTTTTCATTATATTGCTATGGCTTTTTGTTTTTTTTTATCGAAGAGTCATTTTTTTGGGTGCTTGAATGGCTTACAGGACAATCTGTTGCTACTGGTGTTCTTGTGCCTTTTTGACAATTGTTTCGATGAATTTGTTCAATTTTGCGTTGTTTCTCCTATGATGAGCTTCTTTTGATTGAGGAAATAAACTTGAAAATAATTTTTTTGGTGACTGGTTTGCCTTTTTCCCTATGCTGCTCGGACTCTTCTTCAAAAAATGTCAGGTGTGTGTCTAGTTCTCCAAATGTAGTATTTTTTTAGAATCCAACACGGGTGCGGCATCGAAAGTGAAGAGACCGTGCAACTTAGCTTTTTTCTTCCAAGATAAGCTATTCTTGATTGTGAGATAAGTTAAGAAAGACAATCTTTTTAATGGTTTAATGAAGCAGAATTGGTGTGTAGTAAATGAATGAACCAAATGCCATGGGACATGGTTCATCCAACTAGAGAAATAGTAGTAGACATATAATTTAGTGCACAAATATGTCTGTTCTGTCTATCTGACAGGAAAGATACTGCAAATGTTGTAGATTGATTATGTGGTAATTGGTTAAATACTTGAATTTGCTTAACAACATGAATAAATTGCTGAAATCGATATGCATTTCATATAAGTTGAACTGATGTGGTGAAAAGTACTTGATAATGGATGATTTCTATGTTACATGAACTAAAGAGTGAATTGCTTGGTTACAGTAAACAAAACTGAGCCACCAAAAAAGGTGGTTTTTTGAGTTTTGGGCTCTTATTTTGCTCCTCATCCTTACTAGTATTATTAAAAGTGAGAAGCTTCAAAGTGCAAAGTTGGATTACTATTTTGCCCCTATACTAAATTAAAATGTAATAAAATAATTAATCTAAATATAGATTAAATATATAATTAAATAGTAATATTTGAATTACATAATAGAGGAGTAAAATGAGAAGTTCAACAGTCTACTCAATTATTGTGTGAAACAACGAAATATCATATTCATTTTTTAAAGATTATTATACTCAATTGTTTTCTTTCTTTTGATGGTAATGGATGAACACTAATAAAGTTTCAATTAATATAGAAGTTGAAACGTATTTTGCTAATATGAGAAGTTGAAAGGAATCAAATTAAGTAATTGAGGAATATCAAAGAGTTTTTACCATCAAATCTTCAAGACTACACTATATAAACATACTCAATATTAGTCATTTAGCATATGCTTCTGTTGTTAAGTGGGTACAAAAGTGTCTTATAATTTTCAGGTACAATCTTATTAAATCTAGATTTTTCCGTTTGATTTGCTAACTTCATTTGAATGATAATTTTCTAATTTTTTTTAATAGGTACAATAAATAGCTTAAACGGTATAATCACACATAAAAAATGAGTGTTGTACACATGTGGTTTGATGCTGAATGATGATCAACTCTCTTTGATTCTAAGCATTGCAGTTGAAACTATTTTATAATCACATATTTCGTAGCGGAACTGGTAGTTGGTGAATTCATGAAAGTGGTAGTGTGGTAGATAGTAGGGTAGTAAGTGAGTGACTTATTTTTAAGATTTTATTATAATATCTTTTTACTAAGTGTCTCAATCTTGATATCTCTTTAATATTATTTTTTGGTAGTGCTAAGTTCATGGTAATATATAATAATATTTATTGTAATATTCTTCCGATAGTTGTTTTAATCTGAATATTTCATTAATATTATTTATGATATATTCTAGATATAACATATCTTGGGTTTCTTGGTACATATATAAATTTTTCGCCATTAATTGTTCTAACAATTTTATTTCTTCAATAGTTTCTATCCAATATTGTAAATATTCGTAATTCATCTTATTTTGAATTTATTTCTAAATCGTACCATTCTATTCTTCCATTATCTAAGTATAGATCTTGTAAATCTATTTCATACCATTCTTGATTTAATATATTTTCGATTCGTAATCATTAAATATTTTTTCCCATATTATTTTTCTTAATTCAATTATTTCTATACCGTTAAGTATATATAAGATTAAAGTTTCATAGTTTTTTATCACTTCATCATGTACGTATGTAGTCATGTTCTTCATTATGCTGGTTTTTTATTTCAAATTATTCCTTCCTATCATATTCATAATTGACTAAATTCATATTAGATCATTATGAACTAGATTATCTTTATCATGTTTTCCTGTCACTACTAGCATCGTACTTTAGCGGATACTTCCTTCTTATCAGCGCCTCAACTTTGTTTACTCCCCTAAATGGCTTTCCTCGCCTACCGGTTTCAACATTAGGATGGCATAGTATAGAAGTTTTCTCCCTGTTTCCAGTGTGCTAATAAACTAGAAATCATGATTCAAATAATTCTAATACATAATAACTAACATAATTGGATTTCAGATTTTTCCATTAACTTTTAAGTAATTTCTATATCTTAGTGGAGAGAGTTTTTGAAAGTTGAAAGTTTTTTATTAACTTAGGCGTTGCCTGTCCTCTTTATTTACATATCCCTTTCTTTATATAGAAAGGAGTTTACATACATACTACATTACTTACAATAATGCACTACTACACTTGTCACCTAATAATACTACTACTTTACTTACTCTGATGACTTTTTACACTACTTGACAATCTCATACTTACTCTTTACACTTGTCATCACTATTATGACACACACCATACTATGCACTATTTACTTTATTATGACACTTACCTAATTTATGACACACTACTACCATTCATGACTTTTTACAATAGGACAAATAGCTTCTCATCTTATCTACTTTTGTTTTCTTCTTTCTATCTTATCTCATCTTTCTTTCTACGACTTTCTTTTCGCACACATGTGTCCACATGTGTCCATCCGTCCATTATCTCCTTCTTATCTTCTTCCGTCTTATTTGATCATTCCAGCTGTACATCCTGGGATTATATTATCTTCTCCGTTACATTTTGTACATATATGGTCGGGGTATTTGTGTCCAATTAATTTACAATATCGGTCAATAATTCTTTTGAAATAAATCCCGTCTTCAAAGCTCTCGTTGTAGGTTGTTCTTCCGGCTTAAGTAATGATAAAATCCATCTCTCGGACTTCATCCATATCTCGCTTTCCTTAACTCCCTTGAATTGGAATAAATCATTAGCCGATCTCTTGCATAGTAGCTCCATATCGCGTTTCCGTTTAAATAATTATTTGCTAGCTCCCGTATGATAGTTGATATACCAATTATCCTTTTGTTGGCATAAAAACTTGGTATCTCATTTTTTTGTATCTCTCGGTTCTTTGTCCGATATCTTCCGGTATTATCATATCTTTTGTTAGTCCTATCTTCACCACTTGTATCGGAGGTTTTATTTCCTCGTATAATATTTCGCTATTGCCGTATAAAATTTCACATAGAATAAATTTCCTTTAGTAACTCTTTTATATGTAATAAATGCTTTATGTAGTTACGGTATTCCACTTAGTTCCTCTCCATCATATGTATATACCGTATTTAATAATCCATAGTTATAACATGTCCGCACTAGGTTGGCGTTAGTTTTTGGTTGTGCAATTAGTTTATTATAACCTTGTAACCTTTGGGTTAAATAATCTTGGTTGGGTTTTTGGGTTGTAGTAGATCTTGGGTTAAGATTTAAAAATGTTTGGATTTTGTATATATTTTCTATATAGGTTCGTGTAATATGGTTGTATGTCCTTTTGTCATGGTGTAGGCTATCCGCATATGTAGAAGTTTGTGGTTCTATAGTTAATATGTTTTTTGGTGTTAGTCTTGGAGTAAATGGTTTTTCGAATATTTGGTTTAAGTTTGTATTCTTTTTGTTTTTCACTAACTCGTTTGCTTGTACTGCAAATTTGTATTTAAACAAATGTTATGGGTTTTAAGGAGTTTCCCATCGTCTCCTTTTAGCTCTGGATTTTTTCCGTCTTCCGATCGACGTAGCTCCGCATTTTTATAGTCGTCTTCCGCCGACTAGCTTTAGACTTGATTATCTTCATTAGTCTTTAGCTTTTGTATTTCGTTGTCCATACTATCCACTTTTGTAGAAAGTGTAGTAATGGCTTTGAGTATCTTTTCAATTGTATTTTCTTCCTCGTCTCGCTCCGAGTAGCTTTGTCGTGATAGGTAATGCGCAATAACATTCTTATCGGTTTTTATTACTTCAATTGTAAATGTGAAATTTAATATATTTAATACCAATCTCCTTATTTCTTTTGTTGTTACCGAATCTTGTATTTTTCTTGTTAGCCACCATTTTACTTGTGTATTATCTCGTTCTTATAATAAATTTGTTATATACAATATATGGTTCAAATGATAATAAACACTTATATACTGAATATAATTCTTTTCTATTTATTTCCCATTTTATTTCGTATTATTAAATGTTCTGAATAATACTGCGGTGATGTTCTATCGTAGTGTCATCATACCCGTATTTTAATATTCCTCCGTAACTTTTTTCACTCGCATCTCGATTCTATTATATAAGTAAATTTTTTATTTTCATCCGGAAAATATAGTTTAGGTAGGTTCTTACATAATAATTTTATTTTTTGTATTTGTGTTTGATCTTTCTTATCAAACCGGTATTCTACATCTTTCTTTAATTTTTGTTGTAATGGTTTTAAATTCTCTCGCTAATTTTGGTATGTATTCTCTTACTTGATTTACTAGTCCTAAGAATGATTGTAATTTCTTTTTTGTGTCTATTTGTTCATTTGAGTTAATTATTTTTGTACTATATGTGTTTGCATTTTTATTCCGTTTTTATCAATTTGTATTCCTAAGAATTCTATTTGATTTTTCATTATATCACCTTCTTTTTACTTAGACTTATACCCGAATATTCTACGATATGTATAAATTTTTCTAATAATCTTATGTGTTCATCTTGTGTTTTGGAATATAATAATATATCATCAATGTACACTACACAATTTTCTATTTGTTTAAAGTAATTGTCCATAAAGTGTTGATATCTACGGTGCATTTTTATATCCAAATGGTAATACGTTCCATTCATAAAATCCTTGTGGTACTTTGTGAATGCCGTTAGTTTTTTAGATTCTTCTTCTAATTTTAAGTGGTAAAATCTCGATTTACAATCAAATTTGCTAAAATAATTATATCCTTGTATCTCTGTCTTATTTTTAGTATCTTATTTGGTATCGGATAATTATATGTTTTAGTTTTTGCATTTAAGTTTCTATAATCAATAACCATTCTACTTTTTCCTCTTTTTTGTTCACTATGTTTATTTACGATAAATGCCGGGCTTGTATGCTTACTATTGCTTTCTTGTATATATCCTTTTTCTAGTAATTCATCTATATGTATTTTAAATTCGGTTAAATCACTAAAATTATACTTTAATGGTTTTTGGGTTATTATCTTTGTTATTATCAATTAGCTCAATTTTTATTTTTGTTTTATGTTTTTCCCATCCTTGTAAAGGATCTTCACTATATAATAATTCTAACTTATCTTGGATTATTTTTACTTTGTCTATAGAGAATATTATTAATTCTATTTTAGGGTCTTCTTCTTTTATATTTTCTAATTTTTGTGTAATTTTTTCACTTCCTTTTATCCATTCTCGTTGTTTTTCGTTTTTTATTATTTACTCTTTTTGCTCCTATTTTTTGTTTACACGGTGTCGTGAACAAAAAGTGTGTTTTTGTTATTATATGTGGGTATAATTTTTCTAAAAATGGCATTCCTAATAGCATATCTTTTGTAGTCAATTCAAAGTTATATATTTCTTCTATAGTTAATATCTTATCCCATATTTGTATTTTTATATTTTTTGCCTTATATGTGATCATGCTTCCTTCATTATTAAATCCTCGTTACTACTATCGGTGTTTTTAATTTTTCCCACTTATCTTACGGTAAACAATTATATTTACATATATTAGCTTTCGCTCCCGTATCTATCATTGGTGTATAATATCTCGTTGTAATATCCTTCTATTATTATCTTTGCAAGTATATATATTTTCATCTTTTTATCATACCAAAGTCCTTTTTATTATTACTCTTTTATTTTCATAATTTATTATTAACTTGTTTGTCTTCTAAATTATATGGTTTTACTTGTTCTAGCCATTTTATTCCTAAAGTGATATTTTCATCTCCCCGATATATTTTAAATTTTATTATTATTGGTATTCCTCCAATGATTATTTCCTTTTCCGTAGTTTCTTCGGTATATGTTAGTACTCTTGGTAGTTCGGGGCATGATTGTTCAATAGTTATTATTTCATCTTCCGTTACTAATTCTCTTGTAATATAATTTTCTTCTAGTCCCGTATTTATTAATATTAAATATTTTCGTTGTTCCATTATTCCCGTTATGTAGTAATGATGTGGTTTTCTTTCTTCTTCCATTGATTTTTGTGGAGATTTATCTATTCTTCTTGAGGTACTCATTTTTGATGATATTTGGGGTATCTCATCGTTTATTCTTTTCGATGTACTTAGTCTTTCTTTTACTATTTCTAAATCTTCTTCTATATCAATTTCTTTATAGCTATAATCATTATTATCTATGACTCGTAACTATTCTTTCAAAGGGATCTTCTATTTTTATTTTATCTATTTTATTTTTGCTGTTATTTTATGTTTTGTTGTTAAAACATATAAGTTTTTACATCTAGCTGTAAATATTTTACTTCCAGGGGCTAATTCTATTCCCGACATTTTCCAATATAATACTAAGGATTTATCTATATTTCTGTCATTTATCAACACGAGTAGTTAGCACTTATTATAAATTTAAATTTTTGGTATATGAGGTTACCTTTTCTTTGCGCTTATTATACTTTTTTTCTATAGGTTGTATGATCCTATCATCTGCTAAGTATATTTCTATGGGTGTATCTATTCCTTCTCTAAAGCATGCTTTTATTAATATTTCCGTTCCTCCTAAATGTACATATTTAATTGGATTTTTAGCCTTAATATCTTGTATTTCTTTATTTATTATTCGTTTATTTATTATTGGTATTTTGGCCTTTCCTTTAGTGTATTTGCAATCTATGATATGTTCTCTTTGACTTACTACATAATATTCTTCTTTTTGTCGTTTAAACCAGTTTCTTATTGTTGGTATTTCGAATATTTTTGTTACACTTAGATCTAATTCTTTTCCTTTTATTTGTTCAAATATATTATTATCAAATATTATTTTTTGTTCTATCGATTCTTCATCTTGATATTTTTCTTTAGTTATTGTTTGTATATCTCCTTCAGTCATTTATATAGTGTTCACTATCTCGATTCGTTAATGAATTATTTTCCATTTCGTCTATTTCATTTTTCGATAATTCATATATGCTAACTACTCCTTCTAATTCATAAGCTTCGTATTCTATGTGTGTATTTTTTTCATTGTCTATTATTATTTCTGATATTTTTTTTTTCTTTGGATTTTTAGGTAATTTACAATCTCTAGCTATATGTCCTAATTTTCCACAATTATAACAAGTACATTCCGTTAGTTTTCTTTTTGGTCTATATGGTCTTTTAGTTTTATAGTTTTTTACATAGTACCTTCTTCTAGGTTTTTTATATTTATATTTTGATCTATATTTTTTATTATATTTCTTTCTATTTTTATAATACTTATCCGTACAACCAAATTGAGGTGTTGTTTTGTTTTTGCAACATGCTAAGTTTTTTATTAATATTTTTTCCATTTTTATTTCTTCTTTATGTTTTTCACATAATTCCATAAACCATCGTTGCAAGAATTTCATTCTAGCTCCTAAGGTGTCTGTTAATTCTGCTTCATTCCAGCTTTTTATTATTTTTGAACTAAAAGGTTATGGTAATTTTGTAAAATATAATTTTCTTATTTCTTTACTTTCTTCTGTGCTATATGTTCCTTTATAATAGTATTCTCTAAATGCACATGTATATTCATCTATGTAACACATATTACATATTGCTAATTTTGTCATTAGATTCCGATTTATAATTTTTTTCTTTATTTTGTTCTTCTACTTCTGTTGTCATACTACTAAATTCATTTCTTATAGCTATTTCGTATTTATGTAGTATTTCCATAGTTGTAGTAGCTATTCCACCATCAAATTTTTTATTACTTCTTAGTGTTTGTAAACTTTCATCTGATAAATTTTGTAGCCATAATTTTACTGTTCCTATAAGTGTTCTTTCTATATATCCCGGCGTTTTTGTCATTGTTATTTTGTTATCTATTAATTGTTTTGATATATATCCCATCCATAATTGGATTGTTTTATTTATATCTCGCTACAGTCTAAATCTAAAAAATCATGTGGTTCAGTTATTGGTTTAGGTGTCCAATTATAAACTAATCTTTTATCCCATATAGTTTTTCTCTATTTTCTCTATTATATTGCCCATAGTTTTCATCATAATATTTTGGATTAAAATTTTTTGGGTTTTTTACTCCTGATGTGCTAGGTTTTTCATCCATGTCTATGTCTCCTGTATTTATTTCTAAATTTTTTGTATTGTCTACGTTTGCTAAGAGTTCCGTATATGTTTCGCTTGTCTCCGAATGTTGTTCTAGATCATCGTCGTTTATTTCATCAACTCTTATTTCGGGTAGATTATTTTGGTTATTTTCTTCTTTTTCTTCTAATTCATCTTCTAGTTGCAATTTTTCTTTAAACTTAATTATCTCATTTGTTAATTTCGTTTTTGTTCTTTTTTTCTTTTGTTTCATTTCATATATTTCTTTCAATATTGCTAACTCTTTTTCTAGCTCTATTATTTTGGTATTTTTTACTACTTCTAATTGTTGTACTTCTTTTTTTTGCTTGTTGTTTTATTTTTTCGATTTCCGTTTTTCTATCGATTTCTTCATTTTCTTTTGTTATTCTTACCATAGCAGGTTAAACTATCTTCTAGTTTTACCGTTTCTTTTCTAACATTAAACTTATATTGTCACCTATTTTCTTATATCTTCTTCCTAGATTAGAAAATATTATTTTTATTTTTAATCCGTCATAATTTTCATATGTTTTTTCATCTATTGCGTATTCTTCCTTATTCATTTATAGATCGTGTTGAAATTTATATTCTAACTTATTTATTTGTATTTCTAGATAGAAAATAGTCTTTCTTTGTGCTAATATAGATTTGTGACAAACTCCCGCAAATATGTTCTTGTTAAGTCTATTTTTTCTATGTGCTAATTCTTGTCTTTTTGCTATAATTATTTCATTAAGTTTTTGTCTATATTCGTTATTCTTGTTATTCATTGTAATTTTAAATATCGAATATATTTATATTCTACTTTAGATATATTATCTATTAAGTGATTTAATTTTTCGTTATCAGTTTTTGTGATATTGAGTTGTTTATACTTCGGATATAATTTATTTAATTTTCTTCTTATTTTTCTTAACTTTCTACTAATACGGTTCTTCTTATACTTCTCGACATCCATAGCTCTGCTCCGAAAAACTAAACATGATAGTTAACTGCTATGATAGTTCCCGTAGAAAAGAAATTATGCTTTATAAATTTTATACTATTAATAATATATTGAAATTGCAGTTGTTTGCTAGCAAAATATATCACATTTTCTTAAACAAATATATCAACTCCAAGTCTTCTCTAGCAGTGATGTATAGTAGTTGTAAGCCTATAAATGTAAGTCTGGGTATATCTGAAAGTCTATAAGGAAGTAGTTGTATTTGTAACGAAACACACATTAAGGATACAAGAAGTTCAAGAAGACTTTAAGTAACATCACATTTTCTCTTTTTAATTCTTTAATTTGCGGTGCTTTTCCTGGAATATTTTACAAATGTTGATATCTAATCACCTTTTGGTTGGCCAGAATTTTATGTATTTTTTAGTTGTTGATGATTGTATGTACATTTAATTGCTTTTAGATGGGTAAGCTTAATTTGACCATACTTATTTTGAGACTTATCTATTGTGCAGTAGATCGAAAATATCGAGAAACACTTGTTAAAAACATCATGTCCTCCTAATAGTCTATTATATACTTTTTAATTTATTTTTTATTAATTTTCATACGGAATGCACGTGCAACGCACGTACCCAGAGACTAGTATTCTTATAAATCTCATAAAAACTGCACCTACAAACAAAAGTAAAAATTTGATCACAAGCCTTTTGAAGCTAACAAACTACTTTCTCTTCTCGTTTTTTTATGTACTCCCTTAGTCCCAATTTATATGACATAGTTCTAATTTCGAGAGTCAATACTTCACTTTGTGATGTTGTAGATGGTTGAAGAATCTTTATATTCGATAAGATGCTTGAAAAGAAACACGATGATCGAAGAATATGCAAATTTGATAATAGGCTTAAGAAGTGATTCATGTAAATAGAAAAATATTACTATTAAAAGATGAAGCTAAGTAGACAACATAATGAAAAAGAAAAGTAAATGCACAACTGAACCTACAAACAAAAGTAAAAATCTGATCAAAAGTCTTTTGAAGCTAATTTAACAGACTAGATTTGATCCCCAAAAAAATAGTACTAGCATTTTAGAATAGTCTCATCCAAATAGGGTGTTGCATCCACACTCTTTCGACCATGGAATCAATCGGAACTCCCTTCGTTTCAGGCAAGAAGAAGACGAATAATCCCATGACAACGATCCATCAGGAGAAAAAGAAGAAAATGTATAGTCAAGAAAAGTTGTGCAATGATAGAAGTGAAGAGCATGTTTGTGCTGACTGCGAAAGCAAAACCAGTTGTCCTTGTTTCCAATGGGAATGTCTCACTAGGAATTAACCAACCAAGAGGTCCCCATGACCACGCGAACGACATTACATACGTACACACGAGAAGCACCACTATTATTGTAAGTGTCCTGTCCAACGTTCCCGTCTCAGACAAACTCGTTACCAAAATTGCTCCGATTGCCAATTGAGAAATTAACATTTGGCAACAAACTTGGAGGAGCAGTTTTCTCCTTCCAACCTTGTCAACAAGGTAGATCGAAACGAATGTGCTGCCAACATTAACAATTCCAGTAATAACAGAGGACCGAAGCGAGGCATTAGCCTTGAAACCCATAGTCTGAAACAGAACAGGCGCGTAAAACATAATGGCATTGATTCCAGTAAATTGCTGAAAGATTTGCAACAACACACCAATCACAAGTGACGGAATGCTAGCATCAACTTGTTCTCCGCGGCAGCACTCAAGATAGCTCCAACAATGAAAAAGATTGACGCGATTAAAATTGTAGTCCTTCTTCCTAATTTAGTAGCGGCTTTTGAAGCGAAAAACTCGCAACAAGAGCCGATTTGTACAAGGATGAACTGAAGAGTTGGAGAATCCAATTATCATATTTGCAGTAGTTATTTTCTTTAGCATGTAATTTTGTTTGATAAACATGTGGGAAGAATTTAATCAAGAAATCATCCATAGCAGAAACTCCTCCAGAAATACCAATATCATAACCAAACATCAGTCCACCAAAAGCAGCAAAAATCCAACAGGACACCACGTATATTGTTATCTTAGAATTATTCATTTTAACGTTCTACTTTTTTTTCTTTAACGTTCTACTTTTTTTTCTGATGAAAGGTATTTTATTTATAAACTTATGAACTCTATGCTATTTGTCGTAATAGAAAAGAGCTACCAAACCACCTTTATTTATAATAGTACACAGAGGCGTATTTAAGGGGGGGGGGTCACCAGGTTCATGTGAACCCATGGTCCCCTCCCGAGATCATATATAGTAGTGTTATATTTTTAAACAAATATTGAAATATAGATGTGTGAACCCACACTTGAAGTATCACATAATGTGATTATGATCGGGTGCGCCTCTCTCCGCGAGGTTAGGAATTTGAATTTTATGTTTATCTTGTTTTATTTTTCTTTCTAAAAATTAGATAACACTTCTCTAAGTGGTAATATATATATATGACCTATAATTTTAAAATTTTAATGGTTTTCAGTAGTAAAAACTTAAATGTCTATCAAATTTATATTATAGATTAACCTTTTTATAACAGTGCCTCCATCATCTCAAAATTCTGGATACGTCTCTGATAGTACAAGACCTAAGTTGGGTAGGACTAGAAATTCTAATCCAATATTATTTAGGCTAAAATTTTATTAGTCCATTCCTAATGCATTAAGAATTTATTCATGTATGACAATATTACTCCTATATAAATCAAATAACGTGATTTTAATTGGAATCCGATAAGAAAAGGGAAACGTAGCTACTATACAACTATTTAACTATTTTTTTTTAAAAAAATAATAGAAAACGTGTGGTATTATTTTAATTCCCATTTTCTTGTAATTTTATCTGAATCAATTGAAATATTCTCTTTACTTTTTCTATTTTTTGGATGTTTGAAGTGGTATGTTGGAACAAAGAGATATGTGGCGTCTATATTTTTGTGTCTTTCGGTAACTAGACAGGTATAATCCTAAATAGCTTCAAACTATGTCGTTCGCCTCTCTCCTTATTTCTGTGTAATTGATAGTTAAAATACATGTATATATAATATATGTAGTTATTTCAAACTATATAGAGAATTAATAAATATGATATGAATAGGTATGATAAAGGTAATTTTTCCTTTAATATCTCAATAGGTCCAGTACAAGTCTAAACGTTTTGTCAACCTCAAGTTACTAGCTCATTTAGCACCAATCAGTTTCATTTAGATTTAGTTTATCAGTAAGTTTTGCCTGACGTTTGGTTAAGCTAATTATGAATGAAATTTGTAGTTATGACACCTTAATAACTTCTAAAAATTATATGGAAAAGACTTTATGGGTAGTTCAAAATATCATTGATTTGGTTGTTTATGAGTTTAGGAACTAGTTCTGTCAAAATTGTTTAATCTTAGTCCATCTTTGTGTTTTATTTGACCTACTAAGAGGTTATCATAGCTCTTTTAAGATGTAACTTGTGTTTGGATAATTGGATGGGATCTTATTTATATTGTATCAAAATAATTTTTAGCGGCAATTGATTAACGATATATCGTAATTAATTGTAAAAATAATGCATGTTACAAAAATCAAAATGATTTTTAGCGCCATATATAAAGCGCCGTAAATCAAAATGATTTTCAGCGCCGTGACATAACATGATTAGTTGCCGCTAAATATATAGAGCCAATTACTAGTGACAATTAAATTTTCGTACTTTTTATAAATATTGTTAAAGCCTATAGCGATATTAAATCTGATGACAATTTACTAATGTTGATAGAGACTTTAACACTCTTTGTTAATATGCATATTTTAAAAAAAATTACTTAAATATACAACTTATTTTACCATATTCTCTAAAATTCCCCACCATTTCAAAAAATTACAAAAATCTTCTATTCTCTCCTATTCCACTTTACTTGATGTACCGGGATGTACACAATGTATCGGGACGTTGAGTGATGTATCTAAACTTGAGACGCGATGTATCAGAACGTTGATCGATGTATTCGACATCAGAACGCGATGCATCGGGATGTTTTAGGATGTATCCAGATTCCACCAAATTTAAGGAATTTTTGTAATTTGAAAAGATTAGGGATATGATGTAATTCGCTCTTAACACTATGTGATTTGTGTAAAATTCTCAATAAAGAAAAATTACATAAATACACAACTTAAGATACCATAATCTCTAAAATTCTCCATAATTTAAAATAATTACAAAAATCTCTTCTCAAATATATCCCTTCCATTAAGTAATGTATCATTTCTATTTGAGAAGGGATTTTTGTATTTTTTTTAAATGATAAGAAATTTTAGAGATTATGATAAAATAAGATGTGTATTTATGTAATTTTTTCTTTTTATATAGTTCAAATGCTTGCTAGATTCTTAGCATTTACTTTAGGGGAATTTTCGCATATAGTCACTCAAAAATAACTTAATCATGCTACATAACTATAGTTTGCTAATTACGATTTGTAGCTACATGTTATAGGGAGGAGAGACGTGAGAGATATTGGGAGAGAGGAGAGAGGCGAGCAAGAGAGGTGAATTGTATATGTATATTTGTCTAATTGTATATGTATATCTATCAAATAATTGTATATATGTAACTAGTATACATATGTATTTGTATATCTGGCGAGCGAGATTGGGAGAGGGAGGAGAGAAGCGATCGAGGGCATAGAGTGGAGAGGGAGAACTATATATGTATATATACGAGATAATTGTATATATGTAACTGGTATACACATGTATTTGTATATCTGGCGAGCGAGATCGGAGAGGGAGGAGAAAGGCAATCGAGATTGGGAGAGGGAGGAGAGAGGAAATTGAGATTGGGAGAGGTAGGAGAGAGACGAGTGAGATAGGACAGAGAGTGGAGAGAGACTAATTGTATTTGTATATTTGTCATATAATTGTATATGTATATGTATAATTTGTATTTGTATATGTATAAAAGAGGAGAGAGGCAAGAGAGAGGAAGAGAGGAGAGAGGTCACTTAATTACAACTAAAATTAAGTTGTGAGCCATAATTAATTCAAACTATAGCTATGTTAACTAATTAAATATATGTTTGCTTATCCGTATAATTTTTTTTTACTTTAATATTTTAGAATTTTAGCAGGCCCAAACACAAGGTATACACACTCTCTCTCTCTCTCACACACACACATATATATATGTTTGAATTTGAGGGTAAAGAGCTCGCTTGTTATACGGGATCCGACTCATCCAACAGAGCGAAACAATGTTCCATTCTTTTCGGCGGCATCCTTCCACATTGGCGGCGAGTGGAGTGCCACAATCCCATTCATCATTTTTGATCTACATAAGCCAAAGCCCATAGCACTGGCGACATCTCTGACACAAATGCAAGGAGGATGTATAGGTGATATAGGATCTTGTGGAACATTTTGTGGAGGTCGTAGACTTGTTTAATTCTAAGAAAATATTAGTATTGTTGAAATATTGTCTAGCACAACTTACGCTAATTTATATATCAAGTCATAAATAATACTTAGTGTTATATTTTTTCCTTGTTTCTCAACAACTCTATCATGCTTAATCCTCCGCTAATTATATATTGTTCCTTTGGGTCTCTATCCACTGCCACTATTTGACTCTCTTTGTCCAAGAAAAAATGTGAATTTAGAATTAGAATTTTATAAATTTTTATAAAGATTTAAATTAATATATAATATAATTAAGTTTACACTAAAATAAATTAATAAATATTTTAATAAATACAAAATTTAAATAAAAATACTGAACTTTCGTGAACCCGTAATATAATGATAAAATTGGGATATATATAAGGGAAGGAGCATAATATAAAAATAAATAAGGAAGGATTCACCTATATTAAAGAGTGAGTTTATAGTTTATATATATATATAATTTTTTTTTCCCGATAACTAGCATTTTATTAATTACCTGAAGCAAAACATTACATTCAAGCAGCTATCACAACATGCTTTATTCTCAAAATTAGTCTCATCAAAGCTAAAACTCTAACACTACAGCCTATTGCTTAGAATTTAAATTCATTTACAATATTTTTAATACTAGCTGGAGCTCTAGCAATAGTCACATAGGCTATCTCTTTGGCTACACTTTCCTCCATTTTGCTCTTTTTCTTGAAAATTATGTTATACCTCTCAATCCACACCCCATAGACACATTCAGCCAAAATAATCTTGAATTTTTGTGTTGTTTTAGTCTTCCCCTTTCCATGTTTAATGCACCATTGTATAAATTGTCTCCATGTCATCGGAACTATACTATGATGATGGATCCATCGAGACAGCCTTTCCCACAACTTTCTAGCAAATTGGCATTGGATGATCAGATGCTCTATAGTCTCTTTTGTATTCCTGCATAAGACACAAGTCTTGTTTACTTTCACCCCCATTTAACTAGCCTGTCAACTGCTGCTAACTTCTTGTTAAGCATGAGCCACATAGTGAAATAAGCTTTTGGCCTTGTTGCATTCTTGAACATGAGACATTTCTAGTCAGGCCTTTGTTGCTCCCTCATCATGTACAGATAAAATTGCCTGGTCATGCTCCCTTTCTTGAACCTTATCAGTTGAATTGGATCAATTATATGTTTGACACTCATGACTTTTCTTATCATCCAACTTGCTTGTTTGGACTCTGGCCATGTGCTCTGCCCCTTTATATAGTATGTATGTATCCATCTGATCCAAAGTTTGTCCTCTTATTTGCAAGGTCCCAACATAAGTTGGTAAATGCTGTTTTGTTCCAAACTTACATATTAATCAGTTCATGCCTCCTGCAGATTTAGGACAACACACTCTCTCCCAAGCAACTAGTGCCTTTTTAATAATATATCCAACCCCTGACCATAAATAGATTCTACATAGCCCCTCAATCAGTTTGATTATCTTTGCAGGA
The DNA here is from genome assembly GCA_029007595.1 of Solanum commersonii. NCBI lineage: Eukaryota > Viridiplantae > Streptophyta > Magnoliopsida > Solanales > Solanaceae > Solanum > Solanum commersonii. The sequence continues at coordinate 2,584,101 of JAJTWQ010000051.1, forward strand.
ATAATGAATAGTTGTGCCGAGTATGATTGAACTCCAAACAACACAGTTTGTACCAGCTTTATTCTACCTGCATATGACAATTTTCGATATGAGTTGATCTGGGCCATGATTTTGTCAATGAGAGGGTACCATTGTATTACTGTCAATTTCTTAGTAGAAAGAGGCACCCCAAGGTACTTGAATGGTAGCTCTTCCATTTTGTAGCCAAATTGTTGTATGATTTGTTGCCTCACCTCTAGCTGGACTCCCCCAAAATAAATGGAACTTTTGTTGAGATTTGCTTGCTTGTGAGAACTATGAGAAGCATCTTTGGATGACCTTGATAGAGTTGAGATCTCCTCTAGAGAATATTAGCACGTCATCTGCAAAACATAAATGAGTGATGTCCAGTTTAGAGCATTTTGGGCGATACTTGAAGGTTGTCTCTTCCTTGAGTAATCTACTGAGATATTCCATAGTTATAGCAAAGAGAAAAGGAGACATTGGATCTCCTTGTTTGAGATTTTTAGCTGCTGCAAAATTCTATGTAGCCTGCCCATTCACTACTATAGAATAGTTCACTGTTCTGACACAATTCATTACCCACTGTGTAAACATAACAGGAAATCGCAGTCTATTTATCACTTGCTCTAAATAGGTCCATTCCACTGAATCATAAGCTTTTTTGGAGGTCAATATTTAGCATGCTTCTAGGAGAAATGTTCTTCCCAGTATAAGCTTTAACCAATTCATGAGCTAGTAAGATATTGTCGGATATCTTCTTCCCTGGCATGAACCTAACTGGGCTATCACTAATGACAGTATGAATAACATCATGCAATCTTTTTTCCAATACTTTGGATATGATTTTATACAACACAGTACTACAAGCAATTGATCTATATTCTTTCACAGGTTTGGGGCTTCGTACCTTTGGGATAAGAGTTACTAATATGCAGTTGACAGGTTTGTAGAGTTTTTCAGTTTTGAAAAAACTATGAACAACATCAATAGTGTCTTTTTTAATGGTCTTCCAAGAATACTTAAAGAAATAGACATTATAACCATCTATATCTGGAGTTTTGTCATTCCCAATAGATTGCAACCCTGCATAAATCTCCTCCCCAGTTATATCAGCACATAACTTAATGCTTTGTTGTTTTGTCAGCATGGACCCTCTTTTCATTACATGGACATCTATAGTTGGTAGTGTAGAAGTTGAAGTTCCCATCATACCTTTATAAAACAGAACGAATTCATTTTGGATCTTTTGTGGCTCATATAACAGCTTTCTAGCTAGGGATGTTATACCCATGATCTACTTCTTCTGAGTTCTCTCCTTTATAATTGCACTGAAATACTTATTGCTTGCATCGCCAGTTGGATCCATTTTGTCCTTGATTTCTGTCTAAAGAGCACTTTCCTCTATCAATATATCTTTTTCTTGATCAATTAAGTCATCGGTTGCTTGGATGTGTAATTGTTCTTGGATTCTGCTGAGTTCCACTCTAGCCTTCTCAATCTACTGGCTAATATGTTTGAACTCATTTCTATTTAGTTGTCTCAATATAGGTTGGAGAGACATTAGTTTGCACCAGACCTTCTTCGTGTTATCTTTGCCATAATCTTGCTTCCATATACTCTCCACTAAGCCCATGAAACACTTATGTTTAGTCCACACATTCAAGAACTTGAAATTCACTTTTACACAGTGCTGAGTTGTTTGCAATGTGAGTTGCAGTGGATAATGATCTGATATGCTTGGGCTCTCATACTCAGTAATAACATGTCTCTATTTATCATTTCCAAATACTTTATCAATCCTGCTTGATATTCTATCATTGCCATGTTGTTTGTTGGTCCAAGTATAGTAATTCCCCTTCCATTGTAATTCAGTGACACCAATGTCTTTCACACGTTCTGCAAAATCCCTTACTTTATTGATGGTCACATGAGCTACAACTAGTCTATCTTGTGGGGAGAGTAGAGCATTAAAATCCCTTGCAATGAGCCATGGTTGAGAGATGCATTGGGCCAGTGTGTTTAATTCTAGCCAGAAGTTTTTTCTCTACTTTATAGTATTATATCCATAAATCACAGTGAGCCTAATTTGTTGTCCATTGCTTCTTTCCTTGATCTGGCAGTGCAGTAGTTGAGCAATACTACTGATAAGAATTGTCTCATACCAGTTTTCATCCTATATCATTCATATCCTACCATTTGAGGCTTTATTATAATTGTTCATTATCCCCCAGCCTGGTGCTATCCCCCTAATTGTTGCTTTCATATTAGGCTCATTTACCTTTGTTTCAATTAATCCTACAATATTTACTTTATTATTTTGTAGATAGGCTTTAAGTTCCTTCTGCTTATACCTTTTATTCATACCCCTTACATTCTAAATTATCCACTTCATCAACATGTTTTGGGGGCTCCACCTCTATCAATAGGCAATGAAGCAAGCTTGCTATGTATGAGGCTCTCAAAACTATTCCTAGTTGGTAGTTGCCAAGAAAATTTGTATAATTGAAATTCAAATGTTTACCTCTAGCATTTGGTCGCAGATTAATTTGGCTCAACTCCCCTGGTGTTTGTTTGTCTTGTACCTGATATATCTCTTGTTTACCCTTTTTAGCAGTGGTATAGAAATTGTTTTCCCTTGCTATTTGTTCTGGTTCTTTATTCTGCTTAAACACTTGCTCCTGTGGTTGGATTGGTCCTTTATATTTGCCAAGTTTGAGTTACTTTTTTCCATGGTCTTCTCTTTTTGGTAGATCCTTCTTTGTTAGTACAATTGGTTATCATTGGTGGCGCAATCTTCTGACATTTATAACAGTTCCTCCATTTGGGTCCATAATTGTTATTTGTTGTGGGATAGGCTTAGTAACATTAACTTCAATGAGCATTCTAGCATATGAAATTCTTGTTTGCTTTGTGGTGCACTCATCAGCAAATAATGGGACTCTAATAGCACTAGCAATTCTACTTCGAAAGCTTACACCCTAACAGTTAAGTGGTAGTTTGAGAAAAGTTACCCATAAGGGAATCTCACCTAAAAATTGACTCCCAAAGTCATATTCAGGACACCATTATTTTAGAATGATAGGTCGATTTTTGATATTGTAAGGTCCAGTATACAATATCTTATTCATGTCATTGAGATTCTGAAACTTGACTATGTAGTAACCTTTTTCATGTAGATATACATTAGGTTTTGACACTGTTGTCCAATTCATTTGTTATATACCTACTAATGGTGTTATACCCAGGGCATTCTCCAATCACATATGCAATGAGTGCACACTTCCATTTATCTTTTTCAACTTGTACCTCATTTTCTTCCAGCTGAACCATTGTTTGGCCATCCACTATTTGTGGAGGGAAATAGACAAGTTCATCCCATTATTTGCTGCTCAATTATTTTTGAACATATTAGTCCATGGCTCCTTGTGTTCCTTAATTTGCTCCTTCCCTATAGGTTGGTCTCTAGTAATCCCTTCTGTATTAGCAATATGTATTGCCTCCTTCTCTGCATCTAGTTTTACTGTTCCATTGTTATCAACCCCTTTCCCGTCATCAAAGTTTTCCAGATCTGATTCCTCTTGTAGTTCTGCATTAGTTGGTGGAGTATTTAAGCTTAGTATCCGAGCTACTTCAGACCTTGACGTTGTTCCCTTTTCTGTCGTTTCCCCTTTGTTCATGGGAAGGGTTTTGGATTATTCATGTGCTTTTATCTCTTCTTCTTCCGCTCGAGTCCCTACTGAGCTTCCAATTGTCATTAATGGTATTTTTCGTCCACGTCTCCGTCCTCTTCCTCTTTCCCTCGCCATTGCTACCTCCCATGCGCATGTTAATTATCGTACACTAAGAGCATTTTGAGAAGAAGCGTAAAAATATGGAATATCCCTTGTTATGAGAATTTCAAGATCTCGTGCTTATAAATATGCACAAAAAACTGTGTCGAGAATTGACAAAGACAAAACTTCCTCCACTTATCGAGAAAATGGTGGGGTCCACTTCACCGCTGCCGGCAAACCTCTCCGATCGGAGAAGTATCCGGAATCCAAACACTCAGATTTTTTTCCCCGGAAAATTCGAAACACTGTTTCGCCGATTATAGTTTATATATTGTTTGTGTTTACATTGTTGTTGTTGTTGTATCGTTTGAGTAAATATTATTTTACACTATTAAATTATTCAAATGATATTCATAAACCTTTTTGTAAATAAAAGATATAGAATTAAATTATAAAAATAAAATATATTATCTACTATAATAAATAAAAATAAATCGTTCGGTAGCGAATTAGAGTTACACTAGTAAACATGCAAATTAGTTATAAAAGAATCTATATATTATTTAATGTAAAAAATAATTATTCATGTATTAGTTATTTCAACTTATAAAATAAGATATAAATTTCCTTATAATTTATACTTTTATTAGTTATATAGATTATTAAATTACAAATCAACTAACATATTAATTTGGGATACAGTCAGACTTGTTGAGTAAATTCTATAGTTGAGTTAATTCTAACTATGCTAATTAAGTCTAATGCAAAGATATAACTACAATACGTTTCAAAGGAGAAAACATATCTGTTCCAAAAGACAAACAAGGGGGTTTATGTAAAAGTGAAGTAATGGCATTTAATGCCATTAACCTTGACAATCCGTTTCTCAAAATGAAAAATTAACTCTTCTATTTGAAACTCCTCCTCTTGAAATATCTATATAAGCATGACCTTTTGTGAGCATAATAGATATACAACAAAAACCAAAAAAGAAGAGAAAAAGTTTTCCTCCTTTCTTTTCTTAAGCTTATTCTTTGAATATTTTTGGGCAATTAGTTTTGGGCAATCTTCAAAATTTCAGCCACGAGTGCACGTGTTTGAGAGTAACTGTGGAACCTTGGGGAACAACTGTCTACTATGATTTGCACCGGAGTCGGGCCGAAATCACTTTCAAGGCAGTGACTTGGCACAACACAGTGTTTGTGATAAGCTATTTACTACTTTGTAATTCCAATCCAATATCAATATTGTCGTACTTTTTCCCAACATTTTGAAAGCAAATTTACTAACATACAATATTGATAAATGGCTATTTCTTTGAACAAAACTTTTTCTGATTTGTCAAAACTTGAGCCTTTGGATGGAAATAATTTTAAACGATGGTCACAAAAACTTTTAATTTTCTTTGAACAATTAGAAGTTGATTATGTTTTATTTAACGAACCTTCTATGAATGGTTCTAATACTACTATTGATTCTAGCAATGTTATGGTTGTTGATGATGTTGCTAAAAAGAAGTTTGAAAAGGATAACAAAACTGTGAGAGGACACTTGCTAAATCATATGACTAATCCTTTATTTGATTTATTTGTTACTTATAAATCTGCCAAAGAAATATAGGATAGTTTGGAAAAGAAATATGGTGCTGATGATGCAGGAAAGAAAAAATATATTGTCGGTCAGTGGATTAAATTCCAAAATGGTTGATAATAAGCCATAATGGAACAAGTTCATGAATATGAGAACTTGACTGCTGATGTTATCAACGAGGAAATGAAGATGTGTGAGATATTTCAGGCTAATGTTTTGCTTGAAAAATTTCCACCATCTTGGAGTGATTATAGAAATCAATTAAAACATAAGAAAAAGAATTTAACTCTCCAAGAACTTATTAGTCATATGAGGACTGAAGAGGCGAACCGTCTCAAAGATAAGATGGAAGAACTTTCTCTTAATTCTTCTAAAGCTAATCTTGTTGAATCTTCTGGTACTGTTGTGAAAGATAGATTCAAAGGCAAACAGAAGAAAGTCTCGAAAAAGGAACATATGAAGAAGAAAAATCAATTCGACAAGCCGGAGAGTCAAATTCAAAAATTTAAGGGTCCTTGTTTTGTTTGTGGAAAAGTTGGTCACAGGGCTGCCAAGTGTTATCAAAGAAAAGGGCATGACCCAAAGCACGTAGGAAAAAATGTCCAAGCTCATATGGCTAAGGGTAATGAAGTGATTATTGTTGTAGTCATTGAGGCAAATCTGGTGGCTAACAAAACTGACTGGGTGCTAGACACAGGCGCTTCAAGGCATTTTTGTGCCAATAAGAATTTATTCCATGACTTTGAGGAGTCCACTAATGGTGAGTGTGTATATATGGGTAACTCCACTACTGCTGTAGTAATGGGTAAAGGAAAAGTTTTACTTAAATTAACTTCTAGAAATACATTATCCTTGAACAATGTTTTGTATATTCCCTCCCTCCGTAGAAACTTAGTTTCCGGAGCACTTCTCAACAAAGTAGTCCTTAAACTTCTTTTTTAAGTTGATAAAATAATTATTTCTCGTGGAGGAGACTTTGTTGGGAAGGGACATCTTAGTGGAGGATTATTTGTATTGAACATTGTTAAAGAGATGTCAAATTCTGCTTATATTATTGAGTCTATCAATTTGTGGCATGGTAGACTAGGTCATGTTAATATTGCTTCTATTAAAAGACTTAGAAAAATGGAATTAATTCCTATGACAAAAACTGATGAGTTTTCTAAATATACTATGTGTGTAGAAGCAAAGCATGCCAAGAAACCTTTCAAATCTATTATTAGTAGAAAGACCGAATTACTTGAACTAATACATTCAAATTTAGCAGATTTCAAGAACATTGTTAGCAAAGGTGGAAAAAAGTATTACATTACTTTTGTTGATGACTTTTCTAGATACACTAAGGTATGTCTTCTTAGTCTAAAGATGAGGCTGAAAGCATGTTTTTGAAATTCAAAGCAGAAGTGGAAAATCAATTAGACAGGAAAATCAAGAGATTTAGATCTGATAGGGGCGGTGAATATAGTACTAAAACTCTAGAAGATTTTTGTGAGAAAAATGGTATTATACATGAGGTTAGTGCTCCCTATACTCCCCAACAAAATGGTGTAGCCGGACGAAAAAATAGAACCCTTAAAGAAATGATGAATTATATGTTTTTAATCTCTGGTCTATTTGAAAATATGTGGGGAGAAGCAGTCTTGTCTGCATGCTATATTCTTAATAGAGTCCCTCATAAGAAGTTAGACAAGACCTCATATGAGTTGTGGAAAGGGTTTACTCCTAACTTGAAATTTCTGAAAGTGTGAGGGTGTTTGGCTAAGGCTAGTCTACCTGATTTTAAATGAGTAAATGTTTGTTCTAAGACTTCTGATACTGTCTTTATTAGTTATGCTCAAAATAGTGTTTGCATATAGATTTATGTCTCTCAATGATCACTCTATTTGTGAATCTAGAGATGCAGAATTTTTTGAGTGTATTTTTCCTTTAAAAATTAATCTGTCAAGTGATGTGCAAAATAATGCTTCTACATCTATGTCAGTTAATTCTCATGTTGTGCCTACTTCGAATGTTATTTCTAATGAGCATGAAAATGAACTTAGAAGGAGTAAAAGACATAGAGTTGAGATTAATTTTGATCCTGATTTTATCACTACTTTCTTAACTAAAAATTTTGATATTAATATTTTAAATGATGAATTAGTGTCTATCTATTTAATAGAAGAAGACCCTAAAACTTATAATGAAGCAATGCGATCAATATATGTTATATTTTGGAAAGAGGCTATTAAAAGTGAATTAGACTCTATAGTTTCTAATCACACTTGGGACTTGTATGATTTGCCTAAAGGTTGTAAACCCATAAGTAGCAAGTGGATATTTAAGAAGAAATTAAAACTTGATGGTACAACTAGACTTGTGATTAGGGGTTTTAACCAAAAGAAAGGTGTTGATTACTTTGATACATATTCTCCTGTGACTAAAATAGCGACCATTAGGACTCTTATTGCTTTAGCTACTATTCATGATTTAGTGGTACATCAAATGGATGTCAAAACAACATTTCTAAATGGTGATTTAGAGGAAGAGATCTATATGACTCAACTTGAGGGGTTTGTGGATCCAGGACAAGAGGATAAAGTATGCAAATTGAGGAAGCCCTTGTATGGACTAAAATAAGCACCTAAGCAATGATATAAAAAATTTAATATCACATTAGTGGATAATGACTTTGTTGTGAATTCATCTGATACCTGTGTTTATTCTAAGATGATAGGTTCAGATTGTGTCATTATATCTTTATATATAGATGACATGTTAATATTTGGTCCTAATGTGAATGTTATTAATGAGACCAAGAACTTTTTGTCTTCTAAATTTGAAATGAAAGACCTTGGTGAAGCAAATGTGATTTTGGGAGTTAGAATCAAAAGAACTGTTAATGGTTTCTCTTTGTGTAAGTCTCATTACATTGAAAAGATGTTGAAAAAATTTGATTGTTTTGATGTAGTTCCGGTGAGAACTCCTTATGATCCTAGCATACACTTGAGGAAGAATAAAGAATCTAGTGTTTCTCAAACTAAATATGCTAAAGTAATAGGGAGTGTAATGTTTCTCATGAACTATACTCGGCCTGATATAGCTTATGTTGTTAGTAGATTGAGCAGATATACTCATAATCCCAGTAGTGAACACTGGAATGCTCTTCATTGCTTGCTAAGGTATTTAAGAGGTACTATGAATTGGTGTTTGTATTTTAATAAATTTCTTGCTGTTTTAGAAGGTTTTTGTGATGTAAACTGGGTAACTGACAATGATGAAGTTAGCTCCACCAGTGGCTATGTGTTTACTTTGGGTGCATGTGCTATTTAGTGGAAGTCTTCCAAACATATTTGTATAGCACGTTCTACCATGGAATCAGAATTCATTGCTCTCGAATTGGCAGGGCAAAAAGCTAAGTGGCTGAAGACAAGCTTCACCAGTCTCTCTTTATTGTGACTCACAAGCAACAATTGAAATTGCCAAAAATAGTGTGTACAATGAAAAAAGGAGGCATATTCGCATCAAACATTGTGCAGTTAAATAATTTTTGAAACTGGGTGTTATTTCCTTGGAATATGTAAGGTCTGAAAGAAATTTGGCGGATCCTATGACCAAGGGCTTGATAAGAAAAATAATCCTTGAAACGTCGAGGGGGATGGGGCTAAAGACCATTGATTGAGGTAATGTTGTGGACCTGTTAGGCCTTAATATACACCACATTTTCTATTTCTATGGCGTGATGCAGTGTTTTATAAGGTTGAGCTTATTTTGCTCTTAATGATTCTATAGCCGTAAGGTGGTCTATTTGAGATAGACTTGATGGAGTCACCTACATGAGTGTAAAGGTGTGATCGCCTTTTATGAAAGACTTGGGTCGTCTTTCTAGAGCACTCATAAGACCCAAGGTGTGTGTGCATGACCATAAAAGCACTTTGTATCACGGAGGTTGCTTAAATTTAAGGATATGGTATGTGCTATGGGGTTCTCAATTTATATCCACTCAGTTCAAGAGTACTTCACTTTGTGGATATTAAGTTGTTGCCTCATATCACTACGTGTCAATTCAAATCCAAAGATATTGACACTTAAGTACATGTTCCTTCCTTTTGCCCAAAAATCAGTTCTTACTCTTTATCTTTGCATTGGTGGGGGATTGTTGAGTAAATTCTATAGTTGAGTTAATTCTAACTATGCTAATTAAGTCTAATGCAAAGATATAACAACAATACGTTTCAAAGGAGAAAACATATCCGTTCCAAAAGACAAACAAGGGGGTTTCTGTAAAAGTGAAGTAATGACCTTTAATGCCATTAACCTTGACAATCTGTTTCTCAAAATGAAAAATTAACTCTTCTATTTGAAACTCCTCCTTTTGAAATTCTACTATTATATAAGAGGGAGTTTATGATGGGACATTCTATGTGTCCCATCATAAACTTCCTATATAATATATAATATAATAATATAATATAATAAATCATTTTTTCTTCTATATAATATATATTTATTTTTCTACTATATAATAAAAGGGAGTTTATATAATATATAATATAATATATACATAAACTCCCTTTTATTATATAGTAGAAATAAATAAATAAATATATATATATATATATATATATATATATATATATATATATATATAAAATATAATATAATAAATCATTTACAAATGACTTAAAATATTTAATATTTAAAAGATATATAATAATATAGGTTGACTCTTAAAATTCTATCCGGGTCACATATATCGGGACAGAAAAAATAACATATATCATTTTAAATTCTACTATTATATAAGAGGGAGTTTATGATGAGACATTATATGTGTCCCATCATAAACTCCCTATATAATATATAATATAATAATATAATATAATAAATCATTTTTCCTACTATGTAATATATATTTATTTTTCTACTATATAATAAAAGGGAGTTTATAAAATATATACATAAACTCCCTTTTATTATATAGTAGAAATAAATAAATATAATATATATATATATATATATAAAATATAATAGAATATAATATAATATATAATTTACAAATGCTTAAAATATTTAATATTTAAAAGATATATAATAAAATAGGTTGACTCTCAAAATTCTATTCGGGTCACATATATCAGGACAGAAAAAATAACATATATCATTTTAAAATTACCAAAAAAGTATTATAAATAATAATAATTAACAACTTAAAATATCTTCAGATATTTTAAAAGGGTTAATTTTGTAATTTTATCCATATCACATAAATTAGGACAAAGTGACCAGCAATGTAGGTTATTTGAAAGTTACATAAAAATATTATAAATCACAATAATTAATAACTTGAAACATTTCTTTAAAAAAAAATGCAAATTTGGATGACTCTTCAAATTTCATTTGTGTCACATAAATTGAGACAACAAAAATAACATATATTGCGTCCATTTTAATTTATTTGTCTTAATTTTTTTTTATATTTAAAAATTGCGTAAAAATACAATAAATCATGATAATTGACAACATAAAATATGTTTTGAAAAAGATACAAAAAATTCCACTGATTCTTGAAGTTAATCTATCGTAAAAATACTATAAATCATGATAATTGACAACATAAAATATTTCAAAAAAAATAGATATAAAAAATTTCGATTGATTCTTGAAATTAATCTATCGCTAAAATTTATGTATAAAATAGAATAAATCGTGATAATTGACAACTTAAAATATTTATTAAAAAAACACACAAAAAAAAAGAAATTGACTGATTCTTAAAATTAATCTATCAATGTCACATAAAATGAGACAAAAGTAGTAATATGTATTATTTAATGTGAAATTATTGAAAACTACGTAAAATGTATTGTAAATCTTAACAATTAACAAAATTTGATTAACTCTTGAAATTTTATCTATGCTACATACATTGAGACAAGCGGAGTAATATATATTAAGTATTTACAAATTATGTAAAAATATTATAAATTACATTATTAACAAATTAAAATATTTAAAAATCATATTAAATTTAAATAACTCACTATATTTTATCTGTGTCACATACATTAGGACAAAAAATAATAGTTATTGGGCCCGTGCGTAAGAGAGTTTATGCCCAAGTATAATATATAATATTAATGACTCTCCAAATTTCATTTGTGTCACATAAATTGAGACAACAAAAATAACATATATTGGGTCCATTTTAATTTATTTGTTTTATTTTTTTAGTTTTTTTTTATATTTAAAACTTGCGTAAAAATACTATAAATCATGATAATTGACAACATAAAATATGTTTTGAAAAAGATACAAAAAATTCCACTAATTCTTGAAGTTAATCTATCGTAAAAATACTATAAATCATGATAATTGACAACATAAAATATTTCAAAAATAAATACATATAAAAAAATTCAATTGATTCTTGAAATTAATCTATCGTTAAAAATTATGTATAAAATACAATAAATCGTGATAATTGACAACTTAAAATATTTATTAAAGAAACAGAAAAAAATAAATTGACCGATTCTTAAAATAATCTATCAATGTCACATAAAATGAGACAAAAGTAGTAATATGTATTGTTTAATGTGAAATTATTGAAAATTACGTAAAATGTATTATAAATCTTAACAATTAACAACATTTGATTGACTCTTTAAATTTTATCTATGCTACATACATTGAGACAAGCGGAGTAATATATATTAAGTATTTAAAAATTACGTACAACCATATTGCTTTCTGTAGGCTTCGAATTATCGTGGTCATTTTTTTAGCCTGATACAAGTTTTGTATATTTTCTATTTTTTTAATATTATAAATTGCAATAATTAATAATTTAAAATATTTTAAAAAATATACTAAAAATTGAGTTGGTTCGAGAATTTTATTTATACTATTTAAAATGGGACAAAGGAAGTAACATATATCATTTATAAATGACTTAAAAAGCATTAAAAATTACAATAATTACCAATTTAAAATATTTAAAAGCTATTTAATAAAATAGGTTCGCTCTCAGAATTCTATCAGGCTCACATATATTGAGATAGAAAAAATAGCATATATTATTTTAAAATTACCAAAAAAGTATTATAAATAATAATAATTAACAACTTAAAATATCTGAAAGACATTTTAAAAGGGTTAATTTTGTAATTTTATCCGTATCACATAAATTAGGACAAGGTGACCAGTAATGTAGGTTATTTGAAAGTTACATAAAAATATTATAAATCACAATAATTAATAACTTAAAATATTTTTTAAAAAAAATTAAATTTGGATGACTCTTCAAATTTTATTTGTGTCACAGAAATTGAGACAACAAAAATAACATATATTGGGTCCATTTTAATTTATTTGTCTTTTTTTTTTGGGTTTTTTATATTTAAAAATGCATAAATATACTATAAATCATGATAATTGACAACATAAATTATGTTTTGAAAAAAATACAAAAAATTCCACTTATTCTTTAAGTGAATCTATCGTAAAAATACTATAAATCATGATAATTGACAACATAAAATATTTCAAAAATGGTGTATATGGGTAGTCTTATTGTGCCTTGAATAGCGTCAAAGAAAGTACAGATTTGTGATATAAAAACTTATTCCTTTATCCACGCAAACAATTGCTTCAAAAACTTCATTATTAGCTCCAAAACATACTATTTATATTATTGAGCCTATGCATAGCACGGACAACATTATCTAGTATCTATATAAGCATGACCTTTTGTGAGCATAATAGATATACAACAAAAATAAAAAAAGAAGAGAAAAAGTTTTTCTTCCTTTCTTTTCTTAAGTTTATTCTTAGAATATTTTTGGGCAATTAGTTTTGGGCAATCTCCAAACTTTCAGCCATGAGTGCACATGTTTGAGAGTAACTGTGAAACCTTGGGGAGCAACCGGCTACTATCATTTGCACCAGAGTCGAACTGAAGCTTTCAAGGCAGTGGTTTACCACGATACAGTATTTGTGATAAGCTATTTACTACTTTGTAATTTCAATCCAATATCAATATTGTATTACTTTTTCCTAACCAGACTCATCACCAAACTAACTGCCAAACATGCTTCCTGAGCAACAGAATAAATGCATCCAAATTTATAGTCAACACACAATGTTTACTTCTTTTTAATGGAAACATTTGGGATTTGTCATCACATGCTCTGTCCATTTCCCAACCAAAACATATCTTTTATAGGCATTTCATTTTATGTGATCCAAGTTACATGTCAAGTCATAATAAAAATGGCAATAATCTAAAAAGACTAATAGTCGGTTTTGGATTGGCCCAAAAAAATATCTTTTAATAAGTAACTTTTTAAAGTTAAACTTAAACGACTTTTAAGTCAAAAAAATAAAAAATAAGAAGAGTCCTAGTTTTGTGTTTTAACTTTTTTTTTAAAAGTCATTTTAAACTTATTTTAAGTTATTATTAAATTTGTCAAATTTTTAAAAGCTAAAAATTACTTAAAAGTAGATTTGATCAATTTTTAAGTTAATCCAAACACGTGAAACTAAAGAGTATATATCTAATATTAATGTCAATAGTTTCTATTGTTGAATTGATTTTCCTTTTTGGTTAGCATTAGTTTTGATTTGACTTTATTTAAGTTACTAACATTTATGGGCAATAAAACTTATTGAATCATTAAAATTTTAAGTCCAAACTTATATAATATGTTAAAGATAAAAATTATTTTAAAAAAAGTTTAAGAAATATTTATAAGTTACATTACAAATAATATTTTTTATGCATAAAATATTATTTAAGATTATATACCTTTATTGTACTTTTGATTTGGTTCGATTATTTTTTTTTTAGTTAAAATCAAGCTAATTATGATTGAGTACACATTTTAAATTCTAAACCAAATTATTAATTGGATTATTTTCTCAAACTAACTCTCATTATCGATTTGATGTGATTGGTTGATTCTCATTTTACACTGCTATTCCAAGGCATAAATAATGGTACTGTTATATGAGATTAACTTCTCTCCACTAACAATGTACAATAAAATTACACTGTCAGTTCATTTTTAGAAATATTTATTTCCTTTAATATGTTCACATATTATTAATATTTAAATAAAAATAATTAAAAATAAGTATTATATGGTAACTTAAACTCTAAATTAATTATAGGAGTTTAGAATTCTTATTTGGTTGTCAAAAATAAGAAGGATTCTTTCACCGCTTTCTTGTCCTCGTTATTTTCACCTCGTTCTCCATCAACACCATTGAAGCAATTTGAAACAATCATCAAATAACTTTTTACTCCTTTTTTTCTTTTTAAAATCTAGACTAATTAATCTTATAAAATTATTATTCATAACTTATTAAGTGTTTTTTTCAACGTTGAAAAGTTTTTGGATTGAACTTCTATTGCTTCGGACTATATTTTCTCTTCTTAATTCATAACTTATTAAGTGTTACCTTCAATATTCTCTTATTATATATGAGAAAATTGAGGTTGATGCAGACAAATCTCTATCAACGTACCTACTTCAACTAGACGGATTTTTGAAAAAAGTACACAAATTTTCTTAATTATACTTCTGAATAAGCTTATGTGCTAGATAAAGCCACCACTTATTATTATTTTTTTTGGCTTCTTCAAGCAACTACCTTTCCTCCAACGTAACAAAGGTCAAGTAACTTTGATGTTGATATTTTTATTTGTTTTCACTTTCAACCTATGGCCATCAACGAATTTTGGTAAGTGGTGTTGATATTTAAAAATAAATAAACAAATAATAATTGACTAGGAATTGGAGGTTGGAATCCCTACAACTTTTGAGGATCGAACTCAGCTAGATTTGAGAGTATGATTGCTCCATCTCTACGCAACAAAACAATAAGTCAAGAAAGCTCACTTGTTAATGAAGCAATATCTATCGATATCCAGACAACTTTAGATATTGCATAGTGATTGACCCCATACATATTGTTGATTCAAAAATAAGGTGTGCTCAACATTGCTTTCACCTCGTTTTTCTTCAAGGCCAAGCCAAAGCATCCAAATTATACCCACTTATTAAGACACTCCATGTGATAATCATCAATCTAGCACACATGCATATGCTTTGTTTCTACTATAAGTGAAAGTGAAAAAAATAGCTAGGGATAGAGTCATAGCGCGATGAGTATGATTTTGACACAACTTCATATTTGATAGATTTTTATTACATTAAAATTTTATTTTATATAAAAATAACTATTTAAAATCTAATAAATAAATAAATAAAATTATGACTTAAAATTCATAAACTAAAATAATTTTACTCCACTTCGAGTAAAAAGAATCAAGGTAATAAGCAATGGTATAATTAAATAGTAATCACAAATATATTCTTTTTTACAGTATGACTTAATTACAAATTGTATAGTTACAACGATTTATACTCTTTTCTAGAATAGAACCTAACCCTATAGATATATAGTTGTAAGTGTTTTTTTTACAGATCATTCTATCAATAAGAGAATACGATTAAGAAAATCTCACGTCTTTCTATCATATATCATAAACATTGCTATCTGGCTCAGAGAGTTTGATAAAATTTCTTCTGTACCATTTTACTTAGCTTGTTTTTGTTCGCTTGGCATTTCGTTTAAGAAATTATTAATTACTAGAGATTTATTTTAAATTTTTTAATAAATTTATTTGACTATTACTTTACATAGTTATTAGTAGTTGATAATGGTAATATTGAAATAAAATAATAAATATTTTTTAAATTTATTAAAATATAGATAAATAAATAAATAAAATTATTTTTAATATATAAATCAAGTAAAATGAAATAGATAAAATAGACACATTATCCCCAAAATAAATATTTTTGTTACTTTAAGAATTCAAGACTAAAGTTTATTTTCAATTACTTACAACTTTAATTGATATTAAAAGGTACGCATAATATTTAAATAAAAATAATTTAAGAAATTATGCAATCTTATATTTATTTGTTTTATAATAATAATAATAATAATATATTTAATAAAATTTCACGAGTGAAATATATTTATTTATGAATATAAAAAGAGCTAAAGAAATTTTCCATATCTTAGATATTCCTTTCGTTTACTTTTAATTATCTTATTTGGATTGAATATACCTATTAAAAAAATAGTGGATAAGTAAGGAGTCATTTTGGTGTAAGGCATAATGTATAATAATCTCATAAACAAAATATATGATTATTTAATTTTGTGTGTAGTTAAAGGTATTAAGTAGTTCTTGAATTATTTATTCCACTATTTATATCATAAAAATAAAATAAATTATCTTATATATATATGATATAATAACTAATTTTAAAATAAATAATTAATTTTGAGATAATTTATTTCCTATCAAACGACCACTTACAAGAGTGAATACAAACTACAAATAAGCAAGCATTCAGCCCTTGCCACTACTAGTGTTCATTAAAAAAAATTAACTTTCCTTAAATTTTGCACCTTTAAAGCTCGTGATAACGTAGTCAGTTGGACGCTGTGACTGTGCAAGTGTAATCTGTTAAAAAGAAATTTAATATTCTTAGTCTAAGAATAGTTGCTCATCGTTAACTTAACACATCAATTAAGAAACAATAACTAATACGGATAATATGTACTAGTTTATCTTTTGACTACTAATTAAGGAATTGATTTGATAAAGATGTATTATAATTTCAGGATAATTAATACAAACATAATTAATATCAACATTATTAACGTGTGCATTACTTATAAACCTTCAGTATTATTATTCTTATACCGTACCAAAAACTGAATCCTTTTTTGACTGTAATTCTGAGGATTCAATCAAACACTCAGAATATACGTAACAAATCCAAAAAAAAAAACTGAAAATCAAGCCATTTTCATTTTCCAATTTTGTCTCTTCTTCAAATCCTTTTTTTTTTTCCTTCAGTCCCTCACGAGATTTACAACAAAGAGAAACGAACCGGAATTTCTACCAGCACTGATCTGTCTCCCAGTTCCGGCGAGTATAGGCGGCAGAATACAAATTACCGGTCCAGCGCCTTGGGTAAATTAGTGATCGGTCGTATTGGGCGCGTTTATTGGGATCGGAGAGAGTGCAGTAAGCAGCACGAATCTTCATGAACTCATCCGTATAGGAGTCCTTCTGATCAATTGCAGCCACATCAGGATGGTAAACTCTAACTAATCTCCGGTACGCAGCCTTGATCTCCTCGATCGTTGCGCCGATCGGAATTCCGAGAATTTTGTAAAACGAAGCAGGAGAAGCAGAAACTGGGACGCAGGTGGCCACAGAAGTGTAGGTGGTCGCAGCAACGGAGAATGAACCAGATTGCCAGAATCTGACACACGACGGTGATAGCATAGAGTTGTCGCCGGAGGTAAACGTATTGGCCGGCGTCGGCAGTGGAGATTGATGGAAAGAGGAAGAAATCATTGTAGAAATGGAGTCCGCACAGTGTAGGGAGGAGTGTTTTGATTTGAAATGAGAATATATATATATATATATATATAGAAAATATTTTCAATCTAAGGTGTACTCTATGTTCTCTCCGTTCTCATATTTCTAGTGTCAAATAGTTTAAGTTTGATTCAAAATTTATTTATGAAAATTTTAATTTCTTAAATAAAATTTATATATTTGTAAATTAGGTAAAAAATATTATAAGTCACAACAATTGACAATTTAAAATATTTAAAAGATAAAATAAATAATTTACTATTAAAGATAGACTTGTTTGAATCTTGATATCTGAAATGTATCACATAAATTAAGATGGAGTGCGGGAGTATTTGATATGAAAGAGGATTTTTTTTTTTTTGAGAAAGGATTTTGTTGAAAATAAGTTGAGATTTTTTAATCTTTGAAAAATAAATATTAAAAACATCTATATAGAAGACGAAAGAAACAACTATTGAAGAAAGGAGGCTACATGCCTACATCTAGAGCTGTCAAAAAGGGCCCGGTCTAGTCCCACCCGGCCCAAGCCTTGCGGGCTAAGGAATTTGAAGAGTTAGGGCGGGCTAGCCCTTTTCTTTTCTTTTTTTCTTTTCAAACTTATAATTCTATAATATCAAGAAAATGAGAAATTTTTTAAATCAAATATGACAAACAATAGTGTTGTTTCAATTACACTAGCAAAAAATTAGTGTAATTAAGTATCTCATATACCAGATACGCGAGTGAGATAAGAGAGTGACAAGCAAGATGGGAGGGAGGTGAGGGTGCAAGATTTGTATATGTATCCTAAATACATGCGAATCTACTTGGATAGAATATATCTAAAACAAATTAACCTAATTTTAAGTCCATACATTTTGAGATACATGTATCTGAGTACGAAGATTCATAATATTACAACATAGCATGAATTCAAATAATTAGATTATATACTAGTGAGATTATTGTAAATTACTCTTAAATAAAAAGTTTTGGCCCATAGGCCGACCCCGGCCCAGCCCCGATCAAGCCTCAAGGGCCAAGGACTTATATCGACGGCTTATAAGCCCTAGTTTTAAATGGGCTTGAAAAATCTTATCCCAACCTTACCCCAATAACGAGTAGGGTTGGGCCGGCCCCATGGGCTAAGCCCATTTTGACGGCTCTACCTACATCACTATGCGAAGATAATTGCTAGATTATGAAGAGGCTGGTCCGACGCAAATTATAGTTCGGGAAAATTTTGCGAAAAAATAGATATATACTGGTTAATTAGCTAATATAATTATAACTTGAATTAATTACGGCTTGCAACTTAATTTTAGCTTTAATTACGTCACTTGTCCTCTTTTATACATATACAAAACAAATTATACACATATATATACAATTATATACATATATACAAATACAATTAGTCTCTCTCTACTCTCTAACCTTTCTCGCTCGCCTCTCTCCTCTCTCACCCAATCTCCTCGCTTGTCTCCTCCCTCTCCCAATCTCTCTCGCCAAATATACAAATACATGTGTGTGTGTGTGTGTGTATATATATATATATATATATACATATATATATATACACACACACACCCAATTATCTGACAGATATACATATACAATTTGCCCCTCTCCACTCTCTCCTCCCTCTCCCAATCTATCTCGCATCTCTCCTCCATCTCTCAATCTCCCTCATCAGATATACAAATACATATGTATATTAGTTACATATATACATTTATTTGACAAATATACATATACAATTCGATAAATATACATATACAATTTGCCTTTCTCCACTCTCTGTCCCTCTCGCTTGCCTCTATGCTCCCTCTCCCAATCTCGCTCGCCACTCTCCATCCTATAATATGTAGCTACGAATCATAATTAACAAATTATAACTATGGAGCGTGATTAATCTATTTTGAGTGACTACATGTGAAAGTCCCCCTAGTGTAATTAAATGAAAAAATCACTAAAATACATGTCTTATGTTTCCTTTATTTCTAATGTTCCCTTCTATTTCTAAAAACTTCTAAAATCCCTTATTTCTCTCCTAATTTTAAAGTATTTTACAATGTATCCGAGCTACATATTATGTATCTAGTTTATTTTATAATGTATTCGAGCTATTTTTTAATGTATCCGAGCTACATATTATGTATCCAATTTGTTTTACCTTTTCAGGGATTAATGTAATTACAAACTAAATAGGGATATATTGTAATTTCATATTAAAACTAGGTTTAAGTCATCTGTAGCCCCTTAAAGTTGTCTGCATAATTCGTTTAAACACCTCAACAAATGTTTGTACCTATTGAACACCTATGCCCCTTAAAATTGATACCTATTTAACATTTTTTTTGACAATCTGCCAAAATATGAGATGTGTGTGCTACACTCGCTGCTGTGACATGACAAATTGATGAATTAAATGCTATGACATATGGCATTTAAATCAAAAATATTATTTAAAAAATGATATTCTAAAAAAGCACTATTTTAACCTATCTAACTAACTAAAAAAATTTAAAAAGAATTTTCTAAAAAACCCACCCACCCAACCTACGGCAACCCCACCTTTTCCTCTCCGGTGAATCCCAACCGTAACATTCCCAACACTCCACAAGACAATCCCTCCCTCAATCTATTTTTCAACTGTAAATCTTTTTTCTCCATCTAGTTTGGTACAGGAAGATGAATAAGATTTCACCAAAAAATTATGAATTCCTATCACCATAGCCGGAGAAAATGGAGTTATTGCAAATATTTTTCTGTATTTCATAACTGATGTTTTTTTAAGTTGAAGAACTCTTCATTTATTTTTAACAAACAATTTTAATTAATTGATGTGATTTTTTATTGTTGGATTATATTGACATAAGTATATGTTGAGATCAAACCTCGTTGGAAATAAAATTTTGCTAGAAAACGATGGTGCTAAGGGGAAGGGGGAGGGGTAGTTAAAGAAAAGAGACAGAAGAGAAGGTGGATGGCAATAGGGGCGACGGCGGTGAAGTCGCCGGAAATTGGTGGAGCCGGAAAAGTGTTACAACTAAAGATAAAGAAGAAGAAAGTTCTATGTCTGTTTCACTCTTTTTCTTTTTTAAAAAAAAATAATTTTTCCTTTTTTTAAAATTAATTTAGGTATATAAGTTAGAGGGAAAAAAAGAAAAAAAATTATTTTCAGCAGTTCTACGTGCTTAAAAGAGAGTGAAACAGACGTTTTTGCCATGTCAGCATTTTGTGTCAAATAGAAATGATTTTTCAACAAATAAGATATTCAATAGGAACAAAGATATGTTAAGATATTCAAATGAAATATGCGGACAACTATATATGACTTAAGCCAAATTATGTGATTCCTAAAATTTATATTTATTAAATAGTTTCTCCTATTGACCCCTGCAAAAGCTAACATAACAACTTGGGCCTAAGAAGCTTGTAGACTTTATAGCAGCCTCCTTCCGGTCCCAACGGCTAGTTTTGTAGCATTGCTATTAACGGTCGTATTTTTTGCCCCTTTTATCCTATAAATAAATATATCAGCAAAATCCCCCAATTACGATACCTTTCTCTGTTAACGCTCCGCAATAATCTTTCATTTTTCTTGATCGAAACAATGGAGACTCCATCATCCACAACAACGTCAAAACTCATTGCAATTAAAGAATCTGAAAAGAAGGAAACGACGAAGAAATCAGCTCTTTTTGATATTACAAATGGGTCACCAATTGTTGGCCTAGCTACTGGGATTTTGAAAACCCCATTATCTGCAGTGTCTAGGAGTACTCAAGGAAGAAAATGTTGTACTCCTGGTTCAGGGGAAGCATTGTTGAGAGGTCAAGTGAAGAATTTATTGCAAATGGTTGAAGAAGAAGCTGAAATCTCATTGGGAAAAAGGACTAATATCTTTCATGTTGAAGGTCTTGTTGCCCCAACTCCTGCAAATACTCCTCTTATGGATCTCTCTGCCAATGAATTGCTGCCACCTGTCACCGCATCCCCAGTGGAAGACAAGTTTGTCATATCTCAGGTAGATTATTTTTTTCAAATTGTGGTTAAAAAGGGGAAAGAAACATTCTTTTTTAAAGGGAAAAAGAAGTGCTAACATTCTATGTGTGTTGTAGATATTGAATAAGATTGTGTATGAGGGGAAGACGAAGCAAGAGAGTGTTGAAAGTGAGATGAGTGTTACAAGATCTCTACTGCTGGATTTTTGTGACAAGTCAGAATCATCTGTTGGTTTCACACACCAAGAAGACGAAGAAGAAGAAAAAGAAAAAGAAATTGATGAGCTATGTGAAGCAATTAGCAGTATGAATGTCAATGGAGGAGGACAGAAATTTGCTGGCAAACGCACCAAGTTCGTGTACAATAGTGACGATGAATTTGTAGGAGTTGAGGAGGAATTTGCAGCTTCACCAGAAAGGATTGACTAATCCTAAAGAAAAAGGAACCTTTACTTTTTTAATTTTTTTTTTTTTTTTTGCTGTTGTGGTTTTCTGCCAAGACACCAAGAACTGAGGTGTTGTGATTGATAATTACATTGATTCTGTAAGTTTTGGTTCATATTTCATTTGGACCATTCAGAATAATTTGGACCATTCAGAATAATTTGTTGTCAAGTGAAATAATTCATCTCTCAAATTCCATGTTTTTTTTTGTATCTTTGGGCATTTGCTTCAACAAAATTACAGTGTTTTAAATGCAACAATATTTGAAAAATGTTGAGAATATCATCAATAGGAAGATTCGGTACTTCATTAATCTGATACAAAGTAGAAATGTTGCTTGAATATGTTTCATTTGGAAAGGGATATTCATTATTTTATGTCTCCAATTGGAGGACTAAACAATATATCTAATTTGTGTTTTTGTCTCTTCACCATAATGTAAAAAAAATTCCATCACACGAACATCACAGAGAGAGACACACACACCCCCTACCTCGAGAGGCTGTTTCCGAAAGAACCTTAGGCTCAAAAGTAGACACTTTAGATAACTGAAATGTTAACCCAAAAATTATCATTTGTGCATTTCACTTGGTCCTTTTCCACTATTGTATACGCGTATAGCTCTCATTTCTGCTAGTAGAATTACATCATATGGAATTGAACACAATCAAAAGCAATCAAGGTTGACTTTTCTCACACAAGTTGCAATTTTTAAGTAGGAATGAGACCAATTTCCACCAATATCTCTCCAAGCTGCAAATTAGCATGGAAACTCAAGATCACATATCGAGCCTAGAGCAGATCCATCCGTCCATCTCCAGGTTTAAAAGATAAAATGAGAACACAATAATACAAACAGTTTCCATCATTGCAGAAGATGATGGACCAACCTACATAGTCACGACATGCATCTAATCACCTATATAAACCCTGACACTTAACCTATTTACAGGTCCTCGTCAATTTCAATTTATGTAATATGGCTTTGAATGATATCTTTACTTTTTCCTTATTCTCTTCTCGTCTTCCCAACTGTTTTCAGGTCCTTGTCAACTGCTTTGAATGCCATGGTTTATAGGTTTTTGATTTCTCATATCTATCTGCTTCATGGGATAAAGGCTGAAGACCTAGTAGATCCTGCTCAGGAGCACATCCAATTGGTCTTCTAGATTCATTCATTCTCCTAAGGGTGTGTTTGGTATGAAGGAAAACATTTTCCGGAAAATGTTTTCCAATTTTCTCATGTTTGGTTGGGTTAAATGTTTTGGAAAATGTTTTCCAAATCAACTCATTTTCCTCAAATTTAAGGAAAATGACTTCCCTTCAAAACTTAAGGAAAACATTTTCCAAAACTTTCTTCCAACTTCAAATTACAATTACTTTTTTGTTGAAAAAATCAATTTATTTTGTCCCTACCCCCCAACCAACCCCCCCTCCCAAAAAAAAATAAAAATTTAAGTTTGTTTTTAAAAAATATTTTCAATTTCAAAATTTCATTTTTTCACCCTACCTTGACCCCCCTCACGCACCTCCTACCCGCCCCCCCCAAAAAAAAAATTTAAGTTTATTTTTAAAAAATATTTTCAATTTCAAAATTTTATTTTTTCACCCCAACCCTCTATCCCCCTCCACCCACCCCTACCAACCCCCATCCCCCCCAAAAAAAATTAAGTTTGTTTTTACAAAATATTTTCAACTTCAAAATTTCAATTTTTTACTTTCCACAAACCATCAAGGAAAAATATTAACCTCATCAAACTAATTGAAGAGGGAAAAAAAATACTTAAATCATAATGATAAACACCAGAACTGAATTAAGATTCAGAAATGAAATTTGAGGTGTAGCATATATCATTTATGCAAATTCATTATCCTTAATAAGGTAACCACACAGTTGAAGTCTTCCTAAAATTTATGCCTCAAATCTTATTTGACTTTGTTTCCCATATCTCATGCTCAACGACATTCTGGATTACCTTATCTGGTACCTTTTCAATCAGGAACACTTTCTAACGTTTAACAAGAAAAACAACTAGTCATATTCATATCTATCTCAAATTGAAAGAAGCATAAGCAAGTTTTCTCTGGTTCATCAAAAAGCTAATAAATACGACACTAACATTTATCTGAAAGAACAAAAAGAAAAATGATTTGCATAATTAATAAGGAAATACTAACCTTCTAACTGTCCACTCCTCCCCATCACCTCAAGTTTCTCCACAAATTTAACTATCCTATTTTGCTCAGCCATGCTGAAGACACCAGTATGTAGCTCCAAGCCATCAAGTATATTCACAATCTTCCCATTAACCATCTCCAAACAAATGAAATCCTTTTTCCTCTTTACATTACAAAACCGAATGTGCTCTCTATGCTCCCTAGACAACTCCATTTTTGGCTTAGCCCCCTGTACAGAAGTTTCCTCTTTGTTCACACCATTTCCATTATGTAACTGGCTACTACGGATACTTGACTCACTAATTTCTTCAGCATCAAGCTCATCCTCCTGAGACATATCTGCCAATGGCATTTTCATCCTCCAGATTGCTGCAGGTCTCGATGAACGGAAAGTTTTACTTCTCGATGCCTCTTTAACAGGTCTTGATGAGTGATCTGCACCACCTAAATAATTATCTGATTTGTTCCTGGGCGACAATGCCTCATCAAAAGGCTCTTGCACATCTGCACCGTCTTTCCAACTACCCAATGAGTTTGTACCTACAGTATCATTTAAGTCGGCACAATCTTTCCAACTCCCAAGTGAGCGATCTGCAACACCTACATAACTATCTGATTTGTTCCTGGGAGCCAATGCCTCATCAAAAGGCTCTTGCACATCTGCACCGTCTTTCCAACTACCCAATGAGTTTGTATCTGCAGTATCATTTATGTCAGCACAATCTTTCCAACTCCCAAGTGGGCGATCTGCACCACCTACATAGTTAACTGATTTGTTCCTGGGCGCCAATGCCTCATCAAAAGGCTCTTGCACATCTGCACCTTCTTTCCAACTATCCAATGAGTTTGTATCTGCAGTATCGTTTAAGTCAGCATAACCTTTCAAACTCAGAAGTGACCGATCTGCACCACTTACATAACTATCTGATTTATTCCTGCATGCCAAGGCCTCATTAGAAGGCTCTTGCACAACTGCGCCGTCTTTCCAACTACCCAATGAGTTTGTATCTGCAGTACCATTTAAGACAACACAATCTTGCCAACTCCCAAGTGAATTGCTGTAACAATTGTCAAGATTTCCGTTACAGCCATTAGAATCAGGAAGTTCTGGAGTCAAAACTGTGAAATTCTCGTGTTGCTTCAGTTGTTCTGCATCACCAACAGCTTCTGCAGTCATACAAATGAACTCTCTGATCAGAGAACTCACTGAATCTATAGTTTCTTCTTTATCATAATCCACAACATAAGAATGTTAAGATAAATATCAAGTTGCTACGCCACATCATTATCCACCTACAAAACTTCTAGCTTTCACAACTTGCCAACAAATTATATGTATTACTATGTTGAACCAACATTCCGAGTCATATAATTTCCCAGATGGACATCCAAAATGGTTTGTAAAAAGTCTTGGGTTACTCCACATATTGTGTTAAGTCCTTTGATTAGATTTCACATTCATCCATATAGTATCATAGTGAACATTAGTTAGTATATAAAGACTAATGTTCCATAATTGAAAAAGGGATACACAATGCAAGAAAACATTATAATATATCAATGTCCCTAATAAGAAAGAAGTATATTATATTATATCATCATGTCTCACATTGGTATATAAAAACACTAGGATGAATTTATAAAGATATTGAACTACTTCACCCATTGTCTAAAACACTCTAGGATTACAAAGATACTTATTAGGGCAGCAAGGCTCATAAGTCAAAAGTCATAGATTTTTCTTTTTGATAACCGTAGTGTCCAAACCATACCCTCGACTAGTTCCACAAGATATCTACCACCTCCCACCAGCATCAGGTATGCTAGATAACTCTGTGAGACCTCATGGTGCTCGACCCACTTCATTGACCATGAAGCCACACTCTTTAGGTGCAAAAGTTTTAAGTTAGGAATTCTAACTGGTTGTTTTTTATTTATTTTTGTTATATTGATTAAAAAACGAGTGCTTAAAACACTTTATTATTTTACCCAAACATATTTTGGTTTAAAATCACCTGAATATGTCGATCCAAACTAGTTCTAAATTTCACTACATAAATCTAGTTCTCGAATAGGAGTGTGTCTAATCCCAACTACAGCATTCAGCGTAAGCTTATCTGCTCGAGCTTGTGGGTGGTAACAAGCCCAAGTTGGCTGGATACAGCCGTACAAAAAAATAACAGAAAAATCATGATAAGGTATCAAAATTCTTCGATTTTTTCATTTCTCCAAGATGCGAGGAAAACTCAAAAGCTGAGAAATGAATGCACATTGTGTTATTCAGTTAACAAGCGAAGAACATTGCACATTCCATAAATATTAATAGAGAGAGTTAATTAAAAGATAGAAATAGAGAGAGTACCACATCCGAGAGATCGGATACGACGGGAAAGCGTATGCGTACAGCTGCTGCAGAAGTCAAGGGAGAGAAAGGGGAACCAGTTAGATAGAAATTCACCGGCGATTCATAGTTCATCGGCGTTGTAATCGAGGAGGAAACGATTGGTTTTGCTGCTTCGGTGGTGGTGGTCGAGCATAGCGGCGAGCTGACTCAGTGTGCGACTCAACTGTAATGAAAATCTATTTTTTATTATTTGTTTAATTAATTAATGTTTCAGCTTAAATAGGAGTTAAATATTACTCTTTCCTAGCGAAAAATAAATAAATGTAGGACTGGAGTGTTATATTTACTAGAAAGGGGTCGATTTGTCATTTCACTCAGAGGCGTTTGAGGTTTCGAAGCGATGGAAGGATTTTATGAAGAAGTTTTCATTTTTTTTTTTATTTAAAAAAAAAAAAAGATTTTTGTTCCCTATTCCTAAAATTTTTGTTTCCTATTCCTAATCATCATAAAAACTCTAGATAACGATTGGATTGATCTTAAAAAAACTTCAAGAGGCAGATTTAATCTCACTACTGATGATAAATTAGTGCAATAAATAATACTTTGCATTGGAAAAAAAAGTTATTATTATTGCTTTGTAAATTATTTCTTTTTTTAATTGTTTAAAGTTTAAGACTAGAATTGATTTCACATCAATTTTGATGTTAGAATTAATGACAGGTATATACTCTATTATAATATGCTTTTCGAAAAGAAAGCGTAAATGAAGAACTTGAATAGAGTTTGGAGGTTTTCCAAAGAGGTTTTAATTAGAGTGGCAACTTATGGAAAATTGTCATAGGATATTTTAATTATGACAATTTTAATTAGGTATAATTCCTTGATAACATTAACATGTTTTTAATCTAATATTTATTTAGCAAAATGAAGCCTAAAATAATTAACATTTGATAGCCATCTATATATCCCACCCATACAAATATAGGCAGGCCTGAAAGGGAATGAATATTTACGAATCTATGCAACTTAATCTCCTAAAGCAATTACTACACAATTTTCTCTTGATTTTCAAGAAAAACTAAAGAAATATTCGCAAAATAAAGATGGGAATTTAGCATCTCCACAAGAAAAAATACATGGTGCTAATTAGCATTCTGAAATGATTAAATTTCCAAATTGAAAACTTAAGGGGATATATATATATATATATATATATATATATATATTGATACAATTATGTTTATCGAATATATATTGTATTCTGATATAATTTGTTGATTGAATATGACAATGAATATTAATTATTAGGTCAAACAAATGTATAAAAAAATCTTAGGTGAATACGGACTAATATATACGAATGTAAAATTATTAGGAAATTGCAAACAAATGTATATTATATGCATACGAATTTCAATTATAACGAAAAATAATAATTAACCAACATATATGTACAAAACATATATGCAAAATTCAACAATAACAAAGAACAAAGAACAAATTTGCAGGTGTATACATATTTTATATTGATTTCATATACGAAAAATGTGAGGAAAATTCTAAATCGAGATATACATATTTCATACACACAATTTTAAGCGAATTTTTTTTTATATGTTTTGTAAACTAAAAACTTTTTGTTACGTTTTGTAAATATATTTCTCAGCATATATATATATACCGGCAATTCTCGTTTTTTCTTTAAATTGTCAAAGCTCAAGACAAGATAAATGATTTAAAGCATGTATCTGGCTCTTTCAAGTCGTTAAACAATCTACTTATCTATGCATTATGAGGTTTGTATTAAGGAAAATCTATACAATTAGGTAAACATAAGTTTTATATTTATTTCTTAAAGTTTTACTTCAAAATTATTATCTCACAAAGGTACTTATTATTTTAATAGCAAATTTATATGGTTATATCCACCCTCTTATTTCACGCATAATTAAAAATTATATTTGACTAATTTTTTTCCTCTATCTTTCTCTTAGCTATGCTATCTGTATTCCTCTATCACACCGTGATGACATCAATTTAGCACAATTTACTTTTAATTTGTTCAAGTTCAAATCAGAGATTTTTCTAAATTTGTGTTTTTTGTGGTTATATATTTATATCAGATAAAGATTTTAATTAACGGCAAGTGTATCAACACGTATTTCTTCTCATAATTTCAAGACTGTTAATGAGGGGAAGTCGTCCATACATAAAGTATCAAAGAGATATGTGATAACTTTAATGTATCCACCGTATCGTGATATATCGTATATCGAAAAGGTATCATGATACATCATGTATTGAAAATGTATCAATGTATCATTACGTAATGTATTGGAGATGTATCATGATCTATCATCTATTAGAAATGTATCATGATATAATATTTCAAAAAGGTATCACGATACATCATGTATCGAAAATGTATCAATGTATCAATGTATCATTATGTAATGTATCAGAAATTTATCATGATATATCATCTATTAGAAATGTATCATGATATAATATTTCAAAAAGATGTCATGATACATCATATATCAGAAAGATATCATGATACCATCAATTACATAATCTATGTAATTGTTGTTCTCTGTGTTTTAGATTCCGAAATGTTGAATTAGAACTTGAATAGTAGACATAGTTAATAAACCACAACAATAAACTAACTTTGATACTTCAATTCACAACCACCAATAAACAAAAAGAAAATGAAGCCAATGCGGTAAGTAAGAATTGCTAAATTTTGTTTTTGAATTTATCTAGGGATAGATTGTTACTAGTATCTCGTTTAGAATTAATTCTACATCAAATCAATAACGTAAATTCCATAAATTGATGTAATTGATCATATTGTTGCCTTTATTTGGATTAGTTAAGGAATTGCATTTGTGATACTGTAGATATTGAAATTTTGTGCGACTCTACAAGACATGTTTAACTTGAGTTGGACTCTACAAAGTGTGTTCAATTTCAATTCGGATTTTTGGGCTACTCAACCCTAAACCCTAGTTCATGTCTATATAAAGGGTATTATAATCCCTTGAAAAGGCATTTCGAAAATTCCACCACAAATTCATGGAATATTCATAATGAGATCAAAATCTCAAATATTCCTCAAATTCATGGAATATCTTTAGATCAAATCCAAATAGTCTTAATTTGAGAAATACGCCACTAACGGCCCTCAAATTATGAAGATCAAGTCCAAATCATCCTAATTCGAGAAATATGCCACTAACAACCCTTGATTTATAGAAATCAAGTCCAAATCATCCAAGTCCGGGAAATACGCCACTAACGGACCTCGAATCATGGATAAATCTTATGAGAGAAGAATCAAAGGAGGAACAGAATAACACCCACACTATTATCAATAAAATATTCTTGTTTCTTCAGATTTTATTTGTGTGGTTGATTTATTTTCTATGTGTTTACAATTTGTTGCAAACAAATTGGCACGCCCAGTGGGACCAAATTTGTCCTTTATCTCTTCTCTCACAAATTTGATTTCACAAAACCGCAAAGGTGGAAGAATAAGTACTTCAAGCCTCGTCTTTGAGTTTAATTTCAACAAGTCTACACTCTGACAAGCCCTGTAGCAGGGGGCATTTGTAAACATTGATATTTTGTGGGACTCTACAAGACGTGTTTAACATGAGTTGGACTCTACAAAGTGTGTTCAATTCCAATTAGGATTCTTGGGATACTCAACCCTAAACCCTAGTTCATGCCTATATAAAGGGTACTATATTCCCTTGAAAAGGCATCTCAAAAATTCCACCACAAATTCATGGAATATTCATAAAGAAATCAAATTCAAATCATCTTAATTCGAGAAATATGCTACTAACGTCCCTCGAGTTATGAAGATCAAGTCCAAACCATCATAGTTCGAGAAATACGCCACTAACGGTCCTTGAATTATAGAAATCAAGTCCAAATCATCCAAGTTCGGAAAATACGCATCTAACGGCCCTCGAATCATGGATAAATCTTAAGAGAGAAGAATCAAGAGAGTAACAAATTTGTACCCATATTGATTTATCAATAAACTATTCTTGTTTCTTCAAATTTTATTTATGATTGATTTATTTTCCATATGTTTAAAATTTGTTGCAAACATATACAATTACACTAAAATTTTGATTTAAAAAATAGTGATTTTTTGTTATATGAAAAGCAAAAAACTCACCGAACGTTATAATATACACCTATACTATAGCCTTTTATGAAAATTTCTCTTGTATTAATAAGTTCAATTAAAAAATCTTGGTCTTCAATAGACATTGGAAAGATTTAAATATCAACCATTTTTTTTTTTCAAATAAGAAATAGTTATTAAAACTATAAAGTTGATTCACAAGTTGAAATAGTGAAACAATTAGAGTACTAAGTAAACAAAACTATTTTCAAATAAGATATATCTGTTTTAGCCGCAAAATATTTAAATTCACCAATCATATATATATATAAAGCTAGATAAAAAAGAAGTGATGTGGCACCTCTCAATGGCCTAGGATCCTATTTATTTTTTTTGTGGTTTTTTTTGAATTTTTTCATTCATTTTTTCATTAATCAATTTATTAAATAATTAAAAAAAACAATCATATTCATTACATATAATTATATCATATGAAAGTTACAAAATAACATCCACCTATTTGTATTCTCTAATTAAATAACATGTCTCCTCAACTTCCTTCTACTTAATTCTTATGATTTAAATTATCTATGGTGTTGTTGCATGTTCATTTATATTTTCTCCAACTTCATATTGTTAGTATTATTTTTTTCGTTTTTCAGCTTTATGAAGATTATAGATATATTTTTTTAAATTTCTTCTTGTGTTACAATAGCCAAACAAAAATTTATCAAGATGAAGAAGAAAGTTTGAAGCCGGTGTAAGATTCATCAAAGGAGATGATCAAAAATTAATTTGATACAAGTCATCAAAATGAAGAAGAAAGTTGAATGATGGTGGAAGATTCATCAAGAGTTGGTCAGATTATAATTTGAAAAAGTAGAAGTTTCAATAATTTACAAATATATAGATGCACTTATTATTGCTTATATAGTTTTTCAATTAATTATTTATATATCCACCAAGATATGTACCCTTCAAGAACAAGATTATATTACAAAGCACACTTTTTGTATCAAGGGCAACATGATCTTCAACTGACTATTTTGTTGCTTAAATATTTTTTTATTTTTTTTATATTTTCATCATACAAACTTTTGTCTTTTGAAAATACTATCCATACTCTATCGATATATATTATGTATATAACATGTTAATATGACATAATTTCTCGATCAAGATTCCATCATCTTTTGTTTAGTTTCATCCGCTTCTTTTCATTCTAATTTAGATGATATAATAAATTTTTGTCTTTTGTGGAATTTGAATTGACTAAAAAAAGAGATGAGATCCCCTCCGTTAAGTTTTTGTTTTGTATTTGTTAACACTTATGTAAAATTAGTCTATATATATGATTGTTGGATTCAATTTTCACAAAACATATAATTCTTTTAATTTAATGAAATTTGTTCGAATAAACCAAGTTTGTTCTGCCAATAGCCAATTACAATGCACATATTTTCTTAAGTTAAGAAATCCTAAAAGTAGAAAAATAATTATACATAGAGAAAATTGATATTTGTTTAATTAAGTTGATTATGAAACTGTAAAGAAGAATTTACTCTCTTCATTAATTAATTTGTTTGATAATTTAAAAAATTATAATATTTAGTACATCTCATAAATTACAAAAACCTCCATCTATTCACATTTTCTACTTAAATAACATATCTCCTCAACTCCTTTCTATGATTCTCTTCATTACCTCTACATTTAGTTTTCCCAAAATATAATGGCTTTAATTTTTAGTCTATCATTTGCACAT
This sequence comes from Solanum commersonii, assembly GCA_029007595.1. Classification (NCBI taxonomy): domain Eukaryota; kingdom Viridiplantae; phylum Streptophyta; class Magnoliopsida; order Solanales; family Solanaceae; genus Solanum; species Solanum commersonii. The sequence goes on from JAJTWQ010000051.1 coordinate 2,616,788, forward strand.
CAACTATTCAAGGTTTACATGTAAGAACATTTTCACGGATGCATATGTTTTTTCTCTATTTGTGATTGTAAGCTTTTGGTAACAAGACATACTCTAACTTCATTTTTTTTTCTAAGAAGGAAAATACTACTGTATTGCGTTGTTCTTTTTATTAGTTGGTTGATCCATCTCAGGACTTACAAAAATCTTTATCTATTTATATTTTTTACTTAAATAACATGTCTCCTCCATTCCCTTTTACCTAATTCTTTCTCTCTTTTTAAGACTTTTCCCATTTTTCTTTCATTTACAACATATATTAAAATTACTTAAAATTATGTCATTTATCTATTACATATATGAGCGCTCTAAATAACTTTAAAAATGAATGATTTATTTTCCTAATGACGCCGTGTACATATTCCGTATTCAAAAATTCATTTCATTTATAATTATTTAACTTTGTAAATGAGGGGTAAAAATAAAAGAATTTTTCAACATCTCCCTTAAACTTTGAACAATTCACTTATTTTGAACTATGAAAAATGGCTCAACAATTCACTTATTTTGAAATAGAGGGAGTATATATTATTTATTAACACTCAAGATTTTTAAAGTTTGTACTAAAATAATGAAATATATTTTTCTATTTTCTAAATTTTTAGTAATTAAATAAAACGACCACAACGAAACATACAAAATCCACACTAAAATGAATTGATGTACTATTTTTGTGAAATATATTGAGTTATAAAGATAAACTTTTTTACTTGTGTGAAGATGAAAAAGAATTATAAATAATTTCGATATGATATAAAAATAGACAATAGAAAAAACTATTTTATAGTAAGAGTCCTACTTATTCTTCTTCTCCCTTTCTTTTCTTTTATTTTTTGCTTTTTGTCATTATTTTTAAAATTTGATTTTCTCTAAATAATTACACATTTAGTGAGTTTTGTAACTCCTCAAGAGTAAAATTTTTATTATTTATTATTTGTATAATAATTCTTTAATAATTAAAATAAATAAAAATGACGATATAATTTTGTATCGAGTTGTTTGTTGAAACATTAATATTGATTGTTTTTCAATTTTATTATTAGGATTTTATATATTTATCTTTTATTTGATTAGTAAATAGTTATTCGTTCTTTCCTTTGTATTACTATTGACATGCCTTTTGTTATTTTTCATATTTTAACTTGCACAAAAATAAAGACTTTTAAAAAAATATTCCATACCTAACAAGTATGATTTTTTGTTAAATAAATCATATTTAGGAATGATTTAAACAAGGTCTAAATTCAGTAGTTCCTCATAAAAAATAAGCATCTCTTCTTTTAAAAATTGAGAAGGATGAATTATTTACTTTTCATTTGATGATCAACGGCAAATAGAAAATTAAGTTAGTATTTTTTTTTTCAAAATATAAAACATGTTTTTTTCGCCCCAACAAAATAATAAGAAAATTGTATCTTATAAATTAAAACAATTATGATAAACATTTTAAAGTTTTTACCTAAGTATTGATCATATTTCTTCTTTTTTAGTATGTGCTACTTTATAAGAAATTTTTGTCTCTAAAATAGTTGTTATGATCGCGCGAAGCGCGAACATGTTAACTAGTTAACTATATTTGTGGATTTTTCGAAATGCTTCATACCTTCTTAGGGAGATTACTTGAACCGTTACCCCTACTTTCTTAGGTTTTCAAAATAATGTTTTGTTGTACTTTTTCAATATAATTTCCTAATTTTTAAAATAATTAGGTGTCCGTCCACTCTATTTATAGCAAGGTCATGAGATGTTTTTAACTGAGTTTAAAAATGAATCACAATGATTTATAGTTCTGTATGTAATTGATTACGATTAATTAAATTAGGTATAATTGTACGAAATAATGTAGCATTTACATCATAACTCACAAAAATGAAATAAATTTGGTCTTAAAACACTTCACATCGAACCACAAAATAAGTTTGAGAATCTGAGAAATCTAACGTATAATAATTTGATATGATTTATCGACATAGACTATTGACATAATTAATTGAATTTGACAAATTAAAAACTCGAACTAACCCAAATTATGTACAACCCCAATTAAAGTTATAGAATAGTTGTCACGACCCAAACCGTCGTGATTGGCACCCACGCTAATCCTCCGGTGGGAGAACTATTACTACAACCCAAACTAACAAATTTTAAGAAAACTAAGACATTTAAAGATACAGAAGCAGGTTTAAATGTAGAAATTATATCGAGTTTCCATAAACTCCAAGGTTTAAACAAATAACTAACTAAACTAATGCGGAAATTCAACCCCTTGAACCTGAAAGTCAATGTACCAAAACTCTAACAAGATTCATAAGTCTAAACAAGAAAAACATCTACAGAACTAATCTAAGTCCAAATCGGGTGGACTAGACAAAAATAGTACTCAAGGCAGCCCGGAAGAACTGGCTCACCCTTTAATTCGAATCAGCGATTACTGATCTTCTAAACGAGGTCTGTCAATAGCCGCCGGAAGATGCCCTATACTCAATAAAAATAAGAGCAAGTGCAGTATCAGGACACAACCACCGTGTACTGGTAGGATCATACAGCTATCCCAATAAGTGTAACATACATTAGTCAATACAACAATATAATCAAATGCACATATCGAACATATACAATATCATCAACATATACGAACAATGAACAACTTCACGATTCTCACATATCATAACTATATCAATTTAGAGCAACATACCGTCTTCCAATATCAATCATTATTAGATATGAACAATCACATCACAAATAGATACACAACACAATTCAATGGTCCTCTCACGGAACCCAATTCAAACAGTTAGCATATCGAAACGTGGTATCCGATCTCATAATTATGTCGGAACGTGGCAATCAATCCAATAGTTATGTCGGAACGTGACAACCGATCCCATAGTTATGCTGGAACGTGGCAACCAATCTAAGTTAGTTACGCCGGAACGTGGCAGCCAATCTCATATTTATGCTGGAACGTGGCAATCGATCCTAGTTAGTGTGTCGGATCATTACACCCGCCCATTCAACAACCACAATCACAATCACAATCACAATGTATATTCTCACAATCATACAACAAGAGGTCATTCATGACATACACTTATTCAATTATCCTCATTTACAACAAGTGTGATCAATAATGCAACATTCGCATACATACATGTATCATAATGAAGCAAGAACAAATATACATCACACAATCATAGAATCACAATCATCACCTACTTCGAAACAAACTTGAAACTCTAAGAAACTTGATCCTTCCTTTTCTGGATTCGTTCCGCTTGTTTTTGGCCTTCAAACAATTAATATAATACGAGAATTAATAAACAATCACTAATTACCCAAATTACTAACAATTTTATGAACCCTAGATCATACCCATGATCCTAATTATATAATTTAGGGTTGTTTCCACCATAGAATCTGTAACAAAATCCTCCCCCATCAATATTCACCAATTTTATTACGTTATACGGATCGAAGAACGAATTCCGGGAGTGAAAAGCTTACATTTAGCCTCAAGAATGGTGAAAAACGAGTAGGAGTCCCCCGTAGTTCGTTCCTTAGCTCTAAAAGTCAAAAAGTGCATAATGAGGTTGTTTAGGGGTTTCTTAACGACTTTAATTCGCGTCGAGCCCGCCATAGCGGCCACTACCCCACCATAACAACCCCGTCAAAGCGATAAAAAATGGCGCCAATGCGGCATTCTTGAACCAGAGAGCTAATTCAAGAATTCCAAAATTCCCATTTCACAACACACCTCTAACCCACGACGCTAAAAAAAATACCCTTTACGCCAAAATCAATTTCGGGAGTTCTACTCACCCGAATTCAATTTTGTAAAGTCATATAGATTCCTTAACGAGTTATCCATCCCTTCATAAAATCAAAAACACAAATACTTCACCCGGTTGTTACCAGATTTCCCTACACTTTAAAGACTCCAATTTCGTCTAAATTTGGACTACGTTGGAAAATTTCAAAATACTACAAAACAGTTTTCCGGCCCCAAATTTTCCCTCGTTGGCTTTTCTATAACGACGAAAACAGGTCGTTACAATAGTAGAGGAAAAACAAATTGCAAAGTTTTCAAGAAAGTACTTTGGCGCTCTATGTAACCATTATATTTCAAAGGTTTAAATATGACATCTGTTGACACCCAATTTTGGCCTAACTGTAACGACCCTAAAAATGAACTAGTGAAACTAGATCCTCACATGTGAGTTTGGAGTTGAGAACTTGATGAAATGATGAGAAATGACTGTGACGTCCGGAAACTAGTCATTTGAGCTAGTGAGTTGTAAGAGTCAAAATGAATTAGGTGAACCATTACCTATCCAATTAAAGGTCTCTGAGTCCTTTTTCCAATTCCACCGAGTTTTCCCTTTTCCGATCTCGGAGTAATAAGTTATGCTCAAAATAGTGAAACCCTGTAAAAAAGGACGAGCTTAGACGGGTTTTAGTAAAAACTTTTAAGTTTAACTTTGTGGGTCCTTAATTCTTTTCCTAAGTTGAGTCCCTATTATTCTTTGCCTTTCCTAGCTATTATAAAACCCTTTTTGACCAAAATTCTTCCATTTAAATCATTCCAATTAGAAAAAAAAAAGGTTCTCTCTAGAACCCCATGGAAGCTCAAGGTGAAAGATGGAGCTAGAGTTGATGGTGACTACTGATTTCTTCTTCAATTTCGTTTGGTTCTTGATGATTAAGGTATGGGGATCTTTTATCCTTGATTCCTCTTCCATTCAAGGAGCCAAATCAAAGTGTTTTGAAAGTTCTTCAAAAACTAAATAAAGTCCTAATTTCGGTTCTAGCATGAGTTCTTGTATTAAATAATTTTTAATGATGATTTATGTTATTATTGATGGTTTTAAGAAAGAAAAGTCCATGAACCCATGTCTTTTGTCACGCCCCGAGCCTACACCCTGGGCGGGACCGGCACCCGGAGACCATTTCTGGCCCCAAGCGAACCCTTGGCCTGGCTTTCTTAACTCAACAAAAACCTAACCCAACCAAATAACTCAATGCAATGCAATATTACAAAACAACTTAATTTATAAAATATGGCCATAAAGGCAACTCGAATCTCAAAATAGAATATTTACATATATACATAGATGAGAGACTCAAAACTAACTGACTGACTGTCTGTCTATGAAGCCTTTAAAATACTGAGATGGATGTTGGGACAAACCCCACAACATCCTAATAAAACAAAAACTAAGAACACAAAATAATTGAGTCCTCCGGAATGCAAGGAGGCTCACCACTGACTCTGGAGTGCTCAACTGGATCAACGACGTGCAGGATGCTGATCCGGGGTACCTGTATCTGCATCATAAGACGATGCAGGCCAACTGGCATCAGTACATGGAATGTACGAGTATGCGAGCTGGAAAACTAAGCAACATAGGCTAGAAGGAAATTTGGAAGAAACTGAAAGCTTACCTTGCCCAACTCAACTCTACCTGACTGACTTCTTTCAATATAAGGCAATTTAAAACAAGTGCGATATAAAGAAAGACTGTTTAAAACATGTTACAAACTCTGTGTGTATACAAGGATACAATAAGCCTAAGATGTATATAGAAATACAATGAACTGATGTATATAAAAATACAATAATCTCTGTGTATGAAAATACAATAATTGCTGTGGGAGTTTCTCTAACCGACAACCATCACATAAGAGCTATAGTGATGATACAGCGATCGACCTCACGCTGCCAGAGCATCTTATACCCGGCCAAAGGTATAAGACCTGAACTGCCTAATGGATCCACTAGTCTAATATGAAAATGATTCATCTAAAAAGTAGGATCCTTTTCTACCCATGGTCGCTAACATGGTTCTATGGGGGCTGTGGGTTCTTTGAACGCTCCCCCAATTCGGTGCTCGATACTACTCCCAAAAAATGTACTGTCTTTTATGTTTTCAAAATATATGTCTTCCTGCTGATTGAGATAATTACTCAAAAAAAAACTGTCCCGAAGGCTCTTTGAAAATCTCAGTTTTCAACCTTGTTTAAATGTAAAGACATTTTTTTAAAACTTCTTTGGGAATACATAGTTCCCTAATAATTTTGAGAAATGAACTCAACTTAAAATCTTTACTTAACTTGAACTTGAGACTCTTTACTTGACTTGAAGCTCTATACCTTTTTTTTTCTTGACTTGAAACTTGAGTCTTGAAATGAAGTTACAACGTTCAATGAAGATTCTTGGAGAACCTTAAAGACTTGCTTTGACTTACTTAACTTCTAAGCTTAACTTCTAGCTTCACTTGAAATGGAAACTAACTTCACTTGACTTGGAAACTAACTTCACTTGAATTGGAAGCTAACTTCACTTGAATTGGAAGCTAACTTCACTTGAATTGGAATTATGAATTCAAGGTGTTTGATCACATGTTATGAGTGAGTTCTTGACGTTTAGACGTACTTGGAGTGTTGGAAACAACTAGGAAACATAGGTATAATATCTAGGGACATACATGAGAAAGTTGGGAAGGAATAAGGGAACTTGGCTTTGGCGTCCTTGGCGCTTTGCAAGGCGCGGGGTGCCAGCCCTTGGAGCTCAGAAGGACTGTTGGACGTTTCTGCCAGGCGTTCTGCCCCAAGGGGAAAATTTCAGCATCTCTTTTTGGGGTGTGCTGGTTGGCGCAACAGCCCAGCTCTTTTCCCCAAAAAATCTGACTCTTCTCCTTCATTTTTCCAACTCTAAACCTCCTTACCTTCAATGGTTCCAGCCCCTATACACTTAGCATCATAAACCCCTCAACATACAGTAGATTCAGCTCAAGAACACAGCTGGAAACATATCCCTCATCAACAAGAACCTCAACAACACAACCAACAACTTCAACAACCAAAAATAAATCTTTTCTTGGAATTTAAAAATGAGTTAGTGTGTGGGGGTATGAAGCAACCAACACTAAGGATCATAAAATCCATCAACATACAAGAGATTCAACTCAAAAACACAACCAAGTCATATCCCAAATCAACAAGGGACTTCAACAACACAATTAACAATATCAACAACACAAACCAACAATTTCAACAACCCAACCAAGCTTTTTCTCGAAATTAAAACGACCTGGGCGTGTGGGGGAAATATCAACCCAACACTATAAGCTCACATACCTTGATAGGGATCACCCCCGACGAAATTCCGCGACGAAAACTTGGTTGATCTCCTCTTTCTCCTCTTCTTCTCTTCTTCTTCTCTCAAGCCCTAGCTCTTAATCTTTTAAAATGAGATAAAAATAATCCAACAATCAGCTTAACACATAATATAACCCCAAAAGATAGACTAGGGAAAAGACCAAAATGCCCTTAAAATTTTCGGATGGATTCCCTGCCAACTGCCCAACTTTCAAAGGGCATAACTCGCTCATACGAACTCGGAATCGAGTAAACTCGGTGGCGTTGGAAAGATCATTCCACAAGCTTCACAACCATAACTGGAACTACTCCTAACTTATCCTGAGCTAGGCGTTATGACTGCTCAAAGTTGACCAAAAATCACTGATTTCCCATACTTAGCCAAATATTTTTCCAGATTTTTGAACTTAGCCAATTTCCAGATTGTGATTTTTTTTTTCCAAAAGTGACTATTTCCAATTTCAAGCTTCTTCATATTCATTTTAAATTGTCGTATGTTACATCTTTCCAAGTTTCCTAAATTTGGCTTATGAAGTGGGTTGAATGTTTATGATTGAATGATGATGGAAATATTCTTAGGTTGAGTTGAATAGTTGATATCTATTATTATCTATGTTTATCTATTGAGAATTGTTGAGGAATTGAGGAATGGTGATTGTGGCTTTGGAAAAGGGTAAGTTGACCTAACTTCATTGTTAATGTAGAATTGATATAGAGTTGTGATAGATTGATGTGTGATCCACTTATGGTGGAGGTGTTTACTTATTAAATGTATTATGATTATGGCCTTGAAGGCATTATATGAGGAATTGAAGTGTTGACATGATATCATATATGTGAATGTGATGCAAAAGATTTGGATGAGAATCTAATGAAGTAAAGGTAATCATGTTGTGAATATAAATGTGTACATGTGATCCAAGGTGATCTTGAATAAAGTATTATTGTATTGTGATTAAAAATATGTTCTCTCGTAACACTTATGAATGAAGATGATGGAATGTGAAGTGCCTTATATTATTGAATGACATCTCTTGACTTGGTAGACTTAGGTGCTCTTCTTGATAAATGAAAAGCTTTGTTGAAAATAAATCGATAGGCTATGGCATTCCTTTCATATGTAAGTGATGAACCCTGTTTCGGAACTGGGTAGTGCTTGGTAATTTATGCATATCTTGTTCTCTAAAACTTCGTTTACAATGAATAAATATGATTTGGAAAGCTAACTCGTATACCTACAACTCTTATGCTTATGTAAAACTCTAATTTAACTGTTATGGACACGAAATATGGGATGTAACATAGGACAAGTTCTGCCTAGATTTCAGAAATTTAAATCCTGTATGATCAGTTGTAGTGTTTTGAATATATCTTTTTGTACAAAATATATTTTGCGGTGACTTTTATTTATTTGCAACCTTTAGAGATGTACCTACATCTTTCATGAAGGTTATAAAGTTTAGTTTTACCATTTTCCCGTTCAAATCTAACTTGCGACTTGGGGTACCAGGCTGGACAGATTCACTGTTTTGGGAGTATAGTTGTATTTGTACATGCTAGACTTACTTGCGATGATGATCCTGCTTTACGTCGACATTACTGAGCTAATAAAAGTTAAATAAGTTATGTAATTGTATTTTTAAGGTTATATATACTCGTGTACAAACTGAGAACCTTGATACGTTGGTCGGGCTACGGTTTGAATTCTTGAAGTTTTGTCAGACTGTTTCTATGCTAAAGCCCGAGGTTTGTGTATAAACTTGTACTTGTACTCTTGTTATTTTCTTGTATATTTGAAGGGTTATCTTGATACCTTGGTTACCTCTTGTCACTTGACATTGTCATGTTGGTATCCTTTAAGGCATTAAAGATGCTTGTGTGACTCGCCCACTTGTACGGATTGTTTGATCATATGACACTTTTGTTGGGACCTTGTTCTTCTTGTGACTGTGACTTTGTCACTCTTGGCATGCCTCTTGATTCAGATTATTTGCCATCTTGACTCTGAATTTTTAGTCCGTCTTAAGAATGGATGTTGTCCATTTTTTTAAGTACGAACTAGAAAGTCATTTTTAATATGGTTCTTGGTTCTCTTGGTTATTGAGCTTTGACTTTTCTTGATACAGGGCGTTAGCCCTTCTTGATACTTGCTTGTTCTTGGTGTGACGACATGATGTATATATTGGGCGAGCCTTGTTATTGAATCTCTTGAAAATTGGTGCTATGAGCATTCTTGACACTTGGATCTTTAAGTGTAGAACTTGATGCCCTTAATGTGAACTCTAGTTACTTGATAGGTTCTACACCGTGTAGGTAGTAGTATGAGATGCTATCTACACATGGCACGAGTAGCCTTTGAAGGTGCTAAAGTGAGTTCTCTAAGTCTATATGACTAAAGTGTGAAGTCCCCTAAATGCATGAATGTGTCCTAAATGACTTTAAAAAAGACTGTTGACTTATTGTCTAAATGATTTGTTGAATGAATAACTTATGTTAATGAAGTGAGTTACTTAGTATGTTACCTGGAAGCATGACGATTCTTGTCTATAGTAGCCTTGAGGAACACTTAGGTGTGTATGAAGAGGTTGTATGGGCGGCCATTTCATGTCTCACTCAAGTGTGTCTTAGGATAACTTTAGATAAGGGTCCTTGGATGATGAAATGAGTTACGTGGTGAAAATGTTGAGTATGTCTATAATGTGGTTAATGTCTTATATGTTGGTTATGTTCTATAATTTGTCAATGTTCGTGAAGTTTTACTAAAATGACATAAGGCATGACTTTCAACCAAATATCCTTTTTAGCATGTTTTTGCATGGTTTCCATACTTAGTACTTAATTGTGCTAACCCCTTTCTTTCCCTTTTGAATAAAGTGTAGGGATTTGGAGATGTTGATATTCCATGGTTGATGGATAGGTTTCTAAGATGTTTGAAGATGAAGACTTGGTGAGTCCTCATAGATTCGAGGACAATAACCAACATGTTCCTTTTTGTCTTGTAGTTTTGTTATAGTTTTTGAGTGGGCTTAGTCCCAATGTTGTATTCAAGTATTAGATGGTTTTGAGAAATCTTGGATAAAGTCTAGAAAGTCTTCGCTTGCTATTTAATGAAAGTATCTTCGTGTGTGATGAAAGTTTTAAATTCTTATCCTTTTTTGTATCGTATGCAATGAATGATCCATGAGGCTTGTATTTGACCTCTTCGAGGTCGAATACGCCGGTTACGACTAGGGTTGCTCTCGGGTCGTGACACTAACATTTTCAAAAATTCGTAACTTTTAAGTTTTATTTATTTAATAGTTCAAAATAATTTTTTTTATAATTTTAAATAAGTTTATCGATAACTATCCTCATTTATCAAAATTTAGGATTTTTCTTTTATCAATTAATCTTAAAATTGCATTTTTTTTTGTCATTAGTTACGTTCATTATATATTTTTAATATTCATTCTATTTGTTATATTTATTAATATTTATTGTGATATTTTGCACAATCTAAAAATTCATCTAAATACATATATTTTGCTTGATTGATAATTTTGAACCACAATCCCAAGTCCACAATTAAGCCCATTAAACAATCATTTCTTATATAAATTTTGGTTAGGTTAAAAAATAGGAGGTGGTGAAATAAAAATTAGGGAAGTGTATAACTTTCAGAGTCTTTTCCAACTCTTAGCTGCCAAAGGAGCACCACCATTTTTTCTCCTCACTGCCTCCAAAACCCCACCAGAAAACACCCTCGTCTCCACCAAACCGCCTCCAAACAGCAACCTCCATCTCAAACCAATGAACAAACTCCAGCAAGCCACCACCAGCCCACCACCGTTTCATTTCTCCTCTTCCTCGCTCCGGCGAACCACCAAAAGCAACCAACAAAGTCTTAATGTTCACTTGTCTCTTTCATGATGGGATACGACTAGATCTGGTAGAAAATCAACAAACTCCGGCGAAGAGCTCTAAGCTCCGATGAACCGAACCACATAGCTAGTCCCTTCCCTGCTCCCCTTTACGATTTTTACTCCATTTTTGCAGGTATCCATTCAACTAGTAAACCAGCAACCCAAAAGCAACCGGAAAACGTCATTTCCAATGAAGGAGCACGAAGCTCGAACAACAACAGACAAACACGACCCCGTCGTGATTCCAACACCAACAAACTCCCAGATCAGATCGGCAAAGTAGTAGCATGGTAACCCGTATACATCACTGTTTATTCTTATCTTCATACTTATTGATATTGTTTCTCATATTTTTATTTTCTTGTAAGTTTTAGTTATTGCTTTGGTCTCTATTATATATCAGTATTATCTTAGTTAAAGTTTATTTTTTCCGATTCAATTTTTTGTTGATTTTCCTTTTTACCTTCTATGTCTTGTTTTACTTTTTTCCATTTATGTTGTTATTATTAATGGGCTGCACATGTTTGTTTTATTTTGTCTTATATGATTATTTATTCTATTTTTGCTTAGCATAAAGAGTTGTTCGTTAGCTCCTCATTTCTATAGCTCTAAGTTATTTATTTTGTGATGTCTTGGTATTTTTAAGAAGCATTGTGTTTTTGTTGGTTGGTAAAAATTATTTGTTTGTTATTATCTTCTATTTATTTTATCCTTGTCTTATAATGTTAATTTTATCATTTTTTATCACTCCGTTAGATTTCCTTTTTAAGTTAGATTAAAATTTGTTTCTGCATTGTGATAGTAGTTGTTAGTTTCATCTTCTTTATTATATTATTATACATTTTATCTTGATTTGTTATATTTAGTCATTTTGCTGATCTATTTTGTTTGTATTTAACTACTCGTAAGTCATTTAACTTCATTTCATTTAGTAAAGAGTTAAAAACTCAAATAAGTTATGTCGTTATCATTTAGCCATTGTTTGTTAGTTGCTTTATACTATTTTCTATCGGTTCTATATGATTTATGTGTTTGGGAATTGCATATTTAAATTGGCCAATGAAAAAATTTATTCGTCGATTTTGGAGGTCTCCACATTTTAAAAGACATAAATTTAGTTTAAGTTTATATGAATTTTATGTTAAAATTGGCCGATGAAGAAATTATTGTCGATTTTCAAGGCATTCCATGTTAATAAGACAAATTTTTATTTTTAAGTTATTCTTTGATTCATTCATTTTTATTCATGTTAATTTATTACTAACACTTTTACTAAGTGTCTTTACAGGTACTCGGAGGTACTTTCCATTGAAGTTATTCAAATTAGGTTTGAATTATACTCTTATTTATTATAATATATTATTGACAATAGGCAAATTTAGGCCGATTCCTATATTATTGTTTCATCATATTGTTTGTGTATATTGCATGTTTATTATACTTGTACGTTATTTTATCTTCCTCCTTAATTTGAAAAAATGAATTCAATCGAGACCCATATTTGTGAATTTCGAAGGATGCTTAACCCCTTCCCTTTAAAATAACTTGAACTCCCTACTTAGAATCAAATGGTTTCGTAGATAACTTAATAGTTTCCTAGTTTTTTCCTAAAATTAGGTGACGACTCTTTTAAAATTCGTTTAATCTTAATTTTTTTTTAAAATTGAATCAATTGATTATTTTTTGAGTCATCGCGACGTTTCTCCCTATTTGAATAGAGTAGGGATGTAAACAGAATGACGACTCTGCTGAGAATATAGAGGTTCTAACCAATATGAGTTCATTTTATCAAATTGAAGAACATTTTCTTTTATTGTGTTATACCTTGTATTTTGTATACTTTGTTGATTATTTGTACATTGTACTTGTTGTTTATTCATTTAACTGTATGTATATTATTATTGCGTTACAAGACATAATTTTTGCCAAATGGCAAATAGAATGCATTAGGACAAAGGCGGTTACGTGACTTTTCATGACTGTTCTCCAGAAAAGCACCTTCGAATTTTTTTGAAGTGATAAACGAATAGTTGGTTTGTGGTCATTCAACGTCGTTTATTATACTTCACCCTGTAATTTGTCCGACTCGAGTAACCAGGTCTTGTCTAAACCCTTCTTTGTCAGCTAGTGCAGAGCGAAACCAAAACCTTGAATTTAGCGCATTTGCTTGAGATGAGTCAACAATCAAGGTACATTTGTATATGACATGTATTCATTGTTTGTATGTTATGTGATATGTCTGTTTTACATGAATATGTTGTATGATAGTTCATTAATCCAAAGTTTTTTAGAGCTTCATAGACATAAATATCAAGTCATTGTCAAGTTGCTTTTACCTTTCGAGTTGTTTTTTGAAAGCTTAAAGGTTACTGCTCGTCCGGAGCGACAAAGGACAAGAGAACTTCATAAAAATGAGTCATTGGATTTCACAAGGCAGTAATAAACTGTCTAAAAGACAAATTAGGGGAATCTTTAATTATAAGGTTGCTCTCATTTATATTTTATTATTTTGAATGTTAGCCCTGCTTTCACACTTTTCTAATATTTTTGCAGGAAAACGATCCCCGATAACAGTCGGGGACGACAACTGTCGGAAATGGTGATAATAATGTATAGTTCCTGGGAATAATTAAGAGTATACACAGTTCGGAAAGACATTAAAAAAGAATACAACAACAAATGGTTACTGTAAAATTGAGAGACCACATTCAACAGACAATGCAAAGATCGACAGTTAAAAGGATATAAGAATTGCTCTGAGTTTGTCTAAATCTTGAAATTGTTTTATGTCGTATTAGAACGAACTACGCGAACCTGATTCTCATCTCGGTGAAATACGTAGATAACCCTTCTTAAGTTCGGTATTTTTTTTTTGAAAGTATAATAAAACAAAAAAATAGTTTGTGCATATTTTCAAAAGCCTATCTGAACAAACTACGCGAACTTGATTGTCATCTCAATGAGATACATAGGCAAGCCTTCCTGGGTTCGGTATTATTTTTCAAAAAAAAATAGTTTGTGCATATTTTAAAAAACATATCTACAAGAATTATGCACACTTTAATCTCATCTCGATAAGATACGTAGTCGGCCCTTCTTGGGTTTGGTATTCATTCTTTTAAATTCAAAACAAAAATCAAATTATTTGTGCATATTTTCAAAGGCTTATCTGCACGAACTACACGGACCTGATTCTTAACTCGATAAGATACGTGGGCAACTCTTCTTGGGTTTGGTATTCATTCTTTCAATTTTTGAAAATATAGAAGAGAAAAAAAAGTTTGTGCATATTTCATACCCTCTCTGCATGAATTACGCACACTTGATTCTCATCTTAATGAGATACGTAGACAACCCTTCTTGAGTTCGGCATTCATTCTTTTAAATTAAAAAAAATTCAAATAGTTCGTGCATATTTTCAAAAAACATATTTGTATGAACTACGCACACTTGATTCTCATCTTGATGAGATACATAGGCAACCCTTCTTAGGTTCGATATTTATTCATTCTTTCAAAAAAAAAAATTAAAATTATTTTGTACATATTAAAAGAGTTATGTCTTCAGTTCAAATGGGACCAATGCAGTTAGGAGCATGTAAAAATATTCGATATGATGAAGAAGACTGGCTTTGTGATAAATCATAGATTCTTTTGGTACCTTTCATTTATACTTTTGTGATTCTTGAAAATTCTCTTGCATGCATTTAAGATAAGAATAAAACCAACCTCATGATTTCATGTGCATTGTCGGGTGAGCTTTTAGATCAAAATTCAATTGCATTGCACTGTTGATCTAGAACTTGGCTTGAATGTTTATCAAGGCGAAATCATGAGTTATGTTTGGTTTGTGAAATGATTGTAGGCCTTCTTTGACTCGATTGTGTCTTTCAAAGCCTATCAAATGAAATTAATCCCTAGCTTTTCCCACTTTGAGCCTGAAACTTTTTCTTTGGACAACCACAGTTTAGCCATTACCCTTCTGAGTGTTTACATGCACTATCCCTCTCTTGACCTAACCTTCTTGAGCGCGTCGAAGATGTGCAAATTATAAAAAAAGATCCATGTTTGAAGTTGCCAAAGACAAAAGATACAAAGTCTCTCAAGGTCAAGAAAGCAAAAAACGACTTCTAGAAGAAAAAAAAAGAAGAAAAAGGGAAGGTGGAAAGAAATAAAGAAAGACAAAAACACCCCTACAAGGTCAATGAAAGACGACAAGGTAAAAACTCCAATAAAATAGGAGAAAACTTCAGAACAAAGGGGTGAAAGAGTAAAAGTTCCAACAAATAAGAATTCAAAAGAAGTCGAAAAAAAAAGGGGACAATAAAGAGGGTCAGACGCCAAATGTGTATCAATCATCAAAAACACAAATTCACTGTAACACTCAAGAAGGAATTAAGTCACTCTTATACCAAATATATATCTTTCCCGTTCCTAAGCCTACATTTGTATGCCAATAACAAGTCCTACATGATCTCATTCCAAATGTTCTCATATTAGTGGAGATTTACATAAGGATCAAGCATATGGTATCACAGAGTCATGCATTGAACATTCTTTTGAGCGTGAGTGCACTTAAAAAAATGTCCTAAAATAAAACGCTTCAAATATATGTGTGGAATAAGACTTTTTTTTGTGAGGGCACTTGAAACACGGGGATTGGTACAATTCAAATCTTTGTTTGAAGAAAGATGAATAAATCTTGTTGATACTTAAGTGTGCTTGATGTACCACTTGAAGCTGTGAGAGTTACGTCGAATTCAATCTTAGTTATAAAAAAAAAATTACATGCGATCCTAACTTTTGGTACCAATCAAAGTCGAGATTTGACCGTCTCTTTATATTATTTATATTTCAAAATTCAAAAAAAAAAGCAGGGTGAGCAAACACCCACTCTTTAATATTTTTCCAAGCATTTTTTTAGATTCTTTCCATTAAAGAAAAAAAAAACTTTGTCTTTCCTTTTTGGGTTATTCATTGTAAAAAGTGTCATTAGGCTAATCTTGTCCGTGCGAGACACATATTTTACTTCATTGGATTGTTCGTCCAAAAAATGTGATATATCTTGTCTTTAAGCTTTGAATATCGCAGGAAATATTATTTTCCTATTTCATCATCTTCATATTGTACATATTCTACTAACGGTCTTATCTCAGATTCTTTGCAGTATTCATCATTTATAGGATTGGAACTACATTTGAGCTGATTCCTGGCTCAACAAGATATGTAGTCGCCACAATGCCTCGGTCATATACCCAGTGTGATTTTCTTTTCACCTTGTAATAAGAACTGGGACAGAATTTCTGAGAATATCTCAAAAATTCACAATAAAGATGGTATCTCCAGCAAATCAATAGTGGAGATTATTTTGAGATTTGCTAAAAGTTCTAACTGGGATAGAATTTTTGAGGAAGACCTCAAAAATTGCAACAAGTACTGTCAGAAGCTTGATAGTCAACTTCAAATGATCCATCATCGCTTGAAGTTCAAAGTCAACTTGAAAATCTCTAGCATTGTCATGGTAAGCTAGCATCTCCTAGTACAAATCCCTTATAAGACATGGGTCGCAATAAACACAAAATGGTCAAAAGTAAAATGTTGATTGCTCACATGTGTCAAACTGATCAGGCATTTTGTACACATTCTCTTTTAAAGAATATTTTCTCAAGGTTTCTTGACTAAGTTGCTAGATAAGGCGACATTGTGTCTACTAATTGTTCTTTTTCAAGTACAGGAATAGGTGAAAACATTAATGCGATGACACTTTCAAGACAATCATCGAGTCATCCATCTCGTTACAGTTGGATAATTATCGAGCCATCCACCCAGTTATAGTGGACAATCATCGAGCCATTCACCTCGTTACAGTGGATAATCATTAAGTCATCCACCTCGTTACAGTGGAGAATCATCGAGCCATCCACTTCGTTAAAATGGAAAATCATTGGGTCATTTTTCATTGCATTTTCATTCTCCGAGAAGGCCATTGCATTTAAGTCACATCTATTCGGAGGTGAAGAATGTGCACCATATCTATTCAACGTTCAAGTCGAAGGAAACTTGCGTTGAAAGATATTTGCATTTAAGTCATATCTATTTCGAGGTGAAGGATGTGCACCCTATCTATTCAATGTTCAAGTCGGTGAAAACTTGCGTTGAAAGATATTTGCATTTAAGTCGCATCTATTCGAAGGTAAAAGATGTGCACCCTATCTATTCCACGTTCAAGTCGGAGTGGACTTGCGTTGAAAGAATTTTTATTCGTCCTACCGATGGACATACATTCAAAATCCTACCGATGGATCATCTTTTACATTTGTCCTACCAATGGACATACATTCAAAATCCTACCGATAGATCATCTTTTTTCATTCGTCCTACCAATGGACATACATTCAAATTCCTACCGATGGATCATCTTTTTTCATTCGTCCTATCGATGGACATTCATTCAAAATCCTACCGATGGATCATCTTTTTTCATTCGTCTTACCGATGGACATACATTCAAAATCCTACCGATGGATCATTTTTTTTTATTCGTCCTACCGATGGACACACATTCAAAATCCTACCGATGGATCATCTATTTTCATTCGTCCTACCGATGGACATACATTCAAAATTCTATCGATGGATAATCTTTTTTCATTCGTCCTACCGATGAACATACATTCAAAATCCTATCGATGGATAATCTTTTTTCATTCTTCCTACCGATGGACATACATTCAAAATCCTATCGATGAATCATCATCTTCATTTGTCCTACCGATGAACATGTATTTTTATCCTACCAATGAATCATCTTCATTTGTCGTATTGTAAGAGATGCTACTTTTTTCCTATAATTTTGTCTCTACTAATGAATTTCATCTTTGTTTTTTCGAGAACATCCAAGAGGATGCATTCTCAGTTGAGCCACAAGTGCGGACTATTTCAACAAGGACGCAACACAGTGTGGAACCTTTTGGAGGCAAATTCGGGATCGACTTCCACCACATTCCAATCGTACTTTTATATAAAGGTCATGTGTTCGGCCAAAATCGAGTTTGTCAATTTTTGTTGTCCATGATTTCTTTCATCAATCATATCCAACGAAAGAGACAGCTGTTGACACCCAATTTTGGCCTAACATTTTCAAAAATTCGTAACTTTTAAGTTTTATTTATTTAATAGTTCAAAATAATTTATTTTTTATAATTTTAAATAAGTTTATCGATAACTATCCTTATTTATCAAAATTTATGATTTTTCTTTTATCAGTTAATCTTAAAATTGCATTTTTTTGTCATTATATATTTTTAATATTCATTTTATTTGTTATATTTGTTAATATTTATTTTGATATTTTGCAGAGTCTAAAAATTTATTTAAATACATATATTTTGGTTGATCGATAATTTTTTGCCACAATCCCAAGTCCACAATTGTGCCAATTTAACAATTATTTCTTATATAAGTTTTGATTAGGTTAAAAAATAGGGGGTGGTGAAATAAAAATTAGGGCAGTGTATAATTTTCCGAGTCTTTTCCAACTCTTAGCCACCAAAGGAGCACCACCATTTTTTCTCCTCACTGCCTCCAAAACCCCACCGAAAAACACCCTCGTCTCCACCAAATAGCAACCTCCATCTCAAACCAATGAACAAACTCCAGCAAGCCACCACCAGCCCACCACCGTTTCATTTCTCCTCTTCCTCGCTCCGGCGAACCACCAAAAGCAACCAACAAAGTCTTAATGTTCACTTGTCTCTTTCATGATGGGATACGACTAGATCTGGTAGAAAATCAACAAACTCCGGCGAAGAGCTCTAAGCTCCGATGAACCGAACCACATAGCTAGTCCCTTCCCCGCTCCCCTTTACAATTTTTACTCCGTTTTTGCAGGTATCCATTCAACCAGTAAACCGGCAACCCAAAAGCAACCAGAAAACGTCATTTCCAGCAAAGGAGCATGAAGCTCGAACAACAGCAGCCAAATTTAAGCCGATTCCTATATTATTGTTTCATCATATTGCTTGTGTATATTGCATGTTTATTATACTTGTACATTATTTTATCCTCCTTCTCAATTTGAAAAAAATGAATTCAATCGGGACCCACATTTGTGGATTTCGAAGGATGCTTAACCCCTTCCCTTTGAAATAACTTGAACTCCTTACTTAGAATCAAATGGTTTCGTAGATCACTTAATGGTTTCCTAATTTTTTCCTAAAATTAGGTGGCGACTCCTTTAAAATTCGTTTAATCTTAAAATTCTTTTAAAATTGAATCAATTGATTATTTTTTGAGTTACCGCGACAGTTCTCCCTATTTGAATAGAGTAGGGATGTAAACAACATCTGTTAAAATTTTGGCTCATTTATGTCATTTTTATTTGAGAAAAGACTCATTCATGCAATTATTTGTTAACTGAAATGGCATAGATGAACCAAACTTTTAACAATTGACATATATGAGCCTTTTCTCAAAGTTTGATGGCATATTTGAACATTTTCTCTTTTAAAAATGATTTAATTAATGATGTGGTCAAATCATAATTGACCACGTATAAAAAAATTATTTTGCAAAATCGAAACTTTTTTAAGTTAACAAATAATGGCATGGGTAAGCCTTTTCTCAAATAGAAGTGACATAAGGCTAAAGTATTCATTACCCCCCTGAACTTGAAGCTTTTTATTCGGTGTACACCTAACCTATATTCCGTTTTAATTACCCTGAACTTGTGTATTCTTCCATTGCGTACACCTTTATTGTCCACCTGGCGTAGAAATTGACAACACACTCTACTAGGCGCGTGAGGAAGTGATTTTTTGCCACATCATAAAGCTGCAACGGTAAAAAAAACATAAAATCTCCATTTTTCTTTAATATTTGGCATATTTTAAACGAAAAATAGGGCAACATGTAAATGAAAAGTAAAGGAAACAAAGATTAACACTTACTTGGTAAGAATTTCAGAAAAATTTGAAATTTAATCGACCAAGTTTACATCTAGAAAAACCCAAATCCAGAAGGAGTTCCGCGAAATCAGTCCTTATTTAAAAATAACTTTTAAACAATGAATGTTTGATATTTATTTTTTGCCATATTAATTTATCTAGGTGGCTATTATTTATCCAGGTGGAAATCCACATCACCACTTTTGCCAGCTGTCGCGTGCGTGTAGTCACAATAGGAGCAGGTGGACAAAAAAGGTGTACGTGATGAAGGAATAAACAAGTTCAGGGGGGTAATTAAAATGGAATATAGTTTAGGTGTACACAGAATAAAAAGCTTCAAGTTCAGGGGGATAATGAATACTTTAGCCATGACATAAATGAGCCATACTTTTAACGGTTCGGATGAAATAAATAAACCTTTTCTCAATGACATATTTGAGTCTTTTTCTTATTTTAAATTAATCAAGTATCACTCGTTAGGTGGTCCTTTAATTTGTTGAAGAAAAAAAAAATCCTTGATTGGGAAACTTCATAATTAGATCTCAATGTAAAATAAAGAATTGCATGTAGATCAAGTCTACGTAGTGTTTCATAATTCTTAATTCCATGTTGTTTGATACTTTAAAATAATTCACACTTAATTGACGTCAAGTAAAAACAACATAGGCAATGTATGGCCAGGAAATTTCCGTGGATAGCAATAGAATTATATATATATATAATAACGAACTTTGTAAAATGTTTTTAGGGTGAGGTTCAATTAATAGTTGTTAGAGAGTTTTTTTAAAATAGAATTATATATAAAGACCTAGAACATAGTCTTTAAAAATAACTTAGAGCTTTTTTGACACTATCACTAAAAAATACTTATTTTTAGAAGCACTTTTTAAAATGACTTTTTAGAGAAGCACTTTTGTAATAAACAATTTATGTTTGACTAATTTATTTGAAAAGTATTTTTCATAAGCAAATGGCGTTTGATTATCTTTTTTTAAAAGTGTTTTTGAGAATCAAATTACGAAAAAGGACAATTATTAATGTATTTTTAATATTAAAGTTAGTTTATAGAGAAAAACTATTTTAAATATCTATTATAAAAAAGTTAATTAAAACTTTATTTTTATTAAATTAAAATGTACATATTTAAATTTTCCATCAATACTATACCTTTTTTTTGGAGGATTGAAATCCTTAATTGTTTTTTTTTTCTAACCTTACAAAAATATTGTTATTATCTTTTTTTTCCAATTCTGGAAAATTATATGTAAAGTATAAAATAATAATATATAAACCTAAAATAAAATATACAATTTATTATATAAAAATAAAAATATAATTCTTAAATGAAATTTAACCAAACTTATAAGATATATTAATTAATAAGAGATATATTGGTAAATATGTATATATGAAAGAGATATTTGAGTCTTGAGAAAAATAATTTTTTGTTTTTGCTTCTTCTTTTTTTAAAAAACAAAATTTTTTAGTTTCTTTCCAACATCAGAAAAATTGTTTCTGCTTCTATTTAAAAACACTTTTACTGATTTGTCAAACATGTAATTTTTTAACAAAAGTATTTTTTCTCTCAAAATAAGTGATTCTGACCTCCCAACAACAATGCTAAACAATCTCTTAGGACTCGTTTGGTGTAATGGATAAGGGAAGTTAATCCCGGGATAAATTTTAAGAACCCTTTATTTCCTTGTTTGGTTGGAAACCTTGGGATAACTTATCCCGGGATTATGAATTAGTACTAGGGATAAGTTATCTCTCACATTGGGTGGTATAGTAATCCCGGGATAGCTTATCCCGGGATAAAATAGGTAAATGACAAAAATGTCTCTTTCAACCCTTTTGTTATATCACTTTTTACATTAATGAAGGGCATTTTTGTAAACAAATAAATTGTTCTTAAAATTTATTATTTTGAATACAACAAACCAAACACTCAATAAAAAATAATCTCAACACAACTTATCTCATCATAACTAATCCCACATAACTTATCCCAACATAACTTATCCTATCATAACTCATTTTCAAACCAAACGACCCCTTAGTGTATGTTTTCAATGTGAGGTTCTAAAAACAAACGATTAAAATATGACTATTCTAAAAACAAAGGGGAAAAGGGTCAAATATGCCCCTAAACTATGCAAAAATGTCTAGATATACCCCTTTTGAAGTTTGGCTCATTTGTGCCTTCGCCGTCCAACTTTTTGCCCATATATGCCCTTGTAGACGTTAGTTGTTTTGCGGGAAATAACCAACTCATTGTTCTTTTCTTTAAATAACAAATGAAATTGCCACATCCCCTTTTAATTACCACATGTCATTTATTTATATTAAAAAATAAATACACCTTTTTTAAATAGGATATCCGACTCGTAAATCCTATCCGATCATATATGCCCTTGTACACCTCTTTTCAATCTGAACAAATAAAAGTGGATAACTATGTTTAGCATAATGGACAAAAGTAAAAATAATTATAGAAAGGAATAGTTAGTCAAAACTTTTGTGGATAGAAATAGAATTTAAAATAATTACGTAATGCATGTGAGGTCCAATTAATATGTTTATTATACATTAGCAAGTAGAATAATTTTCAACGCGGAGTTGTTACACGTTCTAATGCTATTAAAAAATTAATGACGTTCCTTAAACGTGTTTTTACGAAGTTAATAATTTGATTTAGTTATTAATAGTAGCCTAATGGCTGGTATAAATGCAACAAAACATACCGTTGATATTCCTATTATCACAAAGGGTGTTTTGTTTCCAAAAAATCCTTAAATCTTATATAGAGACCTAGATATGTCGTCAGTAGATTTGAAGTGGAAAGTGTTATTTAGCGTTTCAGTAATTGCCAATTTTACATGTATTGTGTTAGTAATAATTCAGAGTGAGACGCGCCTAAGCTGGACAAGAGAAGCAGCTGCAGAAGCAGAGAATGTTGCGTCTATTAGTTGTTCAGGACATGGAAGGGCTTATTTAGATGGCTTAGTACTCAGAGAGGATGGAACACCTATTTGTGAGTGCAATGCATGCTTTACCGGCCCTGATTGCTCTCTCTTTAAACCCAATTGCGCGGTTGATGTAGACAGGTAATTTACTATACATTGAAAAATAGATAGCGAAATTTTTATATTTGCCTTGGAAAATGTACTCATTGCTACAGTACTTCACTTG
Source organism: Solanum commersonii (assembly GCA_029007595.1). Classification (NCBI taxonomy): domain Eukaryota; kingdom Viridiplantae; phylum Streptophyta; class Magnoliopsida; order Solanales; family Solanaceae; genus Solanum; species Solanum commersonii. Next base: position 2,640,023 of record JAJTWQ010000051.1, read on the forward strand.
ATTTCCAATGTATCTCGTTTTTTTAATATGTTGCAGTGGGAACCCAATGTTTTTAGAGCCATTTTGGAAGCAAAATGCAGGGAGTAGTGGTGTAATGGTGGCGGGATGGCATAGAATGGGATATGAATTTGAGGATGGTTCACTCATTTCTAAGCAATTGAAGAGTGTAATCCACAAGTTACATGACACTGTAGGAAATGCAAACACATCAAACAAGTACATATTATTCGGAGCTGGCTCAACTCAGCTTCTTAATGCCGCGGTGTATGCTCTTTCCCATCACACCCCCTATTCATCGCCCACCAAAGTTGTTGCTTCTGCTCCTTACTACCCTGTTTACAAATCACAAACAGAGCTATTGGGTTCGAACAAGTATAAGTTTAGTGGAGATACATCGTCGTGGAAAAACAAAACAAGTACTAGTACTACTACGAATTTCATTGAGTTTGTGACATGTCCAAACAATCCAGATGGGCACTTAAACAAGGCAGTCCTTCAAGGAAAATTTGCAAGGCATGTTTATGATTTAGCTTACTATTGGCCACATTACACCGCGATTCCAAGCCCTATGGATGAAGATCTCATGTTATTTACACTTTCAAAGCTCACTGGTCATGCCGGTAGCAGATTTGGGTACTTAATCAACAACTCTTACTTACTCATTCATAACGATTACGAGTTAAATTAATTAATTTCCTTTGATATACATATAGATGGGCTATAGTCAAAGACAAAGATGTGTACGATAGAATGGTGGAATACATAGATTTAAACACTTACGGTGTTCCGCGTGAAACTCAATTGAGAGCTTTAAAACTCTTAAACGTTGTTTTACAAGGAGATAGAAGAGAAATGTTTCGATTTGCACATACAATTATGAAGACTAGATGGGAAAAGCTCGCGGAGATCTTGTCTACTTCAAAACGATTCTCAATTGAACAACTTCCCTCCCAACATTGTGCATTTTCAAAACAAGTTAGGCCACCTTCTCCAGGTAGTTAATTAGTACTTAAGCATCAACAAGAAGTTAAGTGAAATTCAATATACTTATCAATTTTTTTTCATGTTTTTTTTTTACGCAGCTTTTGCGTGGTTAAAATGTGAAGCGGAAGAAGATGAAGAGTGTCACAACGTGCTGAGGGAAGCAAATATTATTGGTCGAAAAGGCGCTGCATTTGGAGTTGAAAATCGTTATGTTCGTCTTAGTGTTGTGAATAGCAGAGATGATTTCGATTTGTTGCTGCAACGACTACAAGATCTAGTGTCGAAACAACGATCTATCGTCGATGGTGTCATGTCATTATGATCATTCATTTTATTTCTTAGGAGAGAAACACTTTACACACAATTTGTTTATTCAACTTTAGTTAGTAATACCAACAATCCATTATCATTTTGTATCTTACTTTAACCTACTCATATTATACTTTCTAAAAACTAGAAGGGATAAGGCACAAGTATCTCTAGACTATGATCGAAATTTCAGAGACATGTTTTAACTAAACTAAGGTCTTATTACCCCTGAACTTATTTTTTTGTAATTTTGTACACCTTTTGTCTTATGTGGCACACTCTGTGACTCCACACAATTGAGGCACGTGGGATATAATTGGATGCCACGTAAGCCAAAAAGATCGATGCACAAAATTACAAAAAAAAGGGTTAGGGGTAATAGGATCTTAGTTTAGTTAAGATGTGTCTCTGAAATTTCGATCATAGACTAGGATTTTTTTTGTACATTTTACCAAAAAATTATTAATTAAATTATTTATTAATAAGAATATTTTTGATTTTGCAAAATCATTTTTTATGATTCAGCCACCTTATTAATTAAATTATTTATTATTTTTTTTAAAAGGAAAAGGCTCAAATAACATAAATGAGCAAACTTTTAACGAATGACAAAGATGAACCTTTTTTCTCAAATGAAAAGAGCATTAATGAACAAACTTTTAACGAATGATATAAATGAACCTTTTTTCAAAGTTCAATAATATATTTCAACCTTTTCCTTATCAAATATAATGTGATAACATTAAATACAGTAAATAATTTATAATAATGACCGGTCACGGTTAATATACAAATTTAAATACTAAATAATATACTACCTGTAATTTTTGCAATGATCAAGTGTTAAACGTTAAGAAAAGAAAAATAATAAAAATGGGATAGGGGAATTTTTATGATGCAGATGTAGGTGCTTTGTTGAGATCACTTTGCCTTCATTGATAGTTTTTGGCGAGACCTTCTTGCTCCCGGAAGACTCCATTTTTATTTCCACTTTAATTGTTTTTGTAATATCTTTTTCACCCTTAATGTTTTAAGTTTTAACCTTAGAGTCAGTCTCATATTTACTAGTATTTGAAGAAATCTCCGTGTCCCACTTTAGTTTTTTATTTATAGGAGGTACGAATACTATAATAATCTATTGTACAAAAGTTATATATGAATTGTATTGTCAATGATTTAATTTAGCCTTTCATGTTGACAAGAGTATGTTAATATGAATATTTTTCTATCCTTTATATTTTGTGGGACATCTCTCTTTCACTTCTCTACTCACATGTTGGTTGACATATATATCCTCCATACGCTAAAGATAGCAAGCTATATAATTGTTAATTATTTGTCATTGATATTCTTCTTGCTTTGTTTTGGTCAAGAATGAAATATAAGGTATAATAAGTAGTATTTTAAGAAAAAATAAAGGTACCAACACGCTTCATTAGTTGAATTACGAAAATACGCTTCAAATCATATTATTCTAAATTACCTCGTAAACTAAAATAAAATAAAATCTACAAGCTAAGTTTATGGCAGTAAACAATTTACAACTTTTGACTAAACTCTATGAATGAGTACTAATTCATGCTTATAGTAAATAGAACAAAATGTTAATGGACATTTACGGCCTTCCAAAACCATGAAGAGTGATTTTCCTTCTCAGAAATAAACGAAGTATATTTCTCTTGTAATTAAATTTGATGCTAATCACAGTACCATATATAATTTTGCAAGATGTAAAACAAAAAAATTGCAACAGGGTGATGAGTATATGAGAGTGTCTAATTAAATGTGATTAATAAATTCATGAAAAATGAGCAGCCATTTGATCAATGACTAATTAAACAATTTGTTCAAATTTTAGTTCAATTGAGGCTTTTCGCTTATGAAAAGTATATAAGAACTATATGCTTTTTATTTAACCTAAATCGCTAAAATATAATACTATTATTCTTCGTTGATTGTTTGTAATACAAACAATCATAAGCAAAATCACTTCTAATTTTCAATTTGACATACTCTAAATATACATGCATGCTCCTAGCTTATAGTTGACTTATAATAATAATAAAAATTACAGTATCTCATTCTTATTTGGGATATTTGCTTATTAAAATCAATTGGTCACTGTTCATAATTTTATTACGTTAATTAGTTGTTTAGAGAGTTTCTTGCTCTCAAAATGAACAAGGGATCAACTACGGAACTTGTCAATTTTATTATATTTACTGAAGTAGAATATGAATTAATAACCGAGCAATGGAAAATACAAATGTATTTTTGGTAAACAAGCTCATAATATAATTTGGAATATTTTATATTTTTGGTAAACAAGCTCATAATTTAATTGTATAGTTCAACTTACCTTCTACTACTTGGAGTAGAGTTAGAGTTGAATTAGATTTGTTTAAATTGTATTAATTAAATAGCGTAGAGACAAAAAATAAAATAAAATACCTATCACCAACATGGATGGCCTCCCCCATTTGCCTGGAGATATTGTCAACTCCATCTTCTTTAAGCTTCCTGTGAAATCTGTTACACGATTCAAAAGTTGTTGCAAATCATGGTATGGTTGTATCGATGACGCCGACTTCATCAAGTCACATCTACATAAATTGTGTATCGATATTAGTCGTAAAAAAATTGTCTTGGTTAATTCAATCCTTCAACATAGAGAAGGAACACGCAAATTTAAAATTGTGTCAACGGAAGCATCAATTAATGCTGATTCAAAAGTTGTGTATCTGTATATCCCAGAATACTTTAGTGACTATTTTTCATTAGAAGTGGCTTGATCTTTATGACGTCATACGATCTTGGCTATTGTATGACATTATTGAATCCTGTGGTTGGAAAATACAAACTCATTCAAAATTCTCTTTTCAGTCAAAAGAAAAAGACAAATTGTTGTTCGGATACATCTCCAATATTTGGTTTTGCCTATGATTTTGTGGCTGAAGATTACAAGGTTATATGTGTACATTACTTGATAAACAAATACTTCAACAACTCGGTTAAAAATCAATGTTGGGGAGCAATTCACAACAGCACCTATCCAGTAATCAAGTTTCATTAAACGGTGGATGTCATACAACAGGGCAGTTATATCTTTCCATCTAGTAGACGAAAAATTTACTGTAACAGTAGTGCCAAAAACAGCCGACATTACATGTATTGGGTGATGGCGTCTGTGTTTTCACAACGGTTGGCGAGGAAAATTTGATTTGGTCGCTGGAGAAAGATAGGTATCAACAAGTTTCCTACTTTACTCTCACTCATTGGAATGCCTATATTATATTTACCGATTATAGGTATTAAATACCGCCCAGTAGGTGCCTTCCTATTTGTTAAGGAGAATGGGAACATACATACTATGGAGAAAGCATAATGGTTCTTTTATTGAGTATGATCTGTGGAAAAATGAATATACTGAGTTTAAGTCTATACAAGTTCCTCCTTTTGTGGCAAATAAGGCTTTGTACCGGGAAAGTTTAGTTTCTTTGAAGATTTCGTGGGATTGACTAGGTAGCAATTTCTAGTAGTATTAATTGATTGTCATTGTTTCTGTTTGATTTGTGGATAATGGTATATAGTAGCAAGATTTGAATGTAAAAATATGATGTTGAATTTCTACACAACAAGTCACTGATTTTGTCTGACTATCACCGTAACTTGTTTTTAAGACAGACTCTTATAGCCTGTTTTAAGACGACTCTTATAGGCTATATATAGGATTGCTAATAGAATGTCTTGCCTATTTGTTCAACTTTATACAAGTTTAAGTGTCTTCTTTTGCAAGCTCAAAGTTGGAGGGCATAAATGTGAGTAGACGTAAGTTAAAGATCATATGTATGTATGGCATAATACATAAATATACCTTTTAACTTGGCTTCAGACACTTAAACTTGCATAAAATTGAACAAGTAGACACATGAGTCCAATGTGACATAATATACGTAATACGCAAATTCACATGTAGAACACATGACTATTAACTTCATATATGGGCAGTAGAGTTTAATCTCATATCAAGTTGTAACACCTGCTAATTGCATGTAGTAGACAAGCAGTTAAGTATTTGTTTCCTCGAATCCCACGGTAGCTTACACACAGTAGAGTTTAATCTCATATCAAGTTGTAACACCTGCTAATTGCATGTAGTAAAGCAGTAAAAGTATTTGTTTCCTCGAATCCCACAGTAGCTTACACACACTAAAGTTTATGACTACATTGGTATTGAAGATAGTCTTTCCATTTACAAGGACTTTTCCACATTATTGACTCGCACAGATTGGAATTGATAGTGCTGCAGTAAAAATAACAATTATTAGTAAGGACTGACAAAACTTGGCTGACAGATTAGTGTATGGAATATTGTTCTTCTAGCACTAAACCTTTCCAATCAGTCACAATCAAGAAAAGGAGAAAATGATGGAGAAAGCAATATGACATATTTGGAATAGCATTGGATGTGAAATACCACAGATATTATATAATGAGTTTACCTTTTCCTTCCATTTAAAATCAACAAATTTGCAAAAGGGCTCCAATAGTGTGACTTGATCTCCTTGTTTAATCTGTCAACAAGAGTAGTTCGTTAAGTAATGATGTGAAAGTCTAATGGGGAGCTGGATAGGCAATACTTACAGAAACTCACTCTATGATGAGTTGATGTTAACCATGACTGTCATGACTCATAGTTCTTGTGCCATTTTTCATTTCTTTCCTTTTTCTCCTTCCACAATCAATAATTCATAGACCATGCCTTTCCTAGAAAACCTTTATTTATGTTACCTTACTATTTGCTTATTTCATTTTAGTATAGGAATATGGTAGTCTATATGTCACCACAACAATCTGAAGTAGGATAAATATTCAAAGATATGACATTTATTCACTAGATAATGTTAGGATTTGAAACTTTTGAGAGTATAGATAAGGTTCAGAAGAGGAACTTTTCATTCATATTCAGCTTTCAAAAGACATACATACATATATCTATATAAGCTTTTCCAAAGTTAGTAGAGGACCATACATATCCAACCACTATTGACTTTGTTACAAAACATATTCCATAAAACAAGGACTACCTTTCCTTTACATACTTAATATAATATTTTAAAAAAGAACAATTAAACAAAAACCATCTAGAAATATCTCATTTTCTAACACTCCTCCTTGAGATTTTTCTTGGATACTCCCAACTTAGCCCTTAGAACTTCAAATTTCCCCTTAGGAAGAGCCTTGGTCATGATGTCTGCAATCTGCTGATTTGAGCTGCAATGAACAAGTTGAACTTTGCCATCCTTCTCTGCTTGCCTGATAGCGTGAAACTTCACATTTATATGCTTGCTACGACCATGTTGCACTAGATTTTTGGCCATAGATATTACTGACTTGTTGTCAACCTTAATGACAGTAGCTTCAATGTCATTTTGCTCCAGATCACGTAGAATTTTTCTTAACCATAGAGCCTGATTAGTTGCACCAGCATCGGTGATGAGCAGAAGATTGAGCTACCACCTCTTGCTTCTTTGAATTCCATGAGAACATGCCTGAACCAAGTGTAAAAGCATATCCAGAAGTGCTTTTCATATCATCAACGCTTCCTGCCCAATCACTATTTGAATAACCCATCAGTTGCCCTTTCTCTTCCCTTTTAAACCAAATACCATCATCAGCAGTTCCTTTGATATATCTCAAAGTTCGTTTAGCAACACCAAGATGAACTTGACTTGGAGCTTGCATAAACCTCGACAATAGACTTGCCGCGAACATGAGATCAGGTCTTGTTGCTGTCAAATACAACAAACTACCAATCAGACTTCTATAAACTGTTGGATCAACCCTGTCACCTCCTTCAAACTTCAAAATCTTTTCATTGTGAACCAGTGGGGTCGGTACAGGCTTGCACCTCTCCATCTTGAACCTTTTAAGTATATCCCATGCATATTTTCTATGAGAAATGAAGATTCTATCAGTAGCTTGATGAATCTCCATTCCCAAAAAGTAACTCATTTCACCCAAATCTGACATTTCAAACTTGGTCTCCATTTCTTGCATGAACTGATTCACCATAGCTTCATTGCTTCCTATTATCAGAAGATCATCAACATAGAGTGACACCACAAACACATCTCCTCCTTTAGCCTTCTTCACATATAAAGTGGCTTCATTTTCACTTCTCTTGAAGCCACAATGAATGAGATGATCATCAATCTTACTGTACCATGCTCGAGGAGCCTGCTTTAATCCATACAATGCCTTATGAAGTTGGTAGACTTTATCCTCCATTCCTGCAACTTGAAAGCCTTCTGGTTGATCAACATATATCTCCTCCTGCAACAGTTCATTTAAGAATGTCGATTTCACATCCAAATGATACAACTTCCAATACGATTGAGTTGCCAAAGCAAATAGCGACCTTATTGTATCATGTCGTGCAACAGTGCAAACTTGTCTCCATAATCTAGACCTGCAACTTGCGCGTAACCTTTCACAACAAGCCTTGCTTTGTATTTATAAACTGAGCTATCTGGATTAAGTTTGGTTCCATAAACCTACTTCACCCCGATCACATTTCTGTTTTTGGGTTTATCAACCAACTTCCAAGTATCATTCTTTTCTATCATACCAATCTCCTCCTTCATGGCTTCAATCCAAACTTCATGTCTTGATGCCTCTTGATAGCTATTTGGTTTCGAGATAGCAACATTACATCTTTCATATATCTCGGAAAGAGACCTTGTCTTCAAAATTGGCAAATCAAGTGATGATTCCTCGTCTGATTCTTCGTCTTCTTCCAGAGTTTCAGACCCAAATGATTGGATTTCAGGCAACGGACTCAAGTTCTGAAAAACTGCATTATCTTTCTCAATTTGCTCCTTATCCCAGTTCCAATAAGCATGTTCATCCACGACTACATCTCTTCGGATTGAAATACTTTTTGTTTGCAAGTTGAAAACTCTATAACCCTTGGCTTGTGATGAATAACCAATAAAGATCCCCAATTCACCTTTTGGTTCAAGTTTGCTTCTTTTGACAGAAGGAACATGAGAATAGCATGTCGAACCAAAAACTTTTAGATGCTTGGCAGATGGATGTATTCCACTCCATGCCTCAGTAGGAGTCTTTTCATCCACAACTTTTGTTGGCAGCCTATTTAACAAATACACTGAAGTATGAATAGCTTCTGCCCAAAACCTTTGTGGCAGTTTCTTTTCCAGCAACAAACACCTAGCCATTTCAACTACTGTTCTGTTCTTCCTCTCCGAGACTCTATTTTGTTTGGGCGAATAACTTACTATCAACTTGTGATCAATCCCCATATCTTCACAATACTTATTGAACTCATTTGAAGTGTATTCGCCACCATTGTCTGATCTCAAAGCCTTTAGCTTACAACAACTTTGTCTTTCCGCAAAAGCTCTAAATTTCTTGAAAACTGAAAATACTTGAGACTTGTTACTCAAAAAATACACCCAAGTCATCCTTGTTAAGTCATCAATAAAGAGCACAAAATATTTATTGTGTCCCTAAGATGATGCCTGCATAAGTCCACACACATCAGTGTGAACTAGTTCAAGTTTTTCAGTTGCCCTTCATGTAGCACTTTTATGAAATGATTTCCTGTGTACCTTACCCATCTGACATGACTCACAAACTTCTTTGGACAGTGAAATCTCAGGTAAATCCTTAGTCAAGCCCTTTTCATACATAGACTTTAAAGTACCATAGTTAAAATGACCATATCTTTTGTGCCACAAATACTTGAGACTTGTTACTCAGAAAATACACCTAAGTCATCCTAATTAAGTCATCAATAAAGAACACAAAATATTTATTGTGTCCCAAAGATGATGCCTGCATAGGTCCACACATATCAGTGTGAACTAGTTCAAGTTTTTCAGTTGCCCTCTATGTAGCACTTTTAGGAAATGATTTCATGTGTACCTTACCCATCTGACATGACTCACAAACTTCTTTGGACAATGAAATCTCAGGTAAATCCTTAGTCAAGCCCTTTTCATACATAGACTTTAAAGTACCATAGTTAAAATGGCCATATCTTTTGTGCCACAACCATCTCCCATCTAAAGGAAAAGTTTTATCCACCATTTCTACTTTAACAATCAAACTATCTTCAGAGTCAAATATCAAACAATGTTTGTCCTTAAAAAAATAAGGAATAGCCTTTAGACATCATTTGAGCCACACTTAACAAGTTACATGCTAAAGAAGGAACATACAACACATCATGTATAAACTTTGTACCTTGTGTAGTCTGAAAGGCAACTGAACCCTTTCCAAGTGCATCTACTGTTCACCATTTCCCATCCTTACTTTAGTTTTGATTGACTTGTCAAGTGTATGAAACATGAGCTCATTGTGTAACATATGACTCGTACATCCACTATCTATGAACCATGAGAATTTGTTGGTTGTGTTTTCTTCATGCAAAGCCATAAACAAGCTTTCTTCTTCATTTTCAGACTTTTCAACAAAATTTGCCTGCTGCACATGGTTTTGTTGTGGTTGATTCCCGCCCTGGCCCTGCAATTTTTCTCAATATGACCCATCTTTCTACAAAATCTACATTAAATCGGTGGCTTTCCTTTGAACCAACAATCTTTTTCTTGATGATTGGTTCTTTTACAATGGTTGCAAGGTGGAAACTTTCCTTTCTTTGAAGGTTCCTTCCATGTTTTCCCCTTTGCTACTTTATCTTCATCCATCCTTCTATTGTCCTTCACTGGCAGCTTGCCTTTATGCTTTGCCTGAAACGCCACTTCAGCTACTTCTTCATCTCTTATACTTGATCTTTGTTCTTGAGCCTGCAACTTGCTGATCAGTTCTGCCACAGATAAAGTCTTCAAATCACAAGATTCTTCTATTGCTGAAATCTTGGACTCAAACCTTGCTGGTAAGCTTATCATCATCAGCACCTTTGAATCTGGAAAGGTTACACCAAACAACCTTACTTTGTTTACAATCTTCGTTAGTTTGGCAGAATACTCTTTCACATTATCTCCTTCTTTCATCCTTAACATCTTAAATTCTCTTTTGAGAGTTAAGAGTTTGACAGTCTTCACTCTGTCACTTCCATCAAACTCCTCTTTTAGCTTCTCCCATACTTCTTTAGGTGTTCACAAGTCATTATTCTTGTGTAAATCACATCTGAAAGTGCTGAATGAAGACATGTGAGAGCCTTGGGTTTCCTTGACTTCGCATCTTCATAATTCTTCATTTGTGCAACAGTTGGATTTGGTCCAAGTGGAAGAGGATCATCTTCACTTTCAATTGTTTCCCATAGACTAAGAGCTTTGAGATAAGTCTTTATATTTATCACCCATATGTGATAATTTTCTCCTGTAAATATAGGAGGGCCTGCACCCAAGAAGTTGTTGGATGCCATGTTACTGCTGCTCAGCTGTCACCTTAGAAGGAGAAAAAACCATAGCTTTCTTGCCTTCACAAATCCCTCAAGAAGAAGGGCTCTTGATACCACTGTTAGGATTTGAAACTTTTGAGAGTAAAGATAAGGTTCAGAAGAGGAACTTTTCATTCATATTCAGCTTTTAAAAGGCATACACACATATATCTACATAAGCTTTTCCAAAGTTAGTAGATGACCATACCTATCCAACCACTATTGACTTTGTTACAAAACATATTCCATAAAACAAGGACTACCTTTCCTTTACATACTTAACATAATATTTTTAAAAAGAACAATTAAACAAAAACCGTCTAGAAATATCTCATTTTCTAACAGATAATAATTGGGTGGGGCTGACACAAACCAAAATCAGATACATATATAAAGAGATGATATTCAGGCTCACTTATGAAGTGGCAAATGTAATCTTCTTTAATTACATACAGTATTAAAGAAGAGAGGTTCCCTTTAAACTAGTTTTTCATCTAGAAAGTGCAAAATCCTTCGCTTATTTTTTAGGCATGTTACTGCTGCAACAGTATAGCAGCAAACTTATCTGTTGATTTACTTATCTTGGTTTCTCCAAGATACTCTATTTTACCAGACAACTTTTTTCTAGGAATTAAGATTTCAACAGATGTACCAAGAAACATTAAAACAACATAATGTAGTGCTTACCGCTTCTTCCTGTATCCCAAACACTAGAAGGACAAAACTGTTCCCATCGGAGTCACAGAGCACATAGTATCTGTTTGAATGAGAGTACACATTGAGAAATAAGTATTTAAGCTTAAACTAGGGCTGCTCAGCCTAGGAAATTCCCACTTTTAAAAGAAATGCTCAAAATGATCATTGATTCTTCTAGATGAAGCAACTTACAATGGAACACCATACTCATACTTAAGCACCGAACTACTCCCATAACTACAAGCCCTTTGTTAGGGCCTTTAGCTAAGACATCCAAGGTTGCTTTGTTATAGGAAGGATCCACTGCCAGTAAACACATTATCTCAACTAAATAGATAAATAGATAAATCAATGTTTATAGTTAAATTATGAATAATGTAAAGCCTTACAATCAATATCAACGAGTGACTGGATCAGGGAAGCAAAGCTTGTCTCCGTACTCTTTCCCTTACTCTTTCTCTTTCCCTTTCCTTTACTCTTTGCCTTACTCTTCCCCTTTCTATTTTCATTACTCTTACCCTGAAAAGCAGGATCACATAATTTAAATGCATCCTTCACAATGTCATTCATAATCTCTTAACGACTCAAAAGAAGAAAACATTTAAAAACTAAGAATCTAAGGCATTATTTTTTAGAAGACTATATCATAACATTCATGTTTCTTGAAACAAAATCAAGAAATGATAGCAGAAGAAGGCATCATGTTTCATTACCTCATTTTGTTTTCTTCTAGATATGTCTTATGCTTAACAGTTAGAAATTTTTTCCAAATGGATACCTCCTTGAGACCTTCTGCAACTATTTTGGATGTAGTAATAAATTTTCCTTTACTCTTTGTTAATATTATTTATATGTAGCAGTAAGTGAAAAGAATTCAGAAAAAGTAGGAGAAACTGAACCGACCTTTCTGGGGCAGCCATAGGATAGTTACCAAGTTGATCAATTGTATTACCAACTTGAATATTCCTATCCAAATAGCTCTTAATTCCACATAATCATAGCTTCCTATTGCAATTCCCTAGCCTCTACTTGTTTAGCAATATTCCCAAAATCAATCAATCAACTACACTTCAAACTTACACATTAAGTCAATTTTAGAAAGCATGACTATTTTTTAGTGTTTTCCTGTCATACCATAAAATCAAATTTCATGTTACATCTGTCCCCCTAGCTATCATTAGTACAATGTTACCAAAAGGACTACCTCATCATACATTATTGTCACGACCCAAAAAAGGACGTGATGACACTCGTCTTATCCCACCAAGACAAGTCAGCCTAACACTCACCCATTATAATAAAATGTAGAAATTTCATAATTAACTCAAAAATACCCCCAAAATCTGGTTGTCACGTGTACAAGCCTCTAAAGTATTACAACAGATTTGAAAGAAAACGTAAGTCTCAAATGATGTTGTCTCTAAAATAGAACAATATCATAAATGGGAGTAAGAAGGTCCGCTGAGATGACAAATAGCTATCTCACAAGTCTCCAAGAAGCCTCGGAAAATAAGAGAATGGAAAATACCATAAAATCCAGGCTTGTAACCTACGAATTTTTTTTATAGAAGCAAGGGGTGAGTACCAAACCACACGGTACTCAGCAAGTATACCTCTAAACACAAGCTAAGGGAATAAAATACGAATACTTCTTACACCCCAACCGAACCTCCACAACTACAACCTGCATAAAACCATCCCAACCTAACAATTCACAGTTTACATAGCACCCAACTCAACAACAATCACTTTAAACAATTACATATCCTCAACAACAAACTCAATATTCACCAATCACAATCTTCACAAAAAAGCACTTACAAATATCAGCAACACAGAAGATCAAGTTCATCAAATAGAGATAATCAAACATCAAGTACTTTTCAACCACCAATAAAACACATAATCATCAACAATGAATGATGCTATGGAATGCAATGCAATATGACACCATGAAATGATATGCCTCAGAACACCAAGTACTCTCTCAACCGTATATACATGATACTCCTTGGAAATACATCGAGAGTTCATGACCTATGGGGGACTTGCGAGGTCCATATATCGACACAGACGATCTCCACGTGTCTGTGCGGACGATCTCAATGCACTATCATAAATCAAACAAATTTCGCACGGACGATCTCAACGTGCCCAAATTATAATCTTAACATCTCACCATCCCCAGCACGGACGATCTCCACGTGCCCAACTTATACTCAATCTCATGTCAATGCATGTGCAGAATATGATTTCAATAAAAGGGATGATGCATCTCAATCAAATATCAATATGATATGTAATCACCTCAGCTATCACCAGTATACAGGTTCAATAAAGAACACAATCACACATAATAAATCAAGTCAGTTAATCACATTGCCTTGTATTACCCCTTTTTCATCATTAGAATTAATCAATGTGGACAATTCAACCCATCACCAAATCTCATTACCCCCAAACACATATTACAAGGATATACACGAATTCCACACACTTAACAAGGGTTTAGAAATCCACTTGCCTCAAATAATCGAACAATCACTCCGGTACTTGAGTCTTCCATTTTTGTTGTACTTCCAACTCGAAGCAATCTATTCACATGAATAATCACAATAAGATTTCAAAACTAATAACACCATAGTACTATAGGTTTAGCCTAGACCTAAAAGTTCACCCAAACCTAAAATCAAGTTCTTATATTTGGGTGCCAATTGACATGTCAACTCTCATTTTTTCTCAAATTCAAGCCTAAGGTTAAGACTACAACTTTAATTTCTTTCATATAATATAATCCACCCGATATTTAATTACATATCTCAATATATCAAAACTTGGAATTATAATGTGATGATAAAAACATTTTTTTTAAAGAAAAAGAACCGAACCAAAGTATTGACCGAAAACAATTTGTTGAGTCAAATTTGCCATTACACTCATCATTATCACATAAACCTCATAACTACCCTATCATAAGGCTATTAGTGGCCAATCACGTGTCATAGTTCTCCACTAACATCTTTATATAAAAAAGAAAGCACCATTGACAATTAATCTGAAACAATTCCAACTTTCCAGATTGTTACTCTAACCCATTGCATATACCAATCTCACTCTCTCTTCCTCACCTTATGACTACCTTATAATCATTCCAATAATTACCTAAAACAATTACCCACTATAACTTGTCCCCAAATTCAAAGAACCCACGTGTAGCAACATTAATTGAAAGCAATAATAACTTCTAAAATTAGTATGCTACTCCTTATCCTACCCTTGAAAACATATTAATTGATTCATGAATTTACAATTCATTACGTATTTAAAGAGTTCCAATTTGAAATCTCACCTGGATGCAGTTCGCAACTTGCGATGCCGAAACCCTTGTCCACTCCTTCTTCCCGTTTTTACTTCCTTTCTCAATTAATTATGTACTAAAAGTGATAAATTTAACTCACTTATTTTATTAAATATAGGCTAAATGGTATAGGGTTTTAAATAATTTATCACTTTAGCCCATTAACTATCGATTAAGTCATTTATCTACAATTATCCATCAATTAATTAACTCAAGTTAAACAAATAGTTTAAAATTCTCAAAAATGCCATACCAGGTTATTACATTATCCACCACTAAAAAACATGTTCGTCCTCGAACATAAAGTAAAAGAAAGAAGAAAGACTGGCGTTATCAAAAGCCTAAGTATGACCTACCAGTTAGTGTTCATCTTTCTAAGTAAGCTCTTCCTTAAGACCATTCCATCAAGATCATCCGCTAAGAACTGAACTTCAAACCTTGGAAGATCTATAAATCAAAAGTGATTATTAAGCCACAACTAACTCATGAACCCAATCTAAACTCAAACTCATTTGACCTTAACACAACCATCATGACGAATCTTTTCTCGCATAACCAAGATAACCTTTTGAATCAATATTGACTACAACCAGAAGTGATCTTGAATCAACCATCAGACACTCATAATGCACAAACCATTACAGATCTTATCAAGATTCCTTTCTCACAACACAATCTTTCCATAAACTTGAGTTATAAAAATTGGATCTTTAGACATTGAGTACTCATCAGGAGAGAATCAAACTTATCTAACCCAAAGAAGGAAATGATCAAGTAACCACCCAACAAACAATACATCCAAGTATACAAAACCTCTAACAGTACTCCTAGACAATTGTAACTCTTCATAGTAGCTCTTATATAAGTTCTCATAAGAAAGGTTGTGTGTGTAGAACTACCGGTTAACTTTGACTATCCCAAACAACAACAAATCTATCATAAGTGAAATGACCAAGTCTGTCCAAGGATCCTACCCTATCAAGAAGAAATAAGAGGATCGGTGCATCCGATCCACCACTAAGAATTCACCCATAGAAGTAAAAACACATGTGGGCGTATGCAACGAATCATACTCCAAATCATGTACGAAATGAAATAGGTGGTCACATATGAATGTACGAAAGTAAGGTCGAATAACACAAGATACTCCTTCCATGGTACCCATATAAATAAAGTTCCAATCATCTAACTCTATCTCTCAATTTTTAGCCACTCACAATCAACCAGTCATAATACCAACAAACATCATAACCACACTAGCCATTTACTTTACTCTCAACCTTCCACTAGTATCAAAGTCTTCTTTGCAAACACATCGTCGCCTCCAATTTTTTTTGAATTATGGCTCCCTCTCTTTCCATTTAAGCATTTCATGACATATACCGGTCACACCCAAGACTGATAGCACTAATTCCAGATCTAAAAGTACTTTACCATCGAGATACAACAATTGAATCACACTCAATGTCAACTCCACGTAATTTTTCAGATACCAAATTTAAACTAATATTCAAAACCATCATATATCTTGTACCAACACTTAAGAAATTCTTGGTCACTCCAATAATTCGGTATACTATAAGCCCATAACCTCTATTTACCATTCAGTGTCTATGAAATGAATCACAACAGTCTTGTAGTCCCATTTAAAAGAGTTGTTTTAATTCCCTAAAAATTCTCAATAACCATGTATAACTGTAGGTCCATACTGTTGCGCATCCATAAGTCACATACTATAATTTGAACAATCTAGCCTGCCATAACCATGTAGAATCTTTCACACATCATTGTTTGTCATCCAAATCTAAACTCAATCTTCATTAAAGTCATTGATAAACCCCTAGACAGTTTGTACCGAATCAATCCACATTGCATAATCATTTCTAAACTCAAAGACGAAAATTCCTACAACCTTTCAACTTCAAACCAAAAATCTATACGAGATGACTTATTCCTTCAGCTTTTTTAAATTCTTTCCTTGACGCAAATTTCAAGTACTTTGAACTCTTCAATACACCAAAATTTTATTCTTTTTGCTAACTCACTTACCAGTCTTATTCTTTGGTCAACAACCCATGTCATTTTTGCCTTATCCTCTAAACCATAACATTATGTGAAACCTCCCTTAGGTCCTTTAACAATCAAAAGTAACCCAATTTACGACTCAAATTATGCGCAGGTCCTTCCAAATGCTCAATACTTAATGCGATCAATCATTTCTTACCTTACCAATTCATACCTTGACAAAACAGACTACCACGAACATAAATCACCATGAAAAACTTGAATTTCGTTCCCAACCGTGTAACACAATCCTGTTATCTATAAACACTAGCTCATACATTGAAGATTTTTATGAATTCTTGTATCTTAGCTTTTCATTAATCGCCTTTCCATCGAACTTAGCATATCCTCATCTACAAATCCAATCATACTCATTATCAACCTCAAAACCACAAAAGAACTTATCATCACAACTCAAGCTGAACGCATGTAGGCTTCTTTCTCAAATCTTATCCAACAACTTTTAATCTATATGAATGACATGTAAAACTATCATAATAATCTGGGGAAATCAAATGGAATCATGTGTTTCTTAATCCAATTATCCACTATTGCTGAAGATACATCTTTGGCCTTTACAATCAAAGTAAATATCCTTGTTCTCTCCTCAATCTGAAAGCTAAATTATATCTCACTAATTCTTTTCATTTATGACTCTAGCTCATTTCAATTCAATTCAAGGAGTGTTTTAATACATCCTACAACTTTTCATACAACTACATTACTCATCAAATAGTGGAAAACCACAACATTAGATGCTCACAAGTCGTTATTACCATACAAAATCATTTAACCAACCATCTTTATTATATAGTTTCATCTCAATCACAATCCATCACAAACATCTATTACCATCATGCTTAGCTAGCTCTTGTCATCACCACGAAGTCAATCTTTTCATCAATATGACACCTTAAACCCATTTATACCAATCCAATCCAAAGGACTAACCCACCTTTATACACACTTTCTTACTAAAATTTTCAATTACCTTCACATAAGTATACTTTCTAGGACTTCCTTTATCTATAAGCTTGTCATTCAAATATCAATCCGCTTTCTTGGACCTTATGATGAAATCACTAGTCCTTATTTAAACCCTCGGGATATACTTCACAACCTAAATGCATTAATACCATACCAATGATCCACAACTAAAACCATTCTTATAAACAAAGCTTAACCCATGCAGTAACAAACTAATTGGTTTCTCAAATGTAATTGCAACACCGAATCTCATTATACGAGCAGGTGAAACAACTGGTATCTCTTTAAGTAGTTAGTATTCATACTTGACAATCGACATATCCATTTTCATATATCACTAGTACCACATGGTAGTTAGACCGGCCTTGTTGTATGGAGAGGAGTGTTGGCCAGTCAAGAACGCACATGTTCAAAAAATGCATGTTGTGGAGATGAGGATATTGAGATGTATGTATGGGCACACTAGAAGCGATAAGATTAGGAATGAGGTTATCCAGGAAAAGGTGGGAGTGGCCTCAGTGGTGGACAAGCTGAGGGAAGCGAGACTGAGATGGTTTGGACATGTGAAGAGACGGTGCGCAGACGCCCCAGTGAAGAGGTGCGAGGGGTTGGTTGTAGAGGGTACGCGGAGGGGTAGAGGTAGGCCTAAGAAGTATTGGGGAGAGGTGATTAGACAGGACTTGGCTCAGTTTGACCTGACCGAGGACATGACTCTAGATAAGAAGGAGTGGAGGTGGCGTATTAAGGTTGAAGGTTAGTAAGGTTAACGTGTTGTTTCCCTTGCGAGGGTATGGGTTGGTAGCGTTGGTAGTAGTCCTAGCCTTGAACTTGTAGTTCTTGTCTGTGATACCTATAGCCTTATGTTGTTTACTGCGTTTCACTTCTCATAGTATTTCATTGATGTTATTGTCTCCTTTGTTGATTATACACTATCTTTCTTATTGGATGTTATGTTTTATACACTGTTTTCCTCTCCTTTTACTTGGATTTGATGTACTTGAGCTGAGGATCTTTCGGAAACAGTCTCTCTACCTCCACGAGGTAGTGATAAGGTCTGCATACACTCTACCCTCCCCAGACCCCACCTAGTGGGATTTCACTAGGTATGTTGTTGTTGTTGTACTAGTACCACATTGTGAAGTCTATTAAATCCACCACTAGAACACATCATACCTATCGAGAAGATTGTACCCAAATAGCCTACACATTCCTGCCCCATTAAGTAACTAACATACACTACCAAATCTGTTCGGTCTTTCGTCCAAAGCGATATGCATCCCTTCGTATATCAGGTCAATAACAAGAGTAACATATTCTCTAACTCTAAATAAGTAAGTATCGGTACCATTATAGTAACGTATTATTACCCTTTTTATATACACTCAATCTATGAAAGATTCTAACCTTAATTGGCGCAACATCATTAGCTAAGCAACCCATATATGTTATGACAACTATACCAATTGTATTTTCCAAGGATACACTATTCATTATCTAGCCATCCTTTTAATCATTCCACTTCCAATTGTCAAACCACTCCAGATATTGTCTATACCACACAAGTACTAATCTAACTACTAGATGACTAGCCTATATATATATAAGACACTCATGAAGTCCCTTAAACCATTGTTAAACCTAATAGTTTATTTATCCTCAAAGTGAATCATCAAACCATAACCTCATGCAATTCCTTCAAATTGAACATTATAAATATGGCCACACATCATCTCCACAAGTATATCACTTCAACCTTGGTACCATATCTAACATCCAAAAATTACACGATAAACCAATGAATCAGAAGAGGAATCACGCACGAGTCATCACTATAAGTGAAAGATAATGGAATGAGGTGATAAGAATCAAGTCGAACCAAGGACGCACGATAGAGATTCAAAAGGTGAAATTTTTTCCTAAAAGTCACTATAGCCTCTCTAAGATAAGTAAAGACGTCTTTGTACCGATCCTCGAGACTCTACTTAGACTCGGCTTGTATACACGTGAGACCTATGAACCTCAAACTTTGATACCATGTTGTCACGACCCAAAAAAGGACGTGATGGCACTCGTCTTATCCCACCAAGACAAGTCAGCCTAACACTCACCCATTATAATAAAATGCGGAAATTTCATAATTAACTCAAAAATACACCCCAAATCTGGTTGTCACGTGTACAAACCTCTAAAGTATTACATTATATTTGAAAGAAAACGTAAGTCTCAAATGATGTTGTCTCTAAAATAGAACAATATCATAGACGTGATTCTTAACTCCTAGACAAAGGTAACTAATTCAATGAGAAATTACCTGTAAAATTTCCTGTGCTTCCTTTAAGTACATCCTGTGTAAGTATCTCCTATTTTACAAAGAATTCTTCTATTTCAAATCATGTCTTTTTCATTTAGTTTACCGACTTTTGTCTTATCTGTAAAGTTACCAGTGTCTTCTTCTTGAGTGGTTTCATTCCTTTGGATCTTTACATATCAACAAAGATCCTAATGATTCTCAAATTCTGAGAGAGCCAAGCGAAAAATAAAATTAGAAAAAACAGAGTTGCAAACTTGATACATGGTCTCTTGTCTTTTTTTTTCTCCAATTCTTCAATAGCACAATCATGAAAATATGAGGCTATAATTAGCAAGAATCGAAGCCACAATCTCATTGAAAATCCCATATGATAGAATAGTTCATCAGTAAAAACCCAATATTTTTCTTCAAAAACTTACAAGGCCACACTCGCATTGAAAATCTGGCTTTGATTTTATTGTATTGATTCTTTTCTGAAATGGGGTAGAAAATTAGAAGAAACTCCCAAATATATAAAAGAACAAACCAGCCACGCTTACAGGGAGCTAATATTGTACATCTAAGTTTAATGTTAAAATAAAGGAAAACTATGTACAGAGACAAGATTGACAAAACTACTTACAACTTTTTCGAATGCTTCTAATGACATTAGAATAGCATGGTCATTCCATCTTCCATCCAGGATAAAGGAAGTAAGATATGCACTTCCTAATTCATCTATCAACCATGTAACTATAATAAGACTGAGGAAGTAGACAAACATCAGGCAAAACATTTGGCAAAGCTGAGAGCGATTAAAGCAGTTCCTATTTTAACTAGATACAGTTCTCAGTCTTACAGTAACAACGACATCCTTCGGGGTCTTTCAATTTGATTTCCCTTTCTGCATATTTGATACATTCTTCAATATGATGTTGAGGATCTTTCGAAACTGTGAAAGGTATATCATGTTCAAGATCTTCCGGAACTGTGAAAGGTATATGCAATCAGATAAGCAGATCAACAACAACCACAAACAAATAAAGTGAATATACTTGAGATTTTCCCTGGAGAATTGTAAATTAACGTGAAAAAAGATGAAAATTGCACCACGTCACCCTGTGCACACATCAATTCAAGGTATGCAAGATGACGTAAAGTCCTGGCGTCCTCTTCCTAAATCAAATAAAAATAAGTACCTATCAGGTAACGTTCAAATTTAGAGAACCAAAAATCTAGAACAGCAGTGAAATAACCTTCCCAAGGACAAAGAGAAAGCAATTTCTAGCTGTAGAGTAATCTCCTTTCTTAGATATGCAGTCACCGAGGGCATTCAAGCAACCAGCAAATCATGATTCAATTCAGTCTACATAAAATTAACCGTCAGAAAGAAACCAAACCTAAATTCAAACAATGTAATTGTGCTTTCACTCGTAACATTCTTTAGATGATCCTCCACTTTTGTCGCGACCCAATTTCTCAAGTCATGATGGCACCTACTATAACCCACCAGTAGGTAAGCCAACCCGTAACCTGGAATAACAAGTAATGGGTCTGAGGGTAGAAACTAAACAAGAGTAGGCAAATAACAATATAAACAGGCAGAAGAAAACCAAAACATATATACAAATAAAGATCCCTCCCAGAACCAGGAAGTCACTGATACATAGCTACTACAAAATGAGTACAAGTCCCAAAAGTGGACAATAGAGATTAGACTGTTTCGAAAGGTAAAAGACAAGTCTATATATATACAGATGTAAACTGAAATAGTACAAAACGTCGTGTGCTCACCCCCGTCTCCGGATCAGTCTGCTCTAAGCTCGATCAACGCTGGCTACTAGTGCCAGGACCTGCATCACGAAACAGATGCAGAGTGTAACATAAATACCAAAATAACAGGTACCCAGTAGGCATCATAGGCTGACTGAACTTGAAAAGTAAAGGCAATATGAAAAGAAGGAATACACAAATCGAGGTCAAGAACAAAATCTAACTAACAAAGGAATGCACACGAGTGTACAAAAAACTAACTAAAGTAATCTATAAGCTAACTACACCTAACTGGACCCCATAAGCCCAGAAGGTACACTCATGCGCAAGTTAAATAAAAATCCAAACGGACCCCATAAGTTCGACGAGTACACAGAATGACTAAAACTAAAGAGAATTGCATATAAGAACCCAAGAACAAAGAACATTGAACCAGAACCTCAACCCTAATTAGCAGAATCTGACAGTACAAAAGCCGGACCTCGAATCGGATGCTCAGTAGAAGTACCCAAGTAACCAATCACAAATAACAAGTATAAGAGGCCGGAACTCTAACCGGATGCTCTATAAAAGTACTTGGGCAATATAGGCCGGAACTCTAACCGAATGTTCTATATAAGTATCTGGGCAATAGAGGCCGGAACTCTAACCGGATGCTCTATATAAGTATCTGGGCAATAGAGGCAGGAACTCTAACCGGATGCTCTATAAAGGTGCCACTGTAGCTGCTGAAAGAGTCCCACTCGATCTATTCTCATAAATGTCCATGGATCGTCGTCTACACCTAGCCATTCAATGAAAGTCCTTGGAACCGAATTGAAAATCAAATTCAAAACGCGAAGCAGAACTAGTGTCGCCGACGTAACTCTTGAAGCTACAATATCGGGGAAACAAGGATAACTATCATCGGAGCAAATGTATCGCCTAGCTAAGGCCCAAACCATCAGGATCAAGTCTGCTACATCAGTCTACAGGAATCTAAGTCGTCCGAGCGACATCAGGACAAAACTAAAGCCTATCGGATCCGAATTATGTATTTCTAAGGCAAGCCCTAGTCAAACCTAAACTACGGCCCAAATGCTTTAACAAATAGTAAATTAAGCATGCATGCACTCCACATAGCGAGGAGGGTCAATTAATAACACAAAGCATGCTCACAATTACTCGATAATTCTCAAAATAGGCCGAAAACATGATTTCCAAACACCTATGCATGATTCAATCACTACCAACCCAAATCCCAACTAATCAACATGCATTCACACTCTTAAGCTCAATCTAAGAGAGGTAAACTGTAGCCTACCTGTAAGCCAATCACACGCACTCCAAAATGCCTTCTCCAAAGCTTTCCCTTTCCCAACATCCTCGAAATGCTGCCCCGCCATAAAAAAGAGAGTCACAATGCTATTACGGTCGTTTAGACACCAAAATCACAGTAAACGGAGATGAATCAATTTCGGGGTCAAAACGAAAAAAGTAGACCCGCATTGGAAATTCCAAAATTAACCCCAAAAACGGGTCCTAACCAGTTCTCCCAGCTCACGTTCCAAAATGGGATACAATTCGGGGCTCGGGAACACACAATATCAACATGCAACTAAAACCCAAATTTTCTCAAAAATTAAAAATGGGACAGCAGTTGAATCAGTGTATTTACCAGAAACTGGAGGTCTAGAGTGAAAAGAGACAACACCACGACGTTCTCCTCAAAAAACCACTCAAGATTGCCTCAAAAATCACTGTAATCGGACCTAGAAAGGCTGAGAAAACAAGTCTCAAAATCTTACTAAATCAAGCTCACAAAAGGGTCGTGGCAGCAGTTGTTTTACAAAAATTACCTCAAACGGGGACTCCAAATCACTATCCGAGCTCACCAACGCGTTTTCCTCAAAAAATCTTACAACTTTGCCTTTTGAATCGCCTAAATCGGTTGAGATATGAGAGAGTTATGAAGGTTTGAAGTTTGGGAATGTTTGCTGGTTTTCTACATTTAAATAGCAGATTTTTGCAATTTTTCCAAAACTAAAAAAAAACTCCGATGGGGCTCTCCGAATTCGTTCGGAACCCCGTGCAGGCAAACAAGATATACAATCACACTAAATTCAATATTTCAAGCTCAATGGCGCAGTCGAAACTTCCATTAGAGGTCATCTCGATAAAAAGTGGGCCCCACTTCCAAAAGCCATTTTAAGTCAAAAACTATAAAGAGCTCCGAAAAATATCAAAAACCTCGAGACAAAAAAGAAAGGTCAAACCAGACCAAACTTAACATTCCAGAGCTAACCGCGCTAACGGAATTTTCATTTGAGTGCGTTTTCCAAGAATGTTGACCAAAGTCAACCTTAAGCCAAATTTCGTGGGCTAAAATGCCTAATCGTACCGACTCACACTGAAAACCTCGAGAGTCAGGCCGACCATGCTACTAGCCTAAAATGACCCTTCCGGAGCTGATGAAATCATCAGAATTGGATTCCGATGTCATCTTCTCAAACTTTTGATCGAAAATGTTCGTTTAAGGTTCATAAGCTCCAAAACACTAAAACTCACACCGTAACCAAATGAACGATCAGGTGACCGAACTGTCAGTCCCAGCAAGTCATAAATGACTTGGGGTCGCTACAGGAACGCTCTAAATAACACATAGAATACAAGACACAGAAATGACCAGGAGGGTCATTACAATATCCACTACTAAAAAGGAATTTCGTCTGTGAAAGAAAGGATCAAGAAATACCTGAAAGCTCAAACGAGCCGGGAGACTGTTGTCACATCTTCTGCTCGGTCTCCCAGGTAGCCTCTTTGACTGAACGATGCCTCCAACGGACCTTAACAACAGGAATGACTCTCAAGCGCAATCTCTTCATATCTCTGTTAGAATGGCAGCTGGCTCGTCTACAAATGTCAAACGATCATCCAACTCGACTGCATCATACTAGAGCACATGGGACTCATCAGTAACATATCACCGCAATATCGAAACATGAAATACTAGGTGGATGGCTGAAAATGCTGGAGGTAGGGTCAACTCATAAGCAACCTCCCCGACTGTCCAGAGTATCTCAAAAAGCACAATGTACCTGGGGCTAAGCTTACCCCGCCTCCCAAACCTCATCATGCCCTTCATGGGCGACACACGGAGGAATATCCGGTCACCAACGGAGAATCTCAAAGATCGACGCCTCTGATCCGCATAACTCTGGTACCTACTCTGAGTCGTCCTGAGCCTATCCTGAATCACCCTCACCTGATCTAGGGCCTCCTGAAGCAAATTTGTACCACGCGGCTTAGGCTCTATAGACTCAAATCAACCAACTGGAGAGCGGCAACGCCTACCATATAAGGCCTTGAATGGGGCCATCTGAATACTAGAGTGGTAGCTATTATTGTACGCAAACTCTGCCAAAGGTAAGAATTGGTCCCACTAACCTCCAAAATCCATAACACAGGCCCGCAACATATCCTCAAGGACCTGAATAGTACGCTTCGACTGGCCATCCGTCTGTAGGTGAAAAGTTGTGCTAAGGTGGACACGGATGCCCAACTCCTCCTGAAAAGCCCTCCAAAAACTAGAAGTGAACTGTGAACCCCGGTCTGAAACGATAGAAACAGGCATGCCATGAAGACGAACCACCTTTCTAATGTAGATACGAGCCAACCTTTCGGCACAAAAAGTAGTATGAACAGGAAGGAAGTGTGCTGACTTGGCCAATCGATCCACGATGACCCAAATGCTATCAACACCTCTAGAAGTCCAAGGCAACCCCACAATAAAGTCCATAGTGATACGCTCCCACTTCCACTCCGAAATGGGTAATCTCTGAAACTCGCCACCAGGCCTCAAATGCTCGGCCTTTACTTGCTGGCAGCACAAGCAACGAGAAATAAAATCAGCAATATCTCTCCTCATGCCACTCCACCAGTAATGCTGCTTCAAATCAAGATACATCTTCGCTGTGCCCGGATGGATAGAGTATCTAGACTTATGGGCCTTAGAAAGTATGAACTGTATCAAATCTCCAACTCTCGGAACATAGATGCGACCGGCGAATTTCAACACTCCATTAGGATCTAAGGTAGCTTAACCACCATCACCCGCTAACACTCAATCTCTAAGAGCCACCAAGGTATCAACCTCAAACTAGCAACCACGGATCCTATCAAGTAAAAAAGACTGAACTCCTATAAAGGCCAAGACACGTCTAGAATCTGAGATATCCAACCGAACCATACTATTAGCTAAGGTCTGAATGTCCAAAGCTAAGGGTCGCTCCTCAACAGATAAGAAGGCTAGACTATCCATACTCACCGTCTTCTGGCTCAAGGCGTCCGCTACCATATTCGCCTTGCCCGGATAATAGAGAATAGAGAGGTCGTAGTCCTTCAGTAGCTCAATCCAACGACGCTACCTCGAATTAAGGTCCTTCTGGCTCATGATGTACTGAAGACTCCTAGGATCGGTATAGATCTCACATCGAACTCCATATAAGTAGTGGCTCCAAATCTTAAGTGTGAAAACTACCGCCACCAACTCCAAGTCATGGGTGGGGTAGTTGCGCTCATGAATCTTAAGTTGCCTCAATGTATAAGCAATAACCCGGCTCTGCTGCATCAATACACAACCCAAACCAACACCGGATGCGCCACAATAAACCGTGAATCCCTCACCCTCAACTGGAAAAGTCAATATAGGAGTGGTGGCCAATAACTCCTTGAGCTTCAAAAAGCTCGTCTCGCACTCCTCTGACCAAATAAAGGGAACATCAACACGAGTCAATCGGGTCAGAGGGGCTACAATAGTAGAAAAACTCTCAAGAAAGCGTCTGGAGTAACTCGCTAACCTGATGAAGCTACGAACCTCAGTAACAGAAGTAGGCCTGTGTCAATCACGAATAGCCTCAATCTTCGCCGGATCAACCCTAATACCCTCCTTGGACACCACGTGCCCCAAGAAGGCTACAGACTCAAGCCAAAACTAGTACTTTGAGAACTTGGCATAAAACCGCTGATCTTTCAAAGTCTGAAGCACTATCCTCAAATGTTGTTCATGCTCACTCCGGCTCTGCGAGTATACTAATATGTCATCAATGAAGACGATAACAAATAAATCAAGGTATGGCCTGAATACACGTGTCATCAAGTCTATGAAGGCAGCAGGGGCATTAGTCAACCCAAATGACATCACCAAGAACTCATAATGGCCATAACGGGTCCTAAATGCAGTCTTAGGGATGTCTGCTGCCCTAATCCTCAGCTAATGGTACCCGAACCTCAAATCAATCTTAGAAAACACGACGGCACCCTAAAGCTGATCAAACAAATCATCAATACGAGGCATGGGGTAACGGTTCTTTACTGTCACCTTGTTCAGCTGCCTGTAGTCAATGCACATCTTCATAGTCCCGTTCTTCTTCTTCACAAACAGAACAGAAGCACCCCAAGGCGACACACTTGGACGGATAAACCCCTTACCTAAGAGATCCTCTAACTGAACACTAAGATCCCTGAGCTCTGCAGGAGCTATCCGGTAAGGCGAAAAGAAATAGGACGGGTGTCGGGCTCCAAATCTATGGCAAAATCAATGTCCCGATCTGGGGGTAAGCCAGGTAGGTCTGTAGGGAACACATCTGCAAACTCTTTAACCACAGGAACTGAGTCAACTGAAGGGCCCTCACTACTCACATCTCGTACATAGGCTAAATAAGCTAAACACCCAAAAGCAACCAACCGCCTAGCTCGCATAAAAGAGATGATCCCCGTCAGTGTGTGACTATAAGCACCCTGCCACAACACTGGGGGAATGCCAGGCATCGCTAAGGTAACAGTCTTGACGTAGCAATCCAAGACTGCATGGTAAGGGGATAACCAGTCCATGCTCAGAATCACATAAAAATCAACCATATCTAGCAAAATAAGATCAACTCTAGTATCATAACCCTGGATAGTCACTAAGCAAGATCGCAATACCTGATCCACTACTAAGGACTCACCCACTGGGGTCGAAACATGAATCGGCTCTGCCAAAGACACAGACCTCATACCCAATCGGGGAGCAAAGTAAACAGATACATACGAGAATGTGGACCCGGGATCAAATAATACTGTAGCAGGCTAATGGCATAATAAAAGTGTACTTGTAATGGCATCGTTAGATGCCTTAGCCGCCGCCCTTGCCGGGGCTGCATAGAAATGGCCCTGAGCACCTCTGCCCGATGCATTTGATCTACTACCTAACCTGCCTCCCCAAGCTCTGCCTCTGGTACCCTGTCGGCTGTCTCGACGATCCTGGCCATGACCACCACCTCTAAATGGAGTAGGCACTGCTGAAACTGGTCTAGGTGCAAAGGGAGCTGGTACAATCGACCCTCGCCTTCGCCGGGGGCACCCTCTGGACCAATGGTCAAGTGCACCATAATCAAAACACCACGAAACTGAATGCCCTGAAGTAACCTGACCGCGGTAGGGAGGGAGGGAATCTGATCCCCTCGAACTTTGGTCCATACTAGGACCACTCTACTGATGCTGGACTCCCTCAGAAGTAGGTAATGCCGCCTGAACAGGCCGACTGGACTGACCCTGCTGGAACCTCTGGCGGGGCCTTTCATATGAGTCTCTCCTTCTAGTCTGGGACTCACTGTAGCTGCCTTGGCAGCGTGCCCTCTTATTGCTGCCCTCTTGGGCCTCATGATGAATATGCTCCATAGATCGGGCATGGTCGATCACATCAAGAAATGAACGGTCGATCGAAACCAAATGCTCTGTGTCGACCCTCAGACGGTACCGCAACCCACGTACAAAACAACGAACTCTGTCTTCCTTCGTGGGTAGGATCATGGTAGCATGTCGAGATAACACATGGAACCTCATCTTGTACTCTAAGACGATCATAGGGCCCTGCTCCAATCTGGAGAACTGATCACGAAGCCTATCCCTGACACTCCGTGGCATGAACCGGTCCAAGAAAGCCTCTGAGAACTCACTCCAAGATACAGGAAGCGATCCAGCTGGCCTGGACTTTCGATACGAGCGCCACCACTGCCTGGCTGGCCCACGAAACTGATGAGCGGTGAAGTCGGCTCCTCTCGACTCCAAGAGGCCTAATGACTGTAGTTGTTCCTGACAAGTGAGTTGGAACTCGTGGGCATCCTCCCTAATCGCCCTTGAGAATATCGGCGGTGCCAATCTCTGGAATACCCCAAGCATCTTCTGCTCGCACAGTGGCATCTCCCCGTCCTTTAAGTTTGACACGACAGCCACATGAATAGGTGGCAGCTGAACCTCTGCGGCAGGCTGACCCTGCGACACTGGAGCTGATGCTGCTGGGACTGGTGCCTGTCGCATCTCCCCAATAGCTGCTAGTATCTGAGTTAGAAAAGCATAAAGATCAGGAGCTGCAGCTGTAGCTGGTGCAGGTGGTGGCTGGGTTGGCCCCGGCCCCACCGGCTGTGGAGGTACATATGCTGCCTGAGGCTACTCCTCCCTATCTCGGGCTGGTGCTACGGCCCTGCCTCGACCTCGGGGTCGGCGTCTACCCCAAGCTGAAGCTCTGCTTGCAGGCCCGGGTGCGCCACCCCTGTTGGTCACGCCACCTCGCGAGCGAGCCATCATGCGAAAGAGTGAAACAAGTGAGATTTCCAGAAACCAATAAGAAACACGATGCACGAAAGCGAAACAAAAGAGGAAATTTTCCTAAGGACATCCTGTAGCCTCCCGAAGATAAGTTACGGACGTCTCCGCACCGATCCGCAGGACTCTACTAGACGTTAGCTCTGTACAAGTGAGATCAATAAACCTGAGGCTCTGATACCAACTTGTCACGACCCGATTTCTCAAGTCATGATGACACCTATTATAACCCACCAGTAGGTAAGCCAACCCGTAACCCGGAATAACAAGTAATGGGTCTAAGGGTAGAAACTAAACAAGAGTAGGCAAATAACAATATAAACAGGCAGAAGCAAACCAAAACATATATACAAATAAAGATCTCTCCCAGAACCTGAAAGTCACTAGTACAGAGCTACTATAAAATGAATACAAGTCCCAAAAGTGGACAACAGAGATTGGACTGTCTCGAAAGGTAAAAGACAAGACTATATATATACAAATGGAGGCTGAAATAGTACAAAACGCCATGTGCTCACCCTCGTCTCCGAATCAGTCTGCTCCAAGCTCGATCAACGCTGGCTACTAGTGCCCAGACCTGCATCATGAAACAGATGCAGAGTGTAGCATGAGTACCAAAACAACAGGTACCCACTAGGCATCATAGGCCGACTGAACTTGAAAAGTAAAGGCAATATGAAAAGAAGGAATACACAAATCGAGGTCAAGAACAAAATCTAACTAACAAAGAAATGCACACGAGTGTACAAAGAACTAACTAAAGTAATCTATAAGCTAACTACACCTAACTGGACCCCATAATCCCAGAAGGTACACTCGTGCGCAAGTTAAATAAAAATTCGAACGGACCCCCATAAGCCCGACGAGTACATAGAATAACTAAAACTAAAGATAATTGTATATAAGAACCCAAGAACGAAGAACATCAAACCAAAACCTCAACCCTAATTAGCAGAATATGACAGTACGGAGGCCGGACCTCGAACCGGATGCTCAGTAGAAGTACCCAAGTAACCAATCACAAGTAACAAGTATAAGAGGCCGGAACTCTAACCGGATGCTCTATATAAGTATCTGGGCAATAGAGGCAGGAACTCTAACCGGATGCTTTATAAAGGTGCCACTGTAGCTGCTGAAAGAGTCTCAATCGATCTATTCTCATAAATGTCCGTGGATCACCGTCCACACCTAGCCAATCAATGAAAGTCCTTGGAGCCAAATCGAAAATCAAATTTAAATCGCAAAGTAGAACTAGTGTCGCCGACATAACTTTTGAAGCTGTAACATCGGGAAAACAAGGATAACTATCATCGGAGCAAACATATCGCCTAGCTAAGGCCCAAACCATCAGGATCAAGTCTACTACACCAGTCTACAGGGATCTAAGTCAGCCGAGCGACATCGGGACAAAACTAAGGCCTATCGGATCCGAATCATGTATTTCTAAGGCAAGCCCTAGTCAAATCTAAACTAACGCCCAAATGCTTCAACAAATAGTAAATTAAGCATGCAAGCACTCC
The DNA here is from genome assembly GCA_029007595.1 of Solanum commersonii. NCBI lineage: Eukaryota > Viridiplantae > Streptophyta > Magnoliopsida > Solanales > Solanaceae > Solanum > Solanum commersonii. The sequence continues at coordinate 2,671,054 of JAJTWQ010000051.1, forward strand.
ACATATCGAGGAGGGTCAATTAATAGCATAAAGCATGATCACAGTTACCCGATAATTCTCGAAATAGGCCGAAAACATGATTTTCAAACACCTATGCATGATTCAATCACTACCAACCCAAATCCCAACTAATCAACATACATTCACACTCTCAAGCTCAATCTAAGAGAGGGAAATCGTAGCCTACCTGTAAGCCAATCACACGCGCTCCAAAATCACTTCTCCGAAGCTTTCCCTTTCCGAACGTCCTCGAAACGCTGCCCCGCCATAAAAAATAGAGTCACAATATTATTACGGTTGTTTAGACACCAAAATCACAATAAACAGAGATGGATCAATTTCGGAGTCAAAACGGGGAAAGTGGGACCCGCGTTGGAAATTCCAGAATTAACCCCAAAAGTGGGTCCTAACCAATTCCCTCAGCTCATGTCCCAAAATGGGACACAGTTTGGGGTTCGGGAACACACAATATTAACATGCAACTAAAACCCAATTTTTTTCAAAAATTAGAAATGGGACAGCAATTGAATCAGTGTATTTACCAGAAATTGGAGGTCTAGAGTGAAAAGAGACAACACCACGACGTTCTTCTCAAAAAACCACTCAAGATTGCCTCAAAAATCACTGTAATCAGACCTAGAAAGGCTGAGAAAACAAGTCTCAAAATCTTACTAAATCAAGCTTACAAAAGGGTCGTGGCAGCAGGTGTTTTACGAAAATTACCTCAAACGGGGACCCCAAATCACTATCCGAGCTCATCAACGCGTTGTCCTCAAAAAATCTCACAACTTTGCCTTTTGAATCGCCTAAATCGGTTGAGAGATGAAAGAGTTATGAGGGTTTGAAGTTTGGGAATGTTTGCTGGTTTTCTGCATTTAAATAGCAAATTTCTGCAATTTTTCCAAAACTAAAAAAAAACTCCGATGGGGCGCTCCGAACTCGTTCGGAACCCCGTGCAAGCAAACGAGATATGCAATCATACTAAATTCAATATTTCAGACTCAACGGCGCAGTGAAAATTTTCATTAGAGGTCATCTCGATAAAAAGTGGGCCCCACTTCCAAAAGCCATTTTAAGTCAAAAACTATAAAGAGCTCCGAAAAATATCAAAAACCTTGAGACACAAAAGAAAGGTCAAACCAGACCAAACTTAACATTCCAGAGCTAACCGCGCTCACGGAATTTTCATTTGAGCGCGTTTTCCAAGAATGTTGACCAAAGTCAACCTTAAGCCAAATTTCGAAGGCTAAAATGCCTAATCGTACCGACTCACACTGAAAACCTCGAGAGTCAGGCCGACCATGCTACTAGCCTAAAATGACCCTTCCGGAGCTGATGAAATCATCAGAATTGGATTCCGATGTCATCTTCTCAAACTTTTGATCAAAAATGTTCGTTTAAGGTTCATAAGCTCCAAAACACTAAAACTCACACCGTAACGAAATGAACGATCAGGTGACTGAACTGTCAGTCCCAGCAAGTCATAAATGACTTGGGGTCACTACAGGAACGCTCTAAACGACACACAGAATGCAAGACACAAAAATGACCAGGAGGGTCATTACAACTTTCTTGCTATAAACCCCAGGAATAGCATTATGCGCGCTTCCTCTTAGATACTCGAACACTGCACGCTCATAATTTGATTGCAGGTTTTCTACACAAATTTGTACCGGTTAAACTCATTGTCATGAGTAGTTTAGAAATTGAATTGAATGCATTTTTTTTTTCTGGATAATTCATAAAAGAAATTTACCTTCAGGAATTATTGCATATATGTCGACGATACAGGTACTGATTGCAAGTTCCATATCAAGCATTTTGTCTTCCTTGGTTCCCGGGAAGTGCGTCTGCCAATAATCATAGAGCCATTGCACCTTTGCTTCAACATCTTCAATCCAATCAGCTTTCTGATCAGTGGAAGATTCTCCTTTCGCCATAGAAATTTCTTGATGCAAACTGCAAGTCTGAAGTTTGGGAGGGAAATTCTGTTAGTATCACGTTTTTGTTCATCTACTATATTTAAGAAAATTACCCTGCCACCCCCGAATAGTTTTTGTTACTTCTTTTTCACCCCTATTGTATTAAGCTTATAATAATTCATATCTACTAATGACTCACTTTTCTTTTTAATCTGTTTAAAAAAAAACAAAGCATTTCTATATTAGTAATAATTTAACTTCAAAATACCTGTTAATCAAATGATTTATAACTATACAAATATCTATAAACATAATATTTTAAAATTCTTATTAAATATGTGGGCAATGTGTTACCAACTTAAGCAGTGTTCACTATTCATTGTGTCTGTTACAGTATGCAAGACAATTGATCGCATTAACACAATTTTATATATGGGGTCATACATAGAAAAATAAAGGCATAATATATATGTGCCATTTAACTTAGTCTCGTTTTACATTTACGCCCTCAAACTTTGGGTGTACACAAGTAGAGACTTTAACTTGTATAAAATTTAACAAATAGATACATGAGTCCTATGTGACATAATACATGTAGGACACCACGTAGGACACAAATTGTCATGTAGGATGCCATGTTGGACGACATGTGTTTATACATTCGACTTTATACAAGTTTAAGTGTCTACTTGTAGCTTTAGATTTGACCTAGCTAATTACTAAGATTTTAATACACTGACTTGCTTGTTTAAAATAATAAAAATTACACTATTTTATTCGAACCACTTTATTTGTCGTCTTGGTGAAAAATAATAAAAATCGGTGATATGTTGTTAAACTTCGTTCAAGGCTTTTGCCTAAAGAGGCAATTGAGATTGACATAGAATCTTGGGAGCTTTTCTATTGCAATTGAGGTAATTCTTTTGGCAAGAGCTTTTTTGTTATATGATTAAATAATACTCCTATGTATTAATTAAAATTTATTTCTTGGTGCTTGGTCGCATACATTTTTTATAGTATAAGTTGTTGAGTTTAAGAGTAATTAGATACTATTAAGCATTGTATATGATTACTCCAAAAGAAAAAATAATATTATGTATTAGAAAAGGTGCACAATTATAAATAAGACTTCTATTAATTTTTTGTTACAATAACCAATATTTCTTATTATAAGAACAAACAAATATATGTATTGTATTTTTTATCGAGGAATGCCTTGCCGACTACTGCTAGCTACTTCCTCATTTTCTTCTTCATATTTCTTTCCAATTTTTATTTTATCATGTGGTTTTTTGCTACCTATATTGTGCAACTTACAAGTTTTTTTTCTTTTTCTTTTTGTATAATCACTTTTTATTTATAGCACAAAGAAAGTTCAATAATATATATCATTTAAAATTGTCATTTTTAATATAAAATTTATATTAAGTATCGTAAAATAAATGTGCAATCCACGTTTTCAGAACTAGTTTATAAAAATAAGTGACGTGTTGCTGGACGGTCGATGAAACATCACATAGGTAGCTCCTTTTCTTGAGAGAGATGTTATTTCATGGAAGAACTAATGTACGAGTTACTCTCACAACTATTGCAGAAAAGCTAAATTTTACAAATGAAGATGAATATAAGGCAGTAGAGTTAATCTCATATCAAGTTGCCACATGTAGTAAACAAGCATTTGAGTATTTTGCCTAGTTAAGTATATGAAGAATCCCACTTATTAATGTTGGTATCTTACAGACATTGACAGAAGGTTATGCGTATAATCGTAATGGTTGACGTATAGCAAAACTAGGAGCTAGAGCATTTCCATTTACAAGGACTTGTTCCACAAGATTAACTCGCACAGATGTGAATTGATAGTACTGCAGTAAAAATAACAATTATTAGTGAGGAGTGGCAAAACTGGGCTGACAGAATATTGTAAATCAAACAGTTAATGTGATTATTATTCTTCTACCACTAAACCATATGTAACCAATTCCTTGCATGCCAAAAATAGTCATTTGGAAACTTGTTAATGTTACTTAATTCAGAAAATGCAAGAAATGACTCCATTTTCCTGTTTAGGGAAGACCGCTCTGCTTCCAAACAGTTGCAATCAAGAAATCAAATTATCATTGCTAGTGGCTCAAGTGCACCCTGCCCTGAGGTGTTATAAGGTGGAGTTGACAGACAAATTGACGGGATATAATACATCTAATATGTGATTTTCACAGAAAGAAAACTGATAGAGAAAGCAATAAGACATATTTGGAATAGCATTGAAAATGCAATACCACAGATGATAACGAGGTTACCTTCCCTCCCATTCAAAATCAACAAATTTGCAAAAGGGCTCCAATAGTGTGACCTGATCTCCTTGTTTAATCTGTCAACAAGAGTAGTTCGTTCAGTAATGATGTGAAAATCTAATGGGAGCTGGATAGGCAATACTTACAGCAACTAAATTTCAGCAAATCACTCTATGATGAGTTGATGTTAACCCAGTATTGTCATGACTCATAGTTCTTGTGTCATTTTTCTTTTCTTTTTTCTTTTTTCTTTTTGTCCTTCCAGAATCAACTTTTCTTAGACCATGCTTTCCCTAGAAAAGATTTATTTATGCTATTTTCATCTTCTTATTTCATTTTAGTATAGGAATATGGTAGGCTATATGTCACCACAACAATCTCAAGTAGGATATATATTCAAAGATATGACACTTATTCACTAGACTAGATAATAATTGGGTGGGGCTGGCACAAACCAAAATCAGATTATGAATGAGATGATCACCATTAGATACATATATAAGGAGATGATATTCACGCTCAGTTATGATTTATTTAAGTGGCAAATGCAATAATTTATTCTTGAAGGATGGACGAATAAGAGAATTAAGATAAAAATGGTGTTCAATAGTATAGTTAAGAACATACTATTCCAAATTTACAGAAATATTTTGAAATGTTAACTCACGTTAGTATTCTCTCTTTTTATCTTTAGTGTTAGTTACATATTAAAAAAAAGTGAGGTTCCCTTTAATCTAATATTTCATCTAGGAAGTGGCAAACGGGAGGAAAATCCTTCTCATATTTTTAGGCATGTTGCTGCTGCAACAGTATATCAGCAAACTGAGATAAATTTATCTGTTGATTTCCAAGAAACATTAAAACAACATAAAATAATGCTTACCGCTTCCTTCTGTATGCCAAACACTGTAAGTACAAAACTATTCTCATTGGAGTCACAGAGCACATAGTATCTGTAGAAAAAGGAACACTGAGAAATAAGTATTTAAGCATTAAGTAGGGCTGCTCAGCCTTGTCACTTTCCAATTTCCAATTTTAAAAGAAATGCTGAAAATGATCAACTCATGTGGGTTCCTCCAAGATGAAGTTACTTACAATGGAGTGCTATACTCATACTTAACCAAGCACCGGATTGCTCCTATAACTGCAAGCCCTTTGTTAGGGCCTTCAGCTAAGACATCCAAGGTTGCTCTGTTGTATGAAAGATTCACTGCGAGAAAGTACATTAACTCAACTAAATAGATAAATCAATGTTTACAGTTAAATCAAGAATAATGTAAAGCCTTACAATCAATAGTATCAAGTGACTGGATCAGGGAAGATAAGCTCGTTTCCGTACTCTTTCCCTTGCTCTTCCCCTTACTCTTTCCTTTACTCTTTCCCTTAATCTTCCCCTTATTCTTGTCATTACTCTTACCCTGAAAAGCAGGATCACATAATTCAAATGCATCCTTCACAATCTTATTCATGATGTCTTAACGGCTCAAAAGAAGAAGACATTTAAAAACTAAGAATCTAAGGCATTATTTTTTAGAAGACCGTATCATAACTTTCCTGTTTCTTGAAAAAAAATCAAGAAATGAAAGCAGAAGAAACGACTAAAATGTAACCCCACGCACTATTCAGTCAATACAGGGCTATGCTGCTGCTCACTCAACTCGTTGGACAATTTAAGGGCACATGAAATGGTAATTACCTCATCTACTTTTCTTCTAGATATGTCTTAAGCTAGATGGTTAAACTTTTCTCCAAATCGATACCTTTATTGTGCATTGAGACCTTCTGCAACTATTTGTATGTGGTGATATGTTTTCCTTTTCTCTTTGTTAAACTTATTTTTATGTAGTAGTAAGTGAAAAGGACTCAGAAGAAAATTCTTCGAAAGTAGGAGAAACTGAACCAAGCTTTCTGGGGCAGCCACAGTAGAGTTACCAAGTTGATCACTTGATCTATTTAGCAGAAAGATACAAATTGAATTACTAACTTAGACACCCAACTTGAATATTCCTATCCAAATAACTCTTAATTCCACATAATTATAGCTTCCTATTGCAGTTTCCTAGCCTCTATTTGTTTAGAAATATTCCCAAAAATCATTCAATCAACTGTGCCTCAAACCTACACATTAAGTCAATTTTAGAAATCATTGAAAAGCATGACTATTTTTTGGTGTTTTCCTGTCATACCATAAAATCCAATTTTATATTACGTCTGTCCCCCTAGCTATTATTAGTACTTGTTGCCCAAAGGTTGTCAGTGTAAAATTTTGTACATATTGACTGGTTATATCAGAAGCCATCTTAATGTTAAATCAGGAAACAGAAAGCATTCCCTGGTAACTCTGATGATGAAATCAGTGTTTAAACAGGTAAATGTGATCACATCAAAGCACTGCACTATGTCATGTTGGGAGTTTGACAAGTTAGATGTGCAATAGCAAGGAGGGTGACTCCTTGAATACCTCTTGTAAATAGTTATCACTGGCCTGCACTTTGAATATAACTGGAAACAATGCACCTTTGATCACACAGAATTCCCTTATGATTCTAAATTTCTAATGTCGTCACCATGCCATTCCTAATGCAACTGATCAGAATATCACTTACAGATCCTTTATATAAAATAACCACAATCAAATAATCTTACCTGAACTAATCCTTCTAATTTGTCAAGAAGCTGGACCGTCATTTTCAGTTGATGTAAAACATCAAGAGAAGGATCCGTTATTGCAGCATCTGATAAACAAATGAGGGACTTATTGTAGTTCTCCAGAAATCTATTCACCTGAATATACAAATATCACATATTTTCAGCATGGCATTGAATTTTTAAAAAGCTGAAAGTGAAGACTATATTTAAGATATCATGATATATGCAAACATAAAATGTGAAATGAATAAAGGTGACCTTATTTTAGAGATTTTTGGTTCTTTCTTCACTAAGCATATGAACTTTCGAGCTTGAAAAAGTTGGACAAGAATAAGCACAGAAAAAAAGCTTTCACATAGTCTGGCAGACACTGCTGAACCGGTTCTTTATAAACAGACGTCTTTCTAATTCAAAGTTGTACTTCCCTATTTACACATGTGTTCTTCTAGATAGATTATTTCGTACCAAACACAATCAACATGTCACTGATAGCTGCGTATCTTGTAATAGTCATTTTACTGATCTTTATTAAAGGGATCTTTTTTCTCCAGGAGACATGATTCTTAACTACTAGAAAAAGGTAATTAATTCAATGAGTAATTATAAGATTTTGTTTTCACGTATGACTTTCTTTTTCTCTGTGAAGTTACCTATGCTTCCTTTAGTACATCCTGTGAAAGTATCTCCTATTTTACAAAGAATTCTTCTATTTCAAATTATGTGTTTTTCCTTTATTTTACCGACTTTTGTCTTATCTCTTAAGTTTCCAGTGTCTTCTTCTTGAGTGGTTTCATTCCTTTGGATCTTTATATATCAACATAAATCCTAACGATTCTCAAATTCTGATACAGCCACACTTATTTTGAGCCATTCTCTGCAACATTTAAGATGATGAATGAAGGTCTATCTGTGATTCACACAAGAAGTCGGTGTAAAAGTGAATAATAAAATTAGAAAAAACATAGAGTTGCAAACATATCCCTTCCTTGCTGCATAATGTACAACTTGATACAAGGTCTCTTGTCTTAGCTTTCCTAACTCTGATTCTTTAATAACAAATCATAAAAATATGAGGCTATAGTTAGCAACAATTGAGAACCTTGTGTTTAGAAAAATCCTATATGATAGAACAGTTTATCAGTAAAAAGCAGTGTTTTTCTTCATAAACTTACAATGCCACAATCGTATTGAAGCTCAGGGTTTGACTTCATTTCATGAGTTTTCTCCTGAAATGGGGTAGAGTATCAGAAGAAACTTCCAAGTATATAAAAAAACAAGGCCTGCCAGACTCACAGGGAGCTAATACTGTATATCTAATTTCATGTTAAAATAAAGGGAAATAAATATACAGAGACAAGATTGTAAGAATTACTTACAGCTTTTTCATAAGCTTCTAATGACCTTAGAGTATTATCGTGATTCCATCCTCCATCCAGAATAAAGGAAGAGAAATATGCACTTCCTAAGATATCTACAACCAGATAAAAAAGCTCAGTGAAGTACTTGAAAATTGGATTTATCATAATGTTTGTTACTGCAGATATACTAGAACATTTTCATAAGTATAGCATACACTTAAAAAAATTCTACCTACTGCGTATATGCTATGTCATGGTTCCATGTACCAAAATATGTAATTTCTGCACCTAATCTGTCTTTAACGTAATCATATGCTACTTCTAACTATAGCTATACAATAAGGGACGGGTGAACTCAATCATTGATGAACACTAAGTAAGACATTTGGAAAATTGGCAAAGCTGAGAGTGACTAACTAGATTCAGTTCTCAGTCATACATAAACAAGATCCGTCCGTGTCATCCAAAGCGAGTGCCCTTTGGGCATATTTGATGCATTCGTCAATATGATGTGGTGGATTATCAGCAACTGTGAAATGGATATGCAATCAGATGAACAGATCAACAACAACCACTAAGAAAAAAAAATGAATATACTTGAGATTCTCCTTGGAGAAAAGTAAATTACGAAAAAAAAAAAAAAAAAAGTCAAAAGCATCGCACCATATGGACTAAATTCACCCCGTGCATACAGCAGTTCAAGGTCTGCAAGTTGCCGTAAAACCATGCTGTCTTCTTTCTAAATCAGATAAAAAATGAAGAATCTATCAAATAAAGGTAATGTTTAAAGTTTAGAGAACGGATAATTTAAGAACCGAAGAAGCATCGAAATTACCACTGTAAGGACAAACTGATAGTAGTGTTTAGCTCTAGGGTAATCTCTTTTCTTGGCAAAGCAGATGCCGAGGGAAACCCAAGCGTCCAGTAGATACGGTGCCAAATTAGTCTGGAAGATAAACTTAACAGTAAGAAGGAAACCAAACGCAAGTTCAAACCATGTAATTCTGCTTCCACTCACAGCATTCACTAGATGATGCTCTGCCTCCTCCTTGTAACAACCAGGAATTGAATTATACAATCTTCCTTTTGTAAGCTCAAACACTGCACTTTCAAATTCCGATTGCCTCTTTTCTACACGATTTCGTACCAATTAAACTCATTCTCATGATTACTTGAGAAATTGAATTGAATGCTTTTTTTTTTTTCTGGACAATCCATAAAAGAAATTTACCTTGAGGAATTGAATCGAGCGCGTGGATACACATACCGATTTGGTACTCCATATCAGCGATTTTCTCTTCTAAAGTTGGCCTGAAATGCGTGTCGCAATAATCGTAGAGCCATTCCACCATGTCATCGACTTTTGCAATCCAATCGTTGTATTTCTGATCAGTGGAGGCTTCTCCTTTCTCCATAACAACTTCTTTCTGATCAGTGGAGGCTTCTCCTTTCTCCATAACTTCTTTCTGATCAGTTGGAGTGCTCTTCTCAAATTGAAGCTCACTGCAACTTTTGGTGGGAAATTCTGTTTTTAAGTATCACGTTTTCTTCATCTACTAATTCAACATATTGCCCTGCCACCCCCCTAATAGTTTTTGTAATATCTTTTTCACCCTTAATGTTTTATGTTTTAACCTTGGAGTCTCATATTTACTAGTATTTGAAGAAATCTCCGAGTCCCACTTTTATTTTTATTTATAGGAATACAATAATAATCTATTCTACAAAGAGTTATATATGGATTGTATTATCAATGATTTAATTTTGCCTTTCACGTTGATGGATGTATGATAATTTGGATATTTTTCTATCTTTTACATTTTGTGGGACATCTGACTTCCACTTCTCTACTCACATGTTGGTTGACATATATCCCCTATATGCTAAAAATTGCAAGGTACGATTGTTAATTATTTGTTATTGATATTCTATTTGCTTTGTTTTGGTCAAGAATGAAATGCAAGGTACAATAATCTAGCGTAGGACAATTTTTTTTCATTTTAAGAAAAAAATCAAGATACTAACAGCTTCATTAGTTGAATTACAAAAATAGCCTTCAAATTATATTACACTAAATTACCTTTTAAACTGAAACAAAAAAATTTACAAGCTAAGTTTATGGCAGTAAACAATTTACAACTTTTTGACTAAACTCTATGAATGAATATTCAAAGTAGGGTCTTATTTTAATGAAATTCTATTAAATGAGTACTAATTCATGCTTATAATAAATAGAATAAGATGTTAATGGACATTTATGACCTTCCAAATGCTATTATATTTCTCTTGTAGTTAAATTTGATGCTAATATATAATTTTGCAAGATGTAAAACAAAAAAATTTCAATAGGGTGATGAGTACATGAGAGTGTCTGTACAATCTAATTATTCAGATAAAATTAAATGTGATTAATAAATTCGTGAAAAATAAGCAGCCATTTGATCAATGAGTAATTAAACAATTTGTTCAGATTAAGTTACAATATTGAGGCTTTCAGCTTGTGAAAAGCATATAAGAACTTTATGCTTTATTTAACCTAAATCGCTAAAACATAATATTATTCTTCGTTGATTGTAATTAACAATCATAAGCAAAATCATATCTAATTTTCAATCTGGCATAATCTAAATATAGTTGACTTATAATTATAAAAAAAAATAAAAATTACAGTGTGTCACTCTTATTTGCGATATTTGCTTATTAAAATCAATACAAAAGTAGAAGTTAGTATATATAGCTGGTATAATTTTTTAACTTTAGATAAGTTTAAGAGGGAGTCTCTTTTTTTTATTTGAATATTTATTCAAATAAAAATGAGTGTGCAAGTGAATAAAATCAAATTTCTCTTCTAGAATAAGATAAATCTTCGAATAACTTGGTTGATAAATTTTTTTTAGCATTTCTTTGATTGATCGATGCAAATAAACTGCACGAGTGAATTTATGCCCTAAAGAGTTTACACAACAACTCTTGTGTAAACGTACCTACTGTTTCTTTTAGAAAAGAATTTGAGATAAAAGCTTTGGAGAAGGACAAATGGATCATTTTGTTATTTTATCACGAGATCGACACATAAAGAGGTGTGAAAATAATCTAACAATTATTCTAAAAATAGTTCCAAAAAAATTAAAGTTACATCAAAACATATGATAAGAATTAAGGTAATCAATAATTTATCTTTAACTTATGATCTCTTATTCCATTAATTAGGGGTGTGCATGATCAGGTTGGTTGGGATTTTTCAAATATCAAACCAAATCATTTGTTTAAATTTATAAATCAAACCAAACTTATAAAACTTATGTTTTATTCGAGTTTTTCAACCTCAGATTTTTTCGGGTTGGTTCAATTTTTTCAAATATCAAACCAAACTATTTGTGTCGAATATTTAAATTGTTAAATCAAACCAAACTAATAAATCTTGGGATTTTTTGGAATATTTGAAACGGAGAAGTCTGTCACAAAATTTTGATGGATTTGAGACAGATTAATCTTGTCTAAATAAATTTTTTTTAAAGAATTTTTTTACCTGCTAAAATTCTGATAGTGACGGATTTGTGACATATTTGTAACAAATATTTAATATAAGTTTTGTGACAGAACATTTCCGTCACAAAATTATAGCAAATAAAAATAAATGAATATATGTTGTCACAAATTCATCACAAAATTTATGACGGATTTACATTCCGTCTCAATTTAATAAAAAGACAATAAAGTATAATCTTTAACTGAATGAACTATTTTTTTTGCAAAAATTTTAAAATATGTTAGATGACCTTTTAACTTTGTCCCAAAATTTTCAGTACTTTTAGTTTTCCCACCTAACTTCTTTATTTCATTAGAAAATTAGGGTTATAGAGAGAAGTCAGAGAACTACCATGGGTGTTCTTCTTCCTTTCTTCTACCTCTCACTCTTTCAACACTGTAGTTGTGATTTTGAACTCATCTAATCTTTGATTCGTTGCTATATTGCTCATAGGTATGAATCTTTTCTTTTTATTTTATCTACAATGAACAATTTTTTTTATTCTTTATACTCTTGGTGAGATTTGTCCCCATTTTTCTTGAATAAATGTTATAAAGTGAATAATTTTTAGTTTTTGATATTGGGTCCATTATACTCTTTACTATTATATAGCTTTTTTTATGGGTATTCATCAAATTATTAAATTGGATCCTTTACCTAACTGATTTGGGTGTAAATTTTATTTATGTGTGTTGTATTCATATGGGTTACCGTAAATTTTCGCTCTTCTAATGTATATTGGATAAGATTTACACATACAGCAAGCTTTAGTGAAGGCATGTTGCAATTATATTTTGTCATCGTTGGACTTAGTGGTATAACTGTGTATAAAACACTGTAGCAGTTTTGGGGAGGGAGGGGTGATTACGATAGGCTTAGGAACAATATTTGAGTTAAACATAAAGTATTTGAAGTTCAAATAGAAATAATTTGTAGATGAAAACCTGTATTAAGACTTGGAATTTGCCATTACAGTTTCACGCAACTAACTGAAAAATGATGAAAAGATCAAAGTTATGAACCGAAAATACTAAAGTAAGTGTAGCTGCAACTAAATTCTCCTACAGATAGCAGTGGAGAGACATACACATGAACAAGAAATGTAAGAAGTTGATGTAACTAACAGAGGGAGTTTCTTGATGAACCTCAGAAACAGAGCATTCTTCTTCTTTTGCAGAGGGAGTTTCTTGATGAACCTCAGAAACAGAGCATTCTTGGTGAAACTAACAGAGGGAATTTCTTGATGAACGATAAAATCAGAGCATTCTTTTCTGCAGCAGGCAGTCACATTTGCGAGTTACTAACAGAATGAACCACAGAAACAGAGCATTCTTCTTCAATTGCAGCAGGCAATTGGGATTCTTTTATGTCATCAGATGGAATTAGACCCAAATCTTGATTTTCTTGAGCGAAGGATTTCACAGTTCCTTGACATTGTGACGAAGAACTGACAAGATAATTGGCCTTCCTCCTAATGCGACACATAACCAATTCGTCATGAGCTACAAATTCACTAGTTCGTTTCAAGTCGTTTTGTTTACTTTCAGTAAGGCTATATTCTTTCATAGTCCAGACATGATTGTCTTCATCTAAGCGGAATCTTTTCTTAATGCCAATCTGTGATCCTTCCCTATCATTAACTGATTTAGCTCTGCCAAATTCTCTCCATAAGCCGCCTCCAATTGCCCTGCTGAAGTACTTACCATTCTCTTTCTTTTTCTTTAACAGAGTGAGGACATAAAAGTCAGTAGTATCATTCATCCCGAATGACTCAGATAGCTTCTCATCGCCATACAAGTCTGTAAATCCAATTTCTAGGTCGTCATAATCCTCAAGTGTAAAAGATTTGACAAGAAACTCCATGAGTTGTTCATCAGTAAAATTCGTCCTCATTTTTATCCAAAAGAAAAGAAACAGAGTGTTTTTATTTTTTTTTGTTGAGGAAAAGAAAGAAGAAGAAGAGAGCGAGTGAAGATATTGTAGAAACAAAATGAATACTCCACCTTGCTATTTATATATAGAGAACTTTTTTTTGTTGATTGGATATTGTTTTTAGGCATAATACATAAATTGGATCCTAAACTTGGCTTCAAATTTTAAGTATGACCTCTAACTTTTATAGTGCACAAGTAGGCACTTTAACTATTCAATTCTTAAACAAAACACACACGAATCCAACAGCCAAATTGTGTGATATACAAACACTCCTATGTGGCTTATTGAGCCACTCAGTGGCTGCCACGTAATTAAAAAATTACACGTATTTTATAATTAAAAAAAAAGAAGAAATTAAAATACAAAAGGGTAGGGTCGTATTTTCTTTTCCCAATTTGCTCGATTTTCACTCAACATCAGTGGAGCCCTAGCCCTAATTTCTTTGCAAATCAAAGTAAAATTGTGAAGATTTGTGGTCAAAGTTCTTATCTTTTGGATGTTTATGTGTTGTTCTTCCTCAATTTAGTCTGGTTATGTTAATTTTTGCTTTTTGAAAGTTTATTTTTGGTAGAAGCTGTCATCATGAATGTAAATTCACTTTTTTTTATACATGATTTATTTGCAGACCAAGAAATCTTCATTATAGCTCTTTTTACACAATGACAAAAAAAATTAGAAGCCATTACATAAAAAACGACCATAAATTGTGCACAAAAAGAGAAAAAAAGTTTGAGTACTAGAATTAGGAAGAAGAAGAAGAAGAAAAATGGGATTTTGATTTGAAAAAAATAAAGGTATATTTAAAAGGGATTCATTAAGGGTAAAATTGTCATTTCCGCTTCTTCTTTTTTACTGTTGTGGGCCTCGAAAAATATCCCTGACGCGCCTGAATTGCGTCTCAATCACGCGTTATGCCAGGTTGAATTCGCGTGTTTTTTTGTTTAAGAATTGGATGGTTGAAGTGCCTACTTGTGCACTTTGAAAGTTAGAGGTCATATTTAAAATTCGAAGCCAAGTTTAGGGTCCAATTTATGTATTATGCCTTGTTTTTATGTGCTTTTACCAATTCACAGGTACGTAATATATAGTAACACTAAAATAATTTTGTACTTTTAGAGGTCGTTTGGTAGAGTATATTAGCAAAAATAATGCATGTATTAACTTTGTGTATTAGTTGTACCTTGTTTGGTGCACTTTTTCATGCTATGTATAACTAATGCTTGCATTAGTTATACACTCTATTGTGTATTAAGGAGTGTATTACTAATACCATGGATTTCTAGGTATTAGTAATACACACGATTTTAACACTTGCATTAGATTATCTAATGACAAAACTACCCTCTGAACCTTATCAAAACATTTTTCAATACTTTTCCACTGTAAGCTAATGCTATTCTCAAAACGTAATCTTTGCAAAATGCAGTAATAAAACATATAGATTATTGCAATTGTTAAGATTTTTTATACGAAGAACTTTTTTTTTTTTTTTTTGATAAAATAGTTTTGAAAATTTTAAAAATGTTGCTGCTCCACTATGTTCTTCAAAATCAAAACACAATTGACAAAAGGGGGTATGAAGGGGCAAAATACAGAGCAACACACATACTATTGCTTCTGGAAAAAAATAATAATAATAAAATATTATTGCTTTTAGGGAATGAGTTGATCAAAAATGAATATTGAGAACTTGAAATAACTAGTTTGCTGGTGGTAGACTTTGAGGCACAGTGGGGGTTAAATGATGAGGTATTCAAATGACTTGAATTATCAATGTTAAATGATTATCTTGAAGTGTAATTATGAGTTTCAATTTATTTTTATTACACTTTTGATATACTTCTAATCTTAGAGTGTGATGAGTAAAATTATTATCATAAGTTATTGATTTTGTGATTCAAATCCGTAATTTATAAATATCATAGAAAATTTTATCTCTGGATTTTATCAATGCCAATATGTGGTGCACGCACCAAAAATAACAATATAAGTGAGGTTTTTTTTTCTTGCCAGCTTTCCTCAAAAATATTTTAAAGTAATACTAAAAGCTATTTAATTTATTTTTGGGGAAAAGAAGAGCTAATGACATTTTAGCAAAGAATTCTATTGTGATTGTTTTATTAAAGAACCTTGTTGCAAAAGAAAGTGTACAAAATAAAAGAGTGGGGGTATTTTTGTAAACAAATATTTTTTAAATAGACTTTAGGCTTGCAATTTCCAATACATCAAACCAAACAATGTATAAGAAATAATGCAAGTATAACTAATGCAAGCATTACTAATACTTGCATTACTAATGTAAGCATTACTAATACATCATATTCTGCATTATCCTAATATACTCTACCAAAGCATAGTAAATAAAATTTAAGTAATTATTTTAATGCTTCAAATGATAGTTTAATAATTTGACTATTATAATCCTTTCTCTGTCTATTTATAGTTGTTCTGATACGTTTTTTAAACATTAATTTGATTATTTTCAAAATTAAATTAGATTATATTAATTCGATATTTTAAACAAAAAATTTAGATTTAAACAATTATACGAAAACTACATAAATTGCAAAAAAAATTGCATGTCAATATGATAAAAAAATACATCGTAAAATGTTAGTCAAAATTCTTATCGTTTAACTCTAAAAATAAAACCATCAGAACTAAAAAGGTATGGAAGGAGTAATGAACAAAATTTGAGTGAGATTCGACCTCAAACAAACTCAATATATGCTTTGTATAATATTTAGAGTTGGTTGTGAACTAAACCCTTCGTAGTTATGTGATTTTAGAAGACGGCTAATGATGAAGACGTTTTTTTAGGACTAACTAATTTACTGTATTTTACGAAAGGAGAAAAATGCTACTCTTGGCTTCTTAAATGATAGATCAAACAGACTGTTAAACTTGTTATATATACAATCGAACATGGGATAATATGTATAACATATATGTATCTGATACAAAATGTTCCCTTATTGGCCAACATCATAACACTATTAGTGTTGAGTTGAGCTGAAATTAGTTTTGAGTCTTTTTGTTCTTGAGTTATAACCTACTTGTTTTTATACAAATTTTGTAATTGATGATTAGAGTACTGTGTTATAGTTAGTCCCTTAGATTATATAGTTGTAATCTAAAGGCCACTTGAGTTTAGTGGAGTTTGTTCTTTAGGCAAATTCTATGAGGAAAGGTTGTGAATTTTTACTCCATTGAATAAAGAGTTTTTCACGGTAACATTAAGTTTTGGTGATTGTACCCTGTCTATCAATAGATGGTGATGCGACCAAATCCTGGCGATAACTATGACTTGTTGCGTAGAAATTCACCATCACATTTTTACATAATAATTGATCCACATCAAATTCAAATCTTACTCCTATATACCATTATATATTCATAAATCAATTAAAGAAAAGGACAACACAAATTATATAAGCTACTTCAACAGAAACAATAACAATGTTCTTCAATTAATACTAGAAACTGCTACCTAATAAACACATAGTTGGAAAACTATATATCATTATGTTGGAATTTGTTAATCTTCTAGGAAACTAAACTTTCCACATACAAAACCTTCTTTGCAATAAAGTCCCCAACTTGTGTCACCTTAAATTCAGTATATTCATTTTTCCGTACGTCATACTCAATAAAAGGACCCTCGAGCTTTCTCCATAATATGTTCCCATTGTCCTTAACACACATGAAGTTACCTGCGAATGACAACCAATGACTAGGCTTTCCAATAAGTGAGACTAAAGTTGATACAATTCCAGATGGTTTTACTATCTTTCTCCGGCTGGCCACCAAATCAAAATTTCCTCGCCAACAGTTGCCAGAACACAGACGCGATGCAATTAATGTCGGTTTTCTCCCACATGTACTTGGCACTGGCGTTACAATAAACTTTTCGTCTACTAGATTGAAAGATATAATCATGTGTATTGTCAGGTTATATGCTATTCTGTGAATAACACCGTTTAATGAAACTTGATCATGGTATATGTGCGGTGGCAATGGATCGGAGTTGTTCTCCAACATTGATTTTTAACTGAGTATACTTCAACAAAGTAACGCCTTAGACTATCGTTTTTCAAGTACAGATAGATGTACACATAAAACTTTGTAATCTTCGGCCACAAAACAAAATACTGGAGATGAGAAGAGAATTTGGAATGAGTTTGTGCAGGATTCCATAATGTCATATTATAGCCAGGATCGTATGCCATCATAAACACCAAGCCACTGCATGAAAGCACTTCAACATATTTATAGTTACTACAGAATCCGGGGATATTGGGCTCGTCCTGGTACACAAATTTTGAATCACCACTAATTGATGCTTCTATTGACACAATTTTATATTGCCGTGTTTCTCCTTGAGGATTAACATTAAGGAAGACAATTTTTTGACGACAGATGATTTATGTAGATGGTACTTGATGAGGTCAGCGTCATCGATACAACAACGCCATGATTTGCAGCAACTTTTAAATCGTGAAAGAGATTTCATAGGAAGCTCTAATAGGATACAGTTGACAATATCTTCGGGTAAATTGGGGATTTTGAGAGGCCATTCATGCTACTACTAGGTTTTTTAGCTACTTCAATAATGCTATATAATAAACCAGGAAGATATTAACTCATCTTTTCAATTAAATTGTATTAGCTCGTTTTTTTTTTTTTTGTTTGGTTATATAGCATCATTGAAGTAGGAAACAGAACAAAAAATAATTAACTTTAAGCCCCTGTTTCTTCAAAAAATGCCTTTTTAATTGGTTTTAGGTGGCGACTTTATTTTTCAATAATAATAACAAATAACTTTAAAACGGATTGTAAGTTTGTAAGTTATATATTTTGTTTTCTTTTTTATATTTGTATATGGTTCTAAGTTGTCACATACTTTTTTTCTTCTTTAAATTTTGAAGCAAGGAGAAAGGTGTATATAAAGTGTACATGCTTTGTATATTCAATATATAATCTTATGGTTTATACATCCATCTATCACCATGTATATTGATGCTATATATATAGTTGTTCTACATGACTATACAATGGGATACACAATTGTGGAGTATATATAATGGTAAAGAGGCGGAACTTTTGTGTTCAAGTAGTGTATATCATTCTTTAAAAATGTATAATCAATATATATTTAGGTATAACGGTATAAAATAACTGTTCTAACCATACCATTGACACCCCTAGATTTAGACGTGTTGGTGACAGGTGTTAGAAAAAATTTGTCCCGCACTTGTACATATGCAAATATCTCTTCCTTTTTAGCATGTTGTGTATGCATAAGTTTAAGGTATTTTCACATTGAAAGTCAGCAAGTCCAATGTTCTTATCAGAATGGACCTATAATATCTCATTAGTTTAGCATGTGTGCTATGTTGCTCAGACTCTTCAATGATGTTGTCACTTGTCACATCCGTGTCAGTTCCTTCAAAAAGTGCACTACTTTTGAAGGATCTCGCACACACTCATTGAGATTTTGTAGAGTCCGAGCAGTATAGGTTATGTGAGTACAATACATTGTGTTGGGCTATATATTTGTAAGATAGATACAAGTTGTCAACCCATTGCTTCATACAACTCTACCACAACTATCAACGCAGTACAGCTTGTGTATTCCATTCACAACTATCATGCAACCAGCCATAGTAAGGGAAAAAAAGTAGCAGCACAATTCGTTGACTATCTGAATTTTTACCTTATTGGTAAACGTTCGATTTTCAAACTCCCATCTCAATAGCTAGCTTTTAGGGCCTGAATTATATGTCATTCCAGATAACCAACGGTTAAATTAAAAACAAAACCAAACAAAACAAAAAAACTCAAAACAACATAAAAAGTCTTATAAGTCTAACTTTCCCCTGCCCTCCCCTGTCCTTGTTGAATTCATGTTTTTCTAGGAATCATGGCCTTCAACCAACTCAATCTTCTATCCATTTTCGTTGTCACAAATGTTTCCCTCCAGTTTTTATTTTCAAACAAGTCCATAGCAGCATTATATAGCCTCCTATCAACTCCTGGCGTATAGTTTAGAGCCACAACACAGTTAGCTATCGAATACGGATCATCTTTCTGATTCTGATTCTGATCCATGTCACTGCTCTTTGATCGTTTTGGATTGTTAGGACCAACACTATTCCTCTTATTGGAACCGGATTTTGGTGGCTCTGTCAATTTATGTTTGTTTCGTTCACTAGGGTTGCTTCCAGGATCCATAGAAGAAACAGCAAATTCCCCGGTTGCTTTTGGTCTCGTAAAAATATGACACAACTCCTTGTATATAGGGCAGCCATATTTTCTATATGGTGTTATCTCAGGATGTACCTGCAAGATCAGACACACTTAAATTGGGACGGACAGAATACAACATTGAATAATAAAATGAAAGTCATGACAAACCTTTACGTACTCATCCCACACGCTATCATCAACGACAACCATCTTTCTCCGATTATTCCAACCAAATCCACCGTGATTGTAAAGTGGCTTCACGATTCGATAACGTTTTCTCAATATAGACAGATGTTTCTTCAGCTCTGCCTTATTAAAATTCCAACCACTGCGTTGATTTAAGTCCTTAACAACATTTTGCCATGCTTGATCATGAAAATTACTTGGCATCACATCCAGATGATATTTCATTTCCTCTACCAATGAACCAACAAACATTTTTTCTATTCGCGGAGGCCAATTAGGACTTGACCAGACATCTTCAGCAGGATCATGGACGCGACGACGAACCATCTACAAAAATTATAATACCAATTTTTAGTAATACAAAGATACATACACAGAGGCAGAACCAGGATTAAGAGTTCAAGGATTCTGGATTTTTGAATCCACAACTCTAGGGTGAAAAACATTTCCACTGCCCCTTCCTTACCACTGAGTCATCAGTTAATTTTGTTAGTCAATTTTGTTAGAGATTTACAAGTTAGTATACATATATATTTTTATTTAATTTTCTTTTGAAAATATAGGATATACGGAAAGGCTACTGGGTTCGTCCGAAACCCACGAACTCCAACTTAGCTCCGCCTCTATACATACACTTATTTCTATGCATCAAACACGAGAAAATAAGTAAGAAATTCATTATATTTTCCTAAAAAACATTTTCGTCTCATAAAAATAATAAAATGGTAGGGGGGAAGGGAAAAAATGACGAACCTTGATGAAATGAGAGGAGACGTGGCTCGTCAAAACCCTAGATTACATTTACTGTGAATTTGTAAAGTAGGAGTTTGTATTAATAACTTTTAAATTAAACTTGGGCGCCACTTTTCCCTATTAAATATTTAAGTTTAAGTAAACAAAATATTTACAACTCTCAAAAACATTTTCCTTGATATGCTTCCTTAAATAACTCGGCGTTTTGTTTTATATAAGGAAAATAGTTAAAAATAAAAAAAATGTTCTCGGTTAATAATTTAACCCAAAAATGTCTCTTTTGTCAATAAGTTGGTCAAAAAATATCATTATTGTTACTTAATGGTCAAAAATGTCATTTTTTAAAATAAATATATTATTTCATTTTTATAGAACACATTTTTTTTATTAGTAAATGTTTATCCTACTTCAATTCAAAAAGGATTAAAAACTGTAATTTTTTTAAATTTCTACTCCATGTCCCTAATTACTTGTACACTTTTGAATTGATACACCTATTAAGAAAATAATTATTGATATAGTGAATTTACTATGTTACCCCTATTAATTATGAAGTTAATGGATTAAAAATTTAAAATTTTCAAAAAATTGTACCTTTTTTGAAGTAATTAATTGAAAATATAATAGATAAAATTATTTTATCATTTCTTGATTTGTCAAAATAGACAAGTAATTAGGGACAACCAGGGGCGGCTCTGAAGGCTTGGCCCATTGCCTTAGGCCTCAAAAATTTGAAGGCCCCAAATTTATTAAAATTATTGTTATTGATTTAATTATATATTAATATAATTTATATAGATAAAATTGTTATTGTATATTTTTATTATAATTTGTTTGAGAGTATTTTTTATCAATAAGTTCATAAATTCTCATAATCTTTTCACTCATTATTTGATATATTTGTTTTAACTTCCAATTTTAAATTTTATCATTTTTATATAGGAACTAAGTTATATATATTGATAACATAATGAATTTTTTTCAATCTTTTCTTAAAACGTGTGAACACAAAAACATTCATGCACAAGTTTTCTTTTTTCGTTTTAATTTAATATATTATATAAAAAATTTATAATTTGTTTTAGATATTCACCAATGAGTGCTACTCAATGGAATGAATTATATCATTTAAATTGATCACATATTTGATAAGAAGGTGTATATATTTTTGTTACTATGCATGTTCAAAACTTCAACTATTAAGTTGTGTATGCTCTTTTCTTTTTCTTATTTTTGATGATAGCCTAATTAAAGTTTAAATTTGAATTTTAAAGCTTAACATCGATAATCCATCACTTCATTTTTTGTACTCTTCTTCCTTTTCTTTTTGTGTGTGTGAAAATTGTTATTTTTTGTCTTAAATGATTAATCTATTGTGTAGAAAATAATTTTTCTTGTTAGTGTATAAACTTTATAAAATAAATTTAAGGACCTCTTAATATGATTTTGCCTTAGGCCATGAGATCTGTTGAGCCGTCCCTGGGACAACTATAAAAAAAATGGACAAATAATTAGGGACGGAAAGAGTACTAAAATCACATTTAAGACCTACTTAAAAAATCAACAAACTAGAAACCGACAGACTCTATCTGTTTTTGATGATTTTATAAAATTGTTTTTTTATAAATGAAACGATGGACTTAAAGAAAACATTAATAACTTTTCGCACAAAAATACATAGAAACTGTAAAATAGGATTGTTTTTTTGGCCAAAGAAAACCGACAGAAGTCTCTCGATTTATAATATTTTCTATGAAAATCGAGGGACTCTGATGTGTCTGGTCTCAAATTTTCTCAAAAATATTTGACTATTTCACAAAAATATAATTTATACCCATCACTCATAAGTTCTAAAAATTATTTTAAATATCTATAAATTTATATTATCATTTTATAATGAATATGTTCTGAAAAAAATAACCTTTTGACATAATTGATAAGTGATAACAATCAACAATAACAAAATAACAATATAGGCAAGACGATACATTAATCGCATACTCAAATTTGTCACTTATTCAGTTATAATTATAACCCATTAAATACAAATTGTTCTTTTTTTTCAATTTTATCACTCAAATTAGAACTCAAACTTTTCCGGATTGGAGGAGATAGTAACAAATATTAGTTGAATTTAATAAAAAATGGGTATTTTTCATAAAATATAAAAAAATGGGGTAATTTTTTTTTGAAAAAATTCCCAATTATTAGAATTTGGCCCAAGTAATAGGTGATCGAAGTACTGAGGTTTTTCGAGTTTACTTTCTAGACTAAGAGGAGTATAGTCTTGAAAGGCGATCTTGCAATCGGTCTGATTATAAAGGTGATACTACACCAAAAATGATCTTTAGTGGCAATTAATTAGTGATAACAGTTTAATTGAGTTTGGTGGAGTTTTTAGGCAAACCCTATGAGGGCAAATCGTGATTTTTACTCCTGAGCAAAGAAATTACCACGGCAAAATTTTGTGTTTTCTTACTAGCAAGGGAAGTCCGTGCTATGCGCGTGCCCAATCTGTCCAACATGAACTAGTAAATGAATAAGTGGGTGTAGACATCATCGAACTATAACAAAGATATTTACATACCATAACTTTTAATTGGTGAAAATAACAAGATTACAAATTACAATTGAAAATAAAATGAAGAAAATAAAAATCTATTCGGTTGAGGCTTGGATATCTAGCTCTTAGCCTAAATTATTATTTATTCATTTTTTGTCATTTATAATTTTTCAACTATAATTTATTATTTTTGTGGTATATAATACCAATAATTTTAAGGAGATTTAAGCCCACTATAACATAATCTACACAAATTCAATAGTATCACTCTTGACTTGTCCCCTTCGAAATACAACATCCCAACAAATGTCATACAACTCAATCAACTCAATACAATACTACTCATATTTTACACTCTATATTTTCTTGGCCATCTCTTGTTTTATACAACACAGAGAAGATCATCACTATTTATAGGGGAGGAAATCTTCCTTGCAATGAATAAGAAGATAATGAGTAGTAAATGTTGATAAAATATCTATATTATCTTAAAAAGTATAAGAATAATATTTGAAATTATTTATTACATATTATTACCTTAATAACTTAGCTTATTAATAATATATTAAGGTTTTTAATCTTGTAGCCAACCGTTTGTTTTCTTATTATGGCAGTTGTTATAATTGCCTTTATGGCATTAATCAACTACTATTGATTTGGGTGTTACAAAAGGTCCATTGGAATATTTGGTAATAATATATAGCCTTT
Organism: Solanum commersonii; assembly: GCA_029007595.1. Classification (NCBI taxonomy): domain Eukaryota; kingdom Viridiplantae; phylum Streptophyta; class Magnoliopsida; order Solanales; family Solanaceae; genus Solanum; species Solanum commersonii. The sequence goes on from JAJTWQ010000051.1 coordinate 2,695,200, forward strand.
ATGGCAATTATTTGGTCTTAATGCACGGCTGATGGTATGCTCTTTACCATATACCTATATATCTATATATAGTACTTTTGTGTGTTGAAAGGAAGAGAATGAGATATTACATTAAAATAACTTTTCTTCCTTATTTATTTGCTAGGTTTTCTTAAGTAAAATATATTCTTTTTTAGATTTTGGCTCCTAGTTTTAGTCTTAGAAGAGTTTGTTGAATCCCGGGAATACACCCTGCTTGGTGAAATATCCTTAAGGACAGTGCCTTAGGCACGCCTCAAGCTACGTGATTTCCGTGATTTCCTATAGTTTTTACAATAATCTTAAGGATATTTCGGTTAACATGGTTCATGGAAACGATTCACCTGCTATTGTTACTGATAATACCACCATTGCTGCTCAAACATCTCATGGTGTTGTCCCTACTGTGCCTTCGCACAAGTTTACCAAATACTTCCCTGATGTTTCAACAATGGAAGTTTTTGGTGGACAGAATTTTAAGGGATGGCATGAACGAGTTTTCGCTGCTCTTGACATGTATGAAGTGACGTCTGCGCTAACAGAATCGAAATCAGAGGAATCTGCTTCTGAGCAACTAAATCAATGGATTTATGCAAAAAAGGTATGTAAGCACACAATATTAAGTACTCTTTCTAATGAATTATTCGATGTGTATTGTTCTAATAAGGAAGCAAAGGAGATTTGAAAATCGCTACTTGCTAAATATGCTGCTGAAGATTTTACCAAACAAAAGTTTGTTATTGGTAATTTTTACCAATGGGAGATGATTGAGGAGAAAGATGTAAAGGTACAAATCAACGAGGTTCACAAACTAGTTGAAGATCTTAAGTCGGAGAAAATCATTTTACCGGAGTAGTTCGTGGCTGGTATATTGATTGAAAAACTACCAGAATCTTGGAATGACTACAAACAAAATTTGAAGCACAAACAAAAACTATTATCTCTTGAAGATTTGGTAAAATGCATCATCATTAAGGATACCAACCGAAAGCAATCATATTTTGCCAAAGCAAAAGAAATCGCTACAAAAGCCAATCTAGTGGAAGACAATAAGTCTCGCAATAAAGATAACAAGTATGAAGAAGAACTTGATTATAAACTCAGGGTCAACAATAAAAATTTCAAGAAAAAAGATAATTGTTTTGTATGTGGCAAACCAGGACACCATGCAGTTCAATGTAGAAACAAAGCTGGGAAAAATGATAATCATGTTAAGCCAAGAGTAAATTTGGATGAAGCAGATGATATCATAATGGAGGTCATTTCCCAAGCTAACCTTGTGGCCAATGTGAGTGACTGGGTGAGAGATTCAGGTACTACTAGGCATATTTGTGCAAATAAAACAGATTTTGTGTCTTACACTCAAGTCAATGAAGGAGAAGAAGTTGTGTATCTTGGTGATTCTTCAACCACTCAAGTCCTTGGAAAAGGAAAAGTTCTTCTCAAACTCACATCTGAAAAAACCTTGGCATTGACTGAAGTGCTGCATGTTCCTAGTATTCGAACCAATCTGGTTTCCGTGGGATTATTAGAAAAGGTGGGGTGAAAGTTGCATTTGAATCTGGTAAGGTAATGATAACCAAGAATAATGTGTTTGCGGGCAAAGGATATTGTAATAATGGCTTATTTTTTCTCAATGTTTCTCAAGTTATGAGTGAAGATGTTTGTCACGCCCCAAGCCTACACCCTGGACATGGCCGACACTCGAGAACTATTGCTGGCCCCAAGCGAACCCTTGGCCTGGCTTACTTACTCAGCAGAAGACATAAACACAAGAGATATAGCTCATGCAATAACTTAAAAGATAATAACTTAGCCAAAAATGTCATCTCAAGTCTTAAATGTATACAACTGCAATGAATAAGACAAAAAAACTAATACTATCTGTCTATGAAGCCTCTAAAACAAAGAGGAATATCGGGATAGGACCCCCGATCATCCTAACAACTGAAAACTAGAAAACAAATGATAAAAGAGTCCTCCGAAATGCAAGGAGGCTCACCAACTGACTTTGAGTTCTGAACCTGATCAACGAGGCGCTGGATGCTGATCCTGGTTACATGTGTCTGCATCATAAGATGATGCAGGCCAACTGACATCAATACATTGAATGTACGAGTATGCGAGTTGGAATGTAAAACAATACAAAGGCTTGAAAAGATTCTGAAAGAAACACTTACCTTGGCTCTTCTCAACTCATGAATACTTAACTCAAAATAAAGCAATGAAACACATGCAATATATGAAAAACTTTGTAAAACAGTAAAGGCAACTTAGTTTGTTAAAGAAAAACAATAACAAACCCAATTTTACTCACATAATAAGGTAATATAGTTTATGTGGGAGATTCTCTAACCGACAACCACCACTATAAACCTAAGTGGTGATACAACGCGATCTTAGGCATATTTATATGCCTAGAATGCTAATTATGCTCACATTTACGTCTAGTTTGGAATTAAAAATATATTTGTTTGTAGTCTTATTCAGTCATTTGCTTATTTATGAGCTAACCAACATGATTAGTTGTGTAGGTATGCTTAATGGGAGAAATGAGCACAAAAAGGGATAAAGGAAGAAATCTGAAGATTCGAGTCAAAAGAGAACAAGGAAGAAGCTGAGGAAAATGCACCAAGGCATTTACGTGTTTTATCCGCGTCGCGCGGTTGAATGCAGAATGTGGGTTGCAAAAATCAACTTCTAGGCAGAACACCTCGTACTGCTCGCGCGTCGCACAGAAGGCAAAAGTATCGTGGACTCAAAATTTAGAAGTCATCGTGCGCCTGAGTACCAGATTTGGCTGTTTCGACTTTTAGTATAAATAGAGTTTTATTTTATTTTATTAAGGATCTTTTTCTGGGTTTTAAAGGATGACGATTTGGAAAAGCGTTTTTCTTCAGTTTTAGGGTTATTTCTTAAACTATTTTCCTTTCAATCGTTTGATGATTCATAACCATTGTATGATTGAATGTTAGACTATGAGTAGCTAAATACCCTAGTTCTAGGGTTGTGGCTATAGGATGATTGCAATTGATTGAGTTTTGTTGGGTTTATTATTGACCATCACATAAATCTTTCTTGTGTTCTTATTTCCGTATTTCATGATTGATCACCATAGAAATAAATTTATTGTCCAAATTGAACTCGGGAGAGGAATAAGAGGATAGAACGTGGGGCATAAGGAGCTTGTTGAACTCTGAATAGCTAGGGTTGATTCGTTTCTAGGATAGGGATAACCTAGAGTTAGATCACCATACATGAAGACAACTTAATGCTCAGTAGGTAATCAATTTATCCCCGCTCAACGATGTAGTTAGGGTGTTATCTATCGTAGGCGATTAGAGGTCGGGAGACCATGATCATACATCTAACCCTGTGATTCATTGATTCGACAGTTAATAATTACCTATATAAATGCTATTGATTGCATGAATCCTGCTAGAAGCTGCAGCCCTGGATCTTTCCCAAATCATTGTTTGAAACCCGTGAAACTGAATCTTGTATTTACATTTTGTTTTAAAATTTAGAAATAGAAATAAACAACCTTTTAAATCTGGAAATACATTTGTGGTTAACTGAGAACTAGGGAAATTAATAGTTTCTAAGCGTGAGTCCCTGTGGGTACGATACCCGGCTCTCGAAAAGAGCCACTTTATTACTTGTACGATCACGTGCACTTGCGTGTGCGATTAGATCGCAACAAGTTTTTGGCGCCGCTGTCGGGGACTTTAGAATTAGAAAGTATTTGAATTTTTCTAATTACTGAAGTTGAAACGCAAGTGTTGACATCTTGATCTTAGCATTCCATTATTGCAGGTTGTTTTTAAACTCCAAACTGGATGACGGTCAAGGATTGTTATTGCCCTCTCTCAGAACCTGAATGATTCGTACACTTACATAGAAGGCAAAAACGATTAGCATATTCGGTTCCCCTAGTTATAGGTGAGCTAGAATTTCCGGAACCAAAAACAGAAGAAGAAGAAGAAGAAGAAGAAGAAGAAGAAGAAGAAGAAGAAGAAGAAGAAGAAGAAGAAAAAAAAGAAAAAGAATAAGAACTTGAGACGATGGCTGTTGAGTTGAAAGTACGAGACGTGGCAATCCCACGCCCCATTAATGTGACTTCGGGCATACAAAAACCTGAACCTGGTGGGAGATTTGAGCTTAAGCAGAGTATGATGCAAATTTTGTACATGAATTGGCAGTTTATTGGTCTTTCACATGAGGATCCCACAGTTCACATTCAGAACTTCGTCGAGATCAGTGATACTTACACTCCAACTGGGGTGAATAAAGATTTCGTGAGGCTCACCTTATTCCCTTCCTCTTTGCCAGGGAAGCAAAAAAAGATGGTTGAACTCGTAGCGCAAATTCAATTACCACGGGACGATTTGGCATACGTAAATTCTTCATCGATTCTTTCCATTTGGGAAAACTTGACTAAAAGCAGAGGAGTGACTGAGTTTTAGGCAGAAGGGTGGTGAGAACTTGTACCAAGCTTGGGACAGGTTTAAATCGATGTTGATGAGTTGCCCTTATCATCATCAATCTAATGAAGTGTTAGTCCATGCCTTCATTGAAGGGTTGGAGCCTAACACCAAGATTTTGCTTGACAACATAGCATTGGGACAACAACATGTGCAGGTAAATCAATTCAACAACCACCGTCTTGGTGTGAGATATCTGGAGGTAGCGATCACTGTGCAGAGATATGTAGTGCAAACCCAGATTCTGTTAATTTTGTAGGGAATACCAGAGAGAAGGAGGCCAACAAAACTATGGAAATTCTTATAACCTAGGTTGGCGTAACCACCCAAACTTTTCTTGGGGTGGAAATCAGAACTTGAGGCCAAGGGAAAAACCATTATAGGCCACAAGACAATGCTAATGGTTATCAACCACAGGCACAAAGGGAGTAACCCAGCAAAGAAACCGAAAACATGAGTGTGGAGGAGATCTTGAAAAAAAGATTATGGTTGATCAAGCCTAGTTAGGCGTTGATGTGAGGAATAATTAGTTAGCTACGAGAATGTAGAAAAACAATTTGGGAAGTTTGCTAGTGCCTAAAATTCACGACCGCAAGGAGGTTTTCCCTGAAACACTTGACCCCAAATCCTAAACAGGTGAATGCGGTAAGCACACTTGATGTGGTTTTGCAATTGGAGGAGTTAACTCCTAAGGAAAGAAATACTGAAGTTATAAACACAGAGAGAGAACCTAAAGAAGGCTAGCTTAAGGAGAATGAAGTAGTTTCACTGGAAGAAAGCGTGCAACCAATAGTGAGACCACCCCCTTCATTTCCTCAAAAGTTTAAGAAACAAAAGGAGGACGAATATTTGTGTAAGTTTCTCTCTCTCCTGAAACAAGTTCACATTAACTTACCATTGGTGGATGTTTTACAGGGTATACCCAAGTATGCTAAGTATGTGAAAGAGGTCGTAGAAAACAAAAGAAGGCTGACAGAGTATGAGACTGTGGCACTTACTGAAGCGTGCAGCTCCAGAATTCAGAACAAGCTGCCTATTAAACTAAAAGATCAGGGTAGTTTTCTTGCGCATTACTATAGGGGAAAACATTCATGCTCGAAGGTTGTGTGATCTAGGAGCGAGTATAAACTTAATGCCAACTTCTCTGTACAAAAAGCTGGGGTTGGTAGTCCTAAACCAACTACTATAATTTTGCAATTGGCGAATAGATCTGTAGCTAGACCTGAGGGTGTTGTGGAAGATGTGTTAGTACAAGTGGGATCTCTGATTTTTCCAGTAGACTTTGTAGTATTGAATTTTGAGATTGATCCTGAGATCCCTTTCATCTTAGGAAGACCTTTCTTAGCCCTTTGGTAGGGCAATGATAGATGTAGCAGCTGGGCAGCTTACTATGAGAGCTCATGATAAAGTGGAGGTGTTTGATGTATACAAAGCCTTAAAATTGCCAGTTATGTATGAGGAGTTGTCTGCCATAACCGTGATAGATCTTGAGGCATAAGCTAAATATATTGTAGCTAAGGATCCTCTAGAGCAAGTATTAGTGGGTGATGAGATACATGGGGATGCTGAGGCACATGAAATGGTGTTATTCCTTGATGTGTCTCTTATGGTTACTATTGGAGAGTGCTGGGAGCCTCTGAATAGGGTGTTAGGTCCTCCATCTAAACCCTCTATTGAAAAATCCCCCAAGTTGGAGTTGAAAATACTGTCAGCCCACCTTAGGTATGCTTTTTTGGGTGAAGATGAAACTCTACTGGTTATTTTGTTTGCAGCATTATCTGACGAACAGGTGGAGGCCGCACTACTCATTTTGAAGAAGAGGAAAGCAACTCTGGGATGGCAAATGTCTGACATCCATGGTATTAGTACTGCACTGTGTATGCACAAAATATACATGGAAGAAAGGTACAAGGCAAGTGCACAACATCAGCGGAGACTAAATCCATTGATGAAGGACGTTGTCAGAAAAGAACTCATCAAGTGGCTGGATGCAGGGATTGTGTACCTAATATCTGACAGTAAATGGGTAAGTCCAGTGCAGTGTGTGCCTAAGAAGGGAGAAATGACAGTTGTGACCAATGATAAAAATGAGTTGATCCTTACAAGAACAGTAATTGGGTGGAGGATATGCATGGACTACAGAAAACTCAATGAAGCCACTAGGAAGGACCACTATCTGGTACCGTTCATTGATCAAATGTTAGACAGGTAGGTTGGCCAAGAGTATTACTATTTCCTTGATGGTTATTCATGGTATAATTAGATCGTCACTACACCTGAGGATCAAAAGAAGACGATATTCGCTTGCCCATATGGCATGCCATTCAGCTTCCATGATATGGTGGAAGATTTTGTTGAAGTATTCATGGATAATTTCTCGGTGTTTGGTGAGTCATTCGAACTTTGTTTATCTAATCTTAATAAAGTTCTTGCTAGGTGTAAGGAGACCAATCTGGTGCTGAACTAGGAGAAGTGTCACTTTCTAGTCAGAGAAGGAATTGTGTTAGGGAACAAGATCTCCATGATTGGGGTAGAAGTAGACAAAGCGAAGGTGGAAGTGATTGAGAATTTGCCACCACCAATATCAGTGAAGGGAGTGCGAAGCTTGCTTGGACATGCTAGTTTTTTACAGGAGGTTCATCAAGGACTTCTCTAAAACTGCAAGACCCTATGTGCAGCTTATTAGAGAAAGATATGAAATTTGTGTTTGATGAAAAATGTTTGGAAGGCTTATGAGATGTTGAAACAGAAGTTGATTGAGGCTTCTATTCTTGTTGCTACAAATTGGGAGCTTCCCTTCGAGCTGATGTGTGATGCTAGTGATATAACAGTTGGGGTAGTGCTTGGGCAGAGAAAGGACAAGGTGTTTTACTTCATCTACTATGCGAGCAAAACACTTGATGCAGCCCAATTGAACTTCATAGTTACTGAGAAGGAGATGTTGGCATTGGTGTTTGCATTCGACAAGTTCAGGTCATACTTGGTGGGAACCAAAGTGATAGTCTACACTAATCATGCGGCCATTCGATACTTGTTCAACAAGAAGGATGTCAAACCTAGGCTGATTAGGTAGATCCCGTTCTTTGCAAGAGTTTGACCTCGAAATAAGAGATAGGAAGGGAACTGAGAACCAAATAGCTGATCATCTGTCCCGCCTAAAGGATTCGTCTCATGTGAAAAATGAAAGGCAGATTCGTGAAGAGTTTCCTGATGAGCAGTTGCTTGCTTTGGACATTTCTCAGGTGCCTTGGTATGCAGACATTGTGAATTTTATGGTGAGTAGTTTATTTCCACCTGGGGCATCAACATATCAGAAGCAGAAGTTGAAGTATAATTCCCACTTTATATTTGGGATGAGCCCTATTTGTTCAAGCAGGGTTCGGATCAGATGATTAGAAGGTGTATAGCTGAGCAGGAGGTGACACAAGTGTTGGAAGTTGCCACGCGTCGCCATATGGCGGACATCATAGAGGCGAAAGAACTGCGCATAAGGTGTTGCAATCTGGTTTCTTTTGGCCTACTCTATTTAAAAATGTTGCTTTGTTTGTGAAAGGTTGCGATCAATGTCAGAGGATGGGCACCATTTTGAAAAGGCATGAGATGCCAGTGAACAACATACTAGAGGTGGAGATCTTTGATGTGTGGGGGATAGTCTTTATGGGAACATTCCCATCGTCCCGGCGCAATCAATACATTCTAGTCGATGTGGACTACGTGTCTAAGTGGGTGGAGGTACATTTGCATTGCCAACAAATGATGCCAAAGTGGTTGTCAAGTTCATTCGAAACCACATCTTCACCGAGTTTGGAACGCCAAGGAGATAATTAGTGATGGAGGTAAGCACTTCATCAATAACTCAGTTCATAGTCTGTTAGCGAAGTATGGGGTGCGGCATAAAGTGGCTACAACATATCATCCCCAAACTAGCGGACAGGTAGAGGTATCAAACAGGGAGGTCAAGCAGATCCTCTAAAAGACTGTGAATGCCCAAAGAAAATATTAGGCTGTCAAGTTAGATGATGCCTTATGGGCATATCAGACTGCTTACAAGACACCGATAGGGACTTCTCCTTATCGAATGGTGTTTGGGAAAGCTTTTCACTTACCAGGTGAGTTAGAGCACAAGGCATATTGGGCGATTAAGAAGCTGAATCTAGATGGAGGATCACACAGCTGCACGAGTTAGAAGAGTTTATGCTTCACGCCTATGAAAATGCAAAGCTGTATAAAGAGAAGACCCAAAAGGTGGAATGGCAAGCATATTGTGTCACGCATCATTGAGCCTGGTCAGTTAGTGTTACTTTTCAATTCTAGATTGAATTTGTTCCCAGGGAAGCTTTGGTTTAAGCGGAGTGGTCTGTTTGAGGTGGTGATGATGACTTAACATGGTGCTGTAGAATTGCGAAACAAGGATAAGAGCTCTACTTTCCTTTTAAATGGTCAACGGGTCAAGCACTACTTCGATAAGGATGTAGATCGTGAGCTTGAAGCGCTCATATTGAATGACGAATGAGTTATGAGATTGGTCGTGCCGCGACGTTAAATCAAGCGCTACAAGGGAGGCAACCCGTGAACTATTGTAATAGTTAGGATTTATTTGTTCTTATTTGGTTATTTCACTTCTTAGGAATTAGTAAAAAAAAGGATATATCAAGAAAAATACAAAATATGTGTCGTGCCACGACCAAAACTAAGGCGCTAGATGGGAGGCAACCTATCATGTGTTTTATTAATGGGTGTTGAACTGATAATATATAGGATAAGGAAATTTTGCCCAAGGCAACATCGTGTAGGGAGCACGTCGCGGAGGCAAGGAATAATTTTGCCTCGCCTGATACCATTTGAGAAAAAGGACTCCGTGTATGTGGCGGGTCGTGAAGGAGGTCTAGAATTTTGAGTTCGAGGATAAGTTACTTTTACGTAAAAAAAGAAGACATTTTAGGGAAATCCCCACGACGCAAAGCAAGGGCCAAATATTGGCCTCACCAGGAATTAAATTTCCAGTGGACTCCGTGCCAGTCGCACGTCGCACCCCAGGTGAGTAAATTTTGGTTTTCATTAACTAACCGAGTGTTACCCGATTTTGTTAGACATTACCCGACCCGAAGCCCTTATTAACCCCAATTTCTCCCCCTAAATTCCCCTTTTTTTCCCCTTTTCACTACATTCACCACGATTTTCACCCCTTCTCTTCACCTCTGCAAATTTCTTCAAGGAGTCCCGTGTCGCGCAGCTATGCCCTTCTTGCTCTTCTTCGAATTTTTGAAACTCCGCATTGCTAGGTATGTGCTCTTATTTTGTTCTTGGGATTCTGGGACAGTGTGAGATGTCTTGCCATGGGTTGTTGGTTGCTCAATTTTCAGAGAGTTGGGAAGGGTGTTTTATGTTGTCATTATCGTATGTTTCGTGTTGGGCTATGTGTGTTTCGAAGTCTGAGTAGAAATATAATGTTGCCTGATTCTTGGGTTAAATTGCTAGGGTATAGTATGTGGGAATGTTTGACAAACTGTTTTTGGGTGTACTCGATTCCTTACGTGTAATGTGCCTTGGTTAATCATAGGTTTCTGCATTGGGCGATATTCTGGTTATAGGTGATTTTGAATTCTTGAGTAAAAATCACTTAATGTTCACTGTTGTTGATCTAGCATGGGGTAAAGATTTGTGGGTTATGCTTGCTCGTGATCAATTGTGTCTAAATGGTTAATGATTGATGTAGTGTTTGCAGTGAATTGAGTTAGCTTGCTTGAATTGAGAGGTAGTGTGGGGGTTTGACTACCTCGACTATTGAAAGTCTTGTATCTTGAGTAGATACTATTTTGGCAAACACGTAGTGAAGGATTACTGTTGCTAGGAAATGTTGGCCGGGTGGTAGTGTATACGAGGGGTCTATATTGGTTGTGTGAAGTCTTGAGTAACACTTTCCAATTATTTTGTGGTTGTCTCTGATATTGTGATGCCTCACCAATTTGATGAGCTTGGTAATTACTTGAGTATGTTGCTGGTAAATTGTGGAAAGTCTGAGTACCTAAGTTGAGACTGCATTGAACTAAGTGTGGGGTGGTGTGCGCACACAACCCATATTATTATCATTGTTTTAAAGTCATGGGGGCTGAACTTTGGTATATTTTGCAGGTCACCATGTCTAGCTCACACAGACCCGACAAGAAAGTGGCCACATCAAGCAATAGGAAACGTGTCCAGAGTGGGAATGTCCCACCCACACCTGCATTTCCCAGGGGTCAAACTAGGCGATTTGGGGTGAAAGTTGTCACCAAAGAAGGAAAGGCTTGGTATAAGAAGCACACCGATGCCACTTATTTTTCTGATGTCTGTGTCGATGAGGACAATCTAGCACGTGACTTCCCCCAGTTTCGGAGGTGAATTAGGGATCTCAGCATGGAGTTCATCTTTGCTGACCCGAACGAATGTAACTTGCACATGGTCAGGGAGTTTTATACTAACTGGGCACCCGAAGCACGATCCCACTATGTGATGGTGTGTGGTAAGAATGTGCCTATCACTCCCACACATATTAATGATATATTGGGTACACCGCAGGACACCGATCCACTAGTGCTGATAGGGCTGAACATATGCCCTCTATACCAGGCCATCCACCACATACTATGCGGGCCACTGTCCATGGCTAAATGGACTAAGCAACAGTGGGAAGAGATATCATAAATCTCTCATCTACGCTCACATGATGCGGGAGACACGTGTTTGGCTAAACGTGGTGATGAACTATCTGATCCCGAGCTTATATTACAATGATATCATGCGTGACCGGGTGTGCCTGGTTTATGCTTTGATGACTGGCATGAAGCTAAACATCGGAGCCATCATAAAATCTTCGATGAGCAAGGCCCGGGTTCACAAAGGGCATAGGTATGCATTTGGTGGTCTGATTACCAGAATGTGTCGTGTTACAGGTGTCCCTGAAGAGAATTTAGAATACATGGCACCACTTTATCCAGCACCGGTGGACATCACTCTCACTAAGGTGTTGGACACTGACTTTGGCTCAACACTCACCATCGTAGAGTGCCACAGGAGAGATCAGTTAATCATGGCTAGGATGTATGGCCTGGAGATGCTACGACACAAGACTGGTAGTCGACCATCTACTGATCTGGAAATAAGGGAGGTCAACAGGCGTTATCTTCGAATGACCATGCTAAAGCATTACTTGGCATTGGTCTTGAGTTTCAGGAGCCGACTGATGAAGAGAACTTGTGTACCAGCTCAGATGTGGAGTCCAATTCGGATGAGGAGATAGACCCCATACATGTTGAGGCTAAGGCCGATGAGGGTGATATAATGGAGGACTGATCAGGGAGTTTCTTTTTCACTTTACCTTTTCGAACTTTATTGATATTTTGACATGCACTGGGGACAGTGCTATTGTATAAGTGTGGGGTGAAGGTAGAAAACACATTTGATTTGTACATAAATTGGGTTGAACATTATTTTCTGTTTTGTTTGACTTTGGGTTCCTTGGTAGTTGTTTTCGGTTCTTTAGCCAAGGATAGTCCCTTTGAACCGTACAAAAATACAAAAAGATTTTGTTTCTAGGATTGAGTTTGTAGTCATAGATTGAGTCAAGTTGCCCAATGATAGATGGATGATGACCGTCTTAAGGGAAATTTATTCATTAATTCTTAGGCTTGGTTGTGCTGAAGATGAAAATATCTGATGTATGAAAAATATGGTTGAAATTGGTGTATGAATGTAGTCAATTCGTGTATATGATTTGAATGTGCAACTTAAGCTTAATCTGAACCTTCTGCATGACATGATTGTGTTCTGTGATTGATCCATTCTTAATACAACTTGTGCCAGGAGCGATGAATTTTGTATGATATCCATGATTGCATTTGAATGTAGAACTTTCCCAGGTTGTTATTGAAGCGAAATACAAGTGGTATTATGTTTGAAAGATGATAACATGCTTTCTTTGAATTGTTTGAAATTTGAGCCTGTTCAGAAAGAAGATCCCTAGTCTTGCCCAATTGAACCTTTTAGCCTTGATTTTTTTCTAACCCGCATAATAAACCGAATCCCTTTTATTGATACCGTAGTTTTGATCCTAACCCCTAATGCACTATGTTAGGAAGAAAGGTAAAAATAGCGGGAAGAGTAGATAGGCTGGAAATGCGTAGTTGTTAGGGAAGAATGTAAGAAAAGGTAACTGATACCCCATGATTGTGAATCTGAGATTGGCCCTAGTCTTAAAAAGGACGATGTGCACCTTAAATCAAGAGAAATCTCCGAGTAAAGGGTGGCTAGTGTTGAATTATTTTTTTTTGAGGAAATAAAGGGGCAAGTAGCAATAAGGCAAGGTTAGTAACACTAGTGAAATTTTATGAAGAAGAAGGGGGATAATGAAAAGAAAAAGTTGTGAATGAAAGAAGAGAGTTGAATATAGTGCATTAGGGAGGACGAGTCACTAATCGCATCTAAATGAATCCTCCCCCACCTTAAGCCTTCAACACAACCAAACCAAGTCCTGTTTGATTTTGAGCATTTTACACTTTATTAGTAGAGATGTACATAATGGGCAAGCTTATGGTTCTCAGTGCATACATGTGTGATGTTGTTTCTTTGGGTGAGAGTGCATATTGTCTCGCAAAGTCCTTAAATTATATTCAATGGGCTAACTCGAGTGCATGGACTATTCCTTGGAGTGAGAGGCACTTGTTGTATGAAGGATAAGTGATAGGTAATGGTGCATATGTTGTGAATACGTTGGTTGCAAAAAGTTGTCCAGTCATCTACATGAGTTATGCATATTATAAATGAAAACATGCAGTGTGAATTGTGAATAGATCCTTGGAAGTTAGTATTGGATACACAATCAAAGGTAGTGAGTCTGGGTCAAGGAGTTCTTAGTAGTTGTTCGAGGATGAACAAAGCTTTAAGTGTGGGGTAGTGATCTTAGGCATATCTATATGCCTAGAATGCTAATTATGCCCGCATTTACGCCTAGTTTGAATTCAAAATGTATTTTTTTTTGTAGTCTAATCGAGTCATTTGCTTATTTATGAGCTAACCAACATGATTAGTTATGTAGGTATGCTTAATGGGAGAAACGAGCACAAAAAGGGATAAAGGAAGAAATCTGAAGATTTGAGTCAAAAGAGAACAAGGAAGAAGCCGAGGAAAATGCACCAAGGCATTTACATGTTCTCTCGCGTCGCGCAGATTGAATGCGAGAATGTGGGTTGCAAAAATCAACTTCTAGACGGAACATCTCATCTTTGCTCACTCGTCGCGCGAGTAGGCAAAAGTATCATGGACTCAAAATTTGGAAGTAATCGCGCGTCGAGTACCGTATTTGGTTGTTTCGACTTTTAGTATAAATAGAGTTTTATTTTATTTTATTAAGGATCTTTTTCTCGGGTTTTAAAGGTCAAGGATTTGGAATAACGTTTTTCTTCAGTTTTATTTTTTAAACCATTTTCCTTTCAATCATTTGATGATTCATAACCATTGTATGATTGAATGTTGGACTATGAGTAGCTAAATACCCTAGTTCTAGGGTTGTGGCTACATGAAGATTGCAATTGATTGAGTTTTGTTGGGTTTATTATTGACCATCAGATCAATCTTTCTTGTGTTCTTATTTTCCGTATTTCATGATTGATCACCATAGAAATAAATTTATTGTCCAAATTGAACTCGAAAGAGGAATAAGATGATAGAATATGGGGCATAAGGAGCTTGTTGAACTCTAAATAGCTAGGGTTGATTCGTTTCTAGGATAGGGATAACCTAGAGTAGGATCACCATACAGGAAGATAACTTAATTCTTGGTATGTAATCAGTCTATCCCCGCTCAATGATGTCGTTAGGGTGATATCTATTGTAGGCAATTAGAGGTCGGGAGACCATGATAATACATCTAATCCTGTGATTCATTGATTCGACAGTTAATAATTACCCATACAAATGATATTGATCGCATGAATCCTGATAGAAGCTGCAGCCCTGGATCTTTCCCAAATCATTGTTTGAAACCTGTGAAACTGAATCTTGTATTTACATTTTGTTTTAAAATTTAGAAATATAAATAAACAACCTTTTAAATCTGGAAATACATTTATGGTTAACTGAGAACTAGAGAAATTGATAGTTTCTAAGCGTGAGTCTTTGTGGGTTTCGAGAGCCACTTTATTACTTGTACGATCACATGCACTTGCGTGTGCGATTAGACCGCAACACAACGTCTTTCCCACGCTTACAAAACTGACTATACTTTGCCGTCATATAGAACGTTTAACTTAGTGGATCCACTAGCTTATGCTAAAAGCATCTTAAAGAATCATCTAAAAAGTATGATATTTTACTACCCATGATGGCTACATGGTTTATGGAGACTTAAGTTAATATGAACTCGTATCCCTATATCGATGCTCAATACTACTCCCAAAAATATACTTAGCTCATATATTTTAAAAACAAACTTATCTATTTGTTTTGAGATAATTACTCAAAACTTAGTTTAAAAGCTCTCTTGGAATCAATGTTCCTTTTTCTTGCTCAAATGTGAAAATATTTATAAACTCTTTGGGGAATATTTAGTTCCCTTATAGCTTTTTGAGAAATGAACTCAACTCTTTACTCTTTGCTTAACTTGAAATTTAAGTCTTAAAACAAAGTTAAAACGTTTGTTAAAGACTTTTGTAAACTTTAAAAACTTTGCTTTGACTTGCTTCTTAACTTCTAGACTTGACTCTTAACTTCTCTTGATTTGATCCTAACTTTCCTTGAATTGGGTTATAGATTCAATGTTCATGATCTCATGTTTATGGATGATTTCATGATGCTTAGATGTACCATAAAGTGTTGGAATCAACTAGAAAACATATGTATATTGATAAGGAACAAGTACGAAAAGTGGGGAACGAATGGGGAGAAACGAGAGGCGCGGGCGCCAGCCCTCAACATTTAGGGGACTGGTATGGGGCGCTCGGCTGGCGCGGTTCCCCAAGGGTAAAGATTCGAGAGACCCTTTGGGGGCGCCGGGCCGGAGCGACTCCCCACTCCCATCCCCAAGTGTTTGACGACTTTTCTTCTCTGTTTTTCATCTCTAAACCCTCTAAACTTCAATGGTACCTTCCCCAAACACTTAGAATCATTTATACCCTCAATATATGATAGATTCAAACCAAAATTACACCCAAAAACATGAATCAAATCGCAAGAAACTGCAACAGCACAACCCACAAGAAATTCAACAAAACTTTCAACAATGTTCATCAAGAACTCAATTTCTAAACTTTCAAAGACTTAAATTCGCTGAATTGAATCATGTTTGGCGTGTGGGCGAACTAACCCAATGCTATGCGATCTCACATACCTCGTAGGGATCACCCCTTGACGAAATCCACAAGCTAAAGTCAACGATTTTGACGAATCTTGATTTCTCTTCTCCCTTCTCCTCTTTTCTCTTTTCTCCAAACCCTAGCGTGAAACTTCAACTTTTCTAAACTAACTAAAATATGATTTTACCCCAATTAACTCCTGAAAATGAATTAGAATAATTAGGTAAGGAAAAGACTAAATTACCCTTCCAAAATCTGGATTAGACTTTCCTTATTTAAATAGTCCAACTTCCAAATGGAATAACTCACTCATACGAACTTGGAATCGCACAAACTCAGCGGAGTTGGAAACATTATTCCAAGAGCTTTCCAATCATATCTAGAAATACACCTAACTCATCTTGAGCTAGGAGTTATGGCCGTTTGAAGTTAACCAAAATTCAATTTTTCCTAACTTAAACAAATTTTCCAGATTTTCATTCTTTCCAAAAATGACTATTTCCAATTATTAGCTTCTTCCTCATTATTTCAAATTGCGAGATGTTACAATATCTCCCTCTTGGGATCATTCATCCTTGAATGAGATTACTCTTACTAGGCTAAGGGTGTAACATCAAGTTCAAACACCCAACAAGCAAATGCAAACAAACAACATGCTTACTCATAATTTAAAAAGTACTAAGAAGAGAATTAGTACCTTGGTCTGCATTTTCTTCGGACTCAAAGAGATGTGGATATCTCTTCTTCATATCCTCATCAGCTTCCCAAGTAGTTTCCTCAACAAATTGGTTCCTCCAAAGTACTTTGACTGATGCTACCTCTTTTGTTCTCAACTTGAGAACATGGCGATCTAGAATCTAAACAGGAATCTCCTCATAAGATAAGCTATCCTTGATCCCAATATTTTTAGCTGGTATGATCAATGAAGGGTCGCCCATAGACTTCTTCAACATGGAGATGTAAAACACTGGATGAACCGTGACTAACTATTGTGGTAGCTCCAACTCATAAGCTACATTGTCAATCCTCTTGGATATTCGATAAGGTCTAATATATCGAGGACTAAGTTTCCTCTTCTTACCAAACCTAATAACACCCTTCATGAGTGAGACTTTTAGATATACCCAATCATCTACTTCAAATTCTAACACCCTTCTCCTAACATTAGTGTAGGATTTCCTCAAACTGCCGTTTTCATGCTTCACCAACTTCAAACCATCCAATAGGATATCTGCATCTTCTCCTATAAAGAGCTTCATATAGAGCCATTTGGATGCTAGAGTGGTAACTATTATTGTAGGCAAACTTAATGAGAGGTAGGTGATCATCCCAATTGCCTTTGAAATCGATCACACACGCCCTCAACATATCCTCCAAGGTCTGAATGGTACGCTCTACTTGCCCATCAGTCTGAGAATGAAATATGGTAATCAAGTTCACTTTTGAACCCAAAGCCTTCTGAAAAGATTTCCATAACTGTGTAGTAAATTGTGCAGCCCTATCCGAAATAATAGAGACCAGAACCCTATGGAGTCTTACCACTTCTTGAATATAAAACTTAGCTTAATCTTCTGCTGAGTGGGTAGTCTTTACCGGCAAAAAGTTGGTTGATTTTGTCATTTTATCGACAATCACCCAAATAAAATCGTGTTGCCTGCGAGACCTTGGTAACCATATGATGAAGTCCATATTAATCATCTCCCACTTTCATAACGAAAGCTCTATATTCTGAGTCAAACCACCGGGCCTTTGATGCTCTACTTTAACTTATTGGCAATTTGGACACTTAGCAACAAATTCTGCAATGCCCTTCTTCATACTATTCCACCACTACACCTCTTTCAAATCACGATACATCTTTGTGGAGCCCGGATGAATGGAATATCCGGATCTATGATCCTCCTCCATGATCCTCTCTTGGATTCCATCCACCATTGGTACACACAATCTACCTTGATATCTCAGTACGTCATCTCCCCCTTGTTCAAAAGCTAATACATTTTGCTTATGAACATTTGACTTCAATTCAAGCAAAATAGGTTCTTGGTTTTGCTTGCCTTTTACTTCTGACACTAATGATGATTCAGCCTCATTCATCACCACTACTCCTCCTTATGTGGAATCCATAAGTCTGACTCCCAGGCGTACAAGTCTATGCACATCTTTTGATAACTCTCTTTTTTCTTCCTCAACATGGGCGGTACTACCCATAGACAACATGCTTAAGGCATCAGCAACAACATTAGCCTTACCTGGATGGTAAAGAATACTCATGCCATAATCTTTGAGTAATTCTAACCACCTCATCTATCCGATTAAGCTCTTTCGAGTGAACACATATTGAAGACTCTTGTGATCGGTGAATACATCAACATGAACACCATAGAAATAATGACGTCATATCTTTAAAGCAAATACTACGGCAGCCAACTCTAAGTCATGGGTTGGGTAATTCTTCTCATGAATTTTCAACCTGTCCTGGAGGTATAAACTATAACCTTGTCATTCTGCATTAATACGCAACCTAAACCAACTTTAGTTGCATCATAATACACCACAAAGCCTTGCGTACCTTTTGGTTAGGTCAATACTAGGACAATAGTTAACCTCTTTTTCAATTCCTGAAAGAATTTCTCACAAGCTTCAGACCATTGAAACTTAACTGTCTTCTAAGTCAATTTGGTCAAATGAGACGAAATGGATGAGAACCCTTCTACAAACCTTCTATAATATCCAGCCAAACCCAAGAAACTCCTAATATCAGTTGGAGATGTGGGTCTAGGCCAATTTTGCACTGCTTCAATCTTCTGGGTATCAACTCTAACTCTATCATCGGAAACTATGTGGCCCAATAATGCCACAGACTTAAGCCAAAACTCACATTTCGAGAACTCGACATACAACTCCTTATCTTTCAAAGTCTGAAGAACTATTATGAGATGACTAGCATGATCTTCTTCATTTCTTGAATAGATTATTATGTCATCAATGAAGACGATAACAAATATATCTAAATAAGGTTTGAAAACTCTATTCATAAGGTCCATGAACGTTGCAGGTGCATTGGTCAAACCAAAGGACTTGACCAAACTCATAATGACCATAACGGGTCTTGAATGTTGTCTTGGGAATATCACACTCCCTTAATTTCAACCGATGGTAGCCAAATGCGAGGTCAATCTTGAGAAAACAAGAAGCACCCCGAAGGCGATAAAAAGATCATCAATCCTCGGGAGAGGATACTTGTTCTTGATGGTAACCTTGTTCAATTGACGGTAATCTATACACATCCTAAGAGAACCATTTTTCTTCTCATAAATAAAATCGGACCACCCCAAGCTGACATACTTGGTGGAATGAAACCATTCTCTAAAAGATCTTTCAACTATTTTTTAAGCTCTTTCAACTCGCTGGTGCCATTTTATATGGTGGAATAAAGATGGGATGAGTATCTCGGAAGAACATTTATACCGAAGTTTATATCTCTCATAGGAGGGACTGCGAGTAAATCATCTGGAAAGACTTCTAGAAACTCTTTTACTATAAGAACTGACTGAATAAGAGGTATCTCAATACTAGAGTCATTAACTCGGACTAAGCTATAGACACACCCCTTGGAAACTAACTTCCTAGCCTTAAGGTACGAAATGAAATGATCCTTAGGCGCTGCTGAACTACTTTTCCACTCTACAGGCGGCTCATTTGGAAAGTGTAACTTGACAACTCAAGTTCTACAATCAATCGAGGCATAACATGCATGGAGCTAGTCCATACCAAGAATGACATCAAAATCTATCATGTCTAACTCAATTAAATCAGCCATGGTACTCTTGTGATTGACGAAAATGGAACAATCACGATAGACTCTTTTCTGCTAGAATAGACTCACCATCGTGTAGAAACTTTGAAGGGCTCAAGAAGTTGCTCAGAAGAACATCAAAATTGAAGACTTGGATCATACCGGTGACAACATCCGGCGAATCCTCTTGCTCTCGGTGACTAGCGATAGCATAAAGACGGTTTCCTTCTCGCCCGCCCTTGAAGTAGCTCATCTAGATGCAACTCTATCTGGTGGAGCAACTGAAGAAGATTGGGCTCTATTGCCCCCATTACTATTACTCTGTCTGCTCTTGGGAAACTCTCTCATAAAATAAACGCTCTAGTCACACTTGAAGTAACTAGTGGAGTCATCATGACACATTCCTAAGTGGCTCCTACCACACTTAGCACAAGCAGGAGTCTTAGTACCCCCTTATGCCTTATACCTTGCGAATGCGCAGGTCTAGCTCTGAAGTTCTGAGAATTTTGACTATTGTACTCATATTTGTTCCTTGGTGCAGGTGCACTAGTAGATGATGGAACAGGTCATTTCTGCTTATGTTGGAAAGAAGATCGGTTCACATTACTCTTTTGCTCCCCGAATTCATTCCCTAATGTCTTAAACTCTCGTATTCTTAAACTCTTCTCTATCCCTCAACTTGTTGCACATGGATCATCAGCCTTGCTATGACCATGTCACCTATTAGCATGACTGCCTTAATTTCCTTACTTGACAGACGAGTCAACCTAACAACGAATAAACTCTTTCTGCTCCTCATGTCGACAACCATCTCTTAGCTCATAGGGAAAGAAAAATCCCAGCTCACAATCGGTTACGCCTAAGCACAGTAGAAAGAAACTTTATAGAGATTAACTCTATCACACGAAATGAATATGAAAGAAGTGAAGGAATTCCTAAATGTTGCAGCCTCATAATTATAGATGTGGCGCTCTTCACATCGATAACTAGGATTCTACAAACACGGCTTCATAGACTCCCTAGGACTCTTAAGCTCTAGTCTCTGATACTAAGTTTGTCACTCCCCGAGCCTACACCCTGGACGTGGTCGGCACACGAGAACCATTGCTAACCCCAAGAGAACCCTTGGCTTGGCTTACTTACTCAACGGAAGACTTAAACACAAGAGATATAGCTCATGCAATAACTTAAAAGATAATAACTTAGGCAAAAATGGCAACTCGGGTCTGAAACGTATACAATTGAAATGAATAAGACTAAAGAACTAATACTATATGTTTATGAAGCCTCTAAAACAAGGAGGGATGTCGGGACAGGACCCCCGATCATCCTGGCAACTGAAAACTAGAAAGCAAATGATAAAAGAGTCATCCGAAATGCAATGAGGCTCACCAACTGACTTTGAGTACTG
The DNA here is from genome assembly GCA_029007595.1 of Solanum commersonii. Lineage (NCBI taxonomy): Eukaryota > Viridiplantae > Streptophyta > Magnoliopsida > Solanales > Solanaceae > Solanum > Solanum commersonii. Next base: position 2,716,239 of record JAJTWQ010000051.1, read on the forward strand.
AACCTAATCAACAAGGCGCTCGAATGTTGATCCTAGTTACCTCGTGTCCGCATCATAAGACTATGCGGACTAACCGGCATCGCATACATTGAATGTACGAGTATGCGAGTTGGAATGTTAAATAATACAAAGGCTTGAAAAGATTCTGAAAGAAACACTTACCTTGGCTCTCTCAACTCATGAATACTTAACTCAAAATAAAGTAATGAAACACATGCAATATATGAAAAGCTTTGTAAAACAGTAAAAGCAACTTAGTTCGTTAAAGAAAAGCAATAATAAACTCAACTTTACTCATATAATAAGGTAATATAGTTTATGTGGGAGATTCTTTAACCGACAACCACCACTATAAGCCTAAGTGGTGATACAACGTTTTACCCACGCTGCCAGAACTGTCCTATACTTTGCCTTCATATAGAACGCTTAGCTTAGTGGAGCGACTAGCTTATGCTAAAAGCATCTTAAAAAATCATCTAAAAAGTATGATCTTTTACTACCCATGATGGCTACATGGTATATAAAGACTTGAGTTAATATGAACTCGCATCCCCATATCGGTGCTTAATACTACTCTCAAAAATATACTTAGTTCATATGTTTTAAAAACAAACTTCTTTCTTTGGTTTGAGATAATTACTCAAAACTTAGCTTAAAAGCTCTCGTGGAATCGATGTTCCCTTTTTTTGCTCAAATGTGAAAACATTTATAAACACTTTGGGGAATACTTAGTTCCCATATAGCTTTTTGAGAAATGAACTCAACTCTTTACTCTTTGCTTAACTTGAAACTTAGGTCTTAAAACAAAGTTAAAATGTTTGTTAAAGACTTTTGTAAACTTTAAAAACTTTGCTTTGACTTGCTTCTTAACTTCTAGACTTGACTCTTAACTTCTCTTGACTTTGACTCTAACTTTTCTTGAATTGGATTATGGTTTCAAGGTTCATGATCTCATGTTTATAGATTATTTAATGATGTTTAGATGTACCTTAGAGTGTTGGAATCAACTAGAAAACATAGGTACATTGCTAAGGAACAAGTATGAAAAGATGGGGAACGAATGGGGAGAACTAGCGTCCCTGGCGCTCTGAAAGGCGCGGGGCGACAGCCCTCAACATTGAGGAACTGGTTTGGGGCGCACTGGCTGGCATGGCGCCCCAAGGGTGAAGATTCAGAGACCCTTTTGGGGCACGCTGGCTGGCGCGACTCCCCACCCCTATCCCCACGTGTTTGACGACTTTTCTTCTTCGTTTTTCATCTCTAAACCTTCTAAACTTCAATGGTTCCTTCTCCAAACATTTAGAATCATTTATACCCTCAATATATGATAGATTCAAACCGAAATTACACCCGGAAACATGAATCAAATCGCAAGAAACTCCAACAACACAACCTACAAGAAATTCAAAGAAACTTTCAACAATGTTCATCAAGAACTCAATTTCTAAACTTTCAAAGACTTAAATTCACTGAATTGAATCATGTTTGGCGCGTGGGCGAACTAACCCAATGCTATGTGATCTCACATACCTCGTAGGGATCACCCCTTGACGAAATCCACAAGCTAAATTCGACGATCTTGACGAATCTTGATTTCTCTTCTCCCTTTTCCTCTTTTTTCTTTTCTCCAAGCCCTAGCGTGAAACTTCAACTTTTATAAATTGACTAAAATCTGATTTTATCCCAATTAACTCCTAAAACAAATTAGAATAATTAGGTAAGGAAAAGACTAAATTACCCTTCCAAAATCCGGATTAGACTTTCCTTATTCAAACCGTCCAACTTCCAAAGGGCATGACTCACTCATACGATCTCGGAATTGCACAAACTCAGAGGGGTTGGAAACATTATTCCAAGAGTTTTCCAACCATATATGGAAATATGCCTAACTCATCCTGAGCTAGGAGTTATGGCCGTTTGAAGTTGACCAAAACTCAACTTTTCCTAACTTAAACAAATTTTCTAGATTTTCATTCTTTCCAAAAATGACTATTTTCACTTATTAGTTTCTTCCTAGTTATTTCAAATTGCGAGATGTTACAATGCTAGTACTTAATTATTTACTTTTGACACGCTAAATTGGAACCATTTGAATAAATAAAAAAGGTTTTATGCTTTGATGTTTAGATAATAAAATTCTCTCATATGTTAATGGTTAGTTTTCAAACTGTAGAGGATTGGAGGAAAAAAGAAAGAGACATCAACGTGTTGGTGGTTTTAATTATGGAATTATTTTCTAAAATTAATTTTGGGTTATAAAAATAGCACGTAAATAAAATAAATATCTTCTTAAATAATGAAGAGACTTACCAATTGGCTGTTATTGGTTTCCTTTTAGTAAGATGTTAAATGAAAAAAAATAAAACAAGAAAGTATGTTGTTCTTTTGTTGATCACTTTGATTCTATAATTTAATTTTTCTTGTGATCACTAGAATAAAGATATTATTTTGAATGATGATAAATAATGTTTGAGTGAAGTTATATTTTTAGCTTATTATTTATATGATGAAATGCTTATTTGAAAAATTGGTTGAACTTGTTATACAGAAATATTATTTTCTAAGTTGACCTTTTTGAAATATGGGGGTAACGTACTTTATGTGGTCTTGTTATTTAAAATTCAATATGTGTTTATCTATTGTGTTGATGATTTAAAAATCAGCTAAATATAATGGAGTTAGCTGATAATGATATCAAGTGGTTAAGTAACCTCCATATGGTGATTACATAAGTTTGAGACAAAGAGTAATAGAACATTGTTAAGAGATGGAATTAAATCCATGTATCGTGTGAAGTCATAAGTGAATTTGGCCAATTCTCTGACTTAAAATTTGAGGGGAAATAATAATAATAAATGAAGCTTCAACAAGAATGGGACTATTGTCAAGTTGTATATCAAAAATGATGGTAACCTAACCTATGTGATTGGAGATCCCATTAATTAGGTTCATATGGGTAATAACAAGTCATCGTTTGATCTTGTGCACTATAAATTTTTGTCCCATCTGTGATCTATTATGGTGTGCATATAGTGCAAATCTGCAAGGAAAGTGAGGTTGAGTTGTGAACTCTTAATCCATAACCATATCTTTTATAGGTGGTGTATTGCTCTACAGAATACACTTGATGGGTGGACCTATATGAGTGTGGAGCGGTGCCGCTTCTATGAAATTGTGATGGATTTCTAAAGCATTCATGAATACCAGGACACACGCATGGCCTCTTAGCGCAAAATCGCAATAACGACAAAGATTGTGCAAGTATAATGTGATAGAATAAGACTCTAAGCTTACCACATAATTTTTAGTTCATTGAAGTTTTAAACTTCACTATTTGTTCTGTAAGATTAATCTTATTTTATCTAAGTCTGGTTCATAGTCTTCGAGACACCAGATTCGACGCATTATTCTTTCTTTTGAAAATTCAGCGATAATTATCTTTTATATATTTTTTAATTGTTATATTATTTCTTAATATTCTTTTTAAGATATATGGAGGATTGTTGATAAAATATCTATATTATCTTAAAAGGTATAAGAATAATATTTAAAATTATTTATTACATATTATTACCTTAATAACTTCGCTTATTAGTATTATATTAAGGTTTTTAATCTTGTAGCCAACCGTTTGTTTTCTTATTATGGCAGTTGTTATAATTGCCTTTATGGCATTAGTCAACTACTATTGATTTGGGTGTTACAAAAGGTCCATTGGAATATTTGGTAATAATATATAGCCTTTATGACAATTATTTGGTCTTAATGCACGGCTGATGGTATGCTTTTTACCATATGCCTATATATCTATATATAGTACTTCTGTGTGTTAAAAGGAAGAGAATGAGATATTACATTAAAATAACTTTTCTTCCTTATTTATTTGCTGGGTTTTCTTAAGTAAAATATATTATTTGTTAGATTTTGGCTCCTAGTTTTAATACTAGAAGAGTTTGTTGAATCCTGGGGGATACACCTTAATCGGTGAAATATCTTTTAAGGACAGTGCCATAGGCACGCCTCAAGCTACGTGGTTTCCGTGATTTCCAATAGTTTTTACAACAGTAAATTAGCTAAATGAATGACTCAAATGTTACATAAATTACAATGCATAAAGATAGAATAATGTGTCAAATGAAGAGTTAATTGTTACAAGAGTTACTAATCACTAATGACCACATTCTTCCACAATTGATGAGAGTAAAGAGACACAAATGTAATGTCCACCAATAAACATAACATGATACATAATGTAACATATGATATATTTTCATTAATATTAAAATATCACACTAACACTTTCATTATAATTATACAAACATGAATTTTGAAAAACTAATGCAAGGGACCCTGTGTAAAATTGAATGTTTTTGATGGTCTATTCATGAAAAAAAAAAATCATTGAACATGAGGAATAAGTAATTAGATTGTTCAATAATGTTGTTGGCGTTAGTTAGTTAGGTTATTCAAAGTAATATATATGTGGCATCGCTATCTGCTACAAATGTAAGACATTAATTTCTTGTGTGGCATCGCTATCTCTACAAAGGTAAGACATTAATTTCTTGTGTTTTGATGGGTCATCGTGACTAAGGATGGCATTGGGGCAGTGAGGGTATGGAGCAGTATGGATTTAAGGCTATGTGGAGCGAGGTGGATCAATCTCTAAGCGGGTGCGGGGCGGGGAAGAGCCTTGATTTTTTTAAATTATGTGATCAGTGCGGGGGCGGGGCGGGGCGGGGCGGGGCGGGGAAAAGAGGGTCCGTCGAAGTGATAAGAAGCTACCTCTCCAAATCCTTGACAAACCTCAAAATCAAAGAATGAGAAGGAGATCACACGGGTTCGAGCTCAGAACCTACACAAGTGTAAAAGCAAAGGTTGAGTACCAACAACACGGTACCCAACAAGAAACCTAATAAACAAGGCATCTAGCTAGAAATTGAGTACCCCTTACACATCAAACCCCCTCAAACTACAGCCTGCACAAAAATCGATCCAACCTAACAGTTCTACAATACACAACTTACAAGGCCTAATATCCACTGTTCAATAATCACAAATCAACAATCAAACGAATCAAGTATATCAATCTCAATGTCAAGTAGATCAATCACACACAACAAGTACATCAATCACAATTAACAAGCAAGTCATACATAAGCATAAAATGCATCAAGTCACAATAATCAATCTCTAGCCGGAACCATTTCCCATCGGTACAATATCACTAGTCAAAATCATTTTCCATCGGCTTTATATCAAATCACTAGCGGGAACCATTTTCCATAGGGTTTATACTACTAGCCAGAACCATTTTCCACTGGTTTTATATCACTAGGCGGAACCATTTTCCATCAATTTTATATCACTAGCCGGAACCATTTATCAACGGTTTTATATCACTCGCTGGCAATGACCTCGGCATCATAAACACTTGTCGGAAATGACCTCGACGTCAAGTTATCACATGTCACATCATGGTGTTCAATAATCAGTGCACACAAACAACATCACACCACACGATAAAGACAACAATTCATGCAATTCAAGTCCACATTCATGCTATCATGTATTTCATCAATCAATCAATAAGTATTACAATAATACAATTCACATCATCATGTTTATCACACAACCTTTTCAATTTCAACCCCCTTTTATTCATTAAGAGATTTACCAAGTGGACAATTAACCCTTCACCTCATTCTCATTACTCACAATACACAAACAACGAAGGGAATACACAAATTCTACTAGAATACAAGGTTTAGGAGATCAATTATCTTAAATCAATCAATAATCACTCCAAGAGTTGAGTTTTCCCTTCCGAATCACTTCTAAAGCCACACAATTTATATACAAGAAAGTATTCACCATCACATTTCGAAAACAACAATACACACATCAATTGCTTAGAAAAATGGGTCAATCAACTCAAAATTCAATTTCAAAAGGAAGGTTTGAGTTCGAAATTTAATACTTGAAAATATTACTCAAGGCTTTAGGAACTCATTGGGAAAAATTATTTCGAAAAGGGACTCAAAAATAGTTCACAATCTCCATTTTAGCTAAGAACTTGAGTTCTTGAAAAACCTCACCATTTACCAATCAAAATCTCATATTTTGATGTTAAGACCCATAAATAATCAAAGGAAAATAAAGGTTTAGGGTCATGAACGCTTACCCAAATGATTTAGGAGAAGAAAACCTTTCCAAAATCTCCACCAAGGGTTCCCCAAGCTCAAAAAAATGAAAAATGAGGCTTATACCCTGAAAATGACAGGTCAAAACCCCTCTCAGATGTCGCAAATTGCGAACCCCGCTAAAAGCTCGGGTCTCGCTTAAGCAAAGTGTCCTTCGCTTAAGCGAAGGTCGCTTAAGCTCTGAGGACCTTCGTATAAGTGATGCCTGCAACATTAGAAACACAGCCAAGTCTCAAAACATCGAAAGGACCCTTGGGATTCGTTCAAAATTTTGTACACACAAATCATATATATGAATCAATCATACTCATTGACTCAATGGAACTGCTGAAAATCAAATTTGGGGTCTCCTTGATCCGACATCCGTGAAAATCATAAGAAACTAACCCAATGCCTAAAAAGGCTAAAACGGGCTCGAGACCTCTCAAAAATCAACTAAGACCTCACCTAGGCCTAAAATCATCCCTCAAATCTAACGGAACTCTCGGAATTTTGATCCGAGCATCCAAACCCCGAATGTTGACCAAAGTCAACCCAAAGGCTAAAATTCCACAAATTCACAACTTAGGACCTCAAATCCTCAAAAAGACACCGATCTAAAGCCGAAAACTCTCATACACATTTCACCTTTCGGGACTGATGGGATCAATGGAATTTCATTCTGACACTCAAAACGATAAAAGACGCCAAAAACCACTTTCTTAATAATTTAGCCTTTCAAACTCAAAATTTACAAAACTCTAAACTTCAAACTCAAAGTCCAAAACCAACTTTCAAAACTCAATCATAGAAGATTCGGGGTCAATATCGGAAGGGCAAAACGGTAAATTTCACGGAAAAAAAACCAAAAATAACTAATCGGGTCATTACATTATTGTTGAACTCAAAGCTAGTTGGAACCGGTTGTATGAGTCCTCAATAATCAATATCATAAACGAGTTGTTTGTAGATATAACAGTAACCGTAAAATTACATGTCTTGAAAAGATTGTTGAAAATAAAAGAGTCCAACTTTCATGATATAATATTGCAGGATATGTAGCTTTCAAAAAACATTAATATTGACAATGAGGAATAAGTAATAAGGTTGTTCAATATTGTTGGCGTAATGGCGTTAGTTAGGTAGGTTATCATCTAGTGGGAGCTTTCATTATATGATTTAGCAGCCCATATGTTTTATTTTTTGTAGATAATTAAGATCGAGTAACATGGCTTCACATGCATAATATTCAAAGTTATAATATATGTGGCATCGCTATCTTCTAGAAAAGGTAACACATCAATTTCTTGTGTTTTAATACATATTATGTGTATACATTTAAAACTCTTGTGCGTAGTGTACATAATTCGGGTACTAAAAAAGTAACAATTTCAGTTAAATCTAACGAACTCGCACAATCTAATTATAATTTCTTGTTTCTTTTGTTTCTGATTCACCCTTGACAAAGGCCCTGAGATGATTTATTTATTTGGACTGTTAAGGAGTCGAAATGCATATATTAGTAAGGGATCCCTATTAGTAATGTAATAATTAGCTATGAGGGAATTAGTAATGTACTTCATTCATTTTTGAGGTCACTAGAATCTCCTAGCACAAAGTTGAGTTGAAAGTTTTCTTACCGATTAAGTTTTGATATTAGATTCTACTTAAGTCAACTTCAAACAATCATATATCTCAGCACATAATGAATTAGGTGTCTCATGACCTATGAAATTAAAGTTCTATGAGTCATTTTTCCAAAGCCACCAAGTTTTCCTCATTTCAAGTTCGAATTAAAAAGTTATGATCGTTTTATTACCAGAGTCTATCACGACAGAGCTTTCTGAGTCAGTGACCTACGAATCCCTTCTATGGGCTGTAGAAACCTGTATGGGCCATCGGTTGGACCCATATAATGAACTTTTGAGCCTTAAAATTCATTATGAATTCTACGGATTGAATCTATGGTCCATAGAAACTTCTACAAGTCATAGTTTTGAGCCTTAAAATTCAATATGAAATCCACAGATGGGATCTACGGTCTCTAGAGCAAACCACCAACTGTAGATGGCCCCGTGGAAGGTTTTTGTCAGCTTTTTAAGAGGGGTAGTTTAGTCTTTTCACATCCCTTCTAAGTCTATACCCCAACGTTTTTGCACCTAATAAACAAGGTTTTAAACAATATTAATCAACCTTATTACTCTCATTAACGCTTCTAAGTCTTAGAGCAGGGATCCAAGAGGAGAAAGCTAGGGTTTTCAAGTGTTCTTCTAGTTTTGCCAAGAACTTTGTTCTTCTAGGTATGTAAGGCTATTCATAGTGATGGACTACGTTTTTCCTCACGACATCTAAATTCAGTCTGAAAAAAATTAATCTAGGACTATACCCTTGTTTCAAGGATTCTTGATATGAGTTATGCTATCGATTCTGAGTTCAAAATTCTTGATTATGAGTTTCTATATACTATGCATTGAGATCTTGGAGTTGTTGTTCATGTTTATATTCCACATGATCCTAATTTATTGAGTTTTCGTTAAGAATCTTTTGATCAAACATTTTTTCATAAATTGATTTTGAGAAGTTAAAAGTGAGTTTAAGAGTAAAGTTTAAAGTATAATTTTTTAGTAGTGTTTAAGGGAACTAAATAATTCTCAAATGTATCATTTAATTTTACATGGAGAAAGAGAGCACTAATTTCATAAAAGAATAAAAGTTTTTCAGACAAGTTATTACAAAGCAGTTACCTCTTCAAGAGGCTCTTTTGAGAACGTATCTCAATCCAGAGAGTATTTTTACTTGAGCATTGAGTTATATATTTTGGAACCAGTATTTATCATCGATATGAAAAAGAGTTCAGACAACTCACATTTTCCATAAACCATGTAGCTAGCGTGGGTTAGGATCACACCGACTTTCAGACGACTCTTCACTGCCTTTGAGTTGGCCTTTATAGTGGATCCATGAGTTGAGTTTGTTCTATACCCCTGCAAGGTATAAGGTAGCTTGGGTGGGACGTTATATTATCCCGAGGCTCATAGTGATGGTTCGGTTTGAGAAAGTCCCTAGTAAAGTAAAGAGTACTTTTATTTTAGTTCTATTATACTTTTACATACGGTTCAGCGAGTTATCATATATTTACTTGTGAAGTTTTAAATGATCTTATCTCTATTTATGCTATGCATTTAGTTGAGAATTATTTAAGTCTCTTCAGTTCAGTTCAGTTCAATTATTTCTTTTCAGCTATATTACATACTAGTACGTTCAATGTACTGATATCATTCGACCTGCATCTTTTTTATGATGCAAATACAGGTGTTCAAGATCATCAACATGCGCTTCATTGAGATCATGTAGCACTCTTTGACAACTTTTATTGAGCCCTCCTTGCATTCTGGGGGACTCCATTTTTATTTTTTAGTTTAGTAGTATTGAGATGTCGTACGTCTTGTCCCAACATCCATGTTGAACTATAGAGGCTGCAAAGATAGATAATGTTGAGGGTTCTTTCAGTATTTCCTTTTCAAACTGTTTTTGCAAATAATTATTGTTTTCAAATCATTTTGAGATAGTTTGAGTTGAGAAGTTTTGAAACTATTAATTTAAATTTTGTTTTAAAAGCTTCTATCTGCTTGAGTCAGTCTCCCGCTAAGTAGTCAGTCAAATCAAGGGTTCGCTTAAGGACTAACAATAATTCTCGAGTGTCGGCCACGTCCAGGGTGTATGCTCGAGGCATGACATCATCGTGTATAATTTTATATATGAATAACTTACTTCTTAACCCTCACAAAATATATTTATCTGTTATATAACGTTTAATATCAGCATAACTCATCTTCAAACTAGACAACAACGTCCTCAAGAGAATTAACACATAAGAAACTCCATAAGAATGTATGAACTAGAGGTGTGTATTGGTTGGTTAAGTATGGTTTCATGTATTATCAGTTCAGTTTATCACTTTTCAGCTTTTAAATGCACTAAGCCAATAACCAAACCAATAAGATTTTTTTTTTTATCGATTTTTGGTTTATTAATTTTGGTCCTTAGTGATTCGATTTTTGGTTTAACCAATAATAAAGTGCTTATAAAATAAATATATGACTTCTCCAATAATTTGACACGACAAGACAAATTATGTAACTTTACAGAACGTTTGTAAAATAGAAACAGTAATAACTAACATGAAAAGAACTATACAAGTGCAACATAAAGAGAAATTAAGAGGAATATGATTCTTTCTTTAAGTTTTGACGTGTTATATAATGTGTGTTGTATCATGTATGAACTCAAAGTCATTGTGAAGTGTAAAATATGAAGGCTAAAGGTCAAAAGATAGTAACCATTAATGCTAAAGTTGCACATCCCTGTATGCAGCTCTGTGGGAAAGCATGAATTGTTCATATATAATTTGTCATCAAAGCTGAAGACATATTTCATTTGGTACTCATTTTAATCTCAGATTTCATGTCTAGTGTTTTTTTGCAGGTCTTTTATCATTTGTCAGCTAGCTTTATGTTATTGCAGATAACTTCTTGACAGGGTCAAATGTAGTGGTGACAAAACTAATTCATGAGAAATATGATTCGTCTATTTATCCACTCAATCTATCATGATCGATTCAAATTTAATTTATCTGAAATAGAATTGCTTTGGGCTATAAAAAAACTATTAAAATATTTAAATAACTTTTTATTTGATATATTATATTTAGTTATACTTATGATAATAAGAAAATTTTATTTATTTTATTTGGCGTTTAAATGATTTATAAGAAAATTTAAAATTGGTTAAGAGTACTTGGATGATCAGTTAGATTATAACTCTTTATTTAGTTTATCTTAACCCAATTATCTTTATCTAATTAAATTTTAAAATAAAATTAAATAATAACTCATTTATTGATTAAGTTATTTCAAACTTTTCATTTGCCACCATTATTCACATGCAAGGTTTATATGTGGAGACATGCCATTGTCAATTTACTCCATAAAAAAAAAAAAAAAAAACTCCAAAAATTTCCAAGAGAATCAAAAGGGGAACAAAAAAGAGAAGATAGTGAGTATTATTTTTAAAAAAATATTTACATGTTTTTTTTTTAATTTTAAAATCTCTTTAACTGATAAAAAGGTGGAAAGTAATTTATTTATTTTTTCTTCTTAATGCTATTTTTCAATTAAAATAGTACATGAGGTTACTCTAGTTTAATTGATAAAAATGAGCTTAACAAAAAATTAACTATTTCAATTTTTTTATTAGTTAAAGGATTTTTTTTTTAAAATATGGAAATAATTATTTTTAAATAATATTTTTATAATTAGATTCAAAATATGTGAGGGCCTCTTCTAAAGGCACAAGAAATAGACCACTCACCATCCCCCCACCCCCCAATGTCCAACCCCTGTCTGTATTTTCTTTCTGCTCTTCTTATTCTATTGAATAAGTTGTCTTTTAAATTAAAAAATATTTATATAACTTCTTTTATTTCACTTTGTTTTGATTTGACATAGTTTAACAAAGGAAAAAAAACGTGTAGAATGTCTTACGATTTTAAATATGACATAATATTTATATGACTATAAAACTTTACTACTAAGATAATGTATTTTTTCAAGATATCAAAATTGATGGACCGCGAACATCATCCTATTTTATAAAAAAAAAAAACAATGAATTTTGTATAAATTTAGTGAAAACTATGAATAATCCTCATTTCAAACATTTTATAGCATTTGCATATCTACAAAAGTTTTTCATCAGAAAAATATAAAACATATCATTTTATTTAAAATGTCAAACAAAGTGAAACGGAGTTATCTAGTACTTCTCGTGCTAAATTATTTTTGTGTAGGGAATGTGTAATGACGAGTCCGGAACCAAAAGGGCAATACAATTTTTTGAAAACTTCAAAAGGGCAGCTAAATTATTTATCAAACCAAAAGGGCAACAAATTTTAACACTGTTAAAATTAGGATTTTCACCGCAAAGCACAGAAACCCATGAGCCTTACAAGGCACAACAACTTTTAACCTTCAGAAGGCTCAGCCGCCTTGAGCCTTACAAGGCGCAAGGCTGTCAGCATCGTGGAGGTGAATTATAAAAAAAAAAACTGGTTTCTCCCTCAGATCTGCAATTAATATATATTTAGTTGTTCATCAATATTAGATCCCCAACTTATAAACCAATATCAACATGATTCCTTTTTTTGTTTTTGGACAATGGTGGTGTCCCCGCCAACTTGCAGACTTATTCCACCTCCAATGTTTTTCCGATATAACAATAAGTTTTTTTTCTTATTTTAAAACCATCATTGAAAAGATCACTATATATTGAAGTGCAACTTTTTTCTTAGTGCACATTAAAGCTCCAATGGTTGCCACATTTCCAATTTCTCATTACAATTTCTTCCTCAAACAACACATTAATAACAATATTATTAGCTATAACATGAAATTCGTCACTAATTATTTACTTTTAGTGACAAAAATTATATTTAGTGTCAGATCTATATTGGACACAATAATAATAACTACAAGGAATGGCTCAAATATTAGTTTTCAATTCAAATGTATCTCTCTTACCCAAAACATGACTTACGTCTAATTTCCAGACTCAAATATTAGTTTTGAATTCAATGATGGTTTTAAAATAAGAAAAAACTTATTGTTATACCGGAAAAACATTGGAGGTGGATTAGTCTGCAAATTGGCGGGGGACACCACCATTGTCCAAAAACAAAAAAAAAGGAATCATGTTGATATTGGTTTATAAGTTGGGGAGCTAATATTGATGAACAACTAAATATATATTAATGGCAGATCTGAGGGAGAAACCAATTTTTTTTTTTATAAATCACCTGCAAGGCGCTGACAGCTTTGAGCCTTGTAGGGCTCAAGGCGGCTGAGCCTTACAAGGCTAAAAGTTGTTATGCCTTGTAAGGCTCATGGATTTCCGCGCCTTGCGGCAGAAATCCTAATTTTTACAGCGTTAAAATTTGTTTCTCTTTTGATTTGATAAATAATTTAATTGCCCTTTTGGAATTTTCGAAAAATTTTATTGCCCTTTTAATTCCAGACTCGTGTAATGACGGTTTAGAATACTATATCTGTTCATTGATATTATAGTGCAACCTGAAGCAGATCTAACAAAGAAAAGTTTGAATATTTAGGCATAACTGACATGCTCAAGAAGGCGTTACACACTACTAACAAAAATATCTTTTAACGACAATAAATATGCATATCAATAAAAAGTGTTAAAGCTTTTATCAATATTAGCTAGTTGTTATTAAATTAAATGTTGTTATACACTTTAGGGACATTTACAAGGAGTGTTAATTATGTCTAAAAAATAAATTTAACAGCAATTAAACTATTATTGTTAATTAATTGCCGTTAAAGATTATTTTTGGTATAATGACTTCATATTAGTCACAGCCAAAGGCGGGGCCAAGATCAAAAGTTTAGGAATTTCAAATTTTAGGACAAAAAAGGAAAATATTGCAAAACATGTTTCCTTTAAAAAAAAGAATATTTTGTTGATAGTGGGATTCAAATCTACAGCATTAGTGTGGAAAGCATTTTCATGACTTCTTTCTTGCCACTGAGTCATGAATCAATATTGTTAGGGATTCACAAGTTAACATACATATATAGTTATTCAATTTTTTTAGTACAAATACAAGATCTACGAAAAAGCGATTGAATTCGACCGAATCCTTGAACCCCACCTAGCTCCACCTGTGATCACAGCCTATTCAGCAGTTGACATGTTCTCCTTATCTAGTGATTAATTGGCCACAAAAGAAAAAAATAAAATTGGACCACTTTCACCTGCATGTGATTCAGCCAAGAGCCTAACACACCACCCCTATTAATATACCTTGGCACAAACGCATATTTTTGAACTTATCTCATGACTTCCTTATATGGTTAATACCTCAAGACCCCGGGGTACGTACGTAATTGGTGAGTCATCGGTCAGGCATGTGAAAATCGTAGTTCATGACCTAAAAAGTTCATGATGTACTGAAGTTCCCGAGCATAGATGATAGAGCACGCTCACAAACATGTAACCAATCATAAAGAAGGGTATTGTGCTTTCCCATTACATGAGTTGGTTCAGTGTACATGCTATATATTTTCGAGCATTATATAAGTAGAATATGTATACACTCCTATAATCGATATTGATGACAGCAACAATATTTTATTATTTTTTCAATAAATAAGAAGCCAATACTATAGACATATATTAGTTACTTAGTACAGTACTATTTTGTTACAACACAATTAAACTAGGCTGGTCAGGCATAGCAAATTATGTGGTACAAAAAAATAGAGAGAACATGCAAAATCAGGGCAGCCCACCTGCAGGGAGGAGGAAAAGATATACTCCACATATGGCAGGAAAATATATTGTCTAGGTTTCCGTGCCCACCTGTGTCCTTCCTACGTACAATCACTACTAAAAATAACGAAAGATCGATCCTGTCTGTCGAAAATATATCTTACCTTATCAACTTAAATATGCCTTCCATTATGCCAGAACTTTGAGGCAAACGGATCATGCAAAAACTTCCTGCCCATTGCTATGAATCATCAAGACCAAGTACATTTTAATTTAAATTATGTACTACTACGTATTGACCCACCTGTTAGGACCAAAATAAGAAGCATGTGTAATGCGGAAGCTAGCAAAGCAAACTTGGAAAGACCACGAGTAAGAAGACAAACGAGAAACACATCAAAAGAGACAGATTTAACGTGGTTGGGTCAATCGACCTACGTCTACAAAGGATATGAGCAATCTACTATAAATATGAGAGTACAAAAATATAGAAAAAAACAACCTCAAACAATTCACTCGAAATACAAGGAGGTACACAAAATTCTCCCCCATAACCGCAACTCTCAAAACCCTAGGACTACATTGTGAATGTTAATTAAGTTAGAAGGAACAAGCTTATATTTATAGAGTCCTAAACCTTTCCTACAAGAAAAGGACTAGTCAAAATATTAAAACTTTTTCCTAAAAGGAAAACATATTTATGATAAGAAATCAGGGCAAATAAAACCCAACATCACCTAATTAATAAGGTGATAGAATACATATTTGACACGCATCACCATTTTTTCAATTTTAATTCGAGCAGCCTAACTATCAACAAATGTCAATATGGTCGGTCGCCCACTAGCCAATGGCCCAACTGAATACAACTTAGGTGGTACCCGCTATGTTACTACTCATTTATTTTTATAACTGCCCAAATGATTGGACGCAATTAAAGATTGAATCGCAGATTTTTATATAATCACTCAGGTTTATGATAGAGAGGTAAGTATTTTTTTTATTGTTAATTAGAAATCTCGAATTCGAACTCTTTTAAATAAAAAGTCACTTTTTATTATAAAAGCGTTTTACCATCTAATGTAGGACTTCATGAAAAAAAAAATTGATAAATTATCCCAGCAATTCAATCATCAAATAAATTTCAGATTCAAGAAGAAAAGAAGAACAAGTATGCTATCGAGGTTTGTGGCTAATTTGAGAAATAATTTGTAGAAATTACTATAAATAATTTGAGACGAAAGGAATAGTTACTTAATATTTCCTCCATCTCATAATACTTACTATTTTAAAAGTTCAAGGTAATTAAATGAACTAGTCAAACATCTTTCTTAATTAATATTCTTTTAAGAAGCATATAAATAAAAAATATGATAAATATTTTGAAACGGAGAAAGTAATAAAAAGATTCTATGACAAAGTATAAAGAGTTTGAACAGGCAATAGCAAACCATATAGTAGTAGTAATTAGTTGTGTGAATTAAGTAACAGTTTTAGGGGGCTATTGTGCCTTCAAATTTTCCATATGATAATCCAAAAGCATGACAGATTATTCCATTTAATTTCAAATCAATACAAAATCGATTCTACATTTAATTTATCTTATTATATATTAAACTTAATCTTACTTTTTAAAATAAAAAAATGAAGAAAGATGTTATTGCCTTTTTGTTAATTACACTGTTTGCATGTGCACCTTTGTCCCCATTACAATCAAACTTTGTCTTCAACTAACAGCTCTAGGAGATAATTTGTGTTTTTTAATACAAATCTAGTGATTGGAATGTTTAGGCATATACCAATTCTGGTCCTACAACCATGTGCTACAAGAGAATGTGTTTTCACTAGTGCAGGTGTTTACTTTTATCACTAATTGAGGTTAGTGATGACGGAGCCAAAAATAAATTTCAAATATTATTGGTCGAGAAATATATCATTAACAATTTTTGAATTACGGAATAAATTTTGGAGAAAAAATCAAGAGAATATATCTATTTGTACTCACAATCTTATAAAAAAGGATCATATTTTTTGTTTGTTTTGTAATTAAAGTATATTTTTATACTTGAGAAAATTTATTGCAATTATATATTTTTTAATTCTTAATTAGTGATTTTGAGTTTCGAATACGGAGAACATAGAAACTCTTATTAGAAGAAAGTATTTTCTCCCCTTAAATGAATTATAGATAACGTGAATTCAGCAAATACTGAATACATGGTTATAGGAAAACAGAAAATTAAACAAGCAAACTTTCTCTAAACTTTCTCCAAATTGTTTGAGAAGTGGAGTTTAATTTATTCAAACAAAAATCCTTAATTTTTTTATTCATTATTCTTTTTAAAGTAAAATAAGATTTTTTTTTACTGAGTTCATGAATTGATTATTCTCGTTGTCTAGGGGTGTGCAAAAATCGATTTAACCAATAAATCGAATCGAAAAAAACACTATTGGTTTATTGATATTGGGTTATTGGGCTAACGGTTTTTAAACGGTTTTGCAATTTTTTTTATTGGGTTATTGGTTTGGTTTCCGATTTTATGATTTTTGTTAATGGTACCGATAACCCAATAAGACTATACTAAATTTACTAGTCTTATTGTTAATGGTTAAACGATTGTTACTTTCACACTTTTTCCTTTGAATGTGTCTAGTGTCTAAACTTGCAAGAAAAATGATTGTTACTTTTATGATTATTACTTTCATGCTAAATGCTGGAAAAATCATATGGTTTATATGAAAAATTTCTTATCGTGTATATAATATATATGAGTATTTTCTTATTGGTTAAACCGAAAACCGATCTCGTTAAGTACCATAAACCGATTAACCAAAAACAAATAAGAAATATGTTATTGGTTTGGTTATCGGTTTGACGTATTTACAAACCGAAAACCAATAAACCGAACCAATAACATATAAAACCGAACCGAACCGACCAATCCACCTGTCTAAACTTGTCCACTTGGTCCAACTAATAATTCAGAGAAGTTCACAATTCATTCGTCATTGTTTATCTTGATTATTAATTAATTAATTAATTTGAACACTAAATTATCCACTCATATATACAACAAAAACAAAGGTGAGTACTGGTTTTAGTCAATTTTGAGCAGGTCATCTATTTTTCTTTTATTTATTAATAATCTTTTTAATTTTTTTAGTCAACCAAACAAAGACACCAACAGGTGATCGAACTCTTCTTGACATTCAACAAGATTCACAAAACCCTTTCACAAAGATAACATAAATCTTAAGGAGGTCCAAAATCATTCTAATTCAAAAAATACACTATTAACGACCCTCGAATCACAGAAAAAATTTAGAAAAGAGCAATAAAAAAAAAAATAGATTTATACTCACAATCCTCATGAATAATTTTATTTTTTTGCAATTGCAATTTATTTTCCATATTTGAGAAAATGTTGCAAACAATAATTTTTTAGGTTGGGAATTACTACTTGGAAAAAGCAATAAAAATAAAAATAAAAAACAATGAAATAAATATTTTTGGAATTTAATTGATTCTCATAAACAAGAATTTTCGACGGGTGTAAACAATCAACACCACAGACGAAAACAATAAGAGTACATGAAAACCAATATACAAAATTTCTAGTATTCACAATTATTTTATTTTATTTTTTAGCAAATCCACTTTGATTTGCTAGATCTCCTCTCCCCTTCTCGAATTCTGTGCATAGCGATATATTTAGTGCACCAACCGATCGATCAAAAGTTAGAAATAAGAGTGCAGAAATCATGTTCATGACAAGGAATAGTAATTCCCAAATCATGATTAAATCCAAACTCTTCTTCAGCCCTTTGAAGCAAACTTTGAAATTCAGGATGAGTTAACCAAGAAATTGGAATAATATATCTACTCCTATTTTCTCCCACATATACCACAAAATGTCCTTTTGGGACATCATTTGGTAGCCCATTTTCATTTTTTCCAAAGCTAGAACATTTTTTCAAGATTTGTTTAAGAGCTGCTGTTTGAGTTGCTTTCTTTAGAGCCATAGTAGAATAGTTTAATTTGTGTGTTGGCAAAGAATTAGAAAGATAGAGGTGTATTTATTGGAAGAACAAAGGCATGTGGGCTATGGATGTTTTGTGTGGGTGGTAACTTGAAATAGACCACTCACCCCTCTTCTAGCCTCAAAAGTCCAACTTTAATATTATTTTTATCTTATTTTATGCGTATTAAATTACATTATTGAATCATATGCTAGACTTTTATTATATTTTTAAAAGAAATGAAAATTAGATTGTTAGCTTATGTGGTTTTGACCATATACTTTTATACAAGTTATTGTAATACAAATAAGATTTTCATGGCACAAATGGAGTAGTTAATATTGACTAATATACATGTAATCTCTTGAAGGGGGGGGGGCGTAGGGGCCGTTGACCCAAGGGAATTGGGACGTGGCGAGGGGCTTTGTACGTTTTTCACATTGTTTAAAGTGATACTATAAAAACTTTTCAAACATTGAAGTGTAGGAATGGTAAGTGTAGGTTCGATATTAATATTAAAATTCGATTAAATTTGAATTCGTGTTGAAAAAACTCAGATTGGGAGATAAAGTGTTTTTTAATAAAAAATTATTTCATACCCAGAGAAACCAATCACTTTGATCTAATTTTAGGTCTTGAGGTCAATTTCACCACACATCAATAAGACGAAATAAAGTCTCCCCACAATTTTATTTTTAGGTGAACCTTTCTTATTTTTCACTTGGTTAGCCGTTGTGCTTCTTGTTATTGTTTTTCTTATTTGACATCATAACTAGGTAAAAGTTTGTAGTAAGAGAACCTCATACTAATTCTTTTCTTTCCATACTAATTCAATCAAAATATTTGTGAAAAAGTCACTAAACATTTGTCAGTAAAAAAATAATAAGAAAATAGTAAATTTACTAGCTTAACTAATTTAAATTTGCATTGCATATCACCATAAAAAAAAATTAATAGTATAGTAGTTGTTTGGAAACAAATAGTTAGTTGTGATATTTTTATTATATATATATATATATATATATATATATATATATATATATATATATATATATATTTAAAAGTGGTTGGTGTAGGAATTAGGATTATGAAATAAAGAAATGTCGGTAGGACAAGTGCCACTTTTAGTGATTCATGTTCCTTTTGAATTTATAAAGTGGAACCCTTTGGTTTATACTTGTTGGACTGCAATTTTCCATTTGATTAGATTTGAGTATTGATGGATATTCATATTCTCCACTCCTCATATTATGATGTTTTATATATTAACAAAGTCTAATTAATTATTATTTTACTTTATATATTGAATACATACAAATACATAAATGAGGATAACTTAATATTTAAAGGGAATGGGCGATAGTACAAGCTATACGTTCGGCTATAAAATTACGATTTACATTTGACTGCGGAAATTCTAATTTAATTTAAAGTTTGTTTTCTAATTAAATTTAAATTAATAGTATATTTAAATATAAATATTATAAAAAAATATATAATCAATTTCTGTATAATTTAATGTTATTGAATATGTGCACAACATTGAATATTGTAACTAGTATAATTATAAGAATTAAATAATTAAGACGCTGTAAAAATAAATTGGAAAGAATGTTCCAAACAAACACTGCAATATTTTTTAAATACAATAGAATTGAATATAAATAACAATAAAATAAATATTGTGTTTAGACTAACAATACAAGTACAATCATCCAAACAAAGTGAAAATTACAAGAATGAAATTGAAAAATGTTAAGATAACTACAATATTAAAATACTTTTTTTAAGTCAATCGCCTTTTTAAAAGGGAAAGCTTGTAAGGCACAAGCTGCTCCGAGCCTAGTAAGGTTCATGACATCATGCGTCTTATCTCATAACTTGACATCGTTAGCGATGTATTAACAATTTCACCATTTTGGTTTTATCCTAGAACTGTTGACTTTTTTTAAAAATTTGATCAATCTTATTGCTTTTTACTCTAGAATCCTTCTGAGTCTTCCTTGTAGTCAAATGAGCACAATTCCAATTAACCTGTCCAATTAGATTTTCTTAAATTTGCATGTGTTGACTATCTAATATATATATATATATATATATATATATTTAAAAAAACATGCAATTTTATTAAGATTACAGTTTTACATATTTGAGGAATTTTTGATGAGTTGAAATGTATGAACGATCACTCAATTTATAATAATTAATCATTCAAGTCACTCGATTTTATTTTATTTATCAAAAGTCATCCAATTTTACTTAATTGACTTTCACGGTCATTCAACTTTATCTAATTAGTTTTGGTGATCATTTAAATTGAAAAAGAAAAAAAAAAAAAAATATATATATATATATATATATATAAAAACATGCAATTTTATTAAGATTACAGTTTTACATATTTGAGGAATTTTTGATGAGTTGAAATGTATGAACGATCACTCAATTTATAATAACTAATCATTCAAGTCACTCGATTTTATTTTATTTATCAAAAGTCATCCAATTTTACTTAATTGACTTTCACGGTCATTCAACTTTATCTAATTAGTTTTGGTGATCATTTTAATTGAAAATACAATAGATTGACTGACTATATTAATAACATTTAACAAGATTAGATTTTGCATATTCAACGGATGTTTGAAGTATGGAATCTGGTTGAATGGACCGTTCAAAGGGAACATCATAACAAATGAAGTCATACTCACAAAAGTGACTATAAATTAGTAGTATATTTCTTTTCTTATTTATTAATTTTTTTGATTTTGATTTTTCATATACTTCCTTATTTCACTTCATTTGACCTACGCAAAATTTTTAAAAAAAATAAGAATTTTGAATTTTATGATTTTAAATTAAAGATACTGCTCTTTCATTTTGTAATCTTAAATATATTATGTGAAAATATTAGTATTAAAAAAAATTTAAAAGAGAAATGATCATTCTTCTTTAAATGAACTAAAAGAAAAAATATAGTTCAAAGCAGATTGAAACGGGAAAGAACATGTTTAAGACTATTAAATAAAAAATATTTTAATATATTTAATATATATATATATATATATATATATATATATATATATATTTTAATCTAAAATTATAAAATTCATTTTTTTTACTTTATCAAATTTCATATCACGTTAAAATAAGATACATAAATTAAAATGAGAGAGAATAATATATACTCTCTCTGTCTCAATTTATGTGACACATTTTTTTTAGAGTCAAACAATTTAAGTTTGATCGAAAATTTACGCATGAAATCTTCAATTTTTTTGAAATAAAATTTATATATTTGTAAACTACGTAAAAAGTACTATAAGTCATAATAATTGATAATTCAAAATGTTTAAAAGATTTATACAAAATTTACAATTAAAAATTGATTTATTTGAATCTTAAAATTTTAAAAATGTCATATAAAATGGGACGGATAGAATATATAATGAATAACTGTAACCGACAGCTCCATCAAAGTCAAAAAGGCTTTTGTAGATTTTCTGACTTTTGGTAGATTCTGTCAATTTGACACACTTTTTTTCTAATAATGTTTCCGCATGTCAAGTGACTTTCTACCTCAATCACTAGGCTATTTCCGTGGGCTTTTTTTTTTTCCAAAAAATAAAAAATAAAAGAAGAAAAATAATTTTAATATTTATGATTTGACGTATCACGTATATATATTCCTCGTTCACTTATTGGTACATCAACTACAAAAGTTATTTATATCTCATATAAAGATTGGTGAACCATTATTATAGATATAACGAGTTTATTGACCTAGAAAAATTATATGATGAATTGTACCTAACATGATTTGATGGAGATGTGGAAGTTAAATATATACATGCAGTGTATATTAGAACGATAAATACCATGTACAATGAAGTCAAGATCGAGTGAGAATAGTATGAGAAGACCAAATACACTTCCAAGTCAAGATGGGATTGCATTAGTGATGGATGTGCTGACGCGACATATTCAAAGAAGGGTGTCATGTTGTATACTATTTGCAAATGACATAATATTAATTGATGAGACACACGACAAAGTTAACAATAGGTTGGACGATAGAAGACAAACCTTGGAGTTTAAAGGGATCATCTTGACCAGGACTAAGAGAGAGTACTTGGAATGCAAGTTCAATGACATAGCTTTTGAGGAAGATGTGGAGGTGAGGATTAATAAGCTAGTCATTTAAAAAAATAAAGTCTTTAAGTATGAATGAAAAAGAGATTTGCATCTGTGTATTGTGTGATAAGAATGTGTCACCAAAAATTAAAGGTAAGTCTTATAAAATGGTTGTTAGATCAACTATATTATATGATGTGGAATGTTTGCCAATCAAGAACTTGCACGTCCATAAGAGGAAAGTAGAGAAGATGAGAATACTAAGATAGATGTGTGGGCATAGTGTGAGAGATGAGATTAAGAATGAACTATTCGAGACAAAGTGAGAGTGACCTCTGTGGTTGACAATATGAGGGAAGCAAGCTGAGATGGTTTAGGTATATCAAGAGAAGATACAATGTAACGAACAGTCATATCGTTATTCAAAGGGAATCTCGTGCGGAACTCTAATTTTTTTAAATACGTTGCCAAATTAAATTGAGGTGAAATGACAAAAATTTAGATACTTGAATTTGATTCATGCTGACGTCAGGCCACAATAGCAGGAACCTTCCCGCTATGGCGCCACCGCTATAGTGCTTGCATGGGTTCCATGGCAGGGTTGACAGAATCAAACCCTAGAAACCACAATTTCTTTTCATTTTCCTCTCACTTTTCATTTGTAAAATAGACGAGGGTTACTCCAAAAGCATCACTACTAAAAAAACTTAAAAACGATTTACGAAAAAGCGACGGACGACGTCACTCCAAAAAGCGACGCCTTTTGTCACACTGTCCGTCACTCTTTAATAAAAATAATTATTTTTAAAATTATTTTACAAAAAGCGACGGACGGCATCTCTTAGTCCATCGCTTTTTTTTGCAGATTTTTGCGCTAAATATATATATATAATTAATAATTATTTATTTAATGTATATAGAGACGTCGTCAGTCACTTTTTATTAAAAATAATTATATATAAATTAAAAAATAACCACGTTGTCCATCGTTTTTAATTTATTTTATTTTATTAATTAATTTTTAAAAAAGCGATGGACGGCATCTCTTAGTCCGTCACTTTTTGGTCAAAATATCTAATCAACTATTTTTAAAAAGCGACGGACAGTGTCTCTTAGTCTGTCACTTTTTGGTCAAAATGTTGGTCAACTATATTTAAAAAAAGCGACGGACTTAGAGACGATGTCCGTCTCTTTCTATTAAATATCTAAAAGACATATTGCCATTTTCTTATTTTCCTCTCTCTCTCTCTCTCTCTATATATATATATATATATCGATCTCCCTCCCGTCGCCGGTCATCGTCCTCTCCCAGTGCTCCCCTCCCCCGTCGCCGATCGCCATCGCTGCAAGTAAGGGGTTAAATTATTTTATTTTTTTCAATTCTAGTGATTATAATTGATTGTTGTTAGTATATTATTGTTTTTGTTTGTTGGGTTGTGTTATTCATTTGTTAATTTGATTTGATTATTGTTAGTTAGGTATAGATAATTGAAGATTTTTATTTTAGGGTTTTTTTTTTAAAAAAATGGGCATTTTTAAATTGGGCATTGTTAGTTAGTGAAGAATTAGCTTTTTTGTATTTTAGGACTAGTTTAAACTTGAGCATATGTAATTTTAGGTTGAATTGGTATTTTTTTGGATTTGATTTTATGACTAGTTAGTAAAGTGTTAATAACTTGAACTTGAAATTAGAACTTGAACTTGAATTTAGAACTTGAACTTGAATTTAGAACTTGAAATTGAACTTAGAATTTGAACGTGAACTTAGAACTAGAACTTGAAATTAGAACTTGAACTTGAACTTGAACTTGAACTTAGAATTTAAAGTTAAACTTAGAACTTGAAATTAGAACTTGAACTTATAATTTGAACTTGAACTTAGAATTTGAACTTGAACTTAGAACTTGAACTTGAACTTGAACTTGAACTTGAACTTAGGATTTGAACTTGAACTTGAAATTAGAACTAGAACTTGAATTTAGAACCTGAACTTAAACTTAGAATTTGAAGTTGAACTTAGAATTTGAACGTGAACTTAGAACTTGAACTTGAAATAAGAACTTAAACTTGAACTTAGAATTTGAAGTTAAACTTAGAACTTGAACTTGAAATTAGAACTTGAACTTGAACTTAAAATTTGAACTTGAACTTAGAACTTGAACTTGAAATTAGAACTTGACCTTGAACTTGAACTTGAACTTGAACTTGAACTTGAACTTGAACTTGAACTTAGAACTTGAACTTGAAATTAGAACTTGAACTTGAATTTAGAACTTGAACTTGACTTAGAATTAGAACTTGAACTTGAAATTAGAACTTGAACTTGAAATTAAAACTTGAACTTGAACTTAGAACTTGAACTTGAACTTAGAATTTGAACTTAAACTTAGAATTTGAACTTAAACTTAGAACTTGAACTTGAAATTAGAACTTGAACGTAGAATTTGAACTTGAACTTAGAACTTGAACTTGAAATTAGAATTTGAACTTGAACTTGGAACTTGAACTTGAAATTAGAACTTAAACTTGAAATTAGAATTTGAACTTGAACTTAGACCTTGAACTTGAAATTAGAACTCGAACTTGAACTTAGAACATGAACTTAGAATTTGAAGTTGAACTTAGACTTGAACTTGAAATTAGAACTTGAACTTGGAACTAATTAGCTTGAATATATAACTAATTCAGTTTAGAAATTAGATATGAACTTGGATTGAAAACTTAATCTTATTAAAACTTGAATATATATATATATATATAACTAATATTCTTGGATTTGAAGTTTATATTTAACTAATTTTTGAACTTTTCGTGTTAGGCAACTGAGGAAGCTCAACATCTAAAAAAGTTGATACAAGACTATATTGTTTCTTTCATCAAAGTAGGAGATAAGGTTGGTGCTTCTAAATTGCTAAAGTTCAAGTACAATTACTTTCAATAATATGTTTGTGTTAGTATTGATACTTAGCTTTAATTCTAGTGATT
The DNA here is from genome assembly GCA_029007595.1 of Solanum commersonii. NCBI lineage: Eukaryota > Viridiplantae > Streptophyta > Magnoliopsida > Solanales > Solanaceae > Solanum > Solanum commersonii. The sequence goes on from JAJTWQ010000051.1 coordinate 2,741,906, forward strand.
ATAATTGATTGTTTGTTAGTATATTATTATTTTTGTTTGTTGGGTTGTGCTATTCAATTGTTAATTTGATTTGATTATTGCTAGTTAGGTATAGATAATTGAAGATTTTTATTTTTGGGTTTTTTTTAAAAAAAAATTGGGCATTTTTAAATTGGGTATTGTTAGTTAGTGAAGAATTAGCATTTTTGTATTTTAGGACTAGTTTAAACTTGAGAATATGTAATTTTAGGTTGAATTGAGATTTTTTTGGATTTGATTTTAGGACTAGTTAGTAAAGTGTTAATAATTTGAAGTTAGAAATTAGTAATTGAAGTGTTATGAGTAGATGATGAATGTCATGAATTTAGATGATGAATGTTTGAATGTCATGAACTTAGAACTTGAACTTAGAATTTGAACTTGAACTTAAACTTAGAATTTGAACTTGAACTTGAACTTGAACTTAGAACTTGAACTTGAAATTAGAGCTTGAACTTGAATTTAGAACTTGAACTTGAACTTGAACTTAGAACTTGAACTTGAAATTAGAGCTTGAACTTGAATTTAGAACTTGAACTTGAATTTAGATAATTGTATATTTGTAACTATTATGTATATGTATCAATGATTGAGTTTGTATATTTGCATAAAATTTGAATTTGTATACAATTGAATCAAGTTAAAACATTTGTATTTGTATATCAAATATATATCTCTCTCGCTTTTTACAAACATAAGTTGTACATTGTATTTGTATAATTTGTGTTTGTATAAAGCGCGAGAGAGCAAAAAAGAACTGGGCGGGAGAAGATTTGTATCAGTATAATTACAAGTGTATAGGACAGAGAGATATGTATTTGTATATACAGTCTCTCTCACTTTATATAAACACAAACACAATTTATTCATTTGTGTTTGTATACAAGTGAGAGAGGCAAGGGAGAGAATTGATAGTGGCGGGCGAGATTCAGGGGAGAGAGACGAGAATGGCAATGTGTTTTGCTACGAATTAGAATTACATGAAACTGTAGTTGTAATATTTATTTTGAATTAATAGTTTGCTATAATGCATAATTTTTCCAAATATTAACCATCGTTATTAATTAATAACTTGACTTGGTCAATATATCATGAATTTAAGGATTAATCCAAAATTTAATATGAATTTATCAATAAAATATCACTCAATTAGATTTACAAATACAAAGCACCTAAAAAAAAGGACTTCCATCGCATATTTTTTCTTGTATCTTGTTCACTTTTAAAATAAGGGTAAAATTATAAACTTCTATACACCGAGTATTCTATTTATAATGCAATGAAGCAATTTTTATTTGTTAAATAGATCAATAGTGATTGCTCATTGTATTCCAATCTTTGCACTACTGCATTATTTTTTCCTTGAAGAAAATGACAAGATCAATAGTGATTGCTCATTAGTCATTGTCAATCAATTATAATTATTTTGGTGCAGTTAAGAGTTACCCTTTATACTTTATTTTTTATCTATACTAGACTTCAACTTGATTTTGATAGAAATACTTTTTCTTAGTGTGTGTCAATGTAGTTTTGTCCAATAATTAATGTCAATGTTTGCTTTTAGAGAGTCAACTATATCTAACAAAATTATTCTCTTATCTTAATCTGTGATGAACCACTTGTGAATATCTACATCATACTGCAATTATTTAGTCAATAGCTTACTGGATATATATAAATAAGTAATTGATTGCAACTGAAATGTGAACACACGTCCCTTTTATTTTATTTTTATTTCCACTAGATATTCAATATTTACATTGAAACTCGACTAGTTATGGTTTATCTCGCATACAATTCATTTGGAGAAACCTCTCTCTATGCAGGGATTTTCTATACCCAAACTTGAAATTGAGACCTCTAACTAAAATAAAAGCAGTATCATTCACTGCATCACATCAAACAACATGTCCCTAACATAACCTTATTTTTATCATGTATACATCTAAAAAGTTCCACATAACATGATTTTTCAAAGAAGCAAAACCTTATCCAACTTTGTTAATTCTCAACAAATTGTTAGATGACACCGTTGTCTAAATTGAAGAACTCTAGATTATGGTTAACATGACTAGTTTTAGTTTAGATATTAATTTATCTCGAGACTGTACCTGCCTTCAACTATCAAAATTTATAAATGGCACATCAATCGTTTGATGTATATGTAGAATTCAACTCAGTCAAAAGTTTTAATTGGTATCGTCAATTAAAAGACATAAAAGCTTTTGATGGGAAAAATCACCCGCTGGGACTCAGAAGTGGGGAGCTTGCTATAAGGACCCTTATGGAAGGGAAGGGGGAAACGTTTAATTTTGATAGATTGATAATGTGGTTAATTTGTCTCTATATCAAATCGAAGGGTGTTTAACCTTTTGTAATAGAAAGGCTCTTTATTTTTTCCCCTTTATATATATACTAGTATACGTGTCCGCGCGTGCGCGGATAATTTAAAATGTAATATTTTATAATTAAAAATAACTAATAAAATGTACAATGCACTTAATAATATATTTAATTTATAATAATAATAATAATACAAATCATTACCTTGTGTGTTTGAGCAAATAATAAATTAATATTATTAGTACACAATTTAATTTATTATATATAGAGAGAGAGAGTTTATTCTTTTTATGTTGTTTGAATAAAAATAAATTATGTTAATAATTATCAATTCTAACCTTCCATATGAACTATTTGATATCATAAGACTAAATAACGTGTTGAAACATTTTATATATGTTTTATTCAAAATTAAAAGATTCAAAATATTATTTATTATATTAGTTTGTGTAAAATATAATAGAAAATTGATATAAAGGTAAAAATAATCTTAATTAGTACAACTGCTATATTAGATTTAATCAATGTATGTAGAGGATATATTAAATTTTAATTTGAATATATCATAAAACATATAGATATAAAGGAGAGGCTGTTTATTTGAATTTTATCCAATAAAAGCATATTATGTGTAATTATAGTTATCTTTAAATTCAAATTTAAAAAGTTAAAAATTGAAAATTAAAAACTTATTGTATATTTTAAAATCGCAATTTTCAACTTAATTTAATGTTGTTATATAATATTGTGAATAGTTTTAAATTTGCTAAATGACTTATAATAGTGATATTGTTCAAGATAGAATTTAACGCTAGCTAGATATAGATAAATATTATTTATCTTAAATTCAAAAGTTTAAATTTTATTTCTCATAAAATTATTTTCCAATTTTGAAATTTGATTGTCCTTTAAAAGTAATATTATGAAAACATAACTTAATGCCTTCTATGTTTATGATAGTGATAGAGATTATCATTTTATAATTTTTGCTATGACAATTCCTCATTTATCTTGTGTTAGGGTTGAAAACCTGCAAAAATAAATAAATAAATAAATAAATAAATAATAATAATAATAATAATAATAATAATAATAATAATAATAATAATAATAATAAACGTAGAAGACATTAAATTATTTTTATCATAACATTATACTTGGATTATTATTATTATTATTATTATTAGTTCTATTTTTTAGATTATAGGTTATATCTTATTAAAAATATATTTATTTTAAAAAGAAAATAAAAAAATCTGAAATAAAACTTAAAATATTAAATAATATTTAAATGATAAATTTTAAAAGAAACTTCCATACTTGGGATCTTTTTTAAATAAATAATTTTAATTTAAAAGTTTTTCAATTTGGTTAGAAGTAGGAGTGTAATGGGAAGTTTTAAAACTCCCTATTTAGTTGGGTAAATATTTTTTTTTTCAAAATAAAAATTAAAACACCTTTTTTTTCCATAGGTGGTTTTTTTTTTAAATAAATAATTTTAATTTAAAAGTTTTTCAATTTGTTTAGAAGTGGGACTGTGGGAGTGTAATGGGAAGTTTTAAAACTTCCTATTTAGTTGGATAATTATTACTATTTTTTTCAAAATAAAGATTAAAATGTCATATTTGGTTGGCTTTTTAAAAAAATAAAATAATATATTATAATTATTAGTATAGATTATTATTAATTATTATTTCAATTTTTTTTATCAATAAAAGGTAGAACATAGAGATTATAAATTGTATTTTTCTTTAAAATATTTATTTTAAAATGTAAATAAAATAAATTGGTATAAAACTTCAAAATTAAATATATTATTTAAATGATGAATTTTAAATGAAACATCCATGCGTGGGTTTATAATATGAGGAATTAGATGTCATTTTTAAATGATAAAATTAAATTAATTTTTAAATGTAATTAGATTTAATAATTTAATATAAGTTATTTCAAAGGATAATACTTGATAGTTCCACAAAATTAGATGATGCTTGATAGTTCCACAAAATTAGGCTCAAAAACTAAATTTCAGATGCATAACTTCCGCGTGTTTTTTTATTTTTATTGTTTATATTTTCAAAGTTTAAATTTTTTATTTTAAACTTGAAAACCACAAAAAACTAGCATTTCTATTTTGAAATTTACTTTAAATATTTATGTTTTTTTAAAAAAAAAAAAATTAGGATTCAAAATTTTATGGTAGGATTCGAAATTTTATAATATATTATTTAGTGAAAGGATTTACACTTTTTACAAATTGATTAAAAAAATTGTTCAGAAATAGCAAGGTAGTGGAGGTTTTAAAACTACCTATTTAAATTATAATTATAAACATAATTAATTTAAATTAAGAATAAAAATTGAAAAAATTGAATTATAATTGTTTTTAAATTCAAAATTCTAACGGAATATAAAAATAGAAAATAAAGAAAAAAAGAAGAGCAAAAAACTACGTTTTAGTATCTAAAAAAGAGGTGCTTTCAAGGATAAAGACAAGATTAGTTACTTATGTTTTAAAATTTAAATTTTAAATTAATTATTTAGACAATTTTGATAATATTTTATATAATTAGCATAAACAATTTTTTTAAATATTCGCTTATTTTTCTCCCTACACAACTCATCACCCACGTTTCCAAAATTATTTGTTTTAGACTTTTATTATATAAAATATAAATATATAAAATAATAGATTGGAGAACAATAATTAAAAAGATGAGTAGATGTAATATTTAATATTTTTTAAATCCAAAAATTTAAGAATTTTTGTGGTGCTAACATATTTAATTTTATATAAATATATTTTAATTCCTAAATCGTTGCACTCTTATATGGGTACATGCAATATATTTTAAAAACCTAAATTATAGCATCATTACTTGTACATACAATTATCTACCAGATATTTTATCGTAATATAATTTACATAACAATAGGCTAAATTGATTTGTTTTTTAAAATTTATTTAAATGTAAACATAAATGTGTTATTCCTAAACTTTAGCAGAACATTATTGGGGTAGTTATATATGTATTTTTTTTAAACGTGAGAATATATATATTTTTAAAATGGTACAATTATTTAATAGAGAAATTTGCACATGATCACTTCTTTACCTGATATATGAAAATGAGTAATAGGAAATGGATTTGCATTTACCATCACAATCGAAAAGAAAAGCCACTGCCGGAACTGAGAAGATCTTCATCATTCTCAAGAATTATCGGCTAAGCACTTGATTTTGAGATTAACCATTCATTCTTGTGTTTTTTATGTGGAAACAACCATCCAAAATTCAATTGGTCAGTAATGATATAATACTACATCATCCCTTCGAGGGTATCAGATAAAATTGATGCAAAACTAATCAGTAATCACAAATTCTTGAACTTAACAGTAAAATAAAGACAAATTAAATTAATGAATAAAAATAAGAATTGTAATTTTATCTTCACATAGAAATAACACTATCTACAAATAATTCAATAAGAAATAATGATCAATTATGCTATATGAACAATTATTTGGATGATAATTACATAAAAATTCAACCAATCACCACAAAATAAAAAGCAAAAAAAAAATAATCCGTGAGAAAAAAATGTCCGTGAGAGAAGGGAATGGGGAACAGGGAAAGTAGGAGGAGTGGTGGTTTCCAACGCTGCTCTATCTTTTTGATTTTATAAGCATTTAAAATTTAAAATAAAACGGTCATAAATCACTATTAAAACTGTCATAAATATATTATCTTTTAATGAAGTTAAAATCAAATTTATAATTCAAACCACATAACACTTATAGATTTAGTGGAATTTTCAAAATTCAAACCTCATAACTGTTATTTATTTTCAAATTAATTATCTAATTTTAATTAGTTACCTTTACACTACTGCCCTTTTTGTAACTCAAAATTTAAAAGATAACAATAGTTATCTAAAGTTTAAACTGATCCCACTAATTTTATTCTAAATAAAATTTTAAATTAATTTAGTTAATTTAATTATAAATTTAAGTTTAATTCTTTAAAATTGAGAAGTTGTAAAATTTTGATTTTGTCCATAATATGTATTTTTTTATTTTAGAAAACGTGGGAAGTTAGACTTTTTTTTATAAAAAAAAAACTCAAAATCGTGTTTTCAATTTTTTTTCCTTTTTCTTTTGTAATTTTTCATTTTTATTTTTATTTTCGGATTTTAAATTAATTTAGTTAATTTAATTATAAATTCAGATTATTATTATAAAGGAAAACTTTCACATATAGCCACTCAAAAATAGCCTAATTTCTCTCCATAGCTATAGTTTGATAATTACAATTCGTAGCTACATGTTATATGGAGGAGAGAGGCGAGTGAGACTAGGAGAGAGAGGAGAGAGGCGAGAGAGAGGGGGCAAAGAGTGGGAGAAAGGTAAATTGTATATGTATATAGGTTAGATAATTGTATATTATACATATGCATTTGTATATATGGCAAGCGAGATTGGGAGAGGGAGAAGAGAGGCGAGCGAGAGAGGGCAGAGAGTGGGAGAGAGGTGAATTGTATATGTATATAGGTTAGATAATTGTATATTTTATACATATGTATTTGTATATTCTGGTGAATTATACATATACAAATGTGACAAATTATACAAACTCGAAGTCAGCCCGCGTAATTAATGTATAATGTTAGTCGTGAGTGGTAATTATAGCAAACTATAGCTATGATGAGTAATTAAGTAGTATAAGTTTGCTTAACCGTGTAATTTTCCCTATTATAGACTATTCAGTTGGATGTTTTTTTTAAAAAAATTATACTATTATTATTATTATTATTGTTATTTATTAAATAGATACTTTTTATTAATCAATTTAATTATTTTTTTTCAAACTCAAAATTCAAGAATAACACGGTTTTAAAAATAAAAAAAACAAACAATTTTTATTAAGTGAAAAACTTTAACTTATCTTCTAAAATAGTAACTTATTTTCTTTATTAAAAAAACAAATTAATTATATTGAATTAATTGATAATTTAAAAGTTAAAAAGTAGAGACTGAACACGTAAGCGCTATCACCTCTCATATATATATATATATATATATATATATATATTAAAAATCTTATTTTTTTGATATTATCTTCTTCTTTTTTTAAAAAATAACTTTAAATTTAATTTAACTCTTTAAAATTTCCAAGTGGTAACAGTTGGATTTTGTCCTAGTATATATTTTTTTCTTTTTGAATAACGCAGGAAGTTATACAATTAGTTTGTTAGAATTGGAGTAGTTAACATAAACAGATTTTAAAAACTGTTTTTAATTTATGTTTTATTTTTGAACTGTTTTGTTTTTTAAATTGTTTTTTATTCAATATATCTATAAATTTTGTGGTGTTGACACGTATACGTTTTCTCCTCTCCTATTATATATATATATATATATTACAAAATCTTGTTTTTTTTATATTATCTTTTTTTTTTTAAATAACTTTAAATTTAATTTAACTCTTTAAAATTTCCAAGTGGTAAAAGTTGGATTTTGTCCTAGTATATATTTTTTTCTTTTTGAATAACGCAGGAAGTTATACAATTAGTTTGTTAGAATTGGTGTAGTTAACGTAAACAGATTTTAAAAACTGTTTTTAATTTATGTTTTATTTTTGAACTGTTTTGTTTTTTAAATTGTTTTTTATTTAATATATCTATAAATTTTGTGGTGTTGACACGTATGCGTTTTTTCCTCTCCTATTATAAATAGATAGATATATGAATACTTTGTATTTTTGGTAAACAATCTCATAATTTTAGTAGAATATAATAAAAGTAGATTGAAGAGTCCAACTTACCTTCAACTACTTGGAGAGTTACCTGTTGGATTAGGTTTAAATTGTATTTGCTTCGTAGGCATTATTTAAGTAGAAAACCACCAAAAAATAACGAACCCTAGCAGCATTCCATGTTATACAATGGATAGCCGCTTAAAAATCCGCAATTTGCCCGAAGATATTGTCTACTCCATCCTGTTAGAGCTTCCCGTGAAATCTCTTTCACGATTCAAAAATTGCTGCAAATCATGGCATTGTTGTATCGATGACCCTGAATTCATCAAGTCTCATCTACATAAATCATCTATTGATAGTAGTCGTCAAAAAATTATCTTTGTTAATCTTTATCCTCAAAGAAGAGCACGCCAATTTAAAATCGTGTCAACGGAAGCATCAATTAGAGCTGATTCAAAAGTTGTGTGCCTGAACGAGCCCAATATCCCAGGATTCTTTAGTAACTATGTTGATTTACGAGTGTCTTCATGCAGTGGATTGGTCTTTATGACGGCACAATATCCTGGCATTAGTATGACGTTATGGAATCCTGCCGTTGGAAAATACAAACTCATTCCAAATTCTCTTCTCATGAGTCAAAAGAAAAATCCTTTTTGGGTATTTGGTTTTGCCAATGATTTTGTGGCTGAAGATTACAAGGTTATATGTGTACATCAGTACTTGATAAACATGCATCCACGTTACATTGCTGAAGTATACTCGGTTAAAAATCAATGTTGGAGAATAATTCACAATATTTTTCCTGTCCCAAATGATTTATCGTACCTATACAATGGTCAAGTTTCATTAAATGGTGTCATTCACAGAATGTCATACAACGGAGAGGAATACAGGATTATATCTTTCCATCTTGCAGATGAAAAATTTATGGTAACGCCAATGCCAAGTACATGTGGGAAATATCCGGAATTACATGCATGGGAGGATCGCGTCTATGTTTTCACAACCGTTGACAAGGAAATTTTGGTTTGGTCGTTGGAGAAAGATAGGAAAACTGCCTTGTTGACCTGGAATTACATCAACAAGTTTCCTACTTTATTCTCACTCATTGAAACGCCTAGTTTGCCAGTAGGTAACTTCATATGTATTAAGGAGAATGGGAACATACTATGGAGAAGGCATGAGAATTCTTTTATTGAGTATGACCTGCGTAAAAATGAATATACTGAATTTAAGCCGCCTACACAAGTTCCAAATTTTATTAGTGTAAATAAGGCTTTGTATGTGGAAAGTTTAGTTTCCTTGAAGATTTCGTGGGATTGACAAATTCCAACTATAGAATTTCTAGTTTCAAATGTATATATAGCAATTTCTAGTAGTATTTATTGAAGAATATTGCTTTACATCCATATTGCCATTGTTTTGTTTCTGTTGGAGTAGCTTATATAATTTGTGTTCGGTTAGATCGAGAAAGATTTTGATAATTGACAAATAAGGGAACAGAGAATGGAGCTTGTCACCAAGACAAATTGCTGATCTAAAAAGTGGATACAAAAAAGGTAGGACCGGACAAAATATTATGCCATTTCAGGTCAGAACAAGGAGGAGTAGGGAGAGGGAAGATACAAATTCCCAATGATAGGTCAAATCTTAGTTTGGAATATCAGATCTGTTAATTCTCAACAGTCTTTTGAGAGATTAATAGAGTTGAATAGACGACATCATTTTGCATTCATAGCATTGCTGGAACCTTTTCAGGATCCAGATGACATAGATCAATATAAAAGAAGACTTGGATTCGATAGAGCTGTAGCTAACTCATCATCCAAGATTTGGGTTTTCTGGAACGATCAATGGAATGGGCAAGTGATTGCAGATAGTCATCAACAAATAACAGTGAGGTTTTGTTATCAAAATAAATTCTTTAGGATTACTTCAGTTTATGCTTGATGTAATTCTATGGAAAGGCTGGAATTGTGGGAAGATATATAAGCAGTAGCAGATAGCAGAATAGAGCCTTGGCTGGTTGGAGGGGATTTTAATGCTATTTTAAATGCGGAGGAGAAGTTGGGAGGTTTTCCTTTCACTCACGCAGAAGCTAGTGACTTTGCACATTGTATCAACAATTGTGCACTTAGCGAATTGAAGTCAAAAGGAAGTAAATACACGTGGTGGAATGGCAGAATAGAGGAGGAATGCATTTTTAAGAAGTTGGATAGAGTCTTGGTTAATCAAGATTTTTTGGATTTATTACCTAATAGCAGTGTGCAACATCTGATCAGGCAGGGATCTGACCATGCCCCTTTATTCGTCCAATGTAGTACAGAAGAAGAAAAGGTTGTAAAGCCTTTCAAATTTCTGAATTTTTGGACTACGCATCATCAATTTCTAGATATTATGAGAGAAGTTTGGCAGATTGATTTTGTGGGGGATCCATTTTCTGAATTCCAAGCAAAAATGAAGAAAGTAAAGAAAGCACTAGCAAAATGGAGCAAGAAAACATATGGAAACATTTTTGAAAGACTGGCAACACTAGAGGAGTTGATTAGGGTCAAAGAGATTCAATTTGAAATCAGGCCTACTCAAGACAATAAATGTGCACTGAGTCAGACAGAAGCTGAACTTAGAAAATATTTACGCATCGAGGAAGAGTATCGGAAGCAAAAGGAAGGTATGAAACGGTTTAAGGATAGGGACAGAAACACAAAATTCTTTCATGTTTTTGTGAAGGGTAGAAGGCAGAAGTTGCATATTGGAGAAATCCTAACAAGTTAGGGAGAAGTGGTTCAATCGAATGATCAAATTGGTGCAGCAGCGTGGAGTTCTTTGAGGATCAGTTTAGAGAAAATGATATATTGAATTGTCCTGAGATGCTGGAAAATATTCCCAGACTAGTTACTCAAGGCCAAAATGAAGAAATTAGTAGAGTTCCAAGTAGAGATAAGGTGCAAACAGTAGTCAATGAGTTGAATGGAGATAGCACTAGTGGTCCAGGTGGATTCTCAGGGACCATCTCTCAGGCAAGTTGGGAGATAATTGGGGATGATATAACTAAAATTATTAGAGCTTTCTTTTGTGGTCAAAGACTTCCAAGGTTTATCACTCACTCGAATCTAGTTCTAATCCCCAAGAAGGAGGATGTTAAATCTTTTACGAATTTAAGGCCAATCAGTCTTAGTACTTTTGTCAATAAAATTATCTCAAGAATGATTCATGACAGATTGGTGAAGGTTCTCCCAACCCTGATTTCTGCAAATCAAACAGGATTTATAAAAGGAAGAAGTATTACGGAGAATGTTTTGCTAGCACAAGAGATTATTTGAGATATCAGACTTGGGAATAAGTGGCAGAATGTGGTGGTGAAACTTGATATGGCTAAAGCTTATGATAGAGTATCCTGGGTATTTCTTGCAAAAGTCCTAAGGAAATTTGGCTTCTCTGAGATCCTTATTGATATGGTGTGGAGATTGGTATCAAACAATTGGTATTCTGTATTGGTAAACGGTCAAACCTGTGGTTTTTTTCAATCATCCGGGGGGCTTAAATAGGGAGACCCATTATCACCAACCCTTTTTATTCTAACTGCAGAAGTGCTTGCTAGAGGGCTGAACAGGCTACATGAAGATGCTGATTTTAAGAGTTTTAGTATGCCAAAATGGAGCCCAAACATTAACCATTTGTCATATGCTGATGACACTATTTTGTTTTGTTCAGGGGAGAAGAGATCAGTGATGAAGATGATGGGGGTACTAGCAAAATATGAACAGGCCTCGGGATAAATAATAAACAAGAACAAATGTTCTTTCTACTTACCTGAAAAGACACCAGCAATGATGGCACAAAAACTTAGAAAATGGACAAGAATAAACCAAGGACAATTTCCATTCACATATTTGGGGTGCCCTATTTTTTATGGGAGGAAAAAGGTGGCTTATTTTGAGGATTTCTTGAGAAAAATCAGTAGAAGAATACTGAGCTGGCAGAACAAATTGTTAACATATGGAGGCAGACATATACTAATAGCTCATGTTCTTCAATCAATGCCTGTATACCTACTTTCTGCTATGAACCCTCCTAAGGGAGTCCTCAATAAGGTTCACCATCTATTCGCTAAGTTCTTTTGGGGGAAGGCTGGAGGTCTAAAAGGAAAACATTGGATAGCTTGGGATGACATGTGCTACCCATATAAAGAAGGTGGAATTGGTTTCAGGTCATTGAATGATGTTTCAAGAGCTTTGTTTGCAAAACTATGGTGGAATTTCATAGTTTCTGCAAATTCTTTATGGGGTACTTTCATGTGGAACAAGTATTGCAAGAAGGATCATCCAGTGGTAGCAAAGGGAGTTGGGGGATCTCAAGTCTGGAAAAAAATGGTGGTAATCAGAGAGGAAATTGAGCAGGAAATATGGTGGCAAGTGAAAGCTGGAAATAACAGCTTCTGGTATGACAATTAGACACAACAAGGGGCTTTATACTATATTAAGGAGGTAGTACCAGAAAGATCAGCGTTGGAAATGAGAAGCTTTATCACCAATGATGAGTGGGATCAGGAAAAATTAAAGAGTGTGCTTTCAGAAGACATGGCAAGATAAATTATGGATAGTATAAAACCTTTTAACACTGAAGGGATAGACCATGCTTGGTGGATGGGAAATGCTAAGGGAGAATTTTCGGTAAAATCAGCTTTTCATATGCTACTTAGGAAGAGAGAAGGTGGGGAATGGTTAAAGGAGATATGGATAAAGGGCCTTCCTTTCAAAATCAGCTTTTTCCATTGGCGGGTTTGGAAGAGAAGAATTGCCACAGATGACAACTTGAAAAGAATGAGGCTAAATATTGTTTCAAGATGTCATTGCTACGAGGAGTATAAGATGGAAACAATGGAGCATTTATTTCTAACATCTCCCATTGCAAAAATGTTGTGGGAGAAGTTTGCTTCCTGTGCAGGTATTAATCTCAATGGAGTACATTTACAACAGATGATTACTAGCTGGTGGAAAGCAACTGGACTTACTAAGATACAAAGAATCTTCAAGATTGTTCCAGCAGTGTTAATGTGGGAACTTTGGAAACGGAGGAATGCCAGAAGATATGGAAAGGAGGTAAGCCTGAGCAAATTGATACAACAGTGTCAACACACTATCAATCAGTATATTAGACATACCTATCCTTGCACTCAAAATACAGTACATTGGGAAGGAATAGTTAGCTACTTCTATCATTACAAGCCTAAGATATTCTATCAGGCTGTTAGTTGGCACAAACCAGAGAGGAATTGGATTAAGTGTAATACAGATGGGGCTTCTAGAGGCAATCCAGGAGACAATGCATATGCATTCTGTATTAGGGTTTATAAGGGGGATTTGATATTTACAGAGGCTCAACAAATAGGATTTGCCTCAAATAACATGGCAGAGGCAGTAGCAGTCTTGATGGGATTGAAGTTTTGCAGGCAAAATCAGTACAGAAAATTAATTCTGGAAACAGATTCCATGGGGATTAAAAACTATCTAATTAGGGAGTGGAAAATCCCTTGGGAATTGATAGATATTATAGAGAAAGCCATTAACATAATAGAACAAGATGGGGTAAATGTGAAGCATGTCTACAGAGAAGGCAATCACCTAGCTGATGCTCTAGCTAACACTGCCTTTAGTCACATAGAGAAGCAAGAGTACAATCACTTTAATCAGTTATCAGAGACTTGCAAGAAAATCCTAAACATTGATAAGCTACAAATCCAAAGTTTGCGCATTAAAACAAGAAAGATTAAAGCAATTACCAACCAGCAGGAACAACAGTCACAAAGATCAACATAGTCTCAGTCTCATAGACATTCAATTTACATATTGAGTTTGAGCTATTTGAGCTTAATAACTGCGAGAAAGGAAAAGCTAGCATAGGCTATGCAAACTTACAAACAGAGGGTTTGCAGCAAAAGTCGAGGGCTACATGGTCAGATGAGAATCCACACATCAACCACTGATGCGAAGCTACGAGAGGGTCCGATTCAGAGCAACCTGATGCACACACCAATGTACATACTGCTGAAGAAAAAGATGAGTACCTTTTTGAAAAAAAGATTTGGAGTAAAGAGATCAAAATAGGAGAAGAAATTACCTGCAAGCTTGACATGGATACATTTGACAGAACTCATCTTACAGTCCAGTTGAAATCAAATACCTGGAAAACAAGAACAACAATCAAATGTTGTTACGCAAGATATGGGGAAGGAAATGACACACCTTTCAAAGCCGCTGACGACGCAAATGACACAACAATTAGGAAGTGAACACCGATTATCCACAAGAAGAGAAGAAGGAGCTGAAGGATCCAAAAGGGCAAGAATATTGAAGGGGTGGATTATGAATCTGGAAGTGGGAAAGTGTACTATTTGGTAGGTTTTTTTAGAAAGAGGCGTAATTGTGGGGCTGATAAGTTACACATTTGGGCTTTTGGCATTTTTAATTCTATTTGTACTATTGCTGATAAAATAAAATGAGCCCCGAGCTCAAAATTAATTTTTTTTTAAAAAGTAAGTAGTGATATACTAATTTATTTATTTTTTATAATTTCAGAAAATGACCACTTTAGTAAAATTTTCAGTTTTACACAAAATGGCCATATGCTCTTTTGAAAGAAAATTACAAAAATAGCCAATTTTATCTAATAGTTAAATTACTAACCAAAAGTAGTCGATTTTGTATTTTTGTTTCAATAACCATTTCATATATTTATTTAAGAGAAAGAAAAACAGAATTTATGAAATGATCAAATTTACACTTTTTTGCAAAAATGACCAGATTTACATTTTTTTGTAAAAATGACTAGATTTACATTTTTTTTTTGCAAAAACAGCCTCTTGTTTTTTCTTTTCTTAAAATGACCAGAATCTAAAAAAAAAAAGACTTTGAAATTGTTTTTTTTCTTTAGCAAAAGCATGGGTTATGTATCAACTTCATAATGATAAATATAGAATTAACACCTAGTTTAATAATAGAACACAAATATATAATAACAACAAAACATAATTTAACTAATTCCAATAAAGTTATGTATCACTTCATAATGATAAAGATAGAATTAATACTTAGTTAATAATAGAACACAAATATATAATAATAAGAGAAAAGACATAAAGTCATCACTAAAGTTGTTCCGAATTTTCAAAAAGAAACCTTAACTTTGCGGGTGTCCTATTAGCTCATTGAACATCCTCAAAATAGTATGTATACCCCATTTTTCACCCAATACAACTTATACAAAAATATTTGTATGTTACGCAGTAATAGTTACTTGCCGCGTATTAAAAATAATTTAAAAATATTTTTATTTGATTTCTTTGCCTTTTTTTTTCTTTTTTTCTTTTTCTCTTTCTTCTTCGCCTCAACTATGTTCTTCTAGCATTCCCTTCCCACTGCAACAATCGTCAAACCCGTTGTGGCGGGGCGAATTTCGCGGCAGCACTATCAATTATTTGTCAAACTACCACCAATTAATTTATTTATGAAAATAAACACCGTCAAATAATCAAACTTTAAATCACCACCTTCTCCAACTTCTTACTCCTAAATCGAGCTTTTCATAGTTTAACTACTCCCAAATCTCAATCTTGATTTGTAGGAGGAAAAAAATCACTAAGCTAATTTATTTTTTTTTAAAAAAAAGAATAAGAATAAACACAATAACATTAGTTTAAAAAAAAAAAACAAAAACCAAAAAGGAAAAAGAGAAAACAAAAAAAAAATATGAAGGAAGACATGGATGCTCAAGAAATATAGGTAAGCTAATGATGGTAGAGAAGATAAGAAAAAAAATTTGAAAAATTTAAAACTATTCCTAATAAAGTTAAAAAAAATTAATACATGGGTTTTATATATTTTTTCAACATAAGTCAAATGGGAGTGCCACATGGCAATTTTACATTGGTTTGAAGTTGAATCAAGGGTCCTTCACGCGCCCATATTTCGTGACAACACGAGTGGTATTAATTAATCAAAGAGGTATATTTATTGTGGATTTAGATAGTTTCGTGAGGTAATAGGAAACTCGCAAAGTAAATGTGTCTTTTTGAAAATTCGGATCAACTTCAATGGTGACTTTATGTCTTTTCTCTAATAATAACAAAACATAATTTAACTAATTCCAATAAAGTTATGTATCACTTCATAATGGTAAAGATAGAATTAACACCTAGTTTAATAATAAAATACAAATATACAATAACAATGAAACATAATCACATTAAGTATCATAACATATTTAACTAATTCAAATAAACTAAACATAATAATTTAATCAAAAATATAAACATGCTTTATTATTTTTTGAAGTTACATTGCAAAATGTAAGGAAAGAGATATACCTAAAGAGATGATGATCAAACAATGATGAAAACAAAACTTAATTGAACTCCCAAAGACCACCAAAGATGAATTTTTTTTTTTTTCTTTTAGAAGTTATGATTTTCCCCCTTATAATTTTCTGTTCTTGTTCTTTTTTTCCCTCTGAAATGAAAGAAGAATGAGTTTAAATAGGTGGTGAATTAACATCCATTCTTCTCTAAAACTTAAGAGCCAATGCATGCATTGGACTCCTTGTCTTCCCAAGGTGCCACCCAAGATAGCCAATAGAATTTTTTCTTTTTCTTTTTCTTTTTCCAAGATAATAATTAATTAAGAAGCCTTTTAGATGACTCATTTCTTATATTCATCAATAATCAATTAAATAATAACTTAATGGGTTATCTAAAAATTTGAAATAAGCCCAAAATACCATTTTAGATGACCCATTTCTTTTATTCATTAATTGAATAATAGTTAAATGGGTCATCTGAAAAATTAAAATATGTCCATAATGTAGACCCATTTGATCAAGACCAAAAATCAAAAGAAAATCAGCCCACTAACACAAAATCTAAACATCTAAACTATTTTGAAGATCAAACACAACAAATAAGGCAGAAAAAAATGAAAATAAAAACGAAATTTAAAAAAAAAAAGCAACAACTTCAACATGATAAAACTTGAAGAACACTAACAAAATAATACAAATCCGGCACCAAAACGACTTATATGATTTTTTAAAAATGTGATAATGGCGGATTTAGATAGAGGATGAGAGGGGAAATGATTAACATAAATTTTCAGATGAATGGAGGTTGCCAGAAAACTCCGCCGGAAAATTTGTTGACGGATTTTGGACATAAACTTTACTTGAAAGGATAGCCCTTGAAGAGCTCTACAATTTTATGTAAAGGATATAGGACGGGGATGATCGAAACTTTGTAAATCTAAAGAAAAATGTGAAGATTTATGTTTGGTTTTTCTTAGATCTACGGAGTTTGGCTATGGATATGAACGAATGATTTGCAGATTTGTGTATAGAAGGGTGAAAGAAAGAAATGGTAAAATTTTGGAGATTTTTCCGGCCAAGGGGTGGTGGCCACCGGCGGCAGTGGCGGTGGTCGGCCGGTGGCAAGTGGAAGCAAAGGAAAGAAAAATAAAAATGAAAATAAAAAATTTTATTTTTTGGGGTTTTGTATTTTTTGGTAGGGTCCATAAGAGCCCTTGAATCAAAATATCATAGATCGTTGAGATTTAATCTTGACCATTTCTATTGGACTAGGTCAAATTTGATTGGGCCATCAGAATTTGGTCTAAATCAACCCAATTCAATCAAAAATTGGGTCATTTGGGCAAATTAAAAAAAACAATATAAGCAAAGACAAACAACCCAAAATACACAACAAAAAAATAAGAAAAGACCTTACTATATATTGTAGGAGTAAACACGTCAAAAATTAGGTGTTCACAGCATGCCCTTCTTTGCTTGGAAACATGAAGAGTTTTCAAGCTCAGAAAGTGAACGAAGTGGCTAATTTTTTACTATTTCAAACTCCGTTGAAGCCATTTTGAAAAAGATGACCGAACCTTGCTTCAGAGGTTGCCTACACATCCTTGATTAAAAGGAAATCAGGTCAGTGTAGTTCGTGAAACTTTGATAGCTAAACTATCAGAAATTGCGATCAAAAGATTGTTTTGTATTGCTTGTCATCATCTACTGTCTATAATTACAAAAAAAAAGCTAGAGAACTATGCCTCTCTACATTATAAGAGTTACAAGATCCCTACTTGATATTTTTTCTTAGGGTCTCATCTTGATCTTTGACTTGCTCTGTATGTTGTCTTTGAGATTGATCTTCATGCTTTCTTGACGGCTTGTGGATCATTCTTAGGTACATGTTTTAACTTGAGTTGGCGGTTGAAACTCAAAACTCAAGATCACAAAATGAAGAACCCTATAAAGGATATGTTTCTTTTAGGGAAGAAAAAATGAGTATCTTGAACTAGGACGTATAACCCTAGAAAGAAAAGGAGAAGTGGGGTGTGTTGCCCTGCAAGTCAAATAAAACGTATTGTCTTTATGGATTGTCCTAAGATTGGGTGTATCCCCAAAAATGTGATTATGGTTTGTATAACCCATGAATGCTGGTGTGTATTGCCCAGGATATTCATATGGTCTGTATTACCCATGAATAGAGAATTGATGCATATTGCATGTGAATAAGGACTGGTGCGTATTGCACTTGAAAAGAGACTAGTATGTATTGCAGATAAATGCAATATCGATGTGTATTGCATGGGATTTGGATTGGTACGTCTTGCTTATGAAATAAAGACTGGTACATTTCGCACGTGAATAAAGGACGAATGCGTATTTGCACGAAATTTAGATTGGTGCGTATTGCACGAAATTCAGACTGGTGCGTATTGCACATGAATAAAGGACGTGTGCGTTTTGCATGAAATTTAGATTGGTGCGTATTGCCCGAAGCTCTCGAATTGAGAGGCAAGAATGCGAAGAGCATGAGATGAAACAACAAACATGTGAAGACTTTGGAGAACTTCCTTTTTGTGATGTTTCATTTTTGACCTGTAATCCCGCATTTTCTTTTGTTCCAGTGTTGAGCAAAAGAAAGAGAAAATTGTTAGTTTAAAGTGGTGGTTGGTTTGCGGCCTTGATCCTCCGATGACTTGACCATACTGCTAACCAATTTCTCCAACTCTACTCCAAATTCTTGGTTGAACAACCTTTGAAGCTTCCTCTTTGTCGATTCAGGGGCCTTGATCTTTTTGGTACTACCAAATATCATGGTGTGACTGATGTCCCAAAGAATGAATTTTCCTGTTGAATATTTTTCATGACTTAAGAGACTATATCGTGTTCTTTCACGAGTTTTCAGTGAAGATTTGAGGCATTTTTTGTCCTTGCTCGATGGCATGTCAACTCGGATACTCAGCTTTACTTTTGGGAACCCGTAGTAAACTTTGAAATCTTTTACCTTATTTTGTCAAGAGATAATACCGAAAAGACTAGAAAAATATCAAACTTAAGAGTGTGAAAAATTGGAACAAGAAAGACTATAAACTTAAGGAAGGGCATTCCCTTTTTGAAGAAAAATGAGAAAGAGAACTTATCTAGAGGCATATGTCGACTTTGAGTGAACCATGACATGCACTTTGGACTTGACCCTGGATCCGTTTGAGTTGTCTAATTCTCAAAATTTGAACCATTATCAATTTATAACTGATCTATGTATTTTTCATGCAGAGGTATCGAGAAATGGTGATCTTTGCAGATTTCTCCCAATTAGTCATTTTCATGATGCTCTCTACTTTTATCTTAAGGTGCCCCGCAAGGGTTTTCACTGATAAGATTTTCTCTATTGTTGTCTTATGGTGCCTATTAAGGTTTTCACCGATAAGACTTTCTTTTTTTTTTCCTTTTTTTTTACTCGATAATGTTGTCTTTGATGATCAATTGTCTGTGCAAGACACATCGAATCTATCGTTCTTAGAGTTGATCAAAATGTTGGTTGTTAGAATAAAATCAAAAACGGAATTACAATTTGACTCTATTCTATCAAAATAAAATTAAAAAAGAATGCCCAGTTTTCTATAGATACTGGAATATTGAATTTTTTTTTGTATGGCCGAACCCCAAGGGTTGCCTATGTATCGTTTCGAAATCAGGTCAAACGTAGTTCAAATTTTCAAAGAGAGGATTTTTGGATTTTTTTTTTGAAAAAGATGCCTTTGTTCTCTCAACCACAAACTTGTTACAGTATCTTAGAACGCATTAATCTTTTGACTGTGTCCGCATTAATAGTTATGCCTGTAATTTTTCCCTCCACATCAATAAGGTGCAAGGCTCTTTTGGACAACACTTCCTTGATAAGATATGGACCTTGACAATTTGGGGAAAACTTTCCCTTAGCCTTTTATTGGTGCGGGAGAATCCGTTTTAAGACCAGTTGACCTACTTCAAAGTGTCTTGGGTGCACCTTTTTGTTGTATGCACGAGCCATCATTTGCTGATAAAGCTGACCAAAATAGACGGTCATCAATCGCTTCTCATCTATTAATATGAGCTGCTCTAGTCTGGTTTTAACCCATTCAGTATCTTCAATTTCAGACTCGTTAATAATTCGAAGATATGGAATTTTGACTTTCGCTGGTATCACAGCCTCAATCCCATACACCAGCAAATAAGGAGTTGCATCAATCGAGGTGCGCACTGTTGTGCGATATCCTAAAAGTGCAAAAGGCAACTTCTCATGTCATTGTCTAGTGCCTTGAACCATTTTCCTGAGAATCTTTTTGATATTCTTATTGGCTGCCTCCACAGCTCCGTTGGCCTTTGGTCGGTATGAAGTAGAATTGTGATGCACAATTTTGAACTGCTCGCATACCTCCTTTATCAAATTGCTATTAAGGTTTGTAGCATTATCTGTGATGGTAGTTCTTGGGATACCAAAATGACAAATGATGTTTGAATGGACAAAATCCACGACCGCATTCTTAGTGACTGCCTTGAAAGTGATTACCTCCACCCATTTAGTAAAGTAATCAATTGCGAGCAAAATAAATCGAAGTCCACTAGAAGCTTTTGGCTCAATTGGTCCGATGACATCTATTCCCTATGCAACAAAGGGCCAAGGAGGGGCCATGAGGTGCAACTCTGAAGGAGGTGAATGAATGAGATCACCATGAATTTGACACTGATGATATTCTTTCACAAAGTGAAAGTTATCTCGTTCCATGGTATGCCAGTAATATCCTGCTCGGAGTATCTTTTTCGCAAGGACATATCCATTCATGTGTAGTCCACACACCCCAGCATGTACTTCATTTATGATCTTCTCAACTTCTTCAACATTCACACATCTTAATAAGTTCAGATCTGGGGTGCGTTTATATAAAACTTCCCCACTAAAAAAGAATCCACTAGCCAGATGTCTAATAGTTCTTTTTTGGCTTCCATTGGCATGTTTGGGACATTTCCATGTTTGCAAGAAATTCTTGATGTCTAGGTACCACGGCTCACCATCTGATTCTGCTTCCACAGTGTTACAATAGCCATGTTGGTCCCGAAGTTGAATCTCCAAGGGAGTAATACAAGTGTTTCCAGGATATGGAAGCATTGAGGCCAAAGTAGTCAAGGCATCTGTCAATTCATTATGAAATCTGGGGATGTATCTAAACTCGATGGTCTTAAACCTTTTGCTAAGATCTTCCATACATTGTTTGTATGGAAGAAGCTTAAGGTCTTGAGTTTTCCATTTGCCTTGAGCTTGCCGAATAAGCAAATCAGAATCTCCCAACACAATCAATTCTTGCACACCCAAATTTATTGCCAGATTGAGACCCATGATGCAAGCTTCATACTCTGTTATGTTATTTGTACAGAAGAAATGAAGTCGAGCTATTGCAGGGTAATGCTGCCCTGTGGGCGATATGAGAATTGCCCCAATCCATGTTCCCTTTCTATTGATTGCTCCATCAAAGTATAATTGTCAGGCTTGATTTTCATATGGATCTACTTCTTCAACTAAGTTAATCTTTTCATTTGGAAAATATGTATCTAATAGTTCGTAGTCGCCATCAACAGGATTCTCTGCCAAGTGGTCAGCCAGAGCTTGAGCTTTTATTGCAGTTCGAGTGACATATAAAATGTCAAATTCAGTGAGCAAGATTTTCCATTTCGCGAGTCTGCCATTTGACATTGGCTTCTGAAAGATGTGCTTCAAAGAATCCTCTCTAGATATGAGGCAAGTTGTGTAGGACAAAAGGTAACATGTCCTTTCCAAGAGGGTGTACTTGACCTCATAACTAGTGAATTTCTTGCCCAAGTAGTAGATAGCTTGCTCCTTCCTGCCCGTGGAATCGTGTTGACCGAGAACGCACCCAAAGGAATTATCTGTCACTGAAAGATTATAGAAAGCGAGGTCTATCAGGTTTAGGTGGGACCAATACGAGAGGTTTGGAGAAATATTCCTTGATTTTTTCAAAAGCTTGTTGACAATCCTCCGTCCATCTGACAGCAGCATCCTTTTTCAAAAGTTTGAAAATGGGCTCACAAGTGATTGTGAGTTGAGCAATAAACCTGCTGATGTAGTTCAACCTCCCAAGTATACTCATGACTTTGGTCTTATTTTTTGGAAGTGGCAAATCTCGAATGACTTTTATTTTGGAAGGATCCAATTTGATTCCCCTTCTACTAATAATAAAACCCAGAAGTCTTCCAGATGGAACTCCAAATGCACATTTTGCTAGATTAAGCTTGAGATTATATCTTCGCACTCTTTCAAAGAATTTTCTCAGATCTTGCACATGGTTAGCTTGTGTTTTAGACTTGATGATTAAGTCATCGACGTATACTTCGATTTTTTTATGCATCATATCATGAAACATAATGGTCATAGCCTTCATGTAAATTGCCCCAACATTCTTAAGACCGAATGGCATGACCCTGTAGCAATAAGTCCCCCATGGAGTGGTGAAAGCAGGTTTCTCAGCGTCCTCTTCGTCCATCAAGATTTGATGATACCCCGCATAGCAGTCCACAAAAGATTGAATTTCATGTCTGGCACAATTATCAATTAGAATGTGGATATTAGGCAAGGGAAAGTTGTCTTTTGGACTAGCTTTGTTCAAATCCCGATAGTCAACACAAACTTTTTCCTTCCTTTTTCGGCACAGGAAGAACATTTGCCGACCAAGTAGTGTAACGAATGGTTTGGATCACATTTACATTTAGTTGTTTCATGATTTCTTCCTTGATTTTTTCACTCACGTCCGGTTTGAATTTTCTTTTTTTTTGTTGGACGGGTGGAAAATCAGGATGAGTGGACAACTTAAGGACCACTAAATCAACACTCAAACCTGGAATGTCATCATAGGACCAAGCAAACACATCTTTGTATTCAAACAAAAGTTGTATTATAGCATCCCTAATATCCTTCTTGACATGAAGACTTATTTTTATTTTTTTGACTTCCTCGTTACTTCCCAAATTGATGGCCTCAATTTCACTAAGATTGGGTTTAGGTTTTTGCTCAAACTGTTCCAATTCCTTATTAATTTCCCTAAAATCCTCTTCTTCATCATATTTAATCTCTCGACTTGGTGATTCAAGAATAAACAACTCTTTGGATCTCGGAGTGAATTTCGCATGCATGTCATGTTATCAAAATCGGCATTTTCAGAATAGAAAAATGGAGAATAAGAATTAGGGGAGGGAAAAGACAAAATTTTATTATGAAACTGGAATTTTATTTCATTGAAATTAAAAAAGGATAGAAGGGTTGACATTAAAACAAAACACTTTCAAATATTCGGATCACAACCCTGACAACAACAAAATACAAAAGAGTAGCAAAACAAACTACCAAGACTTCTTCCTTATGGGGAAAGAAGTGGCTTCCCAATTGCCTATCTCAACACCTGAGCCCACAAGTTGCACATCGGCATGACTTGTACCTTCACCAACTTGAACCATGTTTACTTCACAAAACAACTGGTTGAGATCCTGAATAACTTCTTCAATGTCTTCATGAGTAAAGCAAGCTTCCATTTCTGGTCCCTGAGGCTTGATAAAGGAATGAGAAATATGGGGAATCGATTGTGGCAACGCCCAATTAGTCTTTTTGTGGTTCTTAGCCTTGTCTCCATATCTCTTGCTTTGTTTGTATCTGAGGCCAGAGGTGCCTTGGTTCCCTAAAAGAGTAATGGGATCCACAATTCCTTACGAACATAGTCCCAAACCTTTACCAGGTTGATAACCATATTTGAGAATTGTCATTGCTACCATTGAAGAGGAAAAAGAGAGACATGGTTGGATAATGGGGTCTCATTCTCTAAAGCTATCAACTGATACAGCCTCAAAAGACTGGTAAACAATGAAATCACATCCTTCTTTTGCCTCAATGTATGGAATAAAGGGATCTCTGTAAATAGGTAAATCATCTTCTCCATGCACAATGATTTCCTGATGGTTGTGTTCAAACTTAACAACTTGATGCAGAGTTGATGGGACTGCCCGAGCCATGTGGATCCATGGTCTTCCTAATAGAAAATTATAAGATGTGCCCATGTCCATTACTTAGAACACAATCATAAAGTCTACCGGTCTAATTGTCATGTTTAACTTGATTTCATCAATGGTATCCCGCCTTGAGCCGTTACAACCTCGAACAAATACATTGTTGGGGTAAATTCTGTAAGGGTTAATTTTCAAGCTTTGTTGCGTAGAGAGAGGACATATGTCTACCCCTGATCCCCCATCTATCAGGACCCTTTTTACATAGTGCCATTCACATTTCACTATAAGAAGCAAAGCTCTGTTGTGTCCAGCTCCCTCCGGGGGCAACTCATCATCAGTGAAAGTGATGGTGTTCGACTCAAAGATGGGCTTGGCCATTTTCTCTAACTGATTTACCGTGGTCTCCTTCGATACATGTGCTTTATTCAAAATCTTATTTAACACACGACGATGTTCTTCTGAGTGCAAGAGTAGAGACAACAATGAAATCTGTGTCGGGGTTTCTTTAATTGTTCCACAACAAAGTAATCTGGAACCTTAATCTTTTTTAGAAACTCTTCTGCTTCTTCCTCAGTAACTGCTTTCTTCAATGATACTTGGATGTTTTGAGTCATTTTTTTTTCTTAATTCTTCTGGAGAATAACATCTTACAGAACGTGGCAGCCCTCCTGCTTTATCAACCTCTTCAACAATCTCCTCTCCTCGGTAAACCACAATGATTTTATAATAGTTCCAAGGGACAGCCTTTGAATCAGTTACCAGAAGTTGTTGGACAGGCTTAACAAAGATAGGTCCTTTCAACTTTGCCAAGCAATTTTGGTCATGTTGTTTTAATAAAAAAACCTTTGATACATACAACTTCATCATACCTTCTCGAACTTCAATCCTCTTCAAAACACCTGGGACACAAAAAACTTTCGTATCTAGGTTGACACCTTCCACACTCAAAGATGCAACTGATTCTAAACTCTTTATCGACTTGTCTTCCTCTCCGATCTTTCTAAAAAACTTTCCCATTTTGACAAGGAGTTTTTACTCTAGATCATCGCATATCATACCCACTAAATTGTTTTGAGGTGGAAGTGGGTTATTAGTCACATTGGGAGATTTTTTATCATCTGTCACAACAACCACTCTATCATCGATTAGCTTCTCTATCGCCCCCTTCAAGGTCCAACAATTATCAGTGTTGTGTCCTGGGCCCCTGAATGATACTCACATCTTTCATTAGCCTGGAAACTTGGAGCAGTTGGATTCAAACGATGTGGTGGGATAAACCCAATCACTCTTATCTTTCTTAACTTTTGAAACAAGCTAGAGTATGACTCTCCCAATGGAGTGAATTTCATTTTCTGTCCCTGCTCTTTAGCATAATTTTGCATAGGAGGAGGGTTGTAAGGGACCTAAAAGGGTGGTCGTTGTGGGTGAAGGTTTCCTTGAGTTGGGGCCCGAAAATGTGGGCGATTAGTAGGATGCACATATGACTGAGCATTAAAAATCGTGTATAGAGATGGATATACTGGAAATTGAGGGACATAAGGGTAGTAATGTTGAAGATAGCTAGATTGTCCCTGAAGTGGTGGGTAAGGACAATTAGAATTCCTTTGAGCACCCCTTGACCATAATGCTAGCGAAGAAATTTCCTCTTTTCTTTTTCGATTGCCAAAACTTCCCGAACCACCTTGAATGGCCTGTGAGGTAGCTTTGATTGCTGCCTTGCTCATAATTCTTCCTGTTTTGAGACCACTTTCGACCATTTATTCAATTTTGATTATTGTGTAAAATGGTCTTCCCATTGTGGTTGTCAGGTGGTGGAAGTAGTTAGGATCTTGAGGCTATATGAAGATATCAACCAATTCTTGCTCATCTAATGGTGGCTTGACCCGGGCTTCTTGTTGCCTCCATTTGATAGCATACTCTCTAAAGCTTTCATTTGGCTTCTTTCTCATATTAGAGAGTGTATTGCGATCTGGCATAATGTCAACATTGTACTGAAATTGTCTAACAAAATCTTGAGCCATATCATCCTAGATGTGTCAGTGGGAGATTTCTTGGTCTATAAACCATTATGAGGAAACACCAGTCAGACTCTTACCAAAATAAGTCATGAGCAGTTCCTCTTTACCCCCTGCACCTTTAAGTTGATTGCAGTATCTCTTGAGGTGGGCTATGGGATCACCGTGCCCGTCATACTTATACAACTTAGGGTTTTTAAATCCAGGTGGCAGGTGGACATTTGGGAACATACACAAGTCTATGAACGCGACACTTTTGTGCCCTCCTAGCCCTTGCATACTTTTCATGTGTTGCTCGATGCTTTTCATTGCCTTGAGTGGGCCTCTCAACTTCAATAGAGGAGCCGAATTGTACGGAGTTAGGGCCCCCGACTGCTATCCCAGGAGTATAATATTGCTCTGGATGGACGGTGAACTGTCCCTCTTGAGATGCTCTCTGCGTCACAGTTGGTTGTGGGAAAGTATAGACCGGTGCAGCTGTCGCGACAGTGGGATTATTCCTGAGTGGCATGCCTTGAGGGTGTGCTGTTGATGGTCTGGCCCCACAATTATCAAATGGACCATACCTCGAAGGGAAGAAAGTGTCACGACCCAAATCTAAACCCTGGACGTGGCCGCCACTCAAGAACCATTGCTGGTCCCCAAGTGAACCCTCATCCTGGCTAACTACAAGCGGAACACTAACTTAAGCATGCAAAAGCTTAAAACTGAAATAAAATTCAATAAACTCAACTTTTGAAACTTTAACTCAAATGAACAACTTAGAATAAAAATAATATATTCAACTCGCCATAAAATAGGCACTTAAGTCTTTAAAACATTTAATAAAATAAATGAATAATACAGACTTCTTAACTATACTGACTATCTACGAAGCCTCTAACTGATAAAGATGAAAGTCGGGACAAGACCCATGACATCCTGACTAAGCCGAAAAGTAAATGAAATCCTCCGAAAAATAAGGAGGCTCACCATAGCTAACTCGAACTCTCAGATGTATCAACGAATCTCCTGTTGATGATCCTGAATACATGTGTCTGCATCATAAAAAGATGCAGGCCAAATGGCTCAGTACGTGGAATGTACGAGCATGTAAGGGGAATTCTAAAGCCTAACATAAACTTGAAAAATCTGAAAGAACCTGAAGAACTTACCTGGCTCAACTCAACTCAACATAACTGAACTCATTTCATTATAAAGCAGTTTAAAACAAGTGCAATATAAAGAAAAACTGTTGAAAACATGCTGTCAATTCACAATCATAATATCATAAAAAGACAAACCATACTCCCTCTCAAACTCTACTTGTGCAATGCATGAATGAAGTCACATACCCCCATTCACACTAAGCAGAACCCCTTGAGGAACCATGCTACTACTGCTGTAGGAATTTCTCTAACCGACAACCATCACTTAAGAACTATAGTGATGATACAGCGTTTTACCTCACGCTGCCGAGGCTTATCCTATACATTGCCGTGATATAGGAAGCTAACTCACTAAGTGGATCCACTAGTCTATTAAAAAAGGATTCATCTAAAAAGTATGACCCTTTTCTGCCCATGATGGCTACATGGTTTATGGGGGCTGTGAGTTATCTGAACTCTCTCTCATATCGGTGCTCAATACTACTCCCAAAATATATTAGCTCTTTATGTTTTAAAAACATACTTCTTTCTGCAGATTTGAGATAATTGCTCAAAATCTTAGCTCAAAGGCTACCTTGGAAAACTCAGTTTCCTTTCTTGCTTCATTTAGAAAGCGAATACTCTTTTCTGAAAACTAGCCCAAAAGCTTTTGAAAATCTCAGTTTTCGTTCTTATTTAAATGTGAAATATTTATAAACTCTTTGGGAATACTTAGTCCCCATATACTTTTTGAAGAAAAGGACTTCAAACTTTTACTCTTTACTCTTTACTCAACTTGATCTTTAAGTCTTAAAACAAAGTTAAAAGCATTTTGCAAAAGACTTCTTGAAAAGACTCTAAGAACTTCCTAGACTTGGCTCGACTTTCCTTGAATTTGAATTTATGGATTCAAGGTTCATGATCTTAAGTTTATGGAGGATCTCAATAACAATATAGCAATTCGATAATTAGGAATAGAAATTTTAAAAGAAACACGAACTCAAGAACTCAAAATCAACTTATCTCAAGAATATTCAAATCTAGGGGAAAAATCCTAGATTTTTCTTTTACTGATTTAAACGTAGATGTAAGGCGTGAGGACGAACTAGTCCAACACTATGATAGCCTTACATACCAAGAAGAAAAAGATTCTTGAAGAATCTTGAAAAAGAACTTGATTAGAAGCCTTGAAACCCTATCTTGAAGGTAAACTATCAAGAAAACCTTTCTTGAGATTCTTGAATTAGTTTTCTTGAAATCTCTATGGCCAAGAATTATGATTTTCATTAGTAAAAATGAAAATCTGATTGTTTTGAGCCTTTTATTAGTCAAGAAATTCGTTTATGGTTTTCTTGGAGTTAAAAAGAAAAAAATTACTGTTTTTAATATTTTTCCGTCGGCTAATTCGTAACAGCACTGTATAGGTTACTAAAATAGTCATAACTTTTTACTCAGAAATTGGATTGACGTGAAATTGGTGGCGTTGGAAAGTATATTCAAATACCTTTAATTGGATAGGTTATGGCGCACGTAACTCTTTATATTCTAAGAGATATGATCGTTTAAAGTTTACCCAAGCAGAATCTTACATTAAAACTTAATGAAACTTCAAGAACTCTTATCAAGAATTCATCAAAAACTCTAATCTTTAAATTTCAAGAACAAAATTACGCTGAATAAATCATGATTGGCGTGTGGGTGAAAGAACCCAACACTATGGAAGCTTACATACCTCTTAGGGATCAAACCCATGGCGACAATCCGCAATAACTCTCAAGAACGTCGACGAACGCCTTCATCTTTTCCTCTTTTCTCCTCTTCTCTCTTCTTTTCTCTTCTTGAACTCTCAACTAAAATCCTAGGCGTAAACTAGCATTATAAAACTGAACCTAATCAGATCAGACCTCTAAAATATTACTAAAAACGAACCAAATCTGTTTGGATAAGGAAAAGACCAAGATACCCCTTACTATTTCCGGTTTTGACTTTCCTTAACTGGACAACCTAACTTCAAAAGGTCATATCTCAGTCATCTAACCTCGAAACTTAGCAAACTCAGTGGCGTTGGAAAGATAATTCAAAGATCTTTCCTACGGTATCTTGTAGAACACCTAACTCATCCTGAGCTAGGAGTTATGGTCATTTGAAGTCGACCAAAAACTCATACTTAACTTGCAAAATTCCAATTTAATTCTTTTTGGAACTCAAGGTGCTACATCTAATGACCTTAACACTTAAGAAATTTTTAAATCCTCGCAAAAATCTCACTCACTACGAAGAAAGGTTCGGGTCTTAGCTCAAAAAATTTCTGGGGTATTACAGAAAGGATCTAATATCGAGACCTGAGAAGATGAAGATTAGATACTGGTCATCTCAGGAAAACAGGGAATAGACGTAGGTGGTTCTTGGCCATTGACCCAGGCTTGCCACAACTATGCCATAACATGCCTCAATGTCCGATATTCTTCAACAATGACTGACTCTCTTATCGTTGAATCAACTGGAGTATCTATTGGGTGTTCTGCCAATTTACCACAAACCAACCACCGAAAGCTTACTAAACTAAAGAGAAATGAACAAACTTGTTAGGGGTTAGACAATTTTACACATTAATCACACATTTGCTAATCACATAGTAACATGAATTCAGAAGGCCATTGTCTTCTCCCAACTTTGCTTTGCTCATTGTCTTTTTCTTTTTCTTTTTTTTGAAAAAAAAAGGGATAAGAGTCTGAAAAATACCCCAACTTATTGTTGCGATACTAAACTTTCATAAGGACCTATTACCTCCTTAGACTATTTAATACCGTATTTTTTACTCCCTGAACTATTTAATAGAGTATTTTAAAGGTATATATGTGCCCACGTGGACACATTACTATTTATAATTTTGCATTATTTTTTATGTCCACGTGGGCAAATAAATATGTTTAAAATACGGTATTAAATAGTCTAGGGAGGTAATAAATTCTCATGAAAGTTTAGTATCGCAACAGCAAATTCGACCAAAGTTGAGGTATTTTTCAGTTTATCCTAAAAAAAAAGTTTTGGTCGAACCTTTTGGAGGTTGCCTACGTATCATGTCGCCGCATGAATCAAATCATTACGTAGTTCAGAAATTTAGACAACTCAACAACATTAATTTAGACAAGCAAAATCCAACCCTTTCATTTAGTTCCAAAAATCTTAAAGCAAAACGACAAAATCAATGGGTTTAAACACAACCATGATCAACATGATCTCTTTGAACACCAAACTTTAAACTGAAGCACTGAGTCTTAAACAAAACAAAATGAAACAAGCAAACAAACAAACAAACAACTAAACTCTTCTTCAATCTTCATCATCTTCCTTGGGCTTTCTTTGTCCTGCCAAAGTCCCATACAGATTCAACAACACCTTCGGTAGATGGGGAACAATGGCATGTGCTTGCTCTGCCACTTCTGGATCATTCATACGACGATGATTTTTAATAAAATAGGAGGTTTGTTCCGCCAGCTAATGAACTTGACGCCTAGCCCTTCACATATTTTCATAGCAATTATTCAACCAAACCTGATGATCACCAAGATTGTTCCTTAAAAGGGGCTCTTGCTCCTCTGCTGCTTCAAGTTGATGGCGAAGTGTTGCTCTCTCAATGATCATTTGTCTTTGCCCCTCTTCGATATCAGCACAATGACTGATTTTCATTTTATGTTCTTCTAACTATGCATTAATCTGATCATGCAAACGCATCCAACATGACCTTTCTTACTCAAATTTCTCCTCCTGCCACTTAAGTTCTCCCTTTTGGTAGTGCACGACCTCTTCAGATGCCACTAAGTCCCTCTTTAATTGAGAAATTTCAAAACTCTACTCTTTTTTTATCTGTCGAGCCAAGTGAATTCTACTATCCAACTCTTTCTCTAATCGGGCTAATTTCCCCTCTGCATGTTTCAATTCCCCTTCTATATCTTGTAACTCCAACCGGTGATTTCTTCCTCTTTGGACTTGAATTTCTTGTCAAGCAATGGTGACTTTGGCCTTCTCCAACTTTTTTTCCAACTGTCTTATGATGTGCTGGTCTTTTCTTTTTCTGCTAGATCCTTCAAGAATGTCACCAAATGTTACTGGATCACGAAACCACGATAGGTAGCCAGGCACCACTTTTTCTTTATCTTGCTCCACAACTATTTCACTTAGCTAAAAAATTATACTCCCAAACCAAATCTTCAGAATATCAGTGTTATCAAAGGCAAAATCTGGCGGGTTGTCAAATACAAATCTACTCATATCATCATTTGGTGAGATTTCTTGAACTCTAGTCAGTTGATGCATAACCCAAAGTGGGGCATAGGGTTAAACACCTCTAAGACTAATCTACATAAGAAACGAGATACCATTAGACATGCAAATGGCATCCTTAGCTGGGAACCAGTAATAATTCCACATTATTTCATCAGACGTGATTACTGAAAGTTTCTATTCACACGCTAAAATTCCTTTTGGAAAATCAATTTTTGCTTTCCTTTCCTTATGGGAGGAAACATAATTACACCAGTCTGGAGTGAACTTGGGTGCACGATCATGGTGATAAAGATGTTTCAAAAACCATATTTGCAACAAGATGTTGCAGCCTTCAAAGTACATTTCCCCATTTATGCATTTAGTCAATGCACGAAACATATCTGTCAGGATCATAGGTATAATAGTAGGATTTTCCATTGTGGTCAACGCCTTCACCACCCCAGCAAGACGAATATTGATATGCTTGTCCCATTTGGAGAAAACAATGATCCCCAAAAATGCGACCATGAAGGCAAAACATCAATTCGCCCCCTTGGTTGCTAAGTTGGTTCCGATAGTTTTTAAATCCATCATTTTGGTTGTACCTCTCGTATAGAAAGACCAATGAAACTCACCTATTTTTCAAACTCTCCTTCTCTATTTGATTGATCTTGAGAAGTTTCAGGAACTTTTTGGCATCAACATTCTTTGGAACTATAGGTTTTTTATTGCGGAGATCAGCACCCCGAACACTGGACCCTTTCCTCATGAAGCTGGTGATTTCTTTCAGAGTTGGTGTCATCTCGAAGTCAGAAAATCCAAACACATTATATTTTGGATCCCACAAAGGAATCAATACCTCAATCACATCCCTTCTAGGGTCAATCTTCATTAGATGCACTAAATGTCCCAAATGTTCATTTACTTTCCTTTGCTCATGATTCCCCACATATGTCCATCATCGCTATAAATCCTTGGGTATTGTGTCAACGATCATGAACTCTGAAATTCCTTCACTTTTAGACCTTTTGGAACCCTGTCATTTGGTCAGAGGTGTCATTTGTATCTTTGAATATAATTCAATTAATGTTTTATGACAAACTCTAATCGAGGGAGAAAGAAAAGTAAAAAAAGATTTTTTTATAATTATTTTTTTAAAAGAAAAAAAAGACAAAATACCCCTTTTTAAAAACCGAACCCGAAAAGGGATGCCTACGTATCTCATTTTAGTGAGAATCAGGTGTGCGTAGTTCATACAAAAAAAAAAGATTCACACTTGAAAGACCATTCCTTTTATTTCAACCTCTTCTCTTTTAAAAGAAAAAATTGAAAGACAAAGCTATTATAAAGCTGGTCAACAATATAAAGGTCTTCTGAATAAATTATTTTCACATAGCACATAAAATGAACATGTTGGTTTAGAGTGGGTAAATATCTTAGATTTTCTAAGTCAAATGCACATGATGCAAATAAACGTAGCCTATCAGGGATAATTTTTGCAAGATTTAGCACTTTATATGGAATGTGTCTAGACTGGCTTTACTCGAGTGGACAACTCGAGCCAGGGAGGGTTAGTGTACCGGTAGTAGAGCTATTTTGGCTTAACTGGTGATCCAACTCCGCCTAACATGTGTGACAAACCTAAAACCAGGAGTGTAATCGCACACTGGCTCATCCTAGACAGACGTCCCGTGGAGCGTATTCCCACACAAAGTGTATAACAAAATTCCAGAAATTGAGAAAGTGTGTGAGAGAAGGTAATTTATATACAATCACACCATATCAAAATAATGAATAATTGAAATAGCACAATTAGCTAACAAATAAAAAATATTTATCCAAATAATCAAAATAACTAAATATAATCAATGTACAAAGTTCGAATTCTAAAGAAACTCCAGAGCAGAGTCGCCAGATTTGTCACACCACTTTTCTTTTTTATAATTGTTAAGGATATGACGGTGTTTTTTATTAAAAAAAAGATTTTTTTTTTAGTCGCCACTTGAAATTGAGTTTTTAGGTGTTTCAAGTCACCTGATAATTCCTAATTTAAAAGAGATAAAAAGAAAAAAACTTTTTATTTTTACTCGACAAAAATAGAGATTGGTGAGAAATTCTTTTGACTGGAGAGAAAGTGTGAGGCACCCACCGAGTCCTGTGGTTCTAGCACGATCGCTTTATTAACTCATGTTTGGCTAAAATAATTTGTGGATAAAAAAATAAATTTGTGTTAGTTACTAAATTTTATTTGTTTATTAAAAAAAATGATTGACCTAGGAGTGTAATCGCACACAAGATCATTTTGTTAGAAAAAACAAACACCAAGGATCATAACCGAACACATGGTGGTATTTAATATTTTTTTTTTTAAAAACTGATAATTAATGACTCAAAATTTATTTAATAATGAGAAAAAAAAATTAATAAAAAAAATGAACTTGTTGCAACATTTAGACATGAAAAAGATTTTTTTTTTTTTTTTTTTGCAAATTGATAAAAGGAATTAACTTCTTTTTTTTTTCAAAAAAGAATCAAATAAATATTAAGTATCACTACTTGACGATAACAACAAAAAGAAACAAAATATATATATTTTTTAAAAAGAATAATGACTACGTCCCTTTTAAAGCAAGTAGTGACATACTAATTTTCTTTTCTTTTTTTTTTATAAAATTTCACAAAATGACCACTTTAGTAAAATTTTCAGTTTCACAAAAAATTATCATATGCTCTTTTGAAAGAAAATTACAAAAATAGTCAATTTTATCTAATAGTTAAATTACTAACAAAAAATAGCCGATTTTGTATTTTTGTTTCAATAACCATTTCATATATTTATTTAAGAGAAATAAAAACAGAATTTATGAAATGATCAAATTTATATTTTTTGCAAAAATGACTAGATTTACATTTTTTAAATTCTTTTTTTTTTCGGCAAAAAAACCTCTTTTTGTTTTCTTTTCTTAAAATGACCAGAAACGAAAAATAAAATAAAAAGACTTTGAGATTGTTGGTTTTTTTTTATAGCAAAAGCATGGGTTATGTATCAACTTTATAATGATAGATATAGAATGAACAACTAGTTTAATAATAGAACACAAATATATAATAACAACAAAACATAATTTAACTAATTCCAATAAAGTTATGTATCACTTCATAATGCTAAAGATAGAATTAATACTTAGTTAATAATAGAACACAAATATATAATAATAACAAAACATAATTTAACTAATTTCAATAAAGTTATGTATCACTTCATAATGATAAAGATAGAATTAACACCTAGTTTAATAATAAAACACAAATATACAATAACAATGAAACATAATTATATTAAGCATCATAACATATTTAACTAATTCAAATAAACTAAACATAATATTTTAATCAAAAATATAAACATGCTTCATTATTTTTTGAAGTTACATTGCAAAATGTAAGGAAAGAGATATATCTAAAGAGATGATGACAAAACAACGATGAAAGCAAAACTTAATTGAACTCCCAAAGACCACCAAAGATGAAATTTTTTTTTTCTTTTAGAAATTATGATTTTCTCTCTTCTAATTTTTTGTCTTGTTCCTTTTTTTTTTTCTTCCTCTGAAATGAAAGAATAATGGGTTAAAATAGGTGGTGAATATTAACACTCATTCTTCTTGAAAACTTGAGAGTCAATGCATGCATTGAACTCCTTGTCTTCCCAAGGTGCCACCCAAGATGGCTAATATAATTTTTCTTTTTCTTTTTTCAAGATAATAATTAATTAAAAAGCCTTTTAGATGACCCATTTCTTTTATTCATCAATTGAATAATAACTTAATGGGTTATCGGAAAATTTAAAATAGGCCCCAAATACCCTTTCAGATGATCCATTTCTTTTATTTATTAATTGAATAATATCTAAATGGGTCATTTGAAAATTTAAAATGGCCCAAAATGTAGACCCATTTGATCAAGACCCAAAATCAAAAGAAAATCAGTCCACTAACACAAAATCTAAAAATCTAAACTATTTTGAAGATCAAACACAACCAATAAGGCAGAAAAAAAAACGAAATTAAAAAAAAAAACTTCAATATGATAAAATTTGAAGAAGACTAACAAAACAATACAAATCCGGCACCAAAACGACTTATATGATTTTTAAAATATGTGATAATGACAGATTTGAATAGAGCATGAGAGGGGGAAATGATTTGACATAAATATTCAGATGAATGGAGGTTGCCGGAAAATTTGTTGACAAATTTTGGACATAAATTTTACATTAAAGGATAGCCCTTGAAGAGATCTACACTTTTATGTAAAGGATATAGGACGGGGATGACCGAAACTTTGTAAATCTAAAGAAAAAGGTGAATATTTATGTTTGATTTTTCTTAGATCTATGGAGTTTGGCTATGGATATGAACGAATAGTTTGCGGATTTGTGTAGAGGAGGGTGAAAGAAAGAAATGGTAAAATTTTGGAAATTTTTTCGGCCAAGGGGTGGTGGCCGCCGATAGCAGTGGCGGCGGTGGCGATGGCCGGTCGACGGCAGGTGGAAGCAAAGGGAAGAAAATAAAAATGCAAATAAAAAAATTGATTTTTGAAGTTTTGTATTTTTTGGTAGGTTCCATAAGAGCCTTTGGATCAAAATATCATGGATGATCGAGATTTAATCTTGACCATTTCTATTGGATCGGGTCAAAATTGATTGGGTCATCAGAATTTGATCTAAATCAACCCAATTCAATCAAAAATTGGGTTATTTAGGCCAATTAAAAAAACAATATAAACAAAGACAAACAACCCAAAATGCACAACAAAAATATAAGAAAAAACCTTACTATATATTGTAGGAGTAAAATAAACACGTCAAAAATTAGGTGTTCACAATTTTCTTCTAAGAAACCAATGCACTTAAACAGAGAGTTACAAGCAGAATACAATCAAATAGAGGGAGTACATATTTGAGTGATTTCTGATCACGAAGTGCAGCCAAAGCAAGGAAACAAAATTGAAGAACCTAATCCATATTCATAGGCTTATGTTTTATAGTTCTTAAGTCAAGTTTGCTTGTATTTGCATTGTTATCGAGTTGTATCTTTAATTCTTTCTAACTCCAGTGAAGTATAAACTGGAGTAGGAATAGTGTCTTCAAGTTGGGCGACTTAAAGACTTGGGAACATAAATTTGGGGGTTTGTGTTGGAGTTTAGGAATTATAGTTAGTTCCTAGGATTGCAAGAGTTGTAATCCGAATTTATAACTTGAAGTGGGGTCGACAATCTAGTTGGTTGTTGGCGTGTACGTATTAGAGTTTATAATTCCTTAGGTTACATAGGTTTGTAATCTTTTGTTGAGGCTCAAAGTTTAATGAAGTGAAGTTAAATCCTACAGAGGTGTAGGTCGTGGATTTTTACCCTTTATGTGCCGGGATTTTCCGCGATAAAATATTGTGTCATTACTTTATTTGTTTTACATAACGTAACTGGTGTAATCTACAATGGAATAGATAGAATACACATGTTCCTTAGGCAAGTTTGGGGGTCGGTATTACAACATGTTCCCCTATACAAAATAAAAGCAACTAGATAATTAACTAGACTGGTCATTTTTTTTATTTTCAGGAGTGATAAGAATGGATGTGTGGTAATGTAAAACTGAATTCATAATGACAAGTTAAAGTGCGGGGATTTTGTACGAGAGCCCTTTGGTTAAAGATTAAAAAAATACGTATTCAATCCTTCTTATTATTAGGGGGACACTTTATATTGATCAATCCATGACGGATCAGTAGGATTTGCTATAAGACTTGTCTGAAAAACAAAGTTAAGGTGATAGTCAAACAAAATCAGTGACTTGTTGTGTAAAAATATTAAAATCTTGCTTGCTAAGTACTATATACCATTATCCACAAATCAAAAAGAAACAATGAGAATAATATTCCTACTAGAAATTGCTACCTTAGAAACTCTATAATTGGAATTTGTCAATCCCACAAATTTTTCAAGGAATCTAAACTTTCCACATGCAAAGTCTTATATGTCCCCAAATCTGGTTGATTTAAATTCAGTGTATTCATTTTTCCGCACGTCATACTCAATAAAAGAATCATCATGCTTTCTCCATATATAGTATGTTACCATTCTCCTTAACAAATAGGAAGGTACCTACCTACTTTGTAGGGTTTAAGATGGCTATTCAGTGACCATTTAGGCATTTCAATGAGTGAGAGTAAAGAAGGAAACTTGTTGATACAATTCCACCTATCTTTCTCCAGGCAAATGGGAGCTGCCGTCCATGTTGCTTGATAGGTTTTTTTAGTTTCTACTTTAATGATACTATATAATAAGCTTAAAGAAATGCTCATTATACCACATAATGAGCATGGTGATAGATGAGTCAATTCGAAGCTTAGGAGCACATATAGGGGGCATGAACAAAGATGGAGGGATAAATCTCTCTGACGATGAAAAACAGAGGATAGATCTGGGTTTTGACGAGTAAATATCTCAAAAGGTCACTTAATTTTAAGAAATTATGTAGCAAAGTCATTCAACTTTATTTTAGGATATGGATCTGAAAGATACCCCAACTTTGATCGAATTTGTTGTTGCGATACTAAACTTTCATGAAGACCTATTACCTCCCTAGACTATTTAATATCGTATTTTAAACATATATATTTGCCCACGTTGACATAAAAAATAATGTAAAATTATAAATAGTAATGTGTCCACGTGGGCACATATATACCTTTTAAAATATACTATTAAATAGTTAAGGGGGTAAAAAATACGGTATTAAATAGTCTAGGTGGTAATAGGTTCTCATGAAAGTTTAGTATCGCACAACAAATCCGACCAAAGTTGAAGTATTTTTCAGACCCTTATCTCTTTATTTTATATCAAAAAAAACACTTAACTTATAACTTTACTCTTATAAAGTCACTCATCCAAATTCATTATTAAAAAAAATCTCGCATGACAAACAAATTACATTTTTTATATAGGAAGAGTCTAAAAAATAACACAAAAAAAAACTCTCCAAAATTATTTTCTCGTTTGAAGATCATATGCAAGCTTTTCTTGACCGACCAGTAGGACTTTAGATAATTATTACTTACCACTTGACTAATGAAAATAGTGAGCTCAAGGGTAAACGTAACACCCACAAAATTCTATTATTACCCTTGAGCTTAAATAAGAGCTTCTTATATATATATATATATATATATATATATATATATATATATATATATATATTCTGACAAGTAGTAAAATGATTTTTAAAAAAAAGTATCAGTGATTTGAGCGTAAAATTTATACCTTTTTATACAATTTAGATGAGTGCTAAAATAAATCAAACGTTTTACTTTGAGAGACAATAATTTAATCTTTTTCAATAAAAAGTTGTCAAAATAATGACTAGTCATTGTTCATAATTCTGTTATGTTAATTAGCTGTTTAGAAGAGTATCGACTAAACAAAAAAGCTATATGAACATAAATAACTTACATAAATCCCATATTGTAAGGATATAATTACATTCTATCTCTACTCTTTTTTCAATTTACAAAAATCCCTCAAAATCAGTGTTATTCGGATACATAGCAAAGAAGTCGGATACATTAAATCATATAACATTAAAATAAATTTAGTTACACTTTTTAAGGACAGAGAATATAAAATTGAATGTGAGTTCCCCAAATCATGCTAATCTAGTTGATTTCAATCTCTCCCAAATCTTAAAAGATTCAATCAAATCAAAATTCAAATTTTCTTCTCAATTCTATTCCAAATTAAATCCCTCTAGCTTCAAACAATTCAATTTTTTTTCTTTCAATTCTCACCCAAATCGTAATAGATTGAAAAAAGTCGAAAACAATAGTTGATACATGATGAATATATTCAGGAATCTGAAAAAGCAAGGTGAGTTATGAACGATACATAAGTGATTGATTTCAAATTTCTTCTCCCAGTTCGTCGAAGATTCTTTCAATTTTGATTCAAAATTATTAAAAAAATTGAGAAGATACGTTAAGAATATTTTGATTTTTGCTGAGACATTGAAGAATCTGAAAAAAAAAAGACCTGACAGTCAAGAATCTAGAAAAAATATGAGCCTGAATTTACAATGTATAAAATAGATCATATCTTTAATTTCATAGTAAAATAGATCTGACAATTAGAGGTATGAATTTTCATATATTGTGTTGTTAATTCGATTTTTGATTTATGTTTTCGAGATGACTATATCAATCGTGATACATTAGTGTTTATGTCTATTGTGTAAATTGATAAGTACTATACTCCTATTAATTAGATACATTAAATAAGTAAATTTTGCACGTAAAGTGTTTGCTTAGAGTTCGACACATTACACATTACTATGTGATACATGTAGTATTAATTTAAAGTATTGTATCATGACCAAAAATTTAGCATGATACATTACTATTTTTGTATCTTGTTGTGTTTGTGAAATATTATACTTTATAGATGACACATTATACGTGTAATTTGTTGTAAAAGCATCAAAATGTTCAAGAATGAGGGTATGTATCAGATTATATTTATATTTTGTACCTGATATTAGTATAAGTTAGTTGTCTAATTGTTTGTGATTGATACATAGAAATTATTTTTTTATGTAATGTATCACAAATTTCTGTAATGTTAACAAGTTGTTGCAACATCTGAGTATCTTTATTCAGTCTATAATTCTGGAAGAAGATACATTATTTGCCTTGAAAGATGAATATGCTTTTGTGGAAGATTTCAAGTTGATA
Organism: Solanum commersonii; assembly: GCA_029007595.1. Lineage (NCBI taxonomy): Eukaryota > Viridiplantae > Streptophyta > Magnoliopsida > Solanales > Solanaceae > Solanum > Solanum commersonii. The sequence continues at coordinate 2,782,599 of JAJTWQ010000051.1, forward strand.
AGATACATTTTTTTATATACTATATCATTTTGTAGTTGATGATAATGTATCTGATACAATAAGGTTGTAAAAGAAGTGTGTATGTAAGCTGAAATAAAGTGTATCTATAAATGTATCATTTTGCAGTTGATAATAATATATTGAGAAAATACATAATTATCCCATCAAACTTAGACAATTTTTTGAATAAGACACCTTAAGTTTGCGGAGGTCCTATTGCCCCACAAAATCATTTAAATCGACAATAAATACGCCATTTTGACCATTTTCACGGCAATTGTAATTTCACACTAGAAAAGCGTGTAAAAGAGTAAAATTACAGCCCCAAACCAATGGAAAACTGACACATGGCATTGTTAAACCAAAGTGAAAAGAGGTCCACATTTCTTCTTCCCCAAACCACCATTAATGGTTGTTGAGAGCTTTTCTCAACAGCAAAAGTTGGTTTTTTACTATGCGAAGCGAATTTTTTTATTTGTATACTTTATCATCAAGTTTTAGCAATCCATCTTAACGCCTTTTATTAGAAAAATCTACTTAACAACGACATAATACTTGATCAATTTAGCACCTAATTTACCTTTCAGCAAAGAAATTTGAACCCATTTCCGTTCATATAGTTTCCCCAGATCAAAAGTATCAAAGAATTTACTCGAACAAATTCAAAAAAATGTGAAATTCACTTATAGAACTCAAAGCTAGTCTTGATTTCGGAATACCCACAAAGTTAAAAAGGATTAAACTATTTTTTAAAGAAAAATATTTGAAATCAAACACCAAAAACATTGAAAAATAACACACAAAACTTACATAAATATATATCTACAAAGAAATTCAGAAAAAAAAATCTTTTGAAGTGAAGTAAATCGAAAGAACTGGGAAAAGGAATTGGGAAAGATGAACGGTGATTTTTTTTAAAAGGTTAAGGGTTAAAATGTGAGTGGGTCAGGGTTTTACCCAACCCACTATTAAACAAGTAAGAAAAATAAAAAATAAAAATTTATATGGGTGAAACACACGCACTGGTCATGAGATTACAAATATTGTAAAAGTAGTGTATTTAAAATTGTTGGAAATGGTTGGATGGGGTAATAGGACCCCTGCAAACTTTAGGTGTCTACTTCAAAAAAAGGTACAAATTTGATGGGGTAATTATGTATTTTCTCTAATATATTTGATACAATAAGATTATCAACTTTTATGCATTTATGTATCATGCCCATAAAATTATGCATGATACATTACTATTTATAACTTTAACTTTAAGGTAAGGACATCTGATAATGAAAGATATGAAATTACATGTATTGTGTCTAGTTGATTTTTTAATTTATGATCTCAAGATAGATATATTACTCATGATACATTACTATTTCTAAAATATTTAGTAGATTGATAAGTACTGTAATATTTAAAAAAATTCTTTTCATTATTTCAAAAAATTCTCAATTTTTGAATCAAACTTGTCGACAAATTGTACTAATACAACATGAATGAATCAACAACTAACTACAACTACGTTATCAAATATATATATGAATGAATCAACAATCAATTATCAAGTACATTGCATTGATTATGTGTCAAATGTATCAGCTACTAACTAGAACTATTTAGAAAAAAGAATTTTGTATATGTATGCATGAATAAATCTGATACTTAATTTGACACACATTGTTTTATCTATAGAACATTGTGGTTTATGTATCAAGTGTATTAATTGGGTAATGTGTACAAACACATGATGACCTTCTAGTTGAATAATTTTGGGTGTATGTATCTAGTAGTAAAATGTTGCCACTTATATGTATAATAATATACCTATTGTTGGATTTGATATAGAGTGCTCCAGTCATAGAACATTGTGATTAATGTATCAAGATTAAAGATACACTATATGACATGATTAATGTAAATGATACATTAGGTAGTGTTTATGTATTTGTTAACATGAGTTTTATTTATATATTTAGCAATAATAATTTTATTGCCACTAATTTAAATTTTTAGAGTCAACTATTAGTGACAATTAAAGTTAAGCACTAAAAAGATCCATATAATTGAAATTAGTAAAAATACAAAAGACTCAAAGGTTTCTTCCCATTTTCATATCCAAAGATTTCCTTTCGTTGTAATAATCCTATACTATTCTTATTCATATCTAATTAGTCAACTTATTATTTATGGATTACGATTAGAGTAGATCTTTTCCAAATCAAAGTCTTATTTGAATAAGCTAATTATAGAGATATTTGACAGATAATTGATTTGCTTACCATAATGAAATATGGTCAGTTCGATGACACCTCACATAAAAGGAGGCAAATTCATAGTATTATACTATAGTAAATTTATAAGGTAAGTAATTGAATCATTGTTCCAAATTTGGGACATCCATTTAAAGGCGGACATATTTGACATAAAATTGATTTACTGACCTAAAAAATGAGATAATATTTCTTAGATCAACATTCATTAATTGGAAAGATAAAAGATTTGAAATACAAAAATAAATTAATAGAAGTAACTATGGAGAGATTTGTGGCGTGAAAAAAAGGAAGGAAAATCATGGATATGAGATTTCAAATTAATGTATCCAGAAAAGGGAATGATGGGAGCAAAAGAAGGAATTTTTGATATTTTTTGAAATGGTAGGGAAAATAAGAAAATATGATAATAAATGTTGTGTAATTAGGTAATTTTTCCTTTTATTTTTGGTAAACAATCTAATAATTTTGGTAGATAATAAATGTAGATGGTAGAGTCCGACTTACCTTTTGCTATTTGGAGAGTTAGCGTGTTATATTGTATAGCATCATTAAAGTAGGAGAGAAAAAAAACCCTAGTAAACAATGGATGGCCGCTCAAAAATCCGCAATTTGCCCGAAGATATTGTCAACTCCATCCTGTTAGAGCTTCCCGTGAAATCTCTTTCACGATTCAAAAGTTTTTGTATCGATGATCCTGACTTCATCAAGTCACATCTACATAAATCATCTATTAATATTAGTCGTCAAAAAATTATCTTGGTTAATGAAAATCATCTAGGATTAATACATCAATTTATAATCATGTCAACGGAACCATCAATTAGAGCTGATTCAAAAGTTGTGCACCTGAACGAGCCCAATATCCCAGGATTCTGTAGTAACTATGAATATATTGAGGTACATTCATGCAGTGGATTGGTCTTAATGATGGCATACAATCCTGGCTATAGTATGACATTATGGAATACTGTAGTTGGAAAATACAAACTCATTCCAAATTCTCTTCTCATCTCCAGTATTTGGTTTTGCCTATGATTTTGTGGCCGAAGATTACAAGGTTATATGTCTACATGTACATCCGTACTTGATAAACTGGAATCCACGTTACATTGTTGAAGTATACTCTGTTAAAAATCAATGTTGGAGAACAATTCACAATATTTCTCTTGTCCCCACTGATTTGGATTTGGCGTACATATACAATGGTCAAGTTGCATTAAACGGTGTCATTCATAGAATGTCACACAACAATGGAGCGGAATACAAGATTATATCTTTCCATCTTGTAGATAAAAAATTTATTGTAACGCCATTGCCAAGTACATGTATGGAAACTGAAATTACATGCATTGGATGATCACGTCTGTGTTTTTCACAACTGTTGGCAAGGAAAATTTGATTTGGTCGCTGGAGAAAGATAGGTACGTAGAATACCATCAAAAAGTTTCCTTCTTTAGCCTCACTCATTGGAAAGCCTATTATTTGGTCAGTAGGTGACTTCATATGTGTTAAGGAGAATGGGAGCATACTATGGAGAAGGGATGAGGGTCCTTTTATTGAGTATGACCTGCGGAAAAATTAATGAATATACTGAATTTAAGGTGACACAAGTTGGCAACTTCATTTCAAGTAAGGCGTTGTATGTGGAAAGTTTAGTTTCCTTGAAGATTTCATGGGATTGACAAATTCCAATTATAGAATTTCTAGTTTCAAATACATATAGCAATTTCTAGTAGTATTAATTGAAGAATATTGTCTTACATCCATATTGCCATTGTTTCGCTTATATAATTTGTGTTGCCCAGATTAGAATTTTAATGTATCTGCCACTATGAAGTGAATACAATAATAACTTGATATAAGATTGCTCAAACACACAAAAATAAAAGCAGCTACATCTAATGGAAACATTAAATGAGAACCATTTGCCATTGTTTTGTTCTTGCTTTCTTTCTCCATTATAGAATTTTTCCTCCATGAAGCATTTAGAATTGTATGGGTGTTGGACTTGAGGTATAGATATCAATTTAAGGTATATGTAGAAATTTTCTTATTGTGCATTTAAATGAGAACCATTAATCATTTTTGTTATTCAATTTTGCAAAAACTAATATATCATATGTTTGGACCTAATAACATAAAAATGTAACTCATTATTTTAGTTACCAAACTAAATTTTGTAGGTTCATCAAAAGTTTAATCATTTGACATACAATAAAGAAGTTATTTGAATACATTAATTGTTCATTTATTTTAAATTTTATATATATATTGTTGAATAGTTTGTGATACGGATTAAATATGATTTTGACAGTAATTCATACGGTATATAATTAATGCTTTCATAGGATTCGCGTGCAAAGCACGTGTCCAGGACTAGTAGATAAAATAACAGTAAGTTTTGGTGAATCTATGAGTATTAGCAAATAAGCAGCTAGATCTATTGGAAACATTAACTTAAAAAATGAGTTTTTGGTTTTCAATAGTGATAAGAATGGATGTGTGGTAATGTAAGACTGATTTTTTAATGACAAGTTAAACTGCGGGAGTTTTGTACCCCATGAGAGCCCTTTAGTTAAAGATAAAAAAAATATTTACTCGATCCTTCTCCGGACACAAAATTGAAAATCCCTAGTAGAAGAAATTAGTGGATTGATTATTAGGCGACGCTTTACATTGATCACCCCATGACGGATCAGTAGGATTTGCCGTAAGACTTGTAACAAGTTACGGTGACTTGGTGTGTAGAAATTCTCCAATCACATTATTACATTAAAATTGATCCAAATCATGCTACTATATACCATTCACAAATCAATGAGATGTAAGGAAATATTATTCAATTAGAAATTGCTACCTAGTCAATCCCACTGAAAACTAAACTTTCCACATATTTGTCCCAAAATCTGGAACTTGTGTCGATTTAAATTCAGTATATTTATTTTTCCGCAGGTCATACTCAATAAAAGAACCACCACCACCACCATGCTTTCTCCATAGTATGTTGCCATTCTCCTTAACAAATAGGAAGCTACCTACGTACTCATTTGTAGGGATTTCAATGAGTGAGAGTAAAGCAGGGAACTTGTTGATACAATTCCACCTATCTTTCTCCGGCTGGCCACCAAATCAAAATTTCCTCGCCAACAGTTGCCAGAACACAGACGCGATGCAATTAATGTCGGTTTTCTCCCACATGTACTTGGCACTGGCGTTACAATAAATTTTTCATCTGCTAGATGGAAAGATAGATATAATCATGTAATTTGCCCCGTTCTATGAATGACACCATTTAATGAAACTTGACCTTTGCATTGATACAAGAGAAAAATATTGTCTATTGCTCTCCAACATTGATTTTTAACCGAGTATACTTCAACGTAATTGTTTATAAAGTAACGGTTTATCAGGTAATGTAATATAATCATAGGCAAAACCAAATATTGGAGATTTCGAAAAACAATTTTGGAATGAGTTTGTATTTTCGATTGAATAATGTCATACGATAGCCAGGATCGTATGACGTCACAAAGATCAAGCCACTGCATGAAAATACTTCTAAACAAAAATAGTTACTAAAGAATTCTGGGAACACAACTTTTGAATCAGCATTAATTGATAATGCTCCCGTTGACACAATTTCAAATTTGTGTGTTCCTGTATGTAAGATTAAATTAACAAAGACAAATTTTTGACGACTAATATCTATGGATGATTTATGTAGATGTGACTTGATGAAGTCGGTGTCATCGATACAACAATGCCATGATTTGTAGCAACTTTTGAATCGTGAGAGAGATTTCACATGAAGCTTAAAGAAGAAGAATATCCAGGCAAATGGGGAAGGCCATCCATGTTTCTCAAAGTAAAAAAACTTTTGATTCTTTTTAATAGCCATTAAAATTGCAATGAACACAACATGTGTTGATTCAACGCCTTCCTTTAAAGATATGTTAACCCCCAATATTCAAGCAGCGAAAACCAGAGTGCCCCGCCCAATTATTAATTATCTGTTGAATAAATGTCATATATTTGAATATTTATCGTCCTACTTGATCAGATTGTTGTGGTGACATATTCCTATACTAAAATGAAATAAGCAGATAATAAGATAACATAAATAAAGGCATGGTCTATGAATTATTGATGGTGGAAGGAGAAAAAGTAATGAAATGAAAAATGACACAAGAACTTTGAAACATGAAAATACTGGTTAACATTAACTACTCATCATAGAGTGAGTTGCTGTAAGTATTGGCTATCCAGCTCCCCATTAAACTTTCACATCATTACATAACGAACTACTCTTGTTGGAGCCCTTTTGCAAATTTGTTGATTTTGAATGGAATGAAAAGGTAAACTCATTATATAATATCTGTGGTATAATTCACATTCAATGCTATTCCAAATATGTCATATTGCTTTCTCCATCAGTTTTTTTTTATATCAGTTTAGATGTGTTATATCCAAAAAGTTTCCAAATGAATTAGCTGGCTACTTTTGGCATGTAAGGAATTGGTTACATGAGGTTTTGTAATTGCCTCGTATATGGAGGAACTTCTTTCGAAAGAATTCTAAGACTTAGCTACGCAGAAGACCATTTGTGAAGGACATTGATGATTTCATTCCTCGACTCTATCAATAACGTCATTTACTCTTATCATAGCGTTATTATACTACAAGTGTTGTAAAGTATAGTTGATGGGAAAATAATAGTGTTGTAAAGTATGGTTGATGGTTAAAGTTTTTTTTAGTGGAATTTCATATTCCTTATGTCTGTCTATTAAGTAAAAATTGAAATGTTGGAAAATTATCCTGCATTCAAGGGGTTGTTAAATCATTCCTCCTTCTGATCAAGAGCTTATACAAAAATGTTGGATGAGAAGCTTGTACAAAAATGATGTTTGAAAATGATTTCAATGCCAATCATGTACTCTATTCTTTTAGTTATTTACTTGTCAAGCAACCTTTTTTCTAAAAAGTACTATACTACTATCAAATTGAAGCCATAGTTAAGCATGCCAATCTCCTTCGAATTTCTAAATGATTAATTTGCTGAGATTTTACATATTGTTGGTATCGTTGGGGGCCTTTTCCCAACAAGATGAGTTGTAGTATTCATAGAGACTTGTGGACATTCACTAAACTGAGACACATCAAAATACTCATGACTCACAAAATGTTTTAAGTGCAACTAGACCAGCCATCCGAAAGTCACTCAATTTATCAGCTTCTCTCAAGTCGTATCTTAGACCAGGAAGTTGAAATTCTAAACCAAGTGTTCCTTACTTCTTAGATTACAAGGGAACAGAAGTGTATGCCAATACAATAAACATAAGATATCTCAAAACCAGATGATATGAAATCCTGCATGGGTCAATCACCTTCTTACAGGGGGTACAACACCCCGACCAGGTGCTGCTCCACGACCTGCTGCCTGAGCCTGCAAACGAGATATAATAATCAGGTACATTTCATTTCTTCACTACAAGTTCAATTCTTGGCTAGCTAAACACAACAAATACTTCATGACATCCTCCTATTTTTTTATAGTAGCAATTCTACATAACATCCTTTCCAGGCGGATGAGAGATTTGGGAGGATCACAACTCCCAAAATCTAAAGCAACCAACTACAGACTCTTTTATAATTTCGGTGAAATAGAGGGTAGATGTAAATGTATCAGGAGTTGACAACTTTCTTAAATTGGAAGAACCAAGAGATAAATAAGTAGAAGTAAGGAACATAGTAGAAGTAAATCAATCAATCTCACCTCCCCTCTCCCTTTTACCGTCAACTACCCCACCCCCCATTCAAATCTCCCTCCTTTTTTTGAACCAAACATGGATAATGGCTGGCCCCACCATTTTGCAAAAATCAAGCAATTGTTTTTGTGTTTTTTAAGGAAGTGCAAAAAAAAGAAGCAAATTAACAGCATATACCTAAATTCTACAAGAGATAGTATGTGGTTAAGTTTCAGTAGTTGGCCTCAAACAGAAAAAAACAAGTAGAAGGAATAGAAGCAACACTCACTTTAGCTCGCATTGCCATAGCACGTCCCCGTCCAACACCAAGTGATGAACCTTTGCCCTTTAAAAGTGAAATTAAACATAAGTGAAACACTTCAAATAAATGAAGAATAAGGATAAAACAAAGACATATGCTTCAGTGAAGTACCTTAATTCTAGCTTCTAGACGCTTGAACATGGGAGCATTCTTGAGCATATCTGGAATTATCATGAACCTGGTAGAAATTAAAGTTCAGTTATACTTTTACCAGGAAACAGCCAAAAACCATGCAATAGGAATCAATAATTTTAAATACCTGACTTTACTGCCTCTGATAAAAACATGTTCCAGTTGTGACACCCTCCCATCCTGCAGAGCAAAAAACATTTTAAAATAGCCCATAGAAGGAAGGTCCTATACTGAAACCTACATTTCTTTTTCTATGAGTAACTGGAGAAAGAAGCTATTACAGCTTAGAAGCTGAATCATTTGTCCAATATCAGTCATGCTGTAACAAATGCAAAACAAATGACGTATTGCTAAATCAGCTTTTCCCGGCTTATTATTTGTTTACCAAATATCATCAACTATCCATAGGAAGCTTCAACTTAAGGATTGCAGAAATCACTCATTTTCTTTGGCAAAAGTTCAATAAGATTTGGATGCTTCATGATATATCATGATCGTTTTCCTCACAGACAATGTTAAGAAAAATATCAAGTACAGGGACAGCAGTGGTATTGTTCACCTGTTATGCTAATGCACTGGAGAGCAAGTTGCACCCCACAAGAAATTGGAAGTGAAGACACTAAAAACGGGTGAACTTGAGAACTACAAACTGGAAATGCAACAAAAACATGACAGCAAGATGTCACAAATTCTTAACCTCTTCTTAGCACCTTTACTACCAGGAATACACAGTTAATCAAATAGAACATCAGAAAGTCAAATAAATAACAAAAACCTCAAAAACTAGAAGTTAGATATACAAACCTTTACTATGTTTTGTGTTGTCATTTATGTATTAATTATTTACAATAGGATATGTCCCATTGTTATAAATGGATATGGAAGGGGTCATATGGTTTTGCTCTAGTGGTAAGACCGCAACATGTGATGTGTGGGTTAGGTGCACATCACCGGCTTCAATCATGTTGCAGACAAAAGGGCTAGTATTTGAGTGGGAGAAGGATAGAGGGATGGACCAATGATACAGCTAGTTTCAAACAATGTACCAATGACTCTCTGGGATATCTTGATCATAAAATAAATAAATAAATGGATACGAAAGGTGGAGGAGAAATTTCTATTAAATGTGCCCTTATTGTTTGGGACTAAGATCTAGTTATATTCATTATTTAGAAACTGATAACTCTGTACTCCTCAGCATTAAGGGCTATGTTGGCCACCTCCAAAAGTATTAGTTACATAAAAAGCGAAAGACTAGAAATACTTACAGAGCTCCTATGAAATCCACTGGTTGAATTTATAACATTATTGTGAGGTATCTGAGACATCTTTTTCATGAAAATTCGTGTTTTCATGGTTGGGTTGTGTTGGAATTCATTTCCTTGAGTGTGATGCGAAATGATTTGTGTTAGCATGTACTTTAGCCTTGTGGACTGCAAGTTCGGCTAATGACTTTTTAAGACCCATAGGACTAGAAAAAGTTGTGATCGGTGCAATTTTAGCCACTATTCAATCAAACTATAAAAGGGTGACCTAATGACTAATGAAACTAAGAAGGATCATGAGTTAACAAGGTGCAAATCTCAACAAAAGACAAAAAGTTAAGTGATCTGTGCACACGGAGATAGCAGGTACCTGGTAGGGATTAGTGATTAGTTGGGGTGTGTGCGAGCTGACTCACATTCCACCATATGAAAAAGAGGAGAAAAAAAACTGCTATTCTAGTGTCTCCCCCACTATCTTGGTCTAAATTAACCTGCTGACCATGGGCAATACAGTATCAAATATTAGATTTTGGTAAGCAAAAGTTTTATGGTATATCAAATCCCTCATATAATTAATTATTTTTTTTGAAATTGTAATGGAATATTTGATAATCTAAAGAGAAAGGAAATTTTGGTAGTGTTTTGTAGACTTCTCCTTGTCTTCAGTTATCCTTTGCCAGGAAAAAAGGGGATTTTGGAAAATCTGTTCATTAATAAAGGGATCAAGTTCCAGAAAAATCCTGGAAAACAAAGCTTGGAAGTTGTTTTTTTGTTATAATGAGAGCATGGGGGTTATTATCATTAATAGGTAGCTAGATACAAACTTAAACCCATCTATCCTGCCCTTACTCTCTCCCCTGCATCCCTCCCTTTATCTCTTCACAACCAATACACCCCTGACAAACTTCAGTATGGGCATCTTTCCCCACCATGAAATATTTTTTTAAGGTACCATCACAGAATAGAATGAAATAACATCTCAGCTCTAACTCTATTTCATGCCTTTTTTCTCGAGATTTGTTTATCATAGGAGTAAGGAGAAGCTCATCAGTTTACATGGAATTGACAGAAGGAGGAGCACCAGATTATTTTCTACATTTACCTTGAGAAAAGATCCTGCAGCAACCTAACTACTGTCTACTTGTCCCACTTCCACGGCTCCATCTCTACTTGACATCCAAAGACTCTCATTACTAAAATCAGATAGGTTTAACAGATGATTTATTTCAAGTGCCAAACTAAGCACTGAAGAAGCCATGGTGGAATTCTTAGCTCATTACACGACTAGTCATGATGTTATCCTTGTAAACACTTTCCAGTATTCTCTTTTGGCTGGTAATCAATATTAATGATTTGAACAATAGAAAACATGTGCATTGAAATTTTCTGCTTCTGTTTAGCTAATGGAAGATGGTTGGAGATCATCCGGAGAGCTATTTATACCAAACAACTTTTCCAATAATTTCAGTGTGATTGAAGGATAAAAAATAATGTCTTTATAGAAGAATGAAACAGGAAATATTTCAATAAACCAAACTAGGGTTTTAGATTATAGGAAGAGCAAACACGGCATTGACAAAAAGTTAAACTAAAAGGAGAAAATCTATACTTTAGCAGTGTAAGTGATGGTTTCGAGCTGGCAATTCCAGTTGTCCTCGCACTCGACCATGCTTCCTCTATAAAGCTCGCCGCTTTTCATCTCTACAGTTACTATATGCCCTGTTGCCTCGTGTAGAAGTTTCACCGGTATGCCTAAGCTCCGACTCATCGCTGTACTTTCTTCCAAAAACCTAATGCTACCACAAAATTGTGAATCTGTATCGAGAAATCAAACAAGTAGAGTGCCGCCAACTTATTAATAAAACTTTAGGGCAAATTCTTCCAGCTCCTCTGCCGATGGATCGAGTTTGATCTAACGGTTCTTAAGCTTTTCTTTTCTTTTGTTGAAAACAAAAGACCAAAATTGCCCTTATCATTGCCTTAAGTAGGGTGGGCATAAATATCAGAAAATTAAAAAATCGAATCGAGCCAGACTTATTCGATTTATTGGTTTTGATTTTTTGGTTTGATGTCAATGTTATTTTTTCAATAGTTTGGGTCTTCAAAGTAAGGGTCTTAGAACTTCGGTGCACCGAAGAACCGAACTTTTATTAAAATATTTATAAAAAAATCAACTAACAATTAAATCATTCATATACAAATACAATTCAATAGTTAACTTCAAATATTAATTTCCAAGAGAAACCAAAACATATTTTTATCAATGTACGTTATGTAAAGGAATTTGTCTTTGTTCTTATTTTTATCGAAAAGTAGTTAGAGCCACAATGTTCTTATCAAAGATAAATATAGCCTTTTAGTTAGCACGGTAAGTGTCTCATGGCAAGACGCATCATTCCTCAACATACTTTTAAACTTTTAAGTATCTTATACTTTAGTTTTGTCCTCATTAATTTATTTTTTCATTCACACCAAAAAATCAATTTAAAACCCTGAACTAAACCGACACGAAGTAGAAAAAATCGAACCAAATCAAATTAGTTTGGTTTGCTATATGGTGCACACTTTTCTAAAACTGAAAATTGAAGAACCGAATCAGAGTTTAATCAAATCAAATCGAAAAATCAAACGCCTTAAGACTCAAAATTGTCCATATCTTTTCACATAAAGTATTACTCCTAATAGTCTTTTTTTTTGTTGTTGTAAAAATAAAGCTACTACTATGACAGATATCACTAAGCCTAAACCTTTCGGAAAACACGAGAACACTCAACTACATATTAATCTTTTAGCATAATCTGTAACCTTCGTACCCTCGTATCCAAGATCATCTCAGGCTTTTCTCATCTTATCCATCATTGAAGCCACTCACATATTTGCTCAAATATCTTAATTTCTAATTTTATACTCATATATTCATCTCAACATCCTAATTTACGCAATATAATATTATTAATACATTCTATAAACTATAACACTACGAATTTGCTTTGAATAAAAAAAAAAAAACTATATCTACTGGTATTTGCGATTCCCCAAAACCTTGTCAAGAATCAGACAACAGCATAGAGAAAACCCAAATACTCTGCAATTCTCAGCTTCCACCCTTTGCAAAATCGTATATCAAATCTGTAAAAATAGAGTCGGATCGGAAGAGGAAGAAGACATCGATCTCTTCTGCAGATCGACCGCCGGATAAGCACAAGAAAAAGTCCAAAATGCCCTCATCCTCTTCCCGCTCCGGCGCCGGCGGAGACAAAGTGAAGGCGTCTCATATACTCATTAAGCATCAGGAGTCTCGTCGCAAGTTCTCCTGGAAGGATCCGGAAGGCCGTGTTATCTCCAACACCACCAAAGAAGCTGCCGTTTCTCAGCTGAAATCTATCCGTGAAGACATTGTCTCCGGCAAAGCCAAGTTCCAGGATATAGCCGCCACTCATTCTCACTGCAGTTCAGCCAAACGCGGCGGTGATCTCGGTCAGTAAAACTCCCGCAGCCCCTTTTGCTTCCGCTTTTCACTTTTCTGCGCTCCTGTTTATGTCTTATTGTGCGCGAAGTATGGGTTTTTTTTTAACTAAAATAAATTATAAGCAAAATTGGTGAGAAAAAATAACAGTAGTCGAAATTATATGAGAAAGTTTGTTTGTAGTCAAGGAGAACTGTTGGACTTTGTAAATAGTTATAGTGTCATATATACTTGCTTAAGGCTTCATGATCAAGTAGTATATCTGAGTTAATTCATTCTTAGTAGGGTCATCTGTAGACGCAAGTGATGATTCTTTTAGTTCAGTTACTCCTAAGGAAAAGTAATATTTGTGTGTTTTGACTTGGTTGATTTAGTTTCCTAAATTGTCATGGCCGGTCATGCATTCGTGAAATTCCTACAATAGACTTTTTGCTTATCAAAAGAAGAACTTGTCATGAAAAATTGCAAAGAGAAAAAAGTCAAACTCATTCTTTGAGCCCCATGATGACATATATTTAGACTTTAGAGATCCTCATTCTCCTTGTGTAATATTGTTCTCTGCAGTTTATACTTAGCTGTAGAGGGCAAAGTTGGACACCACATTCTTTCCTTTTCTTGTCCTCCACAGTGCCCCTCCCATTATATTCTGAATCGGATCCCTGTCTTTTTCTTGTGTACTACCCCATAAGAACTAATGCAAACAACATGAATAACTATACCTCCATCCCAGACTGGTTAGGATAGGGTATATGAGTAAGTTTTGCTCTATTTGGGCTAATTTCATTTTTTTTTAAACTTGTTAACTTTGTATTATATCACAACAGGGCTGTACTGAAACCTTATATACAAATGAACTCCAAAATTCATTGTTCTATGTCTATAACTCTATATTGAGTCTAAACATCAATTATAGAGACATCATTTGAGTATAATTGGTTACACCAAAAACATAACAACAAAATGCAGTTAAGTTTAACTTTATGCACTATATTCTCTATGCTCTCAAAACACCTAGAATTCCTCTCTTTCCAGATTGCCCACCATATTGAAGCAGGGATAGATCTCCATCTAGCTCTGTCTTTAGCATGTACACTTGCTTTCTCTCAGGTTTTTAGAGCTTTAGTGACTCTCCTAGGCATCGTCCAGGAAATGCCTTCGAGACTAAACAACACCCTCCATAACTGTTGAGTATATTTGCAGTATTGAAATAGATGGCTTACAGTTTCTGAGCTTTCCCCACATACCCCTTTTTATGACATTATCCTGCGTCAGAGTAACTTCCTTAGCCAGCAGACATGTGAGGCATGGCGCTTTATAAGGAATTCTGCACTTCCAAATTTATTTGCATGGCCAAGTTGGGTTCTGTTGACTTGGTTGCTCCATCAACCTGTAAGCTGCCCCTACTTTAAATACACCTCTACTGTCACCTTTCCACCATAACACATTCTCATTTATCTGGAGTCCATTAAAATTTCTAACAATGTTGAGAAATTCTGCCCCATCACTTCCCAGTCATTAATTGTCTCCTGAAGTTGAAGTTCCATGGCTAATTTCATTTCAATACTCAAGTTGTCTTATAAGACATTATTTTGTGGTTCTCTAAATCTCAAACCTATCCTTGCACTGTCAATTGTCATGCACAAATCTCCAACCAAAAAGAATAAAACCCTTTCTAAAGGAAAGACTGACACTACTACTAGTACTAGCAGATTGGTCTGATCTAAAATCCTCCTTAGGAAGTCTCCTAATCAAAATGTAGGTGGCCTTCTTCGAGGAATAAATGAACTTAAATGCAACTGTACCACAGTATCTCACTTTTTTCTTAACATAGGCACGTTCTGCTTCATAGAGCCTGTCTACTGATTCCTACTGAAGGATTGATGAATGAAATGAAGACAAGCAACTGTGAATTGATGGATTCTACTCGAGTCATTTGATATTTAGGGCCTAAGTCTGTACGCCTCGTCTCTGTTGCACGCAAAAAGCAGTTCCAGTTGATTTTTTTTTGTTCAATTCTGCCCATTTACCTTATCTATATTCTTTGGAGCAGGATAATCATCACTCTCTGGCCAGACAGTCTTATGCTTCTCGATAAGTATCTTCTTCCAATTTTGTTAGAAACTAACAAAATGACGAGGTGGGGAAGCCACAAGAGCTATACATATACTTTGCTTCCTCTTCTACCTCCCTCTTTTCTTCATTAAGTATGTTACCATTGGTTGTTTCTGATAAAACATGATCTTAAAGGAATGAGATTTTCCTGTCTTTCATGAATCATCTATTGCTTCTAAAAGCTCAGCACCTCATGTTCTTCAGTATCTTGTCTGCTATGTGTTTGTTGGCAAAGTTCAATGATAAACTGTGTGAAATCCGGAGATAATGGTTTTTGAGCTCATTCTTAAGGCTCTGTTTGGTTTTATGCGCTTTATCTCCATGTGTGGAGCTATAAATTATAATACCTTTCATATCTTAGTATTTCAAGTGTTCTAAATATTTTTGAACTCTCCTTAGTTTATGTGTCATTAAAATACTTTATTTTGGTTCTATGTCTTACGTCTCTTTTTTTGAGAAAAAGGTTTCTTTTTTTTATAAAAGGTTCTGTCTTAAGACTCCTGCAGCTTTTAGATGTATTCAAATGTTTTTCCGTAGATTTTGTTTGAATAATGTGGCAATTAAAAGAAGAAATTTGCACAAATTATTTCATTTGAGTTTGTTAGAAATATGTTTAAATAACAGGTGAAAATGTCATAAGGTAAGGAGGTCATTGTAAGTGTAAGATAATGCAAAGCAATAACTCTCATATGTTTAAATATTTGAAGGTTGTGATTTTGTCATTAGAAAATAGGTCAATATCTGTAGAAACATAATACAAGAATAAGGTGGTAATACAAAATGGAATTGAGGGAGTATTAATCTTATCCTCACAAGGATTGAAAATCCAGCAATCAAGATGAAAGAGTTATTATTTCAATGTTCATAGCAAGCTGCTGCCAACTTCATGATTGCAGAGTTCTGTTTAAACTTTAATGTGTGTTCATGCTGCAGTTTTATTTGATGAATAAGCACTCTTTTTTGCTACGCATCAGGGATGCTGTCTTAGTTAATCCTGTTTCCTGGGGAACTGTACAGTAAATCAGAATTGTGGCATAACTTCTATTCCTTGTCTGACAGTTTATATAGTTTGGTGTCATGAAATTCTCTCTTTCTTCATGCACAAACTTCCGCTGCAATTTCCTGGATTTTCTAGCTGGCTAAAAGCTTGAAACCACGAATTATGCTGTAATTTTTCCACTCTGCCTACAGCATAGTATGTCTGAGGTTCAGGAAAACTTCCACAGTTTGTTATATTTGGACACTTTGGCAATTAGCTGTTTTAACTAAAGACTTGATTGCTATTGGAAGTCCTGATTTTGCATGCACTGGATTTTAAAATATTTTGCCCAATATAGCCATTTCCTTTGAAAGAGAGGCAACAAACTGAGTTAACAGTGGGGCTTAAATTACTCCATCAACATTCTGTGACTTCCTTTTTGATTGCACTTACAGTCTAAAGTTCAAAATCATAATGAATGGATACACAAATTGGTATTTCATTTTTTAAATTTTTTTTTGAGACAAATTGGTATTTCCTTCATATGCATAAACAGGAAAATTTAACTTACTAATGGTCACATTGTGACCTAATCCAGGTCCCTTTCCTAATGGTTCCATTTTCTATGTTACTCGGACTCTTCAAAAATGTCAAGGGGTGCGTGTCAGATTCGGCAAAAGTAGTGTATTTTTGGAGAATCTGACACGGGTGTGGCATTGAAAGTGAAGAGTCTGCGCAACTTAGTCCATTTTGATTCTTGTAGTGTGTTTGTTGGGTTAGTGTTCTGCTTTAAAAAAAGAGGCATTTTAAAAAAGTCATTGCGACTAACAAACCTCTTGAACATACAATTACATTGTTATATTGACGGAGGCATTTCACATAATTTATCTTATTATTTGTCAAGAAATTATGGTTAAATGAAAGTTCCTATGGAGAGATGATTACTGTGATTACTAATGAAGAAACAAGACCACAACACCTAATTGTTTCTGTCACTGGTGGTAAGGATTAAGAGCCCGTTTGGATTGGCTTTTGGCTTATTTTTGTTATTTTAGCTTGAAAAGCTATTTTGGTTTAAAAGCACCTAAAATAAGTCGATCCAAACAGGCTCTAACATGTTTCTATGATTCCTATGAGGGTTTATTAGAAACTAGCATTCCCTGCTTAGTGAAGTGATTCTTTGGATATAAATCTAACATTGAAAGGCTTTGAGCTTCTAGAGATGCGGAATAGAGCAATCTGATACATTTGTTCTTGCCAACTGTATGTTTGAAAGATGGCAAATGAATTATTCACACTTGTCAAAAAAGAAAAGGAAAAAATTATATCCAGGTTCACCATCTCAAATTTTGTATAGTAGTTTTCTCTATAACATATTGCCATTTGCCCGATTAAGCAGCTCAGAATCGGTCAACTAAGATCATTGCAAGTGTTGATAATGCCTCACTTCTTTGGGTTCTTATGGCTTCCTAGAGGCCTCAAATTTGTAACTTGGCTTCTAGGTGGATAACTTATTTCTGAATCATCATATATACTTATAAGAAAAATATATAGTTCTGATTTCTGAATCAGTAGCTGTTGCATAGGCCTTGCAGCACAATCTACTAAACAAGCACACACACACTGCTATATAACACCAAAAAGATGTGAGTAAAGGCCTTTATCGCCCATGGTTTTAATGGACATGCACATTTCCTTAGTTTCTTGAACAACAATGAGTTCTGGTTTGTTAATGATCTTTTTTGCATTGGAAATACTTGTACTGGTTAGCAAGTTATACTAACCTCTGAAGAATTCACTTTCAGGTTCATTTGGCAAAGGTCAGATGCAGAAACCTTTTGAAGAAGCAACTTTTGCTCTAAAAGTTGGCGAGATAAGTGACATCGTGGAAACTGAGAGTGGTGTTCATATCATCTTGAGAACGGCATAATGTGAATGTGATGTGATACTTGCGGAAGAATGATTACCTGAGTGGTGCAATACTCACCCAGAAAATGCTCATATTGATACTTATGGACTATTAGAAGATCACACCAAGGATATTTTTTCTTACGCCCTTCTATTCCCTGAGGTTGTGGTGAATATTTAAGAAAACCAGAAGAAAAAAAAAAAAAAGGAAAGACTTGTGTTTGGTTATTTGGTTTTCTTTCAGTGGGTACTTTTGGGCATGTTTTATATTTGCCAGAACCTTTTGACCTAATTTTGTGTGTTTATGCTTGCTTTTCATGTGCTTTCTCTTTCTTACAAGCTTCTATAATCGTAACCAACCCAAACCTACCCGTGAACACCACTAGTCATCCTTATTCCATAGCTATTTGTTATAAAAATAGGTGGAATCATCGGCAATCCCCAAAAACTTATTTTGATATATCTATGTCATTAGAAATTTGTAGAGCACTATCAGAAAACCTTATGTAGAAAAAAAATTACAGATGGTTGAGATATGATAAATTGATTGAGGTATCTTCATCCTTATAAACTAAGTTGTTAGTTTGGTATAAAGAAAAATATTTTCTTGAAAATCTAAGTAGTTTTTTTATTTTTTATGTTTTACGTAAGAAAATAAATATTTAAGATATTTACGTGTATGTATTCTAGAGAAGCCCGATGGGATGAGAACTAGGGGCGGCTACAATTAGGTTTGAACCGAAAAGTTGATTGAATTAAAAGATTCAATTTATTCAATTTGATTATTTGATCGTATTCTGTTTAAATTCTGTAATTTTTTAATTTTCGATTTGATTTTTGGTTTCGTAAAATATGATTTCGGTTAGACTGAATAGTTTGAAGCCAAATTAAGCTTCTATATGTTCTGTTTAAAGTTGAATATGAATCATTCTTTATTTCATTGCTCAACTCTGAACGAAGAGATACACATTTTTGAGGACTAATCAAGTGGTAAATGTATTGTTTTCCACTAGATTCTTTATTTTAGTTCTATATTTTTATTCCATCAAATATATATTTTACTCTTCATATGTCACATTTTTAGTAGAATCATAAAAGCACATCAATCAAACTTTACCATTTATAGATATAAAAATAAAAAATATATACATTTCCTCTTCAAAATTTCTCTTTTTACTTTTTTCTAGTACTTTGAAAAGTATACTTTAAAATTAGACCTTTTTGTCATACAATTTTTTTCTCTCTAGATACTTTATAGGGAAAAGGTTCTGAAAAATACTTTAACTTTGGCCGAAATTGTTGTTACGATATCAAACTTAATGGAAGACCTTTTATCCCTCTGCATTATTTAATAGTGTATTTTAAAGGTATATATGTGGTCACGTGGACACGTTACTATTTATAATGATGAAATATTTATGATGTCCACGTTGGCGCATCAATACCATTAAAATACACTATTAAATAGTGCAGGGGTAAAAGGTCCTTTCCAAAGTTCGATATTGTTACAACAATTTCGGTCAAAGTTCAGACATATTTCAGATTTTTTTCCCTACTTTATAATATTCAAAATACTTCTACGACAAAATTTATACATAAAAATCTATAAACAAATTAGGTATCCATTTTTAAATCAAATTTGAATTTTATATATATATAAAATTCAATCTTATTACTATGTATATAGCTAAGGACAATTGAATTAGTTTAATTTATATTGTCGTAATTCAACAAATATTTACTTAAAAAATAATAATTACAATTATTTAAATTTTACTACTCATCATGAATTTTGATTGTTCCCAAAAGGTAAACGGGAAGTTATGACACTTTCTAATTCTTCTGGAGCGAGCATATTATTCACAAGTTTTTCTTTTATAATATTATAGGGAATTAACTCGCGCTTCGCGCGATCGATAAAAACTTCATATTTAAAATTTTATTATATATATTTTTCTTTTTAAATATTGAAATAACATAATATAACTTCTGAAATCTAAAATGAATTGTTAGTTTATTTTTTGAAATATAATCTAAACACAATTTATAATTTTAATTCATAAGTATTTTGCAAAACTTCTAAATTTTTAAAAGCAAAACTAAAATGAACAAAGAATTACAAAGAAGGAATGGAAATGTAAACAAAGAAAATGCGTAACATTTATTAAGTTGATGGAAAGCTTCCAAAAAATTAAATATAAAATTATATATAATTCTTCATTCAGGTTTCATAGACAACAACATTAATATTTTTTTAAATGTATTTCTTTTGAAAAGATATATATAAAAATTGATATTCTTATCATTAATATGAAAAACGGTCGGAGTAAATCAATATTATTTATATGGTCATGTAAGTATGTAACTACTATTATGCATAATGACTTCTATGATAAATGTCATTAAAAGTAAAAAATTTCATATTTTAATATATTAAATTCAATGTAACTTGTTTTTTAAATATTATTTTGTTGCTTATTTTTAAATACCAATAAATATTGCATTGATTTCTATATTTTTCTAATAAAAATGTGATATGAGAAAGTAAAAAAAAAATTATGAGATGACATTTTTATGCAATATTTATATTTTAATTCTAATATAGGAAAATTTTCAAAAATATGAAGAAAAAAAAAAGATTATATTAATGATATAAGAAATTTAAAAACTCTTAAAAGAAGATTAATGAAAGAAAATTATAGCATTGATTAAAGGAATTAAATGTCCTTTTTAATTGGAAGATCATTCTTTCCTTTTTCTCCTCATTTAAAAAATTTCTTAAGTAATACTATTTCTTACTATTTGGTTAATTTTTTTATTATTTTATATCAATTTCGGAAATGATGAAACAAATCAAGATTATATGGAACAATTGATATGAAATAAAAAAAAAAACTAAAATAATAATAATACATATAATTGGCAACTGACGATTTTTCACGATATGACATTTGCTTTGATGAAAATCATATATATATTAATCAAAGATTCATCACAGAAGCAAAGAAATGTTCACAATATTTGATACATGTTCAACAAAATGAAGAAGGAAGCTTAATTATCTTGGAATCTTCATGAAGAAAGAATAAATTTATAAGTGAATATATATATATATATATATAGAATTGTTAATAATCCGTGTTGAAACTTATGTATTGGATGGTTGCTATCTGTTAATATTGTATGGTTAATTTAAACATATGTTTGTTTTAATTTGAATGCACTTAACAACCATAATTGTAATATAATAACTATTTTAATGATCGGATATGAGGGGAAGAGATATTATGGGAATTCTAAATAAAAATTTGGAAAAATATTTAAATTATTATCCAATCAATATTAATATTCAAAATTATTACGTGATTTCTCCCCTTATTTAAGATGCACAATTATATAATAAATTTAATAGTCGAGTATATTAAGACAAATTTATTTAAAGAGAAAAAAAGAGAGAAGAAAATGATAATAGATTCAAGAGGTACTTAAGGAAATAAAATAAATAAGTAAAAATGCATTTTTTATGTGATTATCATCCAATATAAAATAATAATTTAAATGTAATTTTACACCATAATTGTATAATAACTGTTTAATGGTTGGAAAATGGTTAAATTATCATCCAAATATTGATATCCTCTGTTATTATGTGAATTCTTCCCTTATTTAAGACTCATAATTATATAAGAAATTTATTAGTGGTATATTTAGATAATTTTATTTAGAGAAAAGTGGCAAAAGAGGCATTTCTAAGGAAACAAAATAAATGACAATAATAAAGAAATTATATTAATTTTTGTTTGAAGGAAGATGAGAGAGAGAGGGAGAATAAGAGAGATAGACTTAAGAAATGGAATAAATGCCAATAATTAATGAGGAAATAAATATGATTTTGTACAAGTTTTTTGGTAATTTTTTTTTAAAATATCAATATTTTGAAAAGAAAAAAAGATAAATAATAATAATAATAATAAATGATAAATAATGACACTGCTAAATGAAACATGTCATCTTACGTCTTTTTTTTTAATTATAAGAAATGATCTAAAATATTTTTTTTTAAAAGTGACTGAAGGAAATAATACAAGTAACATTAATGATGAGATTGAGAAATGGTAGGAAAATCGATTAATAACATTGATGATGATAAGAATTAAATATGATTATCTTAAATATAAAATTGTAAGGTAAGATTTTGAATTTTTAAAATTAAGAAAAATGTTACAAAAACACTATAGAAAAGAAAATAATTAATATATTATTTATAGTTTAAATTATTGCACCAGCAATTAGTAGTATCTATATTTTCTTTTATAGCTAATTTGAAATACCTTATAATAGTTCTTTTGTTGCTTTTTTTTTTTAAAAAGAAGAAGTTAATTATATGAATAAATTAGAGCATTGATAAATTCAATAATAATTGGCATATCCACTATATCTAACACACACATAAAAAAAATACTTCTCTTAAGGTGAAATCATATATATATATATATATATATATATATATAAATATATATTCTTTATTGTAACTAATATTTTACATGCTATGTTATCCCCAATACATTCATACAGCATCCTAATAATCTAAATATTATATATATATATATATATATATATATATATATATATATTCTTTATTGTAACTAATATTTTACATGCTATGTTATCCCCAATACATTCATACAGCATCCTAATAATCTAAATATTGGATATATAATGCTACATAATAAATTCTTTCGTACGAGTAATATCCTTTTAGGAAAAGAACATCTATATATACATTTGTTTTTGAATTAATTAACATCATACATAATTGTGTAATCCTAATGTCTGAAATAAATATTATATATAAATTTAATTAAAGACGCATAAAGCAAAAATAAAATAGAAAATATTTTAGAAGAAAGGAATTAGTGGAACAAAGAAAATGAAAGAAATAATGCCAGCATTAATTCCGGCTCTTTTCAAATCACAAAATAATTTTCCCTTATTCTCCTCCTAATTTGATAAGAATTTCATAAATAAATTGATTTTCTTTCTTCAAATAATTCTTCCTTATTCTTCTCCTCCTAATTTGATATGAATTCCATAAATAGGTTGATTCTTTCTCGAAATAATCTTCTTGTCCTTTGAACAATCTTTACTCATATAAATTTCTTAGCCAACTAATTTTTTTTCCCAAACACATATCTCTTTGTAGGAAGAATTCTAGTCCAACATTCTTTCAAAAAGTCTTTTATTTTGAGGAGATATTGTTATTGCATGACCTTTCTTCTTACAATAATGTAGTCACTCTCTTTTTTCTTTTTTGGATAGAGTAGAATTATGTATTAATGTGATCAATCACTCTAATATATACAAAGTTAGACGAAATCTGTTGAAATTATGAATTGTTCACGAGTCATGACGATGACACCGACACACATATAATATCAAATCTACGAAGTTTACTGTTGAAAGAAGTTTATATACAACTTGATTTTCGGATATTGATTGACGTGAAGAAGAAGAAGAGAAGGCAAGGTTAAGAAGTATATTGTTATTGTTGTTGTTGTTTATGGATGCTGAAATCTTTTTATAGTCAAAATATAACAGTTGTGAAAAATGAAAAGTTTTTAGTCTTTTCATTTTTCATTTACTTAAATGTATTTTAATGTAATTAATGTTTTAAATGGTGTGATTAATTGGACAATGCATTTAAACACTTTCATTTTTTTCAAAATATAAATAAAAAATAGAAAACAAATATAAAATGCCATAAAAGGAGATAAAAGATAAAAAAGAATGCTAGTCATAAAGAGGTGCCACATCAGATTGTCTATATTCAGTTATATATATATATATATATATATATATATATATATATATATATATATATATATATATATAGATTATTATTATATTGAAGTTAATCCATATTAAGCTGTCTGCTTGATTTCTTTCTTTAACTTTCATATTTAATTCGTTTTAGATCCAAATTTCTTCATCTTCACACCAATTTAATCCTACAAATAAAATATACTATTAAGCATAATCCATAAAATTCATCCTCAAAAAGGACAAATATAAATACTAAATGTGAGGCAAATAATGATTAAAAATATGTATTTTAGCCTCACATCACTAAGTCCCATTACAAAAATATCAAATAAGAAGGCATACAATAAAACTTAGAGAAATATTGAAAAAACACTCCTAAACTCAGTGATGTGAGTTATTAGTTTTATTATTGAACTAGTAAACTTAGCTGCGCTATGCGCGGTGTTTTTTTAATCTTCAATTCCAAATAAATTAGATGATAAATTTTAGCACTTTGATGTGTAATTTTAACATGATTCATGGATTTGATGTTATCCAAAAATAAAAAATAAAAAATTCTTAAATTGTGACCATCTAATACCTATTCTTTAGCTAGATGGGGAAGGCCTGTGGCAAGCACGGGCCCAATAGTCAAAATATTATGCTTGTAAAAGTATTAATATTAATGAATCAAGGGTGATTGCTTTTGCAGAAGATGGATAATCTCATATATTATATACTATTAGCTATATTGAGAATATGTACAACATACATCAGTATGATGCCGACTTGAACGATCTGCAAATACTAACTAATATAATACAACCAAAATAATATAGCAGATGTTTCAGTTTTGGTATATAAGATTAGCATGTCATTGTTATCATATGTAGAGGACGCTGGAGTTTGCTTCTTAGCAGCTAATCTTCTTCATTCAAAAAACCATAGCATAGGGAGACTGATTCATTTTATTCTCCCTATTAAGCAAAAGTCACAAAATGGAGTGAGGGAGTTCCTGTAATTAGACAGTTTAAAGTCTGTCAGAAACTGAAAATATGGCAACACATAGCAAAACAATTTAAATATTAACCTCTAAAGTGGCACATTTTTAGTACAGAAACTGCAAAAGAGCAAATGGAAATTTCAGAAAGAACAATACATGGTCAGTTAACCGGGGGGGGGGGAGCTAATCACCCAAAATGAGCAAGACTTTGAAGGTAAATTTATATGACCATTAGGTATCAAATAGAAAGAAATTCAAGGAATGACGATAAAAGTGATAGATTCCCTATTGAATCTCTTTGTGATCAGCTCTGTAATTAGTATAATTGAGGTTTATCATTGTTGGAATCAATGTTTGAGAGTATAGATGCTCCATAAGTGTATTCAATTGTTGATATGGTAATAATTCACAATTTATTTCCATAAAAATAAAAGACATTTGAATGCTTAATAACATGACAAACACACACAGCTCACTGCCCAAAAGAGATGGTCCTAACTCTGAAGTAATGAAGCTGCTCAATTGTTATAACTAAAATAATCTAATTCAAAACTAATAATCAAAATAACATATTTGCACGCCACACAGATGTTAAACAAAAACCATAACAAAATTCTGAAAATTGAAAGCAAAGAAGAGCAAATACAAAAGATGTTGAAAGTTGCTCCGAATTAAAGTAAATGTTGTAAGATTGAGACTTCTCAAAATGAAAAAAGGGAAGCATGAAGAAATTTACAGTATAGTAATCAAGCTGCTCAATTGTTATAACTAAAATAATCTAATTCAGATTCTTCATTCTCCATACTTTGTTTCTTATAAAGCAATTTAATTACATTAGTAATCCAACTCAGAATCATCAAAATCCAACACAGTTAAAAAAATTTGAAATCCCAAATGAATGATAACATTGAAGGAAGGAAAATGTAGTGGGTTGTAAATTCTTGCAGTAGTATACTTCCTGAATTTCAAAAGACTTGCACAACTTACTGATCACATTATGAACGATATTCTTCCAATACCTCAATGATTATACCTTTACTTTTTAAAAGTGTGTTAGTTTTTTTTAGCAGAACTTTTTGAAATATTTCTAAATATTTGGAATTTTTAATCATTGTGACTTATAGTTTGGTGTCAAAGTGAGATGTAGACTGACCTTTTACACCTTTTTGGTTGGTGTGGGTGGTTCAAATTTCAGCGTCGCATTTGAAGAACCAGCTGTAGTAGTTGTTGCCATCACCTCCACCTCACTTATTTCCAAATGCCTTATCTTTTTAGAATTCCTATCAGTAGTGCTCTGTGGAGTATGTTCCTTTTCCATGTAGGAAAGAATGGACAAAGTTGCATGTGTGCTATTTGAGCTGCCCCAAGATGACTTCCTTAGCTGAATTTAAAATTGTTTGTTTGAAAACATTTGATGGACATGATTAAGAGACAATGATTGCCGTTGTAAATGTAAAGAGTTGCAACAAACACTTTAGAACTAAGCATATATGCTAAACTGTTTCTGCTTAAGATATATGGTATTGTGACAATACATGTGTACAAGTAGCCAACGGGAATGAGAGATCACCTTAGCGCAAGTTATGTCAAATTTGTCTTCCGCTGTCATGGAGAGTAATTTTTCTCCCAATTCAGCAGAGATAGATGTTGTGGTTGTAGCAGTACCATCAATAAGATCAATTTGAAAGATACACTTGAAATCATGGCAAGTTTAAAATTTGTGTATAATATATGCTATATTTTGTACAAACTATAATTTACAAGTCAAAAGTATAGTACCGAGGCACTAATGTTGTTTTGCGATTGCATTTTGGACATTCAAAAGCCTTTCTATCCTTTGTGCGCTTCTTCTGTTTGCATCCTGAGCATTCAAGCACACAAAACTCTTGGAATTCATCTGATATGGCCATTTCTGCCTCAACATAGAACAGTCCCATCTGTCGGAAAATATCATATACATAATATGTGTTAAATTACTCATGAGTAAATATAATTTGTTTTTATTATTTAGCCAAAGCTAGACAATGAGAAAATTAATAAGCATACTCTCAAATGACCAGCTTCAAGTATGACTTTCAGAAGCTGTTGATGACATTTCTGCAATAAAGATAACTTGTTGGCCAGCAGGGGTCACTATCATGGGAGGGACAGATGAGCTTGTTGAGGTTTTCTGTGACGCACAACTTAACAACATTCCTTTGTTTTCTTTTGCCCTATTGTTACAACAGATAATATGTTTAGTAGGTTCTTTACATGCAAATTAAAGCTACAGAATAATGATGAAATGTGAGTACCAGCTGATGAGTTCTACTGCCTGTGGGTAATTAGGATCCGCCCGTATTGTGGAATTGAACCTAGTCTGCAGTGACAACCTTGTATAACGCATAGCTTGTATAATGTTTTGTTATTATCTAAAATTATGTTGGTAAAAAGTTCAGCGCATATGTACCTTGATAAGTAGAGATTCCTATACTCCTTCCGAGGATTACAATCAGATTTGCCTCTGTTGCCATTTTAGATGCAATTTCATTTCCTTCTATTTCTTCGAAATCCTCCCATAGAGTGAGGAGAAACTAATTTTTCCTGAGAACGTAAGGAGAGAAGACTAAGTGTAACACCCTTAAATATTAACCAAGAGTCGCATGTCGATTTACCATTGCTTAATTACTACAATATGTTTTACTCTCATTTTAGGAACTTGAAATGTTGTGATAATTGCTAACTTGCTTAATATAAATTGTGATCGTAATTTAAGGAATTGTGATGGGGTGTTTAGGTAATATTCTAATTAGAATTATGTATAACTTTAAAAGGAGATGAGGGATATATATATATATATATATATATATATATATATATAGGTGTATATGTATGCATTTTGGGCAGCACACAAATTTTTGGGCAGCACCTTTGAAGGACAGCTGCCCAAGGGATAAACATCACTTGTTTGACTATATATTTTCACCCCTCCTTTAGTAATTTCGTTTTCCTCAAGCCTTAGAACCTTAGAAACATATCTAAACAGATTGTTCTTCAAAATCACAAGAGAAAACTTGGTTCTTTTGGCTGGAATTCGAGACACACTTCTTTTTGGTAAGTGACGAAATTTGTTCATGAGTTGGGTAGTGTTTGGTAATTTATGCATATCTCATCCTCTAGAACTCCGTTTACAGTGAATAAATATGATTTGGAAAGCTAATTCATAGACCTACAACTTTTATGTTTATATAAAACTCTGATTTAGCTATTATGGAATCGAAATATGGGACGCAACATAGGACAAGTTCTGTCCAGATTTTGAAATTAGAAATCCAGTATGGACAGCTGTTAGTGTTTTGAATATATATTTTTATAAAAAATATATTTTATGGTGATTCTTGTTTGTTTGCAACCTTAAGAGGTGTAGCTACATCTTTCATGAAGGTTATAAAATCTAGTTTTGCCGTTTTCCTTTTCAAATCTAAGTTGCGACATAAGGTACTAGGCTGGCCAGAATCACTGTTTTGGGAGCATAGTCGTGTTTGTACATGCTAAGCTTACTTGTGATGATAATTCTATTTTACATCAATATTATTGAGTTGCTGGGAATTAAATAAGTTATTTAATTGTATTTTTTAAGGTTGTATATACTCGTGAACAAGTTGAGGACCTTGATACGTTGTGGTCTACGGTTTGAACTCTTGAAGTTGTATTGGACTATTTCTTTGCTAAAGCACTGAGGTTTGTGTATAAACTTGTATTTGCACTCTTTTAACTGCTAGTATATCTGAAATTTGATCTTGGTACCTTGGTTACTCTTGTCGCTTTGCATTGTTGTATTGGTATCCTTTGAGAAGTTAAAGACGCTTGTGTAACTCGCCCACTTGTATGGATTGTTTGATCACATGGCACTCTTGTTGGGACCTTGTCCTTCTTGTGGTTGTGACTTTGTCACTATTGGCATGCCTCTTGATTCGGATCATTTGCCATCTTGACTCTAGATTTTTAGTTCGTCTTAAGTATGGAAGTTGTCCATTTTAAGTACGAATTAGAAAGTCATTTTTAATATGGTTCTTGGTTCTCTTGATTATTGGGCTTTGACCCTTCTTGATACAGGGCGTTAGCCCTTCTTGATACAGGGCGTTAGCCCTTCTTGATACTTGTTTGTGCTTGGTGTGAAGACATGATGTACATATTGGGCGAGCCTTGTTATTGAATCTCTTGGAAAATGGTGCTATGAGTGTTCTTGACAATTGGACCTCTAAATATAGAACTGGCTACTTTTGATATATTGCTTACTTGATTTATTTATTATGTTCGATTATGCTACCCATGACTTGAGAATGGTAGTTTTGTGAATTTGATGGCTCTGAACCTATAGTTTTACACTAGTAAGTTATATGCTTAGCGATAGTTATTTCTATCGTAGGGAATGAGCGAGTGGATGCATGAAGCTGGACATTGGAGAGGAAAATTTTGAGAGCATTAAGGAAGATCACATTTGCATATAGGCATCTATATTTTGTATAAACCTTGGGATTTGTATATGATCTATGTGTTGTATATTTACATGGAATTTTGAGGACTAATTTGATCATGTCACCATGAGTTGTAATATAAGTATGGCTTTATGTTTTGTTTCTTTTGGGGTGTGTAAGCCCAAGTCTTGTAATATATTAAATTTACCACTAATTTTGAATGAATGTGTGAAGCATGAACTACCTAGTTTGGGTACTTGGAAGTTGGTAATATTTTTTATGTAATTTTTTGTTCTAGTGTGAGTACAATATATGCATAAAAATCTCGTGAGTTATTGACTTATATTATTTCGGAAGGGTCGCTACACTAAGTACCATGATAATGCCAGACCATAACTAATGATCCGATCAAACAAATCAAAAGTCTCTACTCATTCAAAATATTTTCAGAAAATGGGAAAATAGACGGTGAAATCTTATACTTACTGATTGTCACAGAGGGTAATTTCTCCACACTTATGATGACTGCGACCTGCGTATTTTTGAGGACCACAACGAAGAACTATTGCTAGTATATCTGCTTATAGAATACATAATGAAATGTTGTAAGTGTGTGTATCAGTAAACATGTATATTTTAGCTTGATAATAGCTATTAGAATCGATATACCAATTTCAGCAGCAAAATCAACCATCATATGAGGAATGCGGTCAAAGGTTGTGATATTCAGCTTGGTTGGTGGTGGAAGTGGTTTCTCAAGTTCACTAGATGGTTTGATATGTTCAATTACTGTTTCTTTGTCAAGAATCCAGTAAAATTTATGTATTGGCTTGCCGTATGAAGTTGGTGAGACTTTGACTTTTGCAGTAGAGATGAGGTAGGTATTGATGAGTTTAATCTTATCTGCATACTACTCAATTTCATCGGCATACATAACTGCCTTAATCTGGCATTCCTGAAAGTAAGAGTTATAGCAAGCTGAGATTAACTGTAGCTACTTACCAATAGTAAAACTAAGGAAAAATGTTCACATGAGGTAAAATGAAAAAGAAGAATATTCATAAGATAAAATATAATAATGAGCTGACCTCTTCATTTTCCAAAATCAAATTTTGGAATTTACATTTCTTGTCAGAACTTTCTCGCGGGCGTTCGATTTTGACAATTTGAACTTTGCAAATCCAATCTCGTGTTGCTAATTCTATTCAGTCGATGTTCAATCTTAGTACCATGTTTGTACGAAATATATTGGCCAAAGTCATCTGCGGCCCCTCAAAGTTGTCCTCATTATTCATTTAGACAACTCAACTACACCTAGTACCTATTGAACACCTCTACCACCCCAGATTTGAACCGTCTAAGCATTTTTTGCCTACATGGCAAATTGTTTGTGAGTCACGCAAATGGGGCGCGTGAATTATTTTTTCTCCAATATTTTAACGTTAAAAGATTTATCTTTAAAAAAAAAAATTAAATTAGCATCTCTTCTTCTTCTTCTTTGACTCAACCACCATTGCAACCACCTTCTCACCACCGCAATCACCGGTGTCCCACCATTAAATTTCATTCCCTTTCTTTCTCGAGCTGCAATCATTCTTCTTCTCCACGCCACCTTGTTTTTTAATTAGATCTGCCATTACCATATCCTCACTTCTCCTTTCCTTTCTTTCTCCGATCATCTTCTTCCCCCTTTTTTTTTGCAGACCATCATCTTCTTTCCCTATTTTTCAGGCCATCATCTTCTTTCTCCTTTTTAACCAGTCATTAACCCACCTCCCACCATTGGCACCACCTCATTTTTCTCCAAATTTATCGTTGTCAATATTATTATTTTTAGCCTTTCAAACAATCAATCACAAATTTTAATTTGTTCATCGAAAAACACTACCATCACACATCTCTTTCTTTCTGCCAAATCAACTCAAACATGAATCGAATCTAAGCTTGAAAACAAAAATAAATTAAAAAAAGAACTAGAAAAATTTAGGAGATTTAAGCTTTTTTTTTAAAAGGGGAAGAAGATGAAGTGGGGGGAGTGGGCAAGTCAGAGGCGGCAACATACATAGTTTAGGATTTTACTTTATTTTTTTAATTATAATTATTTTGGAGCCCAAAAGACACATGGCTTCTTTTTAAGACACGTGGCTTCTTTTAATTAGTTAGTTTGCCATGTCATGGCAAGTGCATCACACACTCTTGACATTTTTTTGTTGATTATCAAATGTGTCTAATAGAAACAATTTTTGTATAGGTAAAAGTGTTCAATAGGTAAAAGGATGAATTGAAGTGTCTAAGTGAAATATGCAGACAACTTTAAGGGATTGTAGATGACTTTGGCCAAATATATTTAACTAAACAGTAGTATCTGCAGGATAGCATGACTATTGAGTCAAAGTCCTTTCTTTTTTTGTGTTTTTATGAACATGGGTGATTAAATTAGGAACATGCAACAACATAATTTCCCTCGACATACTAAAAGTCAGAAAATGTAATGAAAACACTATATGAATATTTGGAATGAAATTCGGAAGATGCAAGAACATAATTATCCCTAACTTACTGAAACATTAGAAAATATAATAAATACCCCAAATCTGTCTGCTAAGTAATAAAATTGGAATTCTAAGTGAAAATACTAACTGTAATTTTGTCCTATTTTGATTTTCTCTTTTGATGACAAGCAAAATCTGCAAGAAAAATTGAAAATGGGAAGAAGGAAAACATGAAAAGGGGAAAAAAAATACTTGAGAAAGGGAGCAAAAGTTTTTCTTCAATGAAAGCCTATTAAATTTGTGCTCTATGAGTAATAAATATATATTACCTTACCCTTATTTAGAAAGGACACTAAAAGTATATGTGTCTTCTTAAAAATTGATGGGGTTTTGGTAGGCAATGAAATTGTGCCAAAAAAGAGACAAAATCATTACATTTGGTAGGCAATGAAATTGTGCCAGGCACAATTTGAATTGAAAGCTGAAATTTTAAACTCAAAATCTTGAAATATGATTGTGAGCTAACTCTAAGTTATCTTTAAAAACAGATGAAGTAAAAGAATCCAAAATTTCACAATGTGTAGCATGAGGGTGCTTACTTGTTACATTTGTTGGTTTTAAAGGTATCATGAGAATGCTTTTCAAATGATTTCGTCATAAACTACATTATATGTAGAATGATCATCTGTGTCCTCTGTTGTAGGCAGACGTATTAATATTTTTACATTGTCTGAGCATTTTGCTCGAGATAAAGCAACATAAAGTTGTCCATGTGAAAAAATTGGTTCACGCAAATATATTCCAACAAAATCTAATGTTTGACCTTGAGCTTTGTTTATAGTCATAACAAAACATAACCTTATCGGAAATTGTGTTCTTTTGAAGGGAACTGGTAGCTTCTCATCTTGTGATGCTAGTAATGGTATCTTTGGAATAAAAAACATGTTTATTTTTAAAATCACCACCGGAAATAGTAGCACTGATAACATGTGACTTAAAATCATGATATATCAATCGTGTACCTTTGCATAAACCTTCAGTAGGATTTAAGTTTCTTAATAATATAACTGGACAATTTTTTTTCAAAGTTAATCTATAAGGTGGTAAGTTAGTAGGATGTAAGGTATGCAAAAAATCTTCAAATTGGCACTAATCATTTGGTTCTATTGTTTCATCAATAGTTGTATACACTGTAGCATCATCGGGAAATCCATGTATAAGCATGTCATTTATTTCATCAACAAAATCATTTTTTATTGTCAAAATAATACGGAAAGTTATAAAAGATGAATTAGAATAGAATGTACGAAAATCAGGATAAGTAACATTAAACAAAAGATTCAAAGATTCTATTTCATGTGTAAAGGGAATGATAAAATTATTGGGAATTTCAATTTTGTTGCAGTTGTTAGTTTTTTCTTATCCATTTCCAATTCTCATTAAATATGCACAAAATGTTGGATCTTTTTTTGCACGCGTGTTTTCAGATAAGCACAATTTTTCGAGATGATTCCAAATATGAGAGTATAATAAACTTTGATTAATAAAGTCTTCTTTTTTTTTTTACTACGAACAACAGGAAGTGTTTGTCTAAAGTCTCCCCCAAAAACTACTACTTTTCCACCAAAAAGTGTTTTTATATTCATAAGATCTTTTAAAAGTGTATCAAGAGCTTCAATCATGTTTTTTTTGCCATTGAGACTTCGTCCCAAATAATTAACTTTGAATCTCGAATTAGAGTCGCTAACGAACTCTATTTACTAATATTGCAAGTGAAATTCTCATTGATGTCAATAGGAATTTTGAAACGTGAATGAGCTATTCGTCCTCGTGGAAGTATTGAAACTGCCACACCAAACTTGCAGTTGTCAAAGCTATGCATCTTTTTGTTCTTACAGCAGCCAACAAAGCTCGATAAAGAAATGTTTTTCCAATTCCACCAGGACCATCAATGAAAAAAGCTCCTGATTTATTGGAATATACTCTTTCAAGAATTATGTCATATGCCCTTTTTTGTTGAACATTTAATTTGCTTTGTAGAAGTATATCCTCTTCAGACACTATTATAATTCTTTCGCCTCATTAGTTGTTATAGAAGAGCTAACATTTCCAAATATATCTTTGAATTCATTTATGTTACGTCCCATTGAAAGTAGAACTTCATTGATATGATTTAAAACTAACTGCTGGATATCGTTTTTTGTAACATTTGAAATTGTTTTAACATCTTCCGACATAGAGTCTTCATATTATTTCCAAAGATCTTTTGGGTTACCAGGATTACAATAAACTAATAATGTTTCAAATAGTCTTCTTTAACTATAAGGCATTTGATAGCTTACAGCTTTAGACATACACTCAATTAAGTTATTATCAGAATGTAATAAGCCTCTTTTTTCTGTAGCTTTCCTAAATGTAGTGTAGCATCTTCCATCCATTGTACGAAGATCTTCGTATGATTTTGGTCCTCTTACGTTCATTAGAAGCAACCTAAGATAATATATTTCACCTTCGGTTGGATGACATGTGACAATACGTCCAATAGTAAAGCATTATTTTCGACGCGACCACATTTTGTATGATGATGACCATACAAAGTGTTGGGGAAACTCTTTATATAGTAAATTGAGATTTATAGCATCGTTATTGATTTTGTTCATAAGAAAAAATTATGTTAACATCATTTTCCTTATCATTGGATTGTTTATTATTTGATCCACAATTTGGTTATTTTTGAAAGAAACAAATTGTTGTCCATCAAGATGCAATTGCAACGGGCAAACACTTGGAGTTGTTTCACTTATTGAAAAAGCAAACAGACGCCATGCAGCCTCTGGTGGAGAAACCCATCTAGCAGATTGGTATTCTTTGATTTCATCTATTTCTACATTAGTATCATTATTATGTACATAAAATGCAATTTTGTCATGTCCTTTGCAAATATATTTGTAAATGTATTTGATAACCTTAATGTCAGAACATATTTCAACATTAATATGACAATCGAATTTCTTCAGTAAAAACGAATTGTACGGAACAATCCAAGAATTATCAATGTTGTGTCCTCTAACTTTGATTGGTGTGATCATTTTTGGTCTTTTGTAAAGAGGATACGAATTCTTTCCTTTGGTTGTTTGTTCAGTAAGTTATTTTGGATATTTAAACTTACATTTTCCTTCTTTTTGCATGCAAGAATTTGAAGGATTTAAATAGCCACAAGGACCATGGATCATGTGCTTGGTCACAAGTTTGTATAGATGATGATCAATATGGGGATCAAGTAATTCAGCACATACAATTTTATCATATGCTTGTGGTGTTAGCAATTTATATTCATCCATAAGTATAATGAGAAAATGGGCATGTGGAAGACCCCGTTTTTTAAACTCAATTGTATACATAAAAGCTGCAACCTTTCCAAATATGTTATTTTTTTGAATATTTGTTTTAAGTTCTTCTACTTTTGCTCTGAATACTCTACTAACTAAATCAGGTCTGTTTTGAACTTCTTCCAGTGGCTGTAAATGTTCTTGTATTTCAGGCCAAGAAGGATTACAAATCATCGTCAACAATATGTCTGGTTTTCCAAAATGTTGTACCAAAGCAATGGCATCCATATATCTTCGACGCATATCTTTTGGGCATCCTATGAAACTTCCAGGAAGGAATTTTTGTCTCCCAATATTGGAAGCATCTCTTTCTCCTTGCCTCAATAAATCAATAATTCCTTGAAAGGCCTCAACTCTAAATAGATCTTGATTAAATGAAACAAAATCTAATCTTTGTGTCTCAAGTTTTATATATTGGTCAACTATGTATTGTTGAAATACCCTTCTAGAATGTAAAGTTTCATTTGGTTCTTGATCTCTTATTTGAATGTTATAACAATAATATTCACGACAAGAAACAGTCTCTCTTTTTCTCAATCCTTTTGATAAAACTGTAGATTCCATGTGAAGGAGTTCATCAATAGAAGTCATGTTCATTATACTTGGTAGCTGCTCATATTCACAATAAATTTGTGTTTTGGAATAACTATATGTCTTTTTGATTTTTTTAATACCACAATGCCAGCCATTTTGACCATAAGGAAACAACAGTGGATATTGCAATGGGTCATAACATCCATAATAGTAATTTACCAATTGACTTCTACTACTATGAGTGTAAATTCGAATATGTGGTGTGGAAATTTTATCATTTAATTGATCTTCAATCCAAATTGCCCCAACTTCGGATGCAGTTGGTAAATTATATGTTCTTTGGTCTAAATTGGAACTTGAGTTTAGAACAATATAAAATTTAGATAAATTCGGAACAATTGTTCACGATCTTAGAAAAGTAGAATAAGGATTAAATTTTAGTATATCCATGAGCTTTGTAACAATCAGCTCATTAAGATTATCTGATAACGTCATTCAATTTGTTAGCTCATTTTCGTTATCATAGAAATATAACTATAATTTTTTTTCCTTTTCCTGCTGAGGGTATCAAATCATCAATGAAGTGATACATTTGTCCTTGGACTTTAAATGTATAGATGCCACGATTTCTCTTTGCTAATTCTCTATCATAATGTACTCCAAGTGAAGTGAATGCAAACATATTATTGTAGGCTCTACTGTAAATGCGAAAATGTTGACATTCTTTCGAGTCACCCAAGAACAAATTTCGCAACTCAGTAGGCATGTTATGAGAAGTTAGTCTAATTGATCCATTATCACAACAAAAACCTGGTGATTCATATTGAAACCTTTTTGCTGCACAAAATTTGCAATTTGGAACTTTCTTTAAAAGTAAGTAATCTTTTGGCAATAAATTATCATTTTGTAGATTGACTTCTAACTTATTTCTACCTGTGCATGGTAAAAAGCAATTATTTGTTATATATAAAGGCACAACAATACATGTTTTTCTATTACTTTGGTAAAAAGAAGCATACCTCTATTTGCAGTACGTCTTGAACTTAATTTACTTGCAACATGAGATGTAGTTGATGTTGATCCTAGTATGAGGAATAACAATATTTAAAGACAGCTAGCCAATTATTAAAAATGAATATAGTCAAAATAGTTGAAGTAATATTTCTGAACTCACCTACTTCGGAAGTAGATAAGCAATTAACTATACGTTCTCCTCTAGTTGAAGTAACTGGTAGGTTTGTAGGTTCGGAAGCTTCAACTACAAAATGAGGAAAATAACTCTAGTAAGAGTAGGTCAGCTGAAGCGTCTAACTATAGCTATAGATATTCAGAATAATTCCTTTCTCTCCGGTGACATCTGTGCATATCTAGCACGAGGACGAAAATTTCTATCAGAAGTTCTTTCTTGGACAGACACATTATCTCTATTTTCTTCCATTCCTGTTTCGAGTAGTTCATGATTTGTTAAATTAATTTATAACTTAATGTAATGTGGAAAAAATACGTAGAATTGACACGAAAAAAATGCAGACAGTAGTAAATGACTGTAATAGGAGAACCATTGGGATAAAATAGCATACATTTGAGACATATCAATGTAGCATTTGGGAAAATAAGAATTAAAATGAAAACAATTCAAACAGAATAGTGTAATTTGTTTTCTAGCAAGCACTTTCAAGATAAAAAGCAAATTATTTCAAGATAAGAACCAAATTATCCTTAAATTGAAGGACATGCAGACCTAAATATATATCCAAAGAAGAATGAGAGTAGCCACCACATAGGCCCTTTCTCAAGAGCTGGACAGATTAGGAAGAGAACGAACTTTTAATTTAAAGTAGGCAACATATACAGATTCACAATTATATAATGAAAAAATCCAAAGTATAAAAAAAGAGTAAAAACTCGTGTTTATTGAAAAATGGACGAAAAGTCCTTTCGTTAGAATAATAATAATATATACCCATTAAATTTAGATTTAGCAAAATCAAAGGAATTAGTTCAGGTCATAATGTACATATATTTGATTGGACAACTATATATTACAACAGCTGAAAAAGTAAATGAAATTTTAAAAAGTATGAAAAGGAGAAATAGAAGTTGAGTGAGATAGATGTAGCTGAAAAAAGTAGAGGAAGAAGATGACAGGAAAAGACTTGAAGAGAATAGAAAAAGCAGTATGTGTTTTCATTAACCGCATACAAACACCTTTGTTGGTAGAACACTAATTTACTAAATCTAAATAGATGAAGATGAACCAATTACGATAGTTTTTGATAAATGAATTTTTAATTCACCGGAGAATGAAAATGAGGGCATAATTAGGCTAAAGTTTGAGAAAACTTTGCTGAATGATAAAAATGCAAACTGCAGGTAAAGTTGAGAGAAATAAAAAACATCAATACCACATATGAAGTCCTATTTCATTCAAATTCATCACAAATCAAAAAATAAGGATCCTTTCACTTCATATGAGATTTAAATGATAAATTGTTCATCAGTTTGCTATTAGAACCTCTCTATCGCATTCAGGTTCTATCACATTCATCTTATATAAGGCTAATTAAATTAGTAGGCTACCATTTTAAATATTGAATGTCGACAAAAACTTTGTATATATACTGATATACATGAACATAGTGTAGCACAAATACATAATAATATGTACTTGACAGAGTTGAAGTGAAGATTGATTTTGAGTTTCAATTATCCTAAAAAACACAGCTACAAGAAAAGGAAAGAAATTATCACAAGTACGGAGCCTCAATTGATTGGATACATAAGTTATTTTTAAGTTCAAATATGGATTAAACACAAAAAAGAAGAAGATATCTTCAGCTCCTTAGAGAGTTGTCGATTGAATTCAAGAAAAGAAGAAAGTTAAAACTTAAAGAACGACAATCCTTCAAGATTGAATCTTCATAGCAAAGGCCGCCGATGAGTCTATGAATAGCTAATAGTGTCTTAAATTGAAATAAACTTAGAAATAAACAGTAATCATGAACAAAGAGAGTTCAGAAAATAGTTATTTTTCCTCTTCGCAATAGAGAGTACGAATTACCAAGATTTCCAGCAACCTCATAGAAGATATAGAAACCAATCAATGTGGAGTATATGAGTACAAGTTGAAATAATTCTTAGCTTATCATTATCTTGAAAATGATTGAAACAAACAACACATTCACATGAAGTTGTGTGTTTTTATGATTCAAACAAACAGGACATTTGATGAACCTGTGGATTCTTATGATTCAAACAAACAATATTGCACCTTTTCTTGTATTGAATATAAGGGGTGAGTGAATTAGAAATTTTACGCCTAAGAATTTAGCTTTGTTTTGTCAAAAAGAGATCCGATATTGAAAGAGTGAAGGAGAAAGATCCTTAACCAGCAGTAAAAACAACGAACAAAAACAACAGAGCAATTAAAACAAAAGACTTACAAACTTACCAGAAGCAGATTTGAAGCAGTCAAAGAAAATAAGATGGGAAAGAGTTTAAAGTAGATTCGAAGTGAGAGCTTTGGTTGTTGTTATTGGACTTTTGAGCACAGGTGGACACCGGGTAAAAAGCACCATAGATGCACTCTGTACATGAAAGTTATATACATATTTATTTACATTTTCAAACATGCATAGGAAAATAACATACAGTTTATGATACCCAACCTAAGAATCCAAAGAAAACCTAAGAATCGAAAGAATAATGGAAAAAACTACCATTATAGGTTCTTTTGAAGAGTTGGACACATTACCGAAAAATTGGGGAAGAAGGGAAACCAAAACTTACTGTAACTAAGGATTAGAGCAACATCGAAGAAACAATTAAGGCAAAACTGAGATCCAAAAACGATGATCTGGATTTGATGAAGAGCAAAAGCTAGTGATAGAACAAATCTAGAGCAGACGGTAGATTCTAGCGATGAACAATGAAATAAGGGATAAAGTGGATACACATGTGACAAATAAATTACCCCAAAGTTAACATTAGAATTACCTATTTGCCCTTGTTCGTCCTTTCCTACTCCCACTTCTAAATAGGAGTAAAGTAATAATAATTGCATCTAGCTTCCTAGGTATTTAAATAAAATATTTGATAATGTAAATAAATAAATAAATAAATAAAGAAGATGTATATACACATACCTCTGAATCTCTCATTCAATATATTAAACAATCAAGAATATTAATAAAGAAAAATTAAGGCCACAACACATTTAAAGCTCAAATAAAATAGGTTTAATATATTACCACATCATCTATGATAACAACTCTTGATCCCTTTTAATTTGGGTTGATAAAAGAAAATTGTTAAATTGCAATAGACAAAAAAAATGCGGTTAAATTTATTGAGCGTCATGCTTATTGTGAATTTAGATACTACAATTCCATTTTTTTTTATACTGGTCATGCATTTGAATTCAATTCAGACACTAACATTTTTATTATTAACAAAAGATTCAAAGAGTAATTCCAGTTGAAATGAAAAATTAAAATAAAATAATATAAATTTCATCTCTTTTTTTTAGAAATCACTATGAAAATTTGCAGTTATATATAGGTGCATTATATACATATGAAGATGCCAAATCAACACTCGATCATTTTCCTACGAAAGAGGAAACATCATTCTTTCTTATTGGCATTAGGAAAAAGTCTATTTTTTTTAATCTCATAGATACATACAAATAAAAGTATGTAAATAATGTTATTTATAAATATTTAAATAAGTAAAATATAAACTTCAATTACCATATTAAAAATATATTATGGTTGAAATGTGGAGAAACTCTTGTCATATACAATAGTTAAACAAAACAGCAAGACATTTTTTAGTTTCTCATTTTTTCTCACAATTGATCATGTATTAGAAGAATTTTTGTGCTCTTGTTATGGCAAGTGTATTCTTAATCAATTTCAACTCCTATTATTATTCATCACAAATTAAAATTTTCTTAACCTATTGGAAAGATTATATCAAGATCAACATTTACATATCTCACCTCTAATAAATTAAATTTTCATTTAGTACAATAAGAAAAAAAGAATAACACAATCTA
Organism: Solanum commersonii; assembly: GCA_029007595.1. NCBI lineage: Eukaryota > Viridiplantae > Streptophyta > Magnoliopsida > Solanales > Solanaceae > Solanum > Solanum commersonii. The sequence goes on from JAJTWQ010000051.1 coordinate 2,823,533, forward strand.
TATACTACTATATTTAATCATAGATGAGATCTTTATGAAATTTTTACAATTTTACAGTATAGATTATTTGTAACGACCCGTTTGGTCATTTTGAGTATAGAGCTTTTTATTGCATAAAAGACTCTTCCGATAGATTTTAAATGGGTGTTTTGGACTATTCGTAATTACAATTATAGAACTAACGGGATAGTTTTAATAAATTAGTTTAGTTGGTGGTTAAAAAAAAATAACATTAAAATTAATAGTGAACCACTTTTACCGCTTTTATAAGTTGCTTCATATAATAATTAGAGTTTACTAATTTTGAGTGGTTAATTAAAGGAAAAGAGGGCTTGACGGTTGGGCACAAGCGGTAATGGAGAAGGTCGATTCAGGTAACCTAATTTACTCTTTCAATTTGATTTACATATAATTATTTCTTGGTGGCTGTATAATTAAAGCTTGGTGAATAGATAACAATTAGAAACTATTTTATAATTAAAATTGGATAATAGATAGTAGCGTTAGGTTGGGTTGGAGGTGAAACTGTTAGGCAAGAATTTATATTATTATTATTATTATGTTAGAGGTAAGAGAATTGAGGTGTTGTATTCATATGTGTATATTATATTTTAATGGAAAGTAACTAACTAATTACGTGATTGTGGTTGATATATTTTGGACAGAAATAGTGGATTGACAATGTAACTAAGGGAATCTTTGTATAAGGAATTAATGATGCTATTGATTAGAATAATGATGACTTAAGAAGGGATAGAAAGGATGAATTGCTAATCGGAAAAGTCATGCATATAATTTTGTCTTCGTTCCTCTTGTTGTTTCTATTGGAAATTCCAAATTCCTCTTTTGATCAGAATTACTAATGAATACAATCACCTTCAATTATCCATCATAAGCTATATGAGATGTTGTAGGTACGGCTTGTGTGTTGGGTTGAAGTTTGATCGTAAGATATCATATAATAAATCAAGTTTCGATATATTGAGATAGGAAATTAAATATTAGGTGTATCGAATTATTTAAATTTCATTAAAGATATATTAATGGGAGGAATTAAGACTTACCCATAGGTTTGAACTTTCGGAAATGGATTATAGAATTAGGTAAGTTTTTGGGTCTAGGCTAGACATAGAATAATAAGAGTGTTTATACAAATTATGCATATATATTTGATAGATTGGAAAGGTTCGGAGGCATTGAGGAAAGGAAAAGTATTGGAGAAGTAACTTGCTTGACTTTAGTTCTTCGGTGGAGGTAGGTTATGGTTTATTCTATTTCGATAGTTAGACCCTTAATAGTGACTGATATGTATTGAGTGATATTGTGAAGTTCTCTATGTACTTGATTGTGTGGTTTTGTGTGGTTTGGTTGTATGGTTTGTGATTGGTCTAAAATCCTGAGACCGTGAAATTTATAATTTGAAACCCTATCTATTGAAGTGATGCCTTGAATAAAAAAGGCTTGATAAAATAAATTAATGATATTATTGGATCGGAGTGTCACGTTTCGACACAGTATAATTGGATCAGAGTGTCACGTTTCGACACGGTATTATTGGATCGGAGTGTCACGTTCTGACACAGTATAATTGGATCGGAGTGTCACGTTCCGACATGATATTATTGGATCGGAGTGTCACGTTCCAACACGGTATTATTGGATTGGAGTGTCACGTTCCGACACGATAACATTAAAGGAAAAATGATATTGAATTAACTTAATGTACTCAATCTCAAAGAACTCAATTCCCAAATTAGTTTGGTTTGGAGGCATGAGTCCCCATGTGTGCTCTTGATATTACTGACTGATTACGTACTTACTTTAGTGTTGTTGATACTGGTTCATGTGTTTGTTGCTTGCCTCCTGCTAAGTGTCATAGTTGACTTTATACTATTATTCATTACATATTAGTTTATATTTTGGGTTGGCTGATGATATCTACTTAATACATGTTGCCTTGTACTGAGCCCTACTTGTGTTTTCTTTGTTTTCTTTTTGTGGAGTGCAACGAGTGTATCAGTGACTTCGACTCGCCCTCAGCTCTAGCCAGTCTCCAGCACATCAGGTTCCAGGGTGAGCTATTCATTCCAGGTCGTATTGGATTATCTTGGTCATGGCATGATGTCCTTAGTTTTCGGACATAAACTATTTTATTCATTTATTTTGGTGTCTTTAATACTCTTAGACTTAGTATTTGAAGATTAGATGTCATTGATGTGATAACTTTCAGGTTTTGGGATAAGGTGTAATAGACTTTAGAGGTTGATTTGATTGGTTACTTTAACAAGTTTTGAGCTTCCACATTTTATTGTTATTCGGAGTTGAATTATTGATATATGTTGGGGTTTAAGTTCCTTGGTTCGCCCACTTAGGAGGTTAAGTGTGGGTGCCACTCACGACTCGTTTTGGGTCGTGACACGATTCTAATGTTAATACTATTTACAAAAAATCAAAGTTATTTTTTTCTAATTTTGTTTGCTTGATTTAATTGAGCAGAATTTCATTAAAAACAAAAAGTAGAGAAGAATTTTTTTCTTATTTCACGTCAATCAAATGTTCATTCTTCCTTCTTAAAATTCTTTTGCGAAACATTTGTTCTTCTTGTAGGTTTGTTAAATTCCGGAAACTTATCCTTGATCATCTTTTCTATCACTCCAATAGAAATTATTACCTTTTCTGTAGAAAAAAATACACAAAATTAAATTGATAGAAGTGAGATGAAGTGTTTAGATAATGAAAAAAAACTTTTGAGATAATAAAAACTTCAAATGAACCAAAAAAAAAAAATAGTAAATAAATTAAATACAAATCAATATATGTTAGAAGGAAAAATTGAAAGAAAAGAAAATGAAAACAGTAGTGTCTACCTTGAAATGTTTACTCGAACAAACAAACATAAACAGGATGTTTATATATTTTTCAATGTTCATTAATGACACAGCCTTTGGAAATAGAAGAGAAAGGGAGGAAAAGACAATTAAGAGAATTAATGACAAATTAGAAACGGCAAAAGCACTAAAGGAAAATAGCATTAAATATTATGTAACAGCCATACAAATTAATCCTCATAATAAGTAATTAACTGAAATTAATATATGCAGCCGTTTATGGTTCTTCAAATACCATGAATATAGTGAATTTTAATCAGAAAAGTAATTTTAAAAGCAAAAAAAATTGACAAAAAATATAAAAACTAATTCTGGTTAGAGAGAGGTGCCACCTCAGCTCTTCTATATCCAAATTTATTATTATATATAGATTTGGTAAATTACCAATGCATCGCACGGGATTGAATGATCATTTGGTAATATTCATATTTTCAATACATATACTACATTGTCAATAATATTTTATCTTCAGGTAAAACGTTCCTCAAAAATCTTAAAGTGCTATATTTTTTAAATTTTATTTTTGTTATACAAAAAGTTATGAGTCATAGAGAGATTTTAAGTATAAGAAAAAAGTCTATGAAAATCTCAAAGGAAATAGTTTGTCAGAAGTAACAAAATTTTCTAAATTCCAAGAAGTAAAGTGAGACATCACGTCCATACAAGAAACATAATTTACTAAATTCAAATAGAGGACCTTCTGCTCCTTTCTTATGAACCTCCATCAATATCGTTTTTATTATATGTTGGAAATGACTCTAAAATTGTTAGTATCATAAATGTTTTTCCTCATTATCTCAAAATAGTCATTACTGGCCCTAACGTATATGGAATTGAACCAAAGTTATTGTTATAGTTATAGTATGCAGTTACAAAGAATTAATGCAATGATCAACCACGCAGTAGGTGACATCTGAAGGGAACCGTTCATAACTGGATATTCTAAACCAAAATTTTGATACATAACATATTAAAATCTCACAGCATAAATTGTGAGCACTTGAACTCACAAATATCCACAAATTATAATAAAGACGACGTTACTTTTCCTAACAATCAAGAAGAAAAAGGCATGTTGCTTAACATATTTTCAAAAAGATAGTCTGTCGGACTGTATCTAAGTTTACAGTTCACAAATTTAATTGAAGAAACCAAAGAAAAAGTTATCACTACAGCAAAAATGATCTTTAACGGTAATTAATAGCTTAATTGCCGCTAAATATGTATTTTTAGAGGCAATATGTACTCTCTATAAATATAAATGTCCCTAAAGTCTATAGAGACATTGAATCTAATGAAAATTAATTAATGTCGGTAAAGGTTCTAGCACTCTTCGTTAATATACATATTTTTGCCGAAAAAAATATTTTTGTTATAGTGTATTTTGGGCATCTGTTAATTTCAAGAAAACGTGATCTCTTATTATGCCCAAAAAGAAGAGAGGAAGAAATATGGAAAATTAGTCAACTTGCAATAAAAGAAGTGGACTAATTGTCTTTTTACTAATATTCTAGGAATAGTGCAATGGCATACAAAATATTTGTACCTAAGATAAAACAATCAAAATAATATACTAATCGTGGCAAGTAAGAGAATAACATGTTTGGTTCTTTTAACAAACTTCACCATAGATTTCGTATTAGTTATCAAATATTTGTGTTGTGTGCTATCAAATATAATATATCCCACAAGCAATTGCCCCAAAAAGTATATGAAGAAGCCTGTAGAAAGGGACAAAAGAGAAGATCAATTTTCAATCATCCTTACTGGAATTGTTAACATAATTAGAAAAAAATTCACCAAAATAGCAAAAAGAAATTGCAATAGTTACATGAATTTCTATGACCTTCATGAAATAGGAAGGAGAAAACTTTGAGAAAAGAAACACACTTCATAAGAAACTTAATTAATGTATTTGAATTCGACTCCTCTATACGGGAAAAACCTACAAATAATAGTGACAGAAATAAAAGTTTGTTTCCTAAAGAACCAAATGTAATGAATTCAACCACTCAAGTAGTTGTGGACTAAGTGGTGCAAAAGTAGTAATGTCACATTGCAATTGAAATTAATTTTCTTTGTTTATTCTTTCTTCTTTTGGTGCCTTGAAATTAAGCGTTGGGTTTTAAAAGGCGTAAATAAAAAATGAAGAGTTGTGACTTTTGTGAAAAATTGTGACTTTTATTAAAAGTTGTGACTTTTATGAAAAGTTGTGACTTTTATAAAAAGTTGTAACTTCTGTGAAAAGTTATGACTTTTATAAAAAGTTGCGACTTTTATGAAAAATTGTGACTTTTATGAAGAGTTATGACTTTTCTAAAGAGTTGTGACTTTTCTAAAGAGTTGTGACTTTTATAAAGGATAAATAAAAATTTTGATTTGTGAGGGCGCCACATAATCGGATCCGCTATTGTAAATAGGCACAATGTTTATGAAGAGCGGCAAGAGTGGTAAAACAATGAGCGGGAGAAGCAATTGTTGAAGGTTGAAGTGGCGTTCTTATTGTAGAGGGGAAGGGCAATGTTGGAAATAAATAAATAAATAAATAAGAAGAGAATCCTTGCTTCTAGTGGTGCCACATCACCGGGTTGAGGATTCTCTTTTATATATACTAGATATGGGACCCCGTGCTAGTACGGGGCCCAATATATGTTACTGTTTCTGTTTTAATTTATGTGGTACATATGAAATTTCAAGTTAATCAATTTTTTAGTATGTTTTTATATATTTTAAGTTGCTAGTTATTTTTATTTAGAGTACGTTTTACGTAAATATATTATAAATCACAATAATTAACAAGTTACTATAAAAAAAAATTATAAAAAATTGATTGACTTTTGAAATTTCATTTGTATCACATAAATCAGGACAAAGCGAGTAATATATATGAAAATTACCTAAAACGTATTATAACTCACAATAATTAGCAACTTAAAATATCTATATATCTATATTTTTCCCAATTTATGTGGTATAGATGAAATTGCGAAAGTTAACAAAAACTTTTTATATGTTTTCAAATATTTTCAGCTATTAATTATTATGATTTATAATACTTTTTACATAAAGAAATTATTTATATAAAGTATAAAAGAAAAAATTGAAAAAAAGGAAACATAAATGTCAGCAGGAGTCCAATCTATGTTAATTTCTATGTTTTCATTATTGTAATACCGATTAAATTTGGAGAGGCAACAAAAAATTTTTAAAGGTTTTTTTTTTATAAATTTAAAGTTGTTAATTATTATAATTTATAATATTTTTATTAATTTTAAACCAATATATGTTTTTCTCTGTCTCAATTACATGAGACATATGGAATTTGGAGAGTCAAGTAAAATTTTAAAATATGTTAAGTTATTAATTATTATACCTTATAGTACTATTACGTGATTTTCAAATAAAATATGTAATTTTTTAATTTCAATTTATATGTCATTGATATAATTACATATCTGATGTGGCATCTCTTTATGACTAGTATTTCTATTCATTTTTTTGGTCAATTTTTTGACATTTTATCTTTGTTTTGTATTTTTTATTTGTATTTGAAAAAAAAGTATTTATGTCATACCCGATTAATTATGCCCTTTATAATATCCATTACACTAATATAGATTTAAGTAAATGAAAATGGAAGATGAAAAGATTAAAACTATTCATTTTTCATAACTGTTTATAATTATTTAGCCTATAAAAAAAATAGTTGAGCACTTGTAACAAATAAGAACAAATTTCTTCACTTTGGCTCTTTTTCTTCTGACGATGATGATCAATATATGGTATCAACACGTCGCTAAGATGTCCATCAAATTTCTAGGTCATGTGACTTTTTTAACAAAAGAGAGAGAGAATATCTCATGATTCTTGTCAAAACATTGATGTAAAGAAAGAGATTATGTAACAAAAAGTTCTTTTAAAAATAAAAGACTTTTTGAAAAAATGTTTAGTCCTCCTACAAAGAGAGAAAATTCATTGTGGTTGATAAATTTATAAGAAGGTTGATTACTGTTTCAAAGGGTAAGAAAAATTATTTGGAGAAAAAAATCATTCTATTTATGAAATTCGTACCAAATTAGGAGGAGAAGAAGCAAAAATTTATTTTGTGATTTGAAAAGAGAGAAAATTAGATATTATTTCTTTTAACCTCATTATTCTTCTAATTTCTTTCTTCTTTTATTTTGTCTTGATTTTTTGTATCTTTAATGAAAGTTTTTTTTCTTCTTATTTATCTTTAATTAAAATTTATATATATTTTCTTAAAAAAGAATTAAAAAAGATGATCATATTTAGTTCCTTTCCTCATCAATGCTATTAATCTCATAATTAGTGTTATTTATATTATTTTCTTAATTACTTTTTTTTTTTCTTTCATTTAATTATTTATTTGAAGAAATTAGTTATTATAACTTTATAAGAATTACACATGTATTTTTACATAATTGATTTGTTATTTTTAAATTTTTTGGATCTTTCTTCATCTTAAAGTTTCTATCTATATGTAATAATAAAGTTAAAATAGAAAATGTGGGGTGACACCTTGTTAGAAATAGATACTTATTTATTCTTATCAATGTTTCTGACATTTTTTGTTATTTTTTCCTTAAAATAATTGTTGCCTCGATTTTTAGTTTTAGTTTTATTTTTTTAGCATTTTCTAATTTTAAAAGACAGAAAAATTTCTATTGAAAATTTACAAAATATAAAAAATGATTTATTTAACTCCTATCATCATCAATATTATTATTAATTTGTTTTAATTCTTTTCTTAATCTTCATTTCATCATTAATGTAATTTATATCATTTTCTTAGAAGTTAGGATTACTATTTATTTAATTTTAAAATTTTTTGAATTCTTTTGTCATACTAAATACACATGTTTTATTATAATTACATTTAATATATTAATGAATATGTTGTACGAATGAAAAGAAAATTATCATTTCACAAAAACAAAGGTTAAAATATAATTTATTATGATTAAGGAAAGATAAAATTATTATTCCAATATCCATAACCATATATAATACATTAAAAATTAATTGAAAAACTGTAAATGGAAAAGGAATCACCATTTAAGAAATCATTATTTTTAAATTTTTGGATCATTTCTTCTTCTAAAAGTTTCTATCGATATGTAACAATAAAGTTAAATAGAAAATGTAGTAACACCATTTTTAGTAATAGATACTTATTTATTTTTATCTATTTTTTCTGACAATTTTGGTTATATTTTTCTTTAAAATAATTATTGCCTTGATTTTTTTTTTATATTTTTAACATTTATTCTTAATTTTAAAAGATTGGAAAGTTTATGTTAAAAATTTAAATAATAGAAAAAAATGATTTATTTAACTTTTATCATCATCAATACTACTAATTTATTTGACGTTTTTTCTTAATCTTCATCTCATCATTAATGTTATTTATATAATTTTCTTAAATCACTTATTTTTTCTTTTTTAACTCTTTTATATATATAAAGTTGGATATGTAAATGATGATGTGACATTACTTAGAAACTAAGATTACTATTTATGTAATTTTTTTAATTGTTGAGTTCTTTTGTCATACTAAATACAATATGTTTTATTATAATTACATTGAATATAGTAAACAATATGCTGTAGGAATTAAAACAAAATTATCATTTCCAAAAACTAAATGTTAAATTATAATTTTATTATGATTAAGGAAAGATAAAGATATTATTTCAATATCCCATAACCACATTCAATACATTAGAAATTAATTGGATATAACTGTAAATGGAAAATGAATCACTATTTAAGGAAAATAAATGTTTGCAATACCATAATAATTAAGGAGAGAGTAAGATATTATTTTAATATCCTAATTCGGAACTTTTAATCTACTACTCAATTAAAACGAAAATGCATTTAATAACATTAAAAAGTTATTAGTTTAATATTTTTTCTCATTGTACTAATTCAATTCAATCAAACTTAATTTTAAAGATAAAATAACAGTTTCATTTTAATTGTTATCAATATATTTCAAAAAATTATGGTGAAAAGACATTTCTTGCAGCTTATTTTAATTTTCATATATTATTATTATTTTTTCTGTCATCTTTCAATGATTTTTTATTTCGATTTAAAATTTAATGTTTATTCTTAAAACTCTAATGGTACAAATTAAGGTGGAGTAGAATATAATAAATGATGATTCTTCTACTAAATAAGAAGATATAACGAAATTGAAAGGGTGAAGTTTTTTTTTTTTTAAATGAATAGAAAATTCTATTAAGGTATCATTACGTCATTATTCAATATATTTTTAATATAAATTTCATTTGTTGATGCATATGTTTAGTACTCCCTCTGTCCCTAATTACTTGTTCACTTTTTCTTTTATAGTTGTCTCTAATTACTTGTCCATTTTGACAAATCAAGAAAGAACATTTTTTTTACCTATTATACTCTCAATTAAATGACTAATTACTTTGAAAATTACAGAACTTTTCATTTATTTCATAATTAATAGGGGTAAAATGATAAACTCACTATGTCATTAATTGATTTCTTAATAAATGTGTCAATTTAAAAGTGGACAAGTAATTAGGGACAGAGGGAGTATTACAGTGTTATTTGACATTATGAGATATTTCTTAGACATTTAAGGAGAATGGTACACCAGAATATATATTATATATTAAAGGATCAACGTCACGCAATGGAAGAATTTGTTATTAGCAAATATATTTTAACTTATTTGATAAAAAATATATTCTTCCTCATTTAATAGATGTAAAATTTGTGAAGCATTATTTTTTTCACAATCTTCATATTATTAAAACAAATAATAATATTACGATTAAACAACAGAGTAAATATAAAATTAATCTAAATATTTCATTTTAATGATTGTGCGAAGTGCGACCAAGTTCTCTAATTTAAAACCAAAAAGTAAAATTTAAATGGGTCTACTATAGAATTCCTAGAAATCAAACTTGAAAAATTATGTTAAAAATGGAAAATAAAAAGTGAAATAAATTTAATTGAGAGTTATTCCTGGTCTGTCCCATTTCATGTGACACTTTTTATTTCTGGAGAATCAAATCTGCGTATGATATCTTTAATTTTTTTAAATGAAATTTATATATTTGTAAACTACGTAAAAATTAAAATATTATAATTCATAATAATTCATAATTCAAAATATTTTAAAGATCTCTTTAGTGCTGTGTTGGTCCTCCCAAACTCCTATTTCAAATAAGAGGTACCCATAGAATTTAGAGAGTCAATTAAATTTTTTATACAAGTTTTAAATAATTAAGTTGTTAATTATTGTAATGTATAGTATTACTTATATTATTTTTAAATAAATTTAAATATTATATGTTAGGTTTTTTATCCTAATTTATATGACATTAATAGAATTTAAAGTGTCAAATAATTATTAATTATTGTAATAGATAATATGGAGTATTTAAGTCATTTAAAGTATAGTAATTAATATGTAATCTATAGTAGTTAAGTGGAAGGTGGTGGGGCCCACTTATATAGTTTGATAAATATATTGGATATTAGTAGTGATTTATAGTATAGTAATTAATAATATATAATATGTAGTATTTAAGTGAAAAGTGATGGGGCCCACTGATATATTTTATAAATATATTGGACATTAGTAGTGATCTTATTGGAACATGGTTTTAGTTCATCTTTTTGGTGGGGCTCGATGTACAATTTTTATAGCTTTTAGTCCAACTCTTTAGTGCTATGTTGGTCCTCCAAAGTTCATCTTTTTGGTGGGGCCTAACTTCTAAGAAATGCTCAAGTATAATATATAATATTCAATGACTCTCCAAATTTCATTTGTGTCACATAAATTGAGAAAAAAAACATATATTGGGTCCATTTTAATTTATTTGTCTTATTATTATTTTTATTTTTTTATATTTAAAAATTGCGTAACGTAGAAAAAAAGAAGGTATTAGGTCTTATTCGGATGCAAAGAAATCCCCCTTTTTTTCGTCAAATCTATTGCTCTGAGGAACAAATTGTTGTGGTGGTAGATTTTTTCGCATGAAATTAGCGGATTCAACAAAGATTCTCATTTCCTTCTTTATTTGTTCCTCACAGTTTTATTTTTATTTTTTCCCACTTTATTTCTTCCTTGAAAATTTAACATTTTGAAATTTAATTACTTCATTTATTATATTTTAGCTACAAAATATATTAGAAAGAAATTAAATTTTCTAAAAAGATTTAGTTGATTCTTAAAATTCTATCATTGTCACATGAATTTAAATAAATAGAATAAAATGTATTATTAAAAATTACATAAGAAATACTATAAATTAAATGCTAGTGCAATACTTATTGAATAAAGTGGGCCCTAACATAGTACAAATTAACTTACATTTGGAACAACTTTTTGGAGCTATGTTGGTCCTTCCCAACTCCCTCTTCTAAATAAGGGTAATAAGTAATAATAATATATATGTATGATATGATTAGACCTTTGCATATTTTTTTTTGCCTTTCTACCAATTTAATTCTAGAAAAAAGAATAAATCACAGTTTTTTAAGACCAACAAAAATTTGAAAAATAAAAAAAATCAAATCAAATAATTATAAAAATCAAATTAATTTTCATTTGGTTCCAATTTAAATTCTTGATAAATCAAAATGAAAAAATCGAGCCAAGCTTTTTAAAATGCCTGCCCTAATGAGTACAAAATAGTAAATTGATAATAAGTAATAACCATCCAAACAAAGCATTTCGTTATTTATTTGGCAAAAAACATATTTTGACCAATAAAGCAGATAGTACTAGAAAAAAAAAACAATTTCATTCAGAAAATAAGTAAGTAAGTAGTATTTGTGTGAGGGTATTCGTGTCATCTTCCATTTCCTCCGCGTTGCATTATCGACTCTACAAAACTTCACTTCATTTTTTTTTTCCGTTTTCAACTTTTAATCGAATCAATCAATTATGAGAACTCGAAGCGCCGAAAAGAGGTCTGCCGGAATAAATCAAACCCCGCCGGCCGAGCCGAAGCGTACGCCGCCATCTAGGGCTAAGCAAACTAGGAACGTTGGATCCAAAAGCTCACCTGCCTGTACTCATAAAGCTCTCTTTTTTATTTGTTTTATGTTATTTTATTGTTTTAGGGGAGGGATTATGTTAGCCTCGCAATAAAATGTGAAATTTTAGGGAAAAATTGATACTTGATTGATGTATATCTGAACTTGTTCTATGTTGAGTTCATTTTGCTTATTTGCCCCCTTTCTGCTGTTTGTTTTGGGATATCTATTGGTCTTTTTTTTTAATTGGGAGTTAGGGGAAGGGAAAATGGTGAGGGGATTACAAGGTGGGGGAATGGAACCCCTCACGGACAAGGTGAAGTTGAAAGCTCTAGTAGCTAACCAACTGAACTACTAAGATTCATCCTTTATTGTCCGTTCTATTGATTCAATAAGCAATTTTTTGTTGTGTGTGAGTGTGGGGTGCACAGATATAGAAAAGTTAATATAGCTTGCCTGTTGCAAGCTTCATTGCAATAAAATGTGAAATTTTAGGGAAAAATTGATACTTGATTGATGTATATCTGAAGTCGTTCTTTGTCGAGTCTGCGTGTTGTTTCATTTTTCTGATTTCCCCATTTCTGCTGTATCGTTATGCTTCAAAGGGAATGGTGGATTAGGTTTTGGGATATCCATAGGATTTTTGTTGGTCCTTTTCTTTAATTGCAGGTTAGGGGAAGGGGAAATGGGGACCAAGATTCCTCCTTTATTGGCCGTTCTATTACTTCAACAAACATTTTTTTGGGTGGTGTGTGGGTGGGGTGCACAGATATAGAAAAGTTAATAGCTTGCCTGTTGCCATCTTCATTGCAAAAGTTCAAAGATGATTTTGTTAGTTCCAAGTGTCAACCTTTTTTTCATTTATTTATCTTTAGATGGAGGTAATGGCTTGCTAAGATTACAATATATCAAATTCCAGTTTTTTGCCTTTTCGACTTTACAAACTGTACCTGATTGAACATTACAGTGGCTTAGAGGGTGTTTTGGTGAACTTATAGAATTGGTCAAACTAGCTTTCTAACTTATTTAAGCCTTTGGTATACACCCAAAGTGCTTATAAGCTAAAATCAACTAATGATTTTCCAGCTTGTAAGCAATTTTAGTTGACTGAATATTTTATCCCTATATCTTCTAACATTCTTAAAATAATTCTCTTTCACTCCATCATTCGTTCTTCCCCTTGTACAGATACCTTTTGATTTATGATTTTTGTTAATTACTTTTAAAAGACTTATTAGTCATTGTAACAGAAAAATTGCTTATCAACACTTTTTCCACGAAATACATCAATTGCTTATTATTAGTTTCAGTGCTTCTACCCGAACACATAACTTCTTGTTTATAACATTAGTTTCAGCACTTAATGCTTATCAGCTACTTCCAATCACCAAACCAAATGAGCTTTTAACCTCCTATATATGCTGATGAAAGCATGCAAACTATCTATTTAATTGTCTTTGGTGTGGGGGTTAGAGTCTGTTAGATACATGATTAGTTATCATGTTCTCTATTTACCCAAAGAATGTTATCATGTTCTCTATATTTTTTCATGCAGCTGAAGAAGCAAAGGCTTCAGATGCAGATGGAGCTGTTCAATCAACACAAGTAGCAAAATCCGCTTCAGGTAGGAAAACTACTCGAAGGGCTGTGAAGAAGGTGGTAAAGAAAAGTCCTGCTTCTTCTAAAACTACCTCGGATAAAACACTTATATCAGAAGATGCTGGAATGGCAATGCTCGAAGATCCTGTTGAAGAGAAGGATGCGAAGGACTCAAAGGAAGATCATGGCAATGAGAAAGATGCAGCCGGATCAACGGAATGTGTCGAGGAGGGAGATACAGAGGACCCGAAGGAAGATCATGTGAAGGAGGAAGATGCACAGGAATCTATCAAGGAGGGAGATACAGAGGACACAGAGGAAGTTGATGTCAAGGAGGAAGATGCAGAGGACCCAAAGGAAGATCCTGTCAAGGAGAAAGATCTACAGGATCCCAAGGAAGACGCTGCGAAGGAGAAGGGTGCAGAGGACCTTAAGGAAGATATTGTCAAGGAGAAAGTTGCGGAGGAATCAGAAGAAAATGCTATAAAGGAGAAAGATGCAGAGGAGTCAAAGGAAGATCTTGTCATGGGGGAAGCTGCAGAGGACTCAAAGGAACATCATGTGAAGGAAAAAGATGCAGAGGACTTAAAGGAAGATATTGGTGAGGAGGAAGATGCAGAGAACTCAAAAGAAAATGCTATAAAGGAGAAAGATGCTGAGTCAAAGGAAGATCTTGTCATGGGGGAAGCTGCAGAGGACTCAAAGGAATATCCTATGGAGGAGGAAGATGCAGAGGGTTCAAAGGAAGATGTTGCGAAGGAAAAAGATGGAGAGGAGTTGAAGGAAGATCTTGTCAGGGAAGCAGATGCAGAGGACTTGAAGGAATATCTTGTGAAGGAGAAAAACGCAGAGGACTCAAAGGAAAGTGCTGTCATGGAGGAAGATGCAGAGGACTCAAAGGAAGATCCTGCAAAGGAGGAAGATGCAGAGGACTTGAAGGAAAATCCTGTCATGGGGGAAGATGCAGAGGATTCAAAGGAAGATCCTGTTAAGGAGAAGGATGCAGAGGGCTTAAATGATGCAGGACCAACACCCATGTATGAGCCAAATAAAGAAATTGAAGAATCTTCAAATAATTTAGTGTCCACAGCTAAAGATGTTGGTGATTCCGTGGCGGAAGATCAAAATGGAAACAAGGAGGAACATGCAGGTGATGCACAGGGGGAACCAGCTCTAAATACTTTAATGTCTCTAGATGAAGTAACTGTTGTCTATGATGTGAGATTGTCAGAAAAAATTGGCCATGATGTGAGAACTTCAGAAAATCAGGGACCTGCTGTTACATATGTCAAATCTCAGGAGCCTATTATTGAGGATATGAAATCTTCAAACAGTCAGGAACTTATTACTACAGAACTTAAATCTCAGGAGGGTGAAGGATCTAATAAAGGAAAAGAAGGACTGGAGTTGAGGGGAGAAAATGACGATGGTTCAACTCCTACAGGGGATAATGTAAATGCACAGTGTGCAAAAGATAGAATGGAGGAAGATACAGATAGGAAGATGAAAGGAAAGGATATTTCTCTTGATGAAGCTGGTGAAGATAAAATAGAAGCTTTTGCTGATCAAGAAAATAGTGAAGAATTTGTGGAAGATGATGTGCCTGAGCACTGTGAAGAAGCCGAGACGTTGGAAGATGAGTGTGCTCAATTGAATGCTCTTGCAAAGGAACGAAAGAAGAGGAGGGAGCTGGAAGTATTTGTTGGTGGGTTAGACCGTGATGCTGTGGAGGAGGATCTGAAAAGGGTGTTCCAGCATGTGGGGGAGGTTATTGATGTTCGAATGCACAGAGAGCTGTCAACAAACAAGAATAAGGGATATGCCTTCGTGAAGTTTGCAACTAAGGAGCAAGTTAGCCGTGCTTTGGCTGAAATGAGAAATCCAGTTGTATGATTTTTTTCCAATTCATGTTTGAATACATTTGGAATTGCACTATTAGTCTAATTTATCCTTTTGACATCAGATACGGGGAAAGCGATGTGGAACTTCTCCAAGTGAGGACAATGACACCTTATTCTTAGGAAATATTTGCAACACATGGACAAAGGAAGCCGTAAGTGATATAACCAATCTCTGCTGAATCATGTTTCTGGGTAACTCGTTTAACTTAAACAGTGCAGGAATTTGATTCTGCAAGATTGTTAATATTCAATGTACACAAATGGGTTATTAAGTATCTCTAGTTAACTATGATATGTGGTTATGACAGGTGAGACAAAAGCTGAAAGATTATGGTGTAGAAAGTGTTGAAAATATTAATTTGGTGACCGATCCGAAACGTGAAGGTTTGAGTCGTGGTTTCGCGTTTCTCGAGTTCTCTTGTCACACTGATGCCATGACGGCATACAAAAGACTTCAAAGGCCTGATGTTGTTTTTGGTCACTCTGAGAGGACTGCCAAAATAGCTTTTGCTGAACCTTTACGCGATCCAGATCCAGAGGTAATGGCTCAAGTGAAGTCAGTATTTATTGATGGACTCCCTCCTTATTGGAATGAAGAACGCGTCCGTGAGAAATTCAAATGTTTTGGGGAGATCACAAGAATTACGCTAGCCAGGAATATATCAACAGCAAAGCGGAAGGATTTTGGATTTGTTGATTTCGACACACATGAAGCTGCTGTTTCTTGCGTTGAGGGCGTTAATAACACAGAGCTGGGTGATGGAAATTTGAAGGTATTCTTGACTTTTATGTTGTTTGTCATTGTTTTGCTGGCTGATGTCATACTTTATAGCTTCAGAATATACTGAATGCTTCCAGTTTGTGTATGTGGCTGAACTTCTATACATATAACCCTAATGGGTTTTCTTACTAACATATATTTTGCTCTTGAGTGGATGGTGGTCCTTGTAGAAGAGCTATAAGCTGATGTGGGACTGTTGCTATTCAGTTGTGTGTGTATTGGTTAAACATGCAAAAACCTTCCTCCTCACATAAGCGATGATTTTGATGTTATGTCTTTACTGGATTGGTGAATGCTCACAGTTTTGTTATGTTACTTAGGCAAAAGTGCGAGCCAGGCTTTCAAATCCCCAACCAAAAACTCAGGCTGTGAAAGGTGGAATATCTGGAGGGTTCCGAATTAGCCGTGGTCCCATGGGTAACTCTATCAAATTCTATATTTCTTTATAAGCTGCTCAAGAAATTTTCCTTTGTGCATGACCTAACTGCAATATGTACCTTACTTTTTTAGGAAGGGGCCTAGCGCGAGGAGGACATACTCTTGGTAGAGCTAATTTTCCGCGTGGTAGGGGCTTTCACCCTCGTGGACCTGGTCATGGTGGTAGAATGGGCTTCACTGAACATGAGTTTGGTAGCCCTTATCCTCCTTTCCGTGGACGGTCAAACTTTGGACGAGGTAATGAAAATAACTAACTTTGTTCATCTTCACTAAAAATGAAATTTGCAAACTTTATACCTCTTTCTCCTTCTCCTCTGTCTCTCTCTCCCATTTATGTTGACTGGTCTTTGGGCACACACTTTGCGCATGTACCACATATTAATTAGTACAGAATTAAATGAGTCACAGAAAGATTATTACACACTATATTTGAGTTATAAAATAAAATATCAAAGAAAAAAGTACAAGTTCCTGAAAGTAAGAAATGTTGATACTATTAAAGTATCTGAATAAAGGAAGAAACCTGCCCTGCAGATGTCCTCAAATGCCTATTATAATTTCCGGCTTTCCCCTGAATGTCTTATTGTAATTTATGACTCTGCCTCCAATTACCAAAGTTGTTGATTATCTTCTACTTTTTTTTTTGGGATTTATTAGCAGAATATACTTGATATGAAGAAATTAAATTATGAGGTTGTAGTGCCATTGCTTCTTTGGTGTCACACAATTCCTTATTATTGCAGCTTTTGGTGAGAGAGACTCTTATGCCTGGACTATACATATGAAAAAATAATTTGATAGCTAGTTTCGCTATCTCTAGATGTCTTCAATATTCAAATCACCATAATTTTATACATCCAACAACAACAGCATACCCAATATAATCCCACAAGTGACGCATAAATTAATTTACATTCAAATTACCATAATCTTACATTTTGTACTCTCGATCAAATGTATATTTATGAGTTAAAAATCTTATCTAAAAGTTTTCTAAAAGATCTAACAAGTCAAAGTTGAAATTTGAGATGATGTGATATGCTATTTTGTGAAATTTGAAGTTAACTTGGAAAAACATACAGGTATTGGATACATCCTCCAGAATAAATTCTCTAAACCTTAATTAATAAGCACTTGAATATTTCAAGACTAATTTCTTATTTACATTTTGTTATATTACATTTTTGTAAATGTTATAGAAGTAGTTTAATTGAAGGGCAAAAAGGTAACTCAACTTTATGTGGGCATTTTGGTCTTTCAACTTTTTACTTTTGTTTCCTACTTTTTTAATAATAATAATATGTTTAATGTATGTTACCTGCATAGACTAGATCAAATTCTATGTCTTCTGATGTGGTTGACTTTAAGATAATTGTAGATCTCAGTAACCTATCTGCTTTAGCTCTTCCCATCCATTTTCCAAGTACATCACACTTTCCCCTTTTCATGTCTCCTTCCTATTTTGACTTATATATTCCACAAAATAGATCTCAGTAACATATCTTACTAATTTAGCAGGTGGGAGGTGGAATTTCAGTGGTGCTCATCCAGTAACTAGTGAGGGTCCAATGTTTGTTGATAGAATGAGGCATGGAGATAGAGGTCACGCAGATGATGCCTTCTTTAGGAGACAACAATTTCCTATTGAAGGAAACAACCGGCCATCCATGGATAGGCACATTGAGGACCGTTTCGGTTATGATAATACTGACCATGGGTTAAAGAGGCCCTTTTCCATGACAGTAAGTTACATGAATTTTCTCTGTTGCTCCTTCCCCTGTTACCATCTTAGGTCAAAGAGCATTAGATGACTGACTGTAATAGATTACAATTGATCCTTCTACTCTGTAGGTCCCGAATCCGGATTACTTGGGGCCTAGCAGACGTCCTCGGTTTGATCATCCAGATTCTGCAAGTTCTCTTCAAGGGGATCGTTATAGAAGTATGGGGTTTATCTGCAGTTTTTTTATTAAGCTGCTTGTTTGTTAGATCAATTATTATTTATGTATTTACTCTCTTCTATGTTAGATAATGTTCCTCCCGGTGGTGATCAATACTCACGTGGTTATTATGGCTCTGATGTGAGTATGATGTTTCACTTTATCTTTCTTATTGTTATTCAACCCTAGTTGTGATATTTCTTTCTATGTAATCTTGCAGTATGGGAGAGGCCAACATCCATCTTTCTATGGAGGTGGTCAACCACATGGGCGTGGATATGGTCGTGGTTATTATTAGTCTTGATGAGCATTCGGTAATTTGGATAATCGGATGCTTTATTATTCTTTATTCATACTCATTTTACCTCATATTGTTAGTCTGATTGACTTTTCTGTTACAAAACTATTTCAGGTGTCTTCAAATGGTAGAATGTTCTTCTTGACGATGGAATGAGATTTTTGTGGTGCCGTATAAAAAGGAAAGAGAAGCCGTCTTTTAACTTCTTTTCCTATGCATTTAATGTTTATCTCTCTTTTTGTTTCCCCCCGCTGTAATGTTTCGCTTTCGGCTGTCCAAAGTTCCATCTTTCTTAGTTTAGATTGTGCCTGTTTTGGGGGCATCAATCCGGACATGGTATTATGTCTGTTAGATGGAGTTTGACTAGTAATGATCTCCTTATGCTCTAGATAGAAACAGTGTTATGGGGTAGTGGATATGACTATTAAGATAAGGCAACTTTCGTACAAGCGTTCATTTTTGCTGGAATAGTTATATGTGTTGAGATCTTCATTGTGAAAGATTTATTTTTGGGTGTCTTACTATATTTAGTAGTTAGTGGTATTCACATACATGGAGAGGCAAATTTGCAGAGTCTTTCAAAATAATGATATTGGGGATATTACCTCGATGGTATTTGTGGAGATTTTATATATAGGTTCAAATATTCAGCACTATTGTTAAGGGAAAGATCCTCCTAAGGTAGACTCTTGTAAAATTCATCATGGAGCAGTGGTAGTCATCGAGATATTTCAGCCTTTCAAGAGAAGAAGAATATCATTTGGTTTCAATTATGAACAGTATTTATGAATTGCAATGATGTATTGTCTTGGAAGGGATTTGCCTCATCATGGTGATGCATTATGAGTGACTTGTCTACTATCATGGCTTGTGGGATCACCTTTGGCTCAATGTATTCTCATGGTTGCTCTGTAACAGAAATATGATGTGGTTATAGGCCATTTTATACAACTGATGAATCTGGTGTATCTAGAGAGCCCCCTAAGCTTTTATATCATATGATCAGGTTTCTCCAAGTTGAATAAAGTATTAAGAATTTTACTTTTGAAGTGTCAACAAATGGAGCGCTTGGTTGGCTTAGTGTAGATTCTATTTTTTTTTTTTTTTTTTTTTGATGGTGGAAAAAGGGTGTATTACCATCAATATTAGGCACTGATGGTTTGGTTCTATAGAGTTTCTCTTGTACTTTTGGTAAATGGATGAATGTCCCTTCTGAAGCTTGAGATGGAAACTTCTAGCTCCCAAGATAAAGAATTTTGAACTATCCTTGGGCCTTTTCTTTTCAATGGTTGCAACAATTTATGTAGCCTTTAAGGACCGTTTGGTTTGGGTTCTAGGAGATATCAGATATGATCTCCACATAAAGATCACCATAAATTTATACAATTTATGGTTATAAATTGAGGAGATTTATCTCCATGTAGAGATCAACGTTAGTTAAATACAATGTTTGGTAGATCCTTTTTGTTTAACTCACAAATAATACCTGCATGAGTTTTGTGATAATCTATGTATTATTTAATGTTGGGTAGAATGTGGAATAAGGATGCACTTATTAGTAGTATAGGATTAAAAATGCTAAAATGACCCAACTAACCCTCATAATAGTAACATTTTTATTTTATTTTGTTCAAAAAGTAGACAAATATTTTAAGTCATACATTGTATACTAATGTGTAATATATCAAGCTAAGCATTCAACAAGTTTTGAAGACAAGTATATTCCGTACAAAAAGTTAAGTTGAATTATATTTTAAATTTTCAGTTTTGGTAGATGATACTAAAAATAATCTTAGGGCTTGTTTGGTTGGGGACAAGTTGTCCTAATCCCAGGATTATTATCCCATCCTCAATGTGGGATAAGAATAACACTACAATCTCGGGATAAGTTATCCTGCGATTTTATCCCAATCAAAATCGCAGGATAACTTATCTTGCGATAGTTTAGACTTCCTGTTGGCTCCAGTTACTGCATTATTTCATGGAAGTAAAGAGACTAAACTTACAGCTCCTCTATCATCTACGAGGAGCCTAAAACATCAAAAATTGAATCATGATATTCTACACATGTTCCTTTACACCAAAAATGCAAAAATACCACACACTTGTACTTTATCTTCTGGATATGACTTGATTTATCTAAAATCATCTTTTGTTCATTTCTTCCCTTATTGTCCACCAAATACAGGCTGGAATGACCTTTCATCTCTCCTTTGGGCTTGAGTTAGCACATTCTCTGTTCCCACTTGCTAGAACATCTACAATGTTCCTAGCAGGGCCTGCTTCAGTATGAAGCTACTCAGCCAAGGCTTTAGGCCCCCGACTTTTAGCAATTATAATTTTATAGTCATGTAGATTTTTTGTTTTAAAACTACTGAGTACTTTTAATATTCTTCCTTCTCATATTAATGTTGAGGTAGATCCAAAAAAAAAAAATCATTTAGGAATTTAAGATTAAAGTTGACATTTGTTTCCAATGATATCATTTACAATAAAGAAGATTTAAATATTGCTCAATCCTAAAAAAGAGAATCTAATAAATAGGAATAACTTAGTAAACTATACCCTATATTTATTATTTTGCTTAATGGACGCGAGGGACAGAGGGAGTAGAAAGGTAAGAAATATTTCAATTAGATATGAAGATCTTATCATTTTCCAAATGCGTATATTGCTTATAGAGTTCCTATAACAATTGTCTTGGCTGGAAAAAGTTCCTTGAAATTAAAATTGAAAAAACCGATCATAAAACAAATTTATTTATAATTTGCATCTCAAAAAGGTATAAAACTAAAATTTAAATAAAATAAATATATAAAATCTTTTTTTCTTGAGAATAAACTTAAGGCCTCATTTTAAAATTTTGCTTTAGGTCACGAATCATATTGAGCTGCCCCTGGTTCCTAGACATAGCCCAACTTATACCTGAAGCTGAGAAACATTCTCCATAACTGCAAGTCACTTAACAGTGCAAAAAGGGGAGATGCAGAGTAGTCTGTAACTCCTCTCAACAAAAACACACACACATATATAACAGAGAGGATATCCTCTCTTACTAAGGTTATCCTGGGTGAGGACAGCAACCAGGTGAAACATGCAACCTTGTAATGTATTTTCACCTTCCTTGTCAACTTCCATGCCCACTCTTCAATTTGAAAGTTGGAAGTATTGCACTCTTTCTAAGCAGATATGACAGTAAAATTACCTTGTCTCTCACCATCCCACCTTTAACTATTCTCAGCAGTAGAAAGATTCTTGAATTTTCCAAAACTTTTTAATAACTCTGTCAAAATCTTGATTTCCCTGTCATTAAGTAGTCTCCTGTAAATGAGGTTCAGCCCTAGGATGCTCCTAGATCAGCTACAGTTTCCCCCTGCTGTAAAGAAAGTACAAACATCTCTGGGGAACTCTGCTTCAGAGGTCCTTGGCCTAACCAATTGTTCTCCCAATATAATGTCTTCCTTCTGTTACCTATTCTGATTGAAGATTTTTCCTTGAGCACTGGCAAAAGATTTCTGATTGATTTCCAGACTGATCCTATATGAACCATTTAAGTCCATCTTCCTTCTCTCACATACTTGTGTAGAATTACCTCTATCCAGCTCCTCAGCTGCAAATTTCTACAACAAGCTATTATTTTGGGATTTAAGGTTCTTGATACCCAATGCCCCTTTCCTTGTGCTGCACAAGAGAATTCCATTTTACCTGATGAGACTTTTTCTTGTGACTGTTTCCTTCCCCGAAGAAGTTTCTTCTGTTAGAGTCTAATTTCTTGCTCACATTAACTGGGATAGGAAATAAGGACATCAAGTACGTAGGCATGACATCTGATACAGAGTTTATCGGAATTAGTTTACCCCCAGGGACAAATAATTACTCTTCCAAATAGATAATTTCTTCTCACATTTGCTTTTGGCTCCCAAAGGCATCCTTAGATTAGGCATGACATTTGATATAGAGTTTATCGGAATTAGTTTACCCCCAGGGACAAATAATTACTCTTCCAAATAGATAATTTCTTCTCACATTTGCTTTTGGCTCCCAAAGGCATCCTTAGATTAGGCATGACATTTGATACAGAGTTTATCGGAATAGTTTACCCACAGGGACAAATAATTACTCTTCCAAATAGATAATTTCTTCTCACATTTGCTTTTGGCTCCCAAAGGCATCCTTAGATACTCAGTAGGCAGGACACCAACTTTTCCTCCAATGATTCTGGCCAAAGAGTGTAACGGGATTACTCCTTCTACTGGATAAAGATAAATTTTGGTCCAGTTTATGTGTAAACTAGATATATTGCTTTGAGCAAGAATAAAAATGATCCTCAGCATTCTCACTTGGTCACAAATTTGCCTCACAGAACACCATTATGTCATCTGCATATTTTAGGTGTGAAATCTTCAAAGTACTATCCACCCCTGAACTCACCTTGAAGCCCCTGACCCAATTCCTCTCCTCAACTTTTCTAAGCATATGATGAAGTCCTTCCATAGCAACAATGAAAATAAAAGGGGACAGGATCTCCCTGTCTTAAACCCCTTTCTGAATGGAAGAAATCAGCTGGAGAGCCATTAACAAGAACTGAAAACCTTCCGGTGCTGATGCAGTATCTGATCCAGCCTATCCATTAGACACCAAAGTCCAATTGTCTCAAAGTATCCAACAGGAAATTTCAGTTGGGACGATAATAAGCTTCTCTATATCCAATTCGTGTAGTATAGGCTCCTCACTCATTGTTCTAGTATCCATCACCCTCATTAGTAATGAAAACTGCATCCAGGGACCAGGATTAGCCTACCTTTTATAAACGCCATCTGCTGATTATCTATCAACGTGTCTGTTACTTTCTTCAGCCTCTCATCAGTCAAGTTTGGAAATGATCTTGTAAATACAACCTATCAAACGAATAGGTCTGAGATCTCATAACTCTGATGCGCCCACTTTCTTTGGAATCAGAGCTACAAAGAAGGTTTCGGACAGAAAACCTATCAGGTCCCAACTTCTCCTACTTTTTCCAGTTTTAAGTTTGGGAGGTTCCTAGTCCCCCCCCCCGAAACCCCAAACTAGTTCTAATACCACCTTTTGCGACCAACTGCAGTTTTAATTAAGGCAGCGTTGGTCTTATTTTCCTTTTCAAATTTTATTCCACCATCTTCTCCTCAAACCAAACCTGTAGTTCACAAAATCTAAAAATCAAAGCTACCACCAAATCACCCTTATCTTCTCAAATCAGCCACCATCAAACCACCGCTAAAATTGGTCCACCAAATTACCTTTGCACAAAATCGGAATCATTGGACAGGGGTCCTTGCCGAAGAAATTGAACGGTCAAAAAGGAAGAAATAGAACAAGAAAATATAATAAAAGAGAAAGAAGGTGGTATGGATTAGCAGAACATGAAGAAAGAGAAAAAAGAAAAGGGAGGTGGTGGAAGTGGCATAGGATGCGGTAGGGAGAAAAAATGAAAAAAGAAACGAAAAGGGAAAGGAAAAAGAGCTAAAAAGATTAATGAAAGAAATGGTAAAACATTACTTTGGGGGGTGTCACGCCTCGAGCCTACACCCTGGACGTGGCCGGCACTCTGAGACCATTGCTGGCCCCAAGCGAATCCTTGGCCTGGCTTACTTAACTCAGCGGAAGACTTAAATCAACCAAATAAACTCATGTAATAGTTTAAATGATTACATCTTAGCCAAATTGGCAAACTTCTGTCTCAAACAAAGTATCTGCAAATGCATAGATGCGAGACTCATAACTACTGTCTGACTGTCTATGAAGCCTCTATAATACTGAGATGGATGTTGGGACAGATCCCACAACATCCTAATAATGAAAGACTAAAAACAAATAAAAGAGTCCTCCGAAATGCAAGGAGGCTCACCACTGACTCTGAGATAATTACTCAAAGCTTAGCCCAAAGGCTCTCTTGGGATCGATGTTCCCTTTTCTTGCTCAAATGTGTAAAAACATTTATAAACTCTTAGGGAATACTTAGTTCCCTTATAACTTTTAAGAAATGAACTCAACTCTTTACTCTTTGCTTAACTTGAAAACTCGAGTCTTAAAACGAAGTTAAAACATTGTTAAAGACTCTTGAAATCTTTAAGAAACTTTGCTTTGACTTGCTTCTTAACTTTTAGATTTGACTCTTAACTTCTTTGACTTTGATCTTAACTTTCCTTGAATTGGATTATGAATCCAAGGTTCATGATTTCATGTTTATGGATGATTTCATGATGTTTAGATGTATCTTAGAGTGTTGGAATCAACTAGAAAACATAGGTACATTGCTAGGGAACAAGTATGAAAAGGTGGGGAACGAATGGGGAAAATTGACGTCCCTGGCGCTCTGAGAGGCGTGGGGCGCCAAGCCCCAAACTTCAGAGAACATGTTGGGGCGCGCTAGCTGGCGCGGCGCCGCAAGGCCAAAACTTCATACACTGCTTTGGGGCGCGCTGGCTGGAGCGGCGCCCCACCCCTTTTACCCAGAAAATTCCGACTTTTTTCCTTCGTTTTTTATCTCTAAACCATCCAATATTCCCTAGTTCTTTCCCCAAACACTTAGGGTGATTAGTACTCTCAACTTACAACAAATCTAACTCGAAAATCCACCCGGAAACACGAATCAAATCAATAAGAAACTTCAACAACACAACCAATCAAGTACTTAACGATGTCCTTCAAGAACTTCACTTTTTAACATGTAAACAACCCAAAATCGCTGAATTGAAACAAGTTGGTGTGTGGGTGAACTAACCCATCACTAAAAGATCTCACATGCCTTGTAGGGATCACCCCCGACGAATTCCACTTGAACCGCTTGGATGATCTTGGCGAATTCTTGACTTTTTCTCCCGTTCTTTCTTCCTTTCTCTCTTCTCCAAGCCCTAAGCGTATTCTAATTTTTCAAAATTGAATTAAGTTCTGTTTTTACCCCAATAAACCCCTAAAAATGAATTAGGAAATTAATTAGAGAAAAGACTAGTTTGCCCTTCCTTAAATCCGAATTTGGACTTTCCTCAATCCAACATTCCAACTTCCGAAAGGCATAACTCACTCATATAATATCGAAATCACGCAAACTCGGCGGCGTTTTTAAGATCTTCCCAATGGCTTTCCAACCATATCAAGAACTACTCATAACTCATCCTGAGCTAGGAGTTATGGTCGTTTGAAAATAACTAAAACTCACATTTCTAACTTAGACAAATTTTCCAGATTTTTCTTATTCTTTCCAAAAATAAGTATTTTCAGATTTTAAACTCTTCTAGTCGTTTCTAGGTGCGAAATGTTACATGGGTCTTCTCCCGCGCGCTCCTATTTTCATGCAAACACTGCAAGTGCTAGGTGTCGAAGTAGTCGGGCTACTAAGCTGAAAGTGTGTAATTGAAATTGAGGGACACGTTTGAGGGGACCTTGTGTATCTTTTTTTTTTTTTTTTTGGGTTGCTTTGTGGTGGGAGTTTATAAATCTAGGTTACAAGATCAACATTTGTTAGGAAAATTTGGTTCATGATGTGAGCCTTTTGAGTTTTTGGTGCTGCTCTCTGTGTTCCTCCAGTCTTTTTTTTTTTAATTTTATAAATATGAAGGTTTCCAATTCGAGATCCATTCTGCTGCTGTTGTATACACATCATGGTTGGTTCTTTAGTCCAGTAAAGCCAAGATTTAGTGCATCTCTATTGTGGACGAGAAATTTTAGAGTATATGTTTTCTGCAATGATATTAATTACTTCACTCTGTTAAAGTTGGTCAGTTACTCTGTTAAAGTTGGTCAGTTTGCATATATCATCTTTTAAAGTTCATGTTTGTTTCGGATTGTAATGGGAGTAGATTTTTAGTTGGTGTCTGTCTCGTTAACATGATTTAGTTTCAGATGATATTGATTAGATATTGACTATGAGTTAGTTGAGGGTTAGCGGAGGTGGTTTGGATTGAGATTTTTGGGCTGTGATGGTCCAGTTTTGTTCTTACATCTCTTTTTCGGGTCTTAAAGTTAGGTGAGATTGCGTTCATCGTTTCCATGAAATTACAGGTGATGCAATTCAATCGAGTGGTCCAGTCTCGCAACTTCTATTTACTCTCTTTTTGGTTGATGCATATGTAGGATATTTAATTAGAATAAAGCAATAACTGAGGTTTGTTATTGATTGTAAGTAATTCTTTTCTGCATTATTGTAATTCTAACTATATGTGGATTCAGTTTTAGTAGAATGCTAAAGTTAGTGAAGAAACTGTAGAAATCCCATTCAGCTTGTTAAATATGTGTTCTTGATTGCGTCATTATTGTGTGTTTTTTTAGGCAAGAGATTAAAATGTCCGAACTAGACATTTATGAAAGCATGTGTAGATTAGGCTTGTGGAATTGGCTTGTTTTGCCTTGCTGCCATTCTCAGATAGCTGATTAGTGCAACTGTGTGTATTTAAAAGATGCCATGGTAACTGGGGAAAGTGTTAATGCTGATTAGTGCAAATGCGTTTCTTTAAAAAGATGACATGGTAACTGGGGAAAGCATTAACGTAAAGCCACAAGGGAATACTAAGTGGTTGATGCTTAGGAGCAGTGTTATAAAGACTAGCGACGCACTGGGTGCAAGTCTAATGAAATCATTATCCTTTCTATCATCGTTCTCCACACCTACTAATCCTTTTGAGATACTTTTTAAATGAAATTAACATCCGTTTTATTATTGTGCAAGTCTAGAACACACTCTTTTACCTCTGAGGGGACTTTATGGATTTATGCTTTTCATCTATGTGCTGGAGCCTATTTGGTGCGCTACACCCTGCTTCGGGACTCAAAACACTGCAGATGACGGAAGACGAGTGGGTTGAGGGGTTGGAGTAACACATTCAGTTTGAGCTTATTTGCTCTAATCTTTGGTGTAAAGGATTATTCAGCACTTGTGTTTGTGGGCTGTACTGGTTATCAGCAGAGGGAAAAGAAGCAAGTTCGATTTTATCGTCATTAAGAATAGAAAAAAGAATAAAAACCTGGTGTTGAAGTTGAAATGATGATTTAACTTCTGCCAAGTGAAGAAACAAAAATGAATGTAAACAGTTGCAGAATCCCATCTACTAAACAACCTGTTTTCCAACAAGTAATAATATATTCTTATACAAATATACACAATCTGGTAAAAACATACAATTGGCAAATCAATATATATATATATATATTTTATAAAATATAGACAATATAGCAAAAACATACCATTAGCATTAAAAAATACAATTGTATTGCATGTATGTATTTTGTACATTGGACGTATAAATAACACACGCTCGACAAAATACCAACATGCAAAAGTTGAGAAATCGATTAGAAAATCTAAAAATGAGTTTTTGCAACATGTTGCCAAAATCATGATTTCCATTTATTATTGTAAAGAACATACATTTACAGGAAACGACATAGGTACTCAAAGGCAATAACCAAAGTATTCTTTTGAGGGCAATCTAGGATTATATATATTTTACCTGCACTTGATAAGGGAGAAAAACGATTTGATCATCTTGAAGGTAATGGCAAATAGAGGGAGCACCAGGCTTAGCATTAAGCACTACAAAAGGTAATCCTTTTGGATTCCAAAGAGATGTATCTTTGTGGCATATTGATATTGCTTTAACCTTTGTTCCATCAACAGCAATCATCGATACCATATATGTCTTTGTACCTCCTCCACCATGACAAAAATGCACTGCATACGCGTAGTTAAGTTTGTGGCATATCATGTTAAGTCCATCAGCCATGAGTTCGACTTCTTTAATGGTGTATTTTTGCACCATTTGATTTTCCCCTTGAACCTCTGTTGCAACAACCTTAACATTGTTTGTTCCAAGCATGAATATCCCAAAATCTACCATAGACTCTAAAGAAGTTGCACACTTTCTTTTCTCTCCTTTCATCGCAGGTTCTTCACATACTTTGACTGTTTCCTCAATTGTTTTAGCATCTTTTGAGTTGTTATTTATTGAGAAATAGTTTAGAATTTGTGGGATTTTTTTCGATGAGAAGGGAATGGATTCCACAAATTGTCGAGGCCAAAATGGTGCTCTGTTTTTGTTCTTTAGAGAGGGAAAGTTGATGACTTTCCCTTTCACTAATTCTTTTTCGAAGAAGTAAGGTTTGTAAAGGAAATTATCTTGATGATCGCTTTGGGTAGGGGTCTCATTTTTTATCTCGTGAATCTCATCCTCGGTAGCAGCATGGAAAATCCAGGCTCCATGTTGGTGTAAACCATAGTATACTTTCTTCTTTGTGTCAAGAATGCCATCATCTGTAGTAACATATAAATAACAATCAATTTTTTCAAATAGTTGAATAAGTGTCTTCATGAAAAGAAAAGTTGGATAGTTAACAAAATATGGGCAGTCATCTAGCCAAAAAATTAATACTTGTACGGCTCATATGTGTAGTTAAATTCATCTGTTTCAAATTGGACAAATGGTGTGTTCGATACGGAGGATCATGTTTGGTTGGTCAAAATTTTTAGAGAACATTTTTTTTTAGGAAAATAAGTTTTTTAAAAATAAGAAAGACGACTTTCCTATTGGACAATGGAGGAGCTACATGGAACAAATGGTAATCAGTTGACGACCCTTCACCGGAAAATTATATTTTATAAAAAGAAAATTATACTATACATATCAAGTCATGAAAATCCTTGATAAAATTTCTGATTTCGCTATTGCTAGTGAAAGTATGAAAAACAAGTTTCACAAGTGATATTCTACACATAGATTACGTTTTCTCCATCCTCCATTACACCTCATCGCCCGTAGCGCCCCACCTCCCACAATATTTTTTTAGATTATATATGTAATATTTTTTTGCCAAAAAACAGTAAGAAATTCAATTATTTTCTAAAAACATCTTCCTTTATTAGGAACATACCCTACTCTATAATATCTGATGAATAAATTTCTACATGAAATTGCATAGGATTTAGATGCATGCATATAATCTGAAATATTTATGGAGCTTTTATCCATACTGATAGTACATAGCTAATTAACCCCAATTGTAGAAATATAATTATGCATTAAGACATATATGTGAAACATGTAATAATAAAATTAATACTTAGTTAATTTGATGTATAATCGCTGTAACTTTTTCACTATAATATAAAACCATAAACTTCTTTTTGTCGGAGTATGTGAACTTCATTCCTAATTTATTTTAGTCAGACAAAAACTAATCATGATTTTACTATTACAGAGGACAAAATTAAATAACAATTTTGCGATCTTATAATATATCTGACATTAACTCTATAAAACACTATCCATCTAAACGAATTACAACTAACCTGCTTGGGGAAGTAAATCTTTGATCACTTTGGGAATTTGAGCTTTAGGCAATTTTATTTTCCAATAAACCTCCGGAGATATAGCTGCATGAGTACTTGCTATAAAAGTAAGCTGCATGTATATAACAATAAACAATTTTTCTATTAGCATCTCCCCTGATTAAGTCAACTATAAGGCGGATTCGGATATGATTTCAAATTATGATTTGGAATCAGTCATTTAAAAATGAAATTGAATTTTTTTTTGAATGTGTAATTTAAATTTTTTAAATTGATTTTTTTTTTTTCATAAACATAAAAATCTCAAAATTTGTAATGATTATCAAGAACTTTCTCAATTCTTATCAATTTTACCAAATGAGCAAAACATATATAATTCATAAGCAAGACATTTGAACATCCTGAAATGCCGCATTAATAAATCACATGTCTCCATATTTTAATTAAGAAATATTTGCTATTACATGTTACTACAAACTTTTAAATACACATAATTATGTAAGGATCTACTGATCCAATAAATCAACAACAGTAGTAAAGTTATTTGTTTATACATTACTTCCACCTGACACGTACAATTTATTTAGGTCAAACATAAACAATATTTCTTTTGTAAAATTTAAAATGATTGATTTTCTTTTTATCAAATATAAATTTATAGATTAAATTTTACATTTAATAAATTGAAATCACAACTTGAAATGTAAATTACTACTAAAATATTAATTTAGGATTTCAAAATCATAAAAATACCACTCACCAACAAAATGGTAGAGTAGAGTAGCTGCAACTTCATTGATTTTTTTTTTTTGTTATAATAAATTGTGAATAGATTAAAAAAACTCAAAAAGAAAAACCTTGGATGAACAAGAATAGAAACTATCCTATATTTATAGGCATAGAATACTACTATTAAATATGTGTGCCTCTCTTAATTAATTATTAGAACAATTAATGAATTTCTATCAACAATGGTCATAAAAATATATGTATATTTTGTACGTTGAAACCTCTATAGTGTGATGAATTTGAATTCCTCTAGAACTATTGACCATATAAATAAACGTGGGAGGTCCATGATCAGTTAATAATATTTTACTCGTCTATTTTTTTTATTTATCTATTATATTAAAAATAATTATTTAATTTAATTTTTAAAAAAATGTACCACGTCAAATATAAATATAAGAAATTAATTTTGTTTTTAATAAAAATTCTGACTTAGCCGTTAACGGTGGAGGATCTTTATCAAACAAATATATTGTCTTAAATTTTTCGGCTTGAGTTGAAATTTGCTATTAATAAAATGGCTGCATAATTATGGTTTGAATGACAAATTGGAATATCCCTATAGTGACATTAATAAGTTTAATTATCAACTATGAACTACTTCATAGTATATTACAAATTTGTATTTCTCAACTTTCATATTGCCTACAGTCAAGCGTCGTATGCGGAATATGTAAGCGTCGAATTTCTACGATTAATTCAGACTAATTTAGATAAGTTTCTAAATATAATTCGAGTTACATGAAATTCACTTTAATATAATAAAATTATGAGAAATATATTGATATAAGTTGGAGTAATAAATTATAATTCTTCTAATGATATATTCTTTTAGTCCTTTTTGAGTTGTCATATTGCGCTTTTGAGAATCCATTTGATTAATTTTCAAAGCTAAATTAAATTACATTAATTTGATATTTTAAAATAAAGTGAAAAAGAGTCATATTTGTTTTTGTACTCTTAGAAAAAGGTTATACTTATGCTTCGTCATATTTTTTTTGATATATTTGCCCTTGTCAACCGACTTTGAACACATATTTCTCTTTGGGTATTATGTTTGCCCTTGGGCACATTTTGCCCGTGACATCATACTGATGTTTTAGGATGAGTTTGGGGGAAAAGTTCAAGATTGTTAGGAATTTGGGTAGGTCAGATTTTATTAAGTAAACTATTAAATAGAAAGCAATTTTTTAATTATAATAAAAATATATCCATACGTAAGCGCCACGTAAACATTAAATAAAAGTGGTGACATGATACTTAACTGTCCAAGGGCAAATATGTGCCTAAAATTAGATAGCAAAGGCAAATATATCAAAAAGTATGACAAATGGTAAATATAACCCTTTTCTAAATTTCCGTCTTCTAAAATAGGGAGGCCTCCAAAATCGATGGAGAGATTTTTTCATTGGCTAATTTTAACATACAAAAATATAAACTTAAACTAAAATTTCAGTCTTTTAAAGTGGGAAGAGGCCTAAAAAAATACAATCATTTCAACAAACCAATAACATACTTCCGCGAAAGCTTCATTCAATATAACTAAATCAACAACCCATATCCTTTAATTAGCTATCAAGCTATCTATTTACTAATTTAAAATCTGTAAACATTAACACAAGCAAATGG
Organism: Solanum commersonii; assembly: GCA_029007595.1. Taxonomy (NCBI): domain Eukaryota; kingdom Viridiplantae; phylum Streptophyta; class Magnoliopsida; order Solanales; family Solanaceae; genus Solanum; species Solanum commersonii. The sequence goes on from JAJTWQ010000051.1 coordinate 2,856,170, forward strand.
TAAAATAACAATGAACAATTAAATAATTAAAAAAACTAATTAACAACAAATTTCATGTGACTAAAGTATAATATTAGTATCTATTAAATTAATAATCTACGCACAGATCACTACACTGTAAATAAAAGTAATAAACTACTTAAGTTACTCATTAATATCATATGGTTCACAAACAAACAAAATAATAGAAATAACCAAAACAGTAGCCAAACATAAAAGCTAACAGTGAAAAATAATGAAAAGGCAAACCAAAAAATAGAGAAATAATAGTCCACCAGAGATGTCATTAAGCGGTGCTCACTAAATTTGTTTTAAAAAAAATAAAATAATAATAATAATAATATCAAAGAAAACAATATGATAAACACATAATAAGCATATTAAGCACACATGTATGTATGAAGAAACGGGAATAAACAAAGAGGAGAAGTGAGCATGGTCACCGCAAAATGATGTGTTTGGGTGTGTTGTTTTGGATGGTTGGAAGTTGGAAAAAATGATGGAAAATGATGGTGTCGGAGAGCTGCTGGTAGCAGCAAATGAGGAAGAGAAGAGATAAGGGGAAAATGGGGGTCTTTGGGTGGCTACTTCAGTTTGCTGGTTTGGGAGTTGAATCCGGTGGGGTTTTGCCGAAAAAAAAGGAGAAAATGAATAAGGGTTTTGGGTTGCCGGAGTTTGACCGGAATCCGGGCTGGTGGTAGCCGAAAAATGAATACTGAACTGAAATTTTACAACCCTATTCTAAAAATTAAATTCACCACCTCCTATTTTTTAACCTAACCAAAACCTATATAGGAAATAATTGTTAAATGGGATCAATTTTTGGGCTTGTGATTGTGGCCCAAAATTATCGATCAAGCAAAATATTTGTATTTGAATGAATTTTTAGATTATGCAAAATATCAATATTAACAAATGTAACAAATAAAATGAATTAAAATAAATATAATGAACGTAACTAATGACATGTAAAAATGCAATTTTAAAATTAACTGATAAAAAACCCTAAATTTTGATAAATAGGGATAGTTATCGATAAACTTATTTAAAATTATAAAAAAATATTTTGAGCCATTAGATAAATAAAACTTAAAAGTTACAAATTTTAAAAATGTTAAGCCAAAATTGGGTGTCAATTGTTGTCCCTTTCGTTAGATATGATTGATGAAAGAAATCATGCACAACGAAAATTGACAAACCCGATTTTGGCCGAACACATCACCTTTATATAAAAATGTGGTTGGAATGTGGTGGAAGTCGATCCCGGACTTGCCTCCAAAGTTTCCACGTTGTGTTGCGTCCTTGTTGAAGTAGTCCGCACATGTGGCTCAACTGAGAATGTATCCTCTTGGATGTTCTCGAAAAAACAAAGATAAAACTCATCAGTAGAGACAAAATTGTAGGAAAAAAGGTAGCATCTCATACGATACGACAAATGAAGATGATCCATTGGTAGGATAAAAATGCATGTATGTCCATCGGTAGGACGATTGAAAAAAGATGAACCATCGGTAGGACGAATGAAAAAAGATGATCCATCGGTAGGATTTGGAATGTATGTCCATCGATATGACGAATGAAAAAAGATGATCCTTCGATAGGATTTTGAATGTATGTCCATCGGTAGGATTTGGAATGTATGTCCATCGGTAGGACGAATGAAAAAAGATGATCCTTCGGTAGAATTTTGAATGTATGTCCATCGATAGGACGAATGAAAAAAGATGATCCATCGGTAGGATTAGGAATGTATGTCCATCGATAGGACGAATAAAAAGTATTTCAACGCAAGTCTCCTCCGACTTGAACGTGGAATAGATAGGGCGCACATCATTCACCTCTGAATAGATGCGACTTAAATGCAAATATCTTTCAACGCAAGTTTTCACCGACTTGAACGTTGAACAGATAGGGTGCACATCTTTCACCTCCGAATAGACGCGACTTAAATGCAAATATCTTTCAACGCAAGTTTTCATCGACTTGAATGTTGAACAGATATGGTGCGCATCCTTCACCTCCGAATAGATGCGACTTAAATGCAATGGCCTTCTCGGCGAATGAAAAGGCAATGATCCTCTTGGGAAATTAAAAATGCAATGGCCCTCTTGGCAAATGAAAAATGCAATGGCACTCTTGGCAAATGAAAAATGAAATGGCCCTCTCGGCAAATGAAAAATGCAATGGCCCTCTCGATAAATGAAAAATGTAATATCCCTCTCGGCAAATGAAAAATGCAATGAAAAATGACCCAATGATTTTCCACTGTAACGAGGTGGATGGCTCGATGATTATTCAACTGTAACGGGGTGGATGGCTCGATGAATGTCTTGAAAGTGTCATCGCATTAATGCTTTCACCTGTTCCTGTACTTGAAAATGAACAATTAGTAGACACAATGTCGCCTTAGCTAGTGACTTAGTCAAGAAACCTTGAGAAAAAATTCTTTAAAAGAGAATGGGTACAAAATGCCTAATCAGTTTGACACATGTGAGCAATCAACATTTACTCTTCACCATTTTATGTTTATAGCGACTCATGTCTTATTGGGGATTTGTACTAGGAGCTGCTGGCTCACCATGACAATGCTAGAGATTTTCAAGTTGACTTTGAACTTCAAGCGATGATGGATCATTTGAAGTTGACTATCAAGCTTCTGACAGTACTTGTTGGAATTTTTGAGGCCTTCCTCAAAAATTTTGTCCTAGTTAGAACTTTTGGCAAATCTCAAAATGATCTCCAATATTGATTTGCTGGAGATATCACCTTTATTGTGAATTTTTGAGATATTCTCAAAAGTTCTATCCTAGTTTTTATTACAAGGTGAAAAGAAAATCACACTGGGTATATGATCGAGCTATCGTGGCGCCTACATATCCTGTTGAGCCAGGAATCAGGTCAAATGTAGTTCCAATCCTGTAGGTGATGAATACTGCAAAGAATCTGAGACAAGATCATAGGTAGAAAATGCACAATATGAACAAGATGAAATAGGAAAATAATATTCCCCGCAATATTCAAAGCCTAAAGACAAGATATATCACATTTTTGAGACGGACAATCCAATGAAGTAAAATAGGCGTCTCACACTAACAGGATTAACATAATGACACTTGTTACAATGAACAACCCAAAAAGAAAAGACAAAATCTTTTTTTTTTAGATTATATATATAATATTTTTTTGCCAAAAAACAGTAAGAAATTCAATTATTTTCTAAAACCATCTTCCTTTATTAGGAACATACCCTACTCTATAATATCTGATGAATAAATTTCTACATGAAATTGCATTGGATTTAGATGCATGCATATAATCTGAAATATTTATGGAACTTTTATCCATACTGATAGTACATAGCTAATTAACCCCAATTGTAGAAATATAATTATGCATTAAGACATATATGTGAAACATGTAATAATAAAATTAATACTTAGTTAATTTGATGTATAATCGCTGTAACTTTTTCACTATAATATAAAGTCATAAACTTCTTTTTGTCAGAGTATGTGTACTTCATTCCTAATTTATTTTAGTTAGACAAAAACTAATCATGATTTTACTATTACAGAGGACAAAATTAAATAACAATTTTGCGATCTTATAATATATCTGACATTAACTCTATAAAACAATATCCATCGAAACGAATTACAACTAACCTGCTTGGGGAAGTAAATCTTTGATCACTTTGGGAATTTGAGCTTTAGGCAATTTTATTTTCCAATAAACCTCCGGAGATATAGCTGCATGAGTACTTGCTATAAAAGTAAGCTGCATGTATATAACAATAAACAATTTTTCTATTAGCATCTCCCCTGATTAAGTCAACTATAAGGCGGATTCGGATATGATTTCAAATTATGATTTGGAATCAGTCATTTAAAAATGAAATTGAATTTTTTTTTGAATGTGTAATTTAAATTTTTTAAATTGATTTTTTTTTTTCATAAACATAAAAATCTCAAAATTTATAATGATTATCAAGAACTTTCTCAATTCTTATCAATTTTACCAAATGAGCAAAACATATATAATTCATAAGCAAGACATTTGAACATCCTGAAATGCCGCATTAATAAATCACATGTCTCCATATTTTAATTAAGAAATATTTGCTATTACATGTTACTACAAACTTTTAAATACACATAATTATGTAAGGATCTACTGATCCAATAAATCAACAACAGTAGTAAAGTTATTTGTTTATACATTACTTCCACCTGACACGTACAATTTATTTAGGTCAAACATAAATAATATTTCTTTTGTAAAATTTAAAATGATTGATTTTCTTTTTATCAAATATAAATTTATAGATTAAATTTTACATTTAATAAATTGAAATCACAACTTGAAATGTAAATTACTACTAAAATATTAATTTAGGATTTCAAAATCATAAAAATACCACTCACCAACAAAATGGTAGAGTAGAATAGCTGCAACTTCATTGATTTTTTTTTTGTTATAATAAATTGTGAATAGATTAAAAAAACTCAAAAAGAAAAACCTTGGATGAACAAGAATAGAAACTATCCTATATTTATAGGCATAGAATACTACTATTAAATATTTGTGCCCCTCTTAATTAATTATTAGAACAATTAATGAATTTCTATCAACAATGATCATAAAAATATATGTATATTTTGTACGTTGAAACCTCTATGGGGTGATGAATTTGAATTCCTCTAGAACTATTGACCATATAAATAAACGTGGGAGGTCCATGATCTGTTAATAATATTTTACTCGTCTATTTTTTTATTTATCTATTATATTAAAAATAATTATTTAATTTTATTTTAAAAAAAAATGTACCACGTCAAATATAAATATAAGAAATTAATTTTGTTTTTAATAAAAATTCTGACTCAACCGTTAACGGTGGACTGTCTTTATCAAACAAATATATTGTCTCTTAAATTTTTCGGCTTGAGTTGAAATTTGCTATTAATAAAATGGCTGCATAATTAAGGTTTGAATGACAAATTGGGATATCCCTATAGTGACATTAATAAGTTTAATTATCAACTATGAACTACTTCATAGTACATTACAAATTTGTATTTCTCAACATTCATATTGGCTACAGTCAAGCGTCGTATGCGGAATGTGTAAGCGTCGAATTTCTACGATTAATTCGGACTAATTTAGATAAGTTTCTAAATATAATTCCAGTTACACGAAATTCACTTTAATATAATAAAATGATGAGAAATATATTGATATAAGTTGGAGTAATAAATTATAATTCTTCTAATGATATATTCTTTTAGTCCTTTTTGAGTTGTCATATTGCGCTTTTGAGAATCCGTTTGATTAATTTTCAAAGCTAAATTAAATTACATTAATTTGATATTTTAAAATAAAGTGAAAAAGAGTCATATTTGTTTTTGTACTCTTAGAAAAAGGTTATACTTATGCTTCGTCATATTTTTTTTGATATATTTGCCCTTGTCAACCGACTTTGAACACATATTTCTCTTTGGGTATTATGTTTGCCCTTGGGCACATTTTGCCCGTGACATCATACTGATGTTTTAGGATGAGTTTGGGGGAAAAGTTCAAGATTGTTAGGAATTTGGGTAGGTCAGATTTTATTAAGTAAACTATTAAATAGAAAGTAATTTTTTAATTATAATAAAAATATATCCATACGTAAGCGCCACGTAAACATTAAATAAAAGTGGTGACATGATACTTAACTGTCCAAGGACAAATAATGTGCCCAAAATTAGATAGCAAGGGCAAATATATCAAAAAGTATGACGAATGGTAAATATAACCCTTTTCTAAGAGTGTAAGGACGAATATGACCCTTTTCCGAAAATAATAATAATTAGATATTTAAAATCTATATGAAAAGTATTATAAGTTGCAATTTTTTTCATATTAATATGATAAAGAAATACATTTTAAAATATTAATCAAAGTTTATATCATTTTACTCTAATTTTTTTTTATGAGAACTAAAAAGGAACGGTGGGAATAAGCGTTTAAATTAATTGAATGGACTAATATTATTGCATTGCTTCGAATCATTAATTAGTAATAATTGAGAAATAATTATGTGAGCAATTATTCAATAATGATTAACTAATCATTGAAGTCATTATGGGAACCAAGGATTAATTAGCAAAGTGAGAAAACAATGGCAACTACTAGGGGTGTTCACGGGTCGGTTTGGATCGGTTATTGGTCAAAACCAAAACCAAAACCAAACCAACTTAATTGGTTTTAAAAAGTATCAAAACCAAACCAAACCAAATATAATATACATTTGTCGGTTTGGTGGTTATCGGTTTCGGTTTGGTTTGGTTCGGTTATTAACCATACACAAAAATAAAAGAAACAATTCATTAAAAATGTGAAAAAAGTGACAACAATCCATTCAAAATGAAAAATAGTTAGTATGCCTTAAGTTACTGAACTTTCGACTACTAAATTTACTATCAATAAAACTTTAAAATTCACTATATTGACCTAGAAAGAAGAGACAATAACATTTTCAGTCCCACAAAGAATTGACCTAGACACTCATATACATGAAATCAATAAGATAAATGTTTTATCTTGGACATTTTTGCTTTCAATAACTAAATTATAAAGAAATTTTAATGAAAATATGTATAAAATCTTTAAAATTGATTATAAAAACAATATATTAAGTATGTATATTAATAAAATATATGTATATAATTTATTGGTTCGATTCAGTTATTTCTTCGATTTTTTCGAATAAAATCATAACCAAACCAAATACTGTCGGTTTTCAAAAGTCTAAAACCAAACCAAACCCAAATAAAATTGGTTTTATTTTATCGGTTTAGTTCGATTTTTCGGTTTGGATTGATTTTTATCCAAACCGTGAACACCTCTAGAAACAACAATAGTGTTTGAGCATAGATTTTTAAGGAAAAATTCTTTTGGCTATAATTTGGTCAGAATGATAAAAAGACATGTTTACATTATAAATTAATTTATTTTTGGACATTTTTGCCCTTTAACTTAAATATTGAATATATTCTTCAATTATGTTTCCAAGACATTGAAAATGATTAATGAGATTAATTATTGATGATTTCATAATTAAACATGAGAAAAGAACCACAAAATTCATCAAAGAAAACATAAATCTCACCCACTCCTTACTTGAAATTTTCAAGATTTAAAAAATAAAAATAAATATATGTCAGTAGTAGTAAAAAAATATATATCTTTTTCAATTTCTAAATCTCCTCCTTTCTACTTATTCTTTTTTGTTTATTTATTTTTCATTTCTTATTTCTTAATGATAAAAATAAAATAAAAAGTACAAAAGAGGAGTAAAGTGTAGGCCATCTGTTTTACTTTATAATTTCTAAACGTGAAAGGATAAATTATATCTAAATTTCAATATTAAAAATTTATATCGATAATACTCAAATTAAAAATATGAAATTCACCAAGTTGACAAACCAACTACTCTTAATTAAAGTTTATATCATTTTACTCTAAATTTTTTATGAGAACTAAGAAGGACCTGTGGGAATAATCGTTTAAATTAGTTGAATGAACTAATATTATTGCATTGCTTCGAATCATTAATTAGTAATAATTGAGAAATAATTATGTGAGTAATTATTCAATAATGATTAACTAATCATTGAAGTCATTATGAGAACCAAGGATTAATTAGCAAAGTGAGAATAAAACAATGGGAACAAGTGATAACAATAGTGTTTGAGCATAGATTTTTAAGGAAAAATTCTTTTGGCCATAATTTGGCCAGAATGGTAAACAGACATGTTTACATTATAAATTAGTTTATTTTTGGACATTTTTGCCCTTTAATTTAAATATTGAATATATTCTTCAATTATGTTTTCAAGACATTGAAAATGATTAATGAGATTAATTATTGATAATTTCATAATTAAACATGAGAAAGGAACCACAAAATTCATCAAAGAAAACATAAATCTCATCCACTCTAAATTAAAAAAAATAAAATTAAATATATGACAGTAGTAAAAAAATATTAAAAAAAATATATATCCTTTTCAATTTCTAAATTTCCTCCTTTCTACTTATTCTTTTAATTTGTTTATTTATTTTTCATTTCTTATTTCTTAATGATAAAAATAAAAATAGAAAGTACAAAAGAGGATTAAAGTGTAGGAGGCTATCTATTTTACTTTATAATTTCTAAACGTGAAAAGATAAAATTATATCTAAATTTCAATATTAAAAATTTATATCGATAATACTCAAATTAAAAATATGAAATTCACCAAGTTGACAAACCAATTACTCTTATTTATTTAAAGAAGTTATTGTTATGCATGATTTTTTTAGAAAAAAGTTAAATGATAAAAATATATTTTATCCGATTATACTTTGACTGTATGTGAGTGAAATATGAAGAAAACTAAAATTACCATCATGTTTCCTCCATTATGTGATTAACGTATATGAATCACATCATACACAAATAAAGACTCATTAAAATTAATGAATCATATTATAACACAAATGTTGATGGTGCTTCATTGAAAATTATAATAACTAGGAAAGGATATAGAAAGTTCTTTATGATTTCAAATATTTTTTTATAAAAAAATAATTGAAAGACAAACATCTTCATAGTTCTCTGATGATAATGACAACACAAATTTGTTAAACATGAACTAGATCAAAGTTTCTTCACATATATATTTTTCTTTATTACGACCCATTGGATCCTTTTGAGTATTAGAGCATTGTATTTCATAAAAGACTCTTTTGAATGACTCTAAATGGATATTTTGGACTGTTCGAAATTACAATTATGAAATTAGTGGGGGTAGTTTTTATAATTTATTTAGTTGGTGGTTAAGGAAAATAACATTAGAATTAATAGTGGGTCACTTCTACCACTCCCAAAATTAGGCTTAAATAATAATTAGGGGTTCCCTAGAAACTCAAGAGAAGTTCAACTACGGCGATACAATTTGCAGATAGGCCGACGAGTGCTTCAGGTAAAATCCAATATGTATTTTGTGAATATGAACAAAGGCTTTATTATTATTATTATTATTATTATTATTATTATTATTATTATTATATTATTGTTATTAGACGGGAAATTGAAAAGAACGAGTTTTCAGTGTTAGTGTTAGGTTGAATTTTGGTGATTAATGGCGTTGGGTGTGGGATTGTTGGAGACAAATTTGTCTCCCACGGATTTTCAGTGAGATTATTTAATTGAGTTACGAAAATTGCCTTAGGGGTGGGTCATGATAATGATAAATTGGGTCACTTTATATTCTAAGTAAATGATTGAATTTCCTTTAAGTTTAGATGTTACTTCTTAAATCTAGGGGACAAGCTTTGGTGGGTAATTATTGGCCATTTAATAATCCAACATTAGGAATGAGGTGTATTATCATAAGTAAGTAAGATAGTCTGCAATTTATAAGTGCGTGCATATTGATATGACTAATGGAGAAAATAATCAGGAGGCCAATGGTTAGTTGATGGTTGGTTGGTTTGATTAAATTATTGTGAAGTACTAAAACAATAAGTGGTAAATTATTGTTTATTGAGTTAAACAGTGGATTGCAGGTGAAAGTTTTATAGAATTGAATTGTCACTGTTATGTTCATATTTTGGAATGGGTTACATTTGTTTTCTTTGGTTAGTTTATTTTGTGGTTTCATGTGTTGGATGTCACTGGTATCGTGACCAGTGGTTTCAGTTTTACCATATTGTAAACTAAAATTTGATATATTGAGATAGGTAATTAAATATAAGCTGTAGTATATTATATGAATTACATTAAAGTTATGCTAATGGGAGGAATTAAGACTAACCTTTAGGTTTGAACTTTAGGAAATTGATTATAGAATTAGGTGTGTTTTTGGGTTTAGGCTAGACATAGAATAATGTTTACATCCCTACTCTATTCAAATATGATGAAACGTCGCGGTGACTCAAAAAATAATCAATTGATTCAATTTTAAAAGAATTTTAAGAAAATAAGAATTTTAAAGGAGTTGCCACCTAATTTTAGAAAAACTAGGAAACCAATTAATTAATCTATGAAACCAAGATATTCTAGGTAAAAGGTTTAAGTTATTCCGAAGGGAAGTGGTTAGGTATCCTTTGAAATCCACAAATGTGGGTCCCGACTGAATTCATTTTTTTCAAATTGAGGATGAGAATAAAATAATGTACAAATATAATAAACATGCAATATACACAAGTAATATGATAAAACAATAATATAGGAATCAGCCTAAATTTGCCTATCGTCAATAATATACAATATAAATAGGAGTATAATTCGAACCTAATTCGAATAACTTCAATAGGAAGCACCTCCGGGTACCTGTAAAGACACTTAGTAAAAGTGTTAGTTATAATTAAATATGAATAAAAATAAATGAATCAAAAATTAATTTAAAAATAAAAATCCGTCTTATTAACATGGGAGGCCTTAGAAATCTATGGTAATTTCTTCATCGGCCATTTTGAACAAACAAAATATATGAAATTAAACTAAATTTCCGCCTTTTACAATGTAAAGGCCTCCAAAATCGACAAAGAGATTTTCTCATTGGCCATTTTGAACAAACAAAATATATGAAATTAAACTAAATTTCCGTCTTTTACAATGTAAAGGCCTCCAAAATCGACGGAGAGATTTTCTCATTGGCCAATTTAAACATACAACATATATAAACTTAAACTAAATTTTCATCTTTTAAAATAGGGAGGCCTCCAAAATCGATGGAGGGATTTTCTCATTGGCTAATTTTAACATACAAAAATATAAAATTAAACTAAAATTTCAATCTTTTAAAGTGGGAAGAGGCCTCAAAAAAATACAATCATTTCAACAAACCAATAGCATACTTCCGCGAAAGCAATCAAGTTATCTATTTACTAATTTAAAATCTGTAAACATTAACACAAGCAAATGGTAAAATAACAATGAACAATTAAATAATTAAAAAAACTAATTAACAACAAATTTCATGTGACTAAAGTATAATATTAGTATCTATTAAATTAATAATCTACGCACAGATCACTACACTGTAAATAAAAGTAATAAACTACTTAAGTTACTCATTAATATCATATGGTTCACAAACAAACAAAATAATAGAAATAACCAAAACAGTAGCCAAACATAAAAGCTAACAGTGAAAAATAATGAAAAGGCAAACCAAAAAATAGAGAAATAATAGTCCACCAGAGATGTCATTAAGCGGTGCTCACTAATTTTTTTTTTTTTTTAAAAATAAAATAATAATAATATCAAAGAAAACAATATGATAAACACATAATAAGCATATTAAGCACACATGTATGTATGAAGAAACGGGAATAAACAAAGAGGAGAAGTGAGCATGGTCAACGCAAAATCGTGAAACCGATTGATAGTTCTAGCTCACTGGTTGGTCTGAAGCGGTGGCCTGTGGACTGCTTTCGTTGTCTCTGGTTGTTGTCCGGCGGTGGGTGGTTTTTTCGGTGGTTTGGAGCTCGGAGCTCGATGGTTGTTCGCTGTTGTTGTTAGCCTTTTGACGTGGGTTTGGGGGATAACGAGCAAAGAGGGGAAAATGGGTTGGGTTTTGTGGATATGGCGGGGTTTCGCCAGAGAAGATGGGATCGTGGTTGGGTGTGTTGTTTTGGGTGGTTGGAAGTTTGAAAAAATGATGGAAAATGATAGTGTCGGAGAGCTGCTGGTAGCAGCAAATGAGGAAGAGAGGAGATAAGGGAAAAATGGGGGTCTTTGGGTGGCTACTTCAGTTTGCTGGTTTGGGAATTGAATCCGGTGGGGTTTCGCCGGAAAAAAGGAGAAAATGAATAAGGGTTTTGGGTTGTCGGAGTTTGGCCGGAATCCGGGGTGTGGTAGCCGGAAATGAATAGTGAACTGAAATTTTACAACCCTATTCTAAAAATTAAATTCACCACCCCCTATTTTTTAACCTAACCAAAACCTATATAAGAAATAATTGTTAAATGGGATCAATTTTTGGGTTTGTGATTGTGGCCCAAAATTATCGATCAAGCAAAATATCTGTATTTGAATGAATTTTTAGATTATGCAAAATATCATTATTAACAAATGTAACAAATACAATGAATTAAAATAAATATAATGAATGTAACTAATGACATGTAAAAATGCAATTTTAAAATTAACTGATAAAAAATCCTAAATTTTGATAAATAAGGATAGTTATCGATAAACTTATTTAAAATTATAAAAAAATATTTTGAGCCATTAGACAAATAAAACTTAAAAGTTACGAATTTTAAAAATGTTAAGCCAAAATTGGGTGTCAATAGTTGTCCCTTTCGTTGGATATGATTGGTGAAAGAAATCGTGCACAACGAAAATTGACAAACCCGATTTTGGCTGAACACGTGACCTTTATACACTACAAGAAAATTAGTCTCTAAGGAAGGGAAATCTAGTCCCTGAAAGTTGAAATCTGGTCCCAAAAGAGCAATCGAGACCAGAAAAACCTGGTCGCCACTCGTCCTAGAAAGTGCCGTCGCTACTGGTCACTAAGGACGAGTTCAAAAAACTGGTCCCTGAATGTCTTTGAGACGAAAAAACGCTGGTCGTTAAACACTTTTTGAGACTGCATATCTAGTCTCAAATGGACCATTGATATTTTGGTTTTCAGGTCATTAATCCTCTTTTTGCGACCTTCCACAACCTAGTCCCAATAACTCTTTAGAGACGAGTGTGATCTGGTCCTAGAATAACGTTAAAGACCATTAACAATCTGCTCCTAGAATAGTTGTTGCGGCAATAACAAATTGGTCCTAAAGTAGTTTTAGGGATGAACAACAACATGGTCCTAAAATAGCTTTAAAACGAAGCACCATTGATCCTACAACCATTGATATCACAAGAATCTAACAAAATATCAAATTAATTACACAACTGAAAATCTGGATACAAAAGAAGATATAGAAAGGTTTGCAGGGCAATAGAAATAAAGAGTGCAATTGATTATATATAATAAATTTGTGAGCATCACAAGATGTAAGTTTCAATATTTTCTTAATTAATAAACCAAAAAACTAAGATAACATCCAAGGTTTTGCATAACATTCATAGCAAAGTAAGAATGAGTTGGTGCATCTTCCAAGCTAGAATTCAGTGAAGAATGAACAAAAGTTGGGCAAAAAACATAAAGTTTAGTCTTTGTCATGTGATATCCAAAAACATCTACAAAACCTGCAAGAAATAAGAAAAAAATCTATTAGAAAAACTTTAAGATACATCAATCAAGAAACCAACATCTATTTTGGAGAACCACACCTAACTAACGTTTAGTAAAAATTAGAAATAAATGGATAGAAAAGATAGCTTAAGAGACAATTTGGATGAACTATTTGGAAGTGAAACTTAATTAGCTGATTTTGTAACAAATTAAAGAAAACTGTATGTGACAATAATATTTTAGGCTATAGCCTTTGCTGCACAGGTGTAGATAAATTAACAACAGTGATACAAATGCATTGGGACAGCCATGAAGATTGAGGCGATGTCCAAGATATAAGAACAAGAATTTTGACGGACACTTGCGAGTTGATACAAGGAAACAACACAGAAGGAATTTTATGGCCAATCTAAATCATCAGAGCTAAATGAAAATAACAGATACACATGCAAGATTAGTCATGTATTACTATGAATTGAGAATAAATAAATTGCATTTCATTTGTATTTGAACCTTGTAATATTTTCTATTAGTAATTTCTGTATGTTCATGTTGTTGAAACAGTAGAATACTTCATCAGTCAATTGCCCAATCACGTGGAGCATTCTTGTTGCTAAAAGAGCAATAGGGTAAGACCACTACTTGAAATTTTATAACATGAATCAGAAGCTTATATACTGGAGACACAAGGAACCTTAACAACAAAAATGAATGAGTCTTTAAGCTCTATAATTGTGCAGTTGTCCTAGAATTCATCGGAGGAATGAAAAAAGAATTTGAAACAGTTTATTCAATTGGAGTGAAATGTTTTTTCAAGCTTCTTCATATTGTAAAAAGCGAGATGGATGAAGGAATGGAACCTTAAGAGTAGAGTCGCAGCGATTATCCCTAGCTAATAGCATCATGGAGAGCCTCCAAAACTGTGTTGGGCCAAAGATTAGTGTACTTTTCTGAGTTGGCTTTCCTCTCGATACCTCTAATAGTGGTTTCTGTTCTAAGTATACAAGAAAGGTTTTTCTTTCAACATTTCTGCGGCCCTTGCGACTGCCATGAAGATTGAGGGGATGTCTAAGATATATAAGTACAAGAATTTTGACGGACACTTACGGGTTGATACAAGGAAGCAACAAAGAAGGAGTTTTATCACCAATCTAAAACAGAGAAGCTGGTAGCAAAGTTATGTTGCTTACTGTGCAAGAAATTTTACGTTAAGTAAAGATATACACCCGACACTTAAAAACAGAGAAGCTGGCAGCAGTGTTGCAGTAGTGTAGAAAATTTAAAACCAAAGTTTGTGTCGTTATGCAGAAAATGAAAAACTGAGCCCATCACAATTAAAGAAAGTTGTGCAGATATTCAAAAACAGATCCCATCTTTACAACCACTAATTCTAAAGAAAAATAATTAAAAAGTCAAGTATATTGTTACTAACTTGGTCAGCTGAAAAGGCAGTGGTCATTCAATTGAAACGGATGATGTTGTATGTGGGACATGTGGTTGCTGAGCAACGAAGAATTCTTTCATATTCATTATCTCTTTCATCTTATCTTCTATGGTAGACAAGTGATCATTCAAAGATTTGTTTTCCTCATTTAAGGATTTGTTTTCTTCATTCAAGGATTTGATATCCTCTCGAGTTGAACGTAGCGCGGACAATAATTCAGCCTTTGAAGAAGTTCCACCTTTCAAGTCTTTTGCCTTTACTCCACCCTCTAATCCAAATACATGGGTTCGAGTTTGAGGTCCACAGCATTTTTCAACAATCTCTATAATAGGTAGAGATGGATCTGCTTGAACCATTTCTTCGAGTTGAGCCTATAAAATATATCAAAGAATATTTTCTATCATAACACATCAATTTCAAGTAACTAATATATTAAATTTACCAAACGCACATGTTTTTCAATTCCTCCAGTTCAACAAGCTTGTTATCTTTCTTACGCGTCTCAAAGAAAATAGTTGCCAACCGGTGGATTGCCATCTTTCCCTCCCTTTACATCAAAGTCAAACATGTCAAATAACACACACCTTGTAAAAAGTCTATTTCAAAAAAAGTAATTTTATGATATTACCTTTTGATAGATAATCTCTCTAATAGGCTTGCTACCAATATGATGAAGCATCTTCAATTTAGCTCGGTTTGTTGCATTCCCTTTACTTCTTGCCTTTATTTATTTAACAACGAGTTGCATTCTAGGAGGATAAATGAAAATAATAGACCATAGAAAAGCTAATATAGTTGCGGATCGGATATACTCTCCAAATAGGACTCCGCTCTTGACAAAACGATATGTACCAAGAGGGAAAGCAAACTGCAGAAAAGAGAAGCTAGCAAAGTAGACTATTAATTCAGTAGGCATACCTGAAAACTTTCAGAAGCAAAATGCTCCTTTACTAACCATTCCCATTCTTTTTTGTCTACTCCCCTTGGGACATTCTTAAGAGATTGTTAGATTGACTTGTCCTTCACATATTTTGCATGCAAGTTTCCTCTCCATTTATTCCATAACTCATTCATCCATCCCAAGATGATCATTCATATCAACACTCTCAAATTTATGCTACAACAATCGAAACATGAGTTGAGTTATCATCTACAAGCTTTATCTGTGTTTCTGAACAATTTGCTCCCAAATTACAAAAACACTCTAAGGTACTTGATTATAGATTCTTTATCTATTACAATTGATTATCGATACTAGCTACTGTAGATAGACTTCTAAAATAAGAAACATTAGCTATATGGACAAGAACACACGACATATCAGGTAGTAGTAAATAATACGAATCATGTGTATATTTATTACCTCAATGGCTGCCCACATATGATTTAACTTTTCTTGCTTAATATCATGCCACGATGATACTCCCAAGGGACAAATATTACGATCACGAACAATTTTACCCAAATGCCTCGAAAACAGATTGCTATTTGCTCCAACCGTTCGATTATTGTAAAAGGTTACTTTTAGCTTTTGTCCAATTTCAAGTGAAGCAACTTCTTTGCACATGTTGCTTCCTCGAACTTTTTTTACCTTTGTAGGACTAGATGAACCTATAGTTGCATCATTTGATAATAACTATAGAAATCAAACTCAATTCAAAAACTTAATAATATATGAATTTAAGATATCATATCTTTTTTTGTTGTTTGAGAGTGCTTCATAACTTGATTAATAGTTGGAGACAACGAAACATTGGTTTGCATATCCTCTTTCTCAAGAACAATATTTTTCATTTTTCTTATTTCTTGACTAGAGGAGGAGGTAGAACTCGGTTTTGTGCTTTTAGAAGGAGTTTGCATATGTTGATTAGCACAAACAACACTCTTGTTAAAAGATCCCACCTCAGATTCAGAAATTCCTAAAGGTGAGCTCAAAGATCCAGATCTTTTCTCTAGTCCCTTTCTTATAGTAGCTGGACACACTAAACGTAATATAAGAGTTCATCAAAAAAATTGAAAACATAACAGATTTATATAAAATACATGTTTGAAAATATCTTACTTGTTTCAACTTCTTGGGTGCATTTCTCAACTAGTGAAGATGGTAGACTTTTTAAGTCCTTTTCCTCTGTCCTTCTCCATAGAACCTGAAAAAAAAAAGTCATTTGTTTGAGATTAAAAAGTTTGTAGCTGAAGTGAAAGATCAGATGAAATATGAGCTACTGTTAAGGACTGGATTTACACTCGGAGAATTCCTTATCAGATACTTAGGACTGCGTCTATCATCTAAGGGAGGTGAATACTCAATCACAAGGAGCTATGTTGATCTTAGAGGGCACTACAATATATACCTATTAGGGGCTGATAGTGACAATTATTCATGTATATATGAGGCTGATATGTTTAGACACCTAGTAGGATTGTATATACCTATTACTATTCTTAACTTTTGTCAGTAGTGGAAGTGGCAATTATTCATGTCTTCATGCAGTGAAGTATATTCTGTAATCTATGGGGCTGGTAGGTTTAGAATGTTTGACAACATGCAGTTGTATGGATCAATAGTGGAGAAATCCAAACTGGATGAAGGCATGATTGCGCGCAAGATAAATCAGAAACTGAGAAGATTATTTTCTGCAGTAAATTTAGACTTCAGAAAGCTAGATAGTCGAGAGTAAAATAAGGAAAACCTTGAAACCTCTCCATGGCCAATTAAGCCATTAGTTTTTGTGAGCCATAATGAATATGTTTTATTTAGTATTTTTGACAGGTTCCTTGCCTGTTGCAGGAGTTCTGAAAACTACAGAAAGTAGGAAAAAAAATTTCTCTTCAACACAATAAAATCAATAGGTTCAGTCATTTTTCATCGAAAATGATTGACATTCACTACAAGAAAATCAGCCTCATATTCAGAAATTTCAAAAGATGAGCTCAAAGATCCAGATGTTTGCTCTAGTCTCTTTCATATAGCAGCTGGACCCACTAAACATAATATAAGAGTTTATAAAAAAAAAAAATAGACCACAACAAATTTGCAAAAAACACATGTTTGAAATATCTTACTTGTTTCAACTTCTTCGGTGCATTTCTCAACCTTAATAGAAGATGTAGGAAATGAAAGATTAATTTGCTTGTTCTCTTTCTCAGGAACCATGGAGTTCTTATAAATCGTTTGCATTCCTTGACTAGTAAAGACCGTAGACTTTTTAAGTCCTTGTCCTTTGTCCTTCTCTGTAGAACCTAGAAAAAAAAACAGTCATTTATTTGAGATTAAAATATTTTTAAGGGTGGGGGAAACCAATATACATGGAGTGATAAGCAAGAAGGAAATAGAGTTTATTCGAAGACAAATTGGGTATTTGTAAATGGAGATTGTGGGACTACTTTCTTGGACGAGGGGGTGAGTGATCATATTCCAACAATGTTGTCCTTAGTACATATCCAGGTGGGGAGGATGAGATCTATCAAATAGATGTAGCAGGGGGGATTATTTCTGAGACTGAGGCTGCTAGAGATGAAAGGTAAATTACATTAGAATCCTTTAGATATCCAAGTCAAGGTAGCAAACAGGAAAGTATTTGACAGAGTCAATAAATTATGGCAGAATCTTTCTTACTTTAAAGAAGAACGACAATATGGATTAGGATTGAGGACGACAACACCAAGTACTTTTACTCAGTGATCACATAAAGAAGATTGATACAAGTTGTGACACAACTGACAGATGAGAATTTAAGAGTACAGATCGACTGGACAAAGTGGATGATATATTTGTGATGTATTATCGCCAGTTATTAGGTGAAACATGGGTGACAAGGGAGAAATAACTAGCTAAAAATCAATCACATTTTAGATTACAAATCAATAAGTTGTCATTTTCATCGGAAATGGTTGAAATTTCACACCTCCTCCTCCAAGATAAAATACGTAATGCAGGAAAAGAATTTTCCCTTCAACACAATTAAAGTTTTTGCTTATGGTCTGAAGTAATAGAATACAAAATATCTTACTTGTTTCAATTTCTTTGATGTACTTCTTAACTAGATCACTTGATTGAGGCAATAAACTCTTAGATGGTGTATTCCCTTTTTCACCCAAAGATTTAAGCCCTCGTCCCCGTCCCTTTCCTATAGCACCAGGCGCGACAAATGTATATTTGATAGTACTCTTCATATTAGAACCGGCCTCATTTTCAGTTTTCAATGGTTTCATCTTGAACCTGCAAAAATAGTCAAAAGTTGAAGTTTGGACCTGAAAAATATGTAACAATATAGTGATAAAATTTTTGCACTTTCTGGAACAGATAAATTCATCAACAAAACATTCTATTTGCGAGTCTCGCCTCCCCTACTTATAACAGAAACATTAAAATTATGTAAGTATATCTTACTGTTAAAGTTACATGTAACGGGTCTAGTTCCTATTTCGCTCATAAAATATCAACATCGAAGACAGAAAAGTAGTATATGTTGTTGGCGAAATAATTAGACTTTTCAAATACAATATGCACTCTATACAAAATTTGAATCCTCAGACACATACAACAGTTAACAAAAACGAGTCACTATTAGAAACTCAACCCAATAATCTTTTACTGATTGTACATAAGAAAACATATCAGATTATGAAACTTCTAACCTATCTAATGTTATAAAACAGGAAGAATAAGAAGAAGAGTAACTTAAATAAAACAATAAAAAATCTATCAATATAGTTTATGAAATTCGAAACAATAGAAGCTTGATTAGAAGAGGAAGCAAACTTGTAAGATCTGTTTCACCGATCGAGCAACTATAAGAAGCAACTATACGTTTTACCTCTTTGATGAGCAGCTGCGATGGAAATCCTTTGATGAAGAAGACAGAGTTGAGCAGCTGCGATGGAAATACTTTGATGAAGAAGAAAGAGTTGCGAAGAAGAACAGCGATATAAGAATGTTGAAGAGATCGATCGATATAGAGAAGCTTGTGAGTTGCGACCAGCTGAAGAGTTATTTTTCCTTTGTACGTTTTTAACTTTTAGAAAATAGGGTTTTTCCTTTTTGGCTAGTTTCAATAATATAATGTAAAAAAAATTGCCGCCTAAATTTTGGTGATTTTCTTTTAATACTTTATTAAATTTTGGCTGGCAGTAGCGCACTAAAAGTCTTAGAATTAGACTTTGGGACCAGTTAATACATTATTTTGGGAGCGGATTAAGTATCTTCGCAATAGAGTATACAAATAAGGACCGGAATATAATCTCGTTCCAATACATATATCTTTAGAGATGGGATTAGTAGCTGGTCCCTAAATGTCGGTCTTAAATAAGAGTTTTTCTTGTAGTGATATAAAAATGTGGTTGGAATGTGGTGGAAGTCGATCCAGGACTTGCTTCCAAAGGTTCTACGCTGTGTTGCACCCTTGTTGAAGTAGTCCGCACCTGTGGCTCAACTGAGAATGTATCCTCTCGGATGTTCTCGAAAAAACAAAGATAAAACTCATCAGTAGAGACAAAATTATAGAAAAAAAGGTAGCATCTCATACGATACGACAAATGAAGATGATCCATTGGTAGGATAAAAATGCATGTATGTCCATTGGTAGGACGATTGAAAAAAGATGAACCATCGGTAAGATTTTGAATGTTAGTCCATCGGTAGGACGAATGAAAAAAGATGATCCATCGGTAGGATTTGGAAAGTATGTCCATCGATAGGACGAATGAAAAAAGATGATCTTTCGGTAGGATTTTGAATGTATGTCCATCGATAGGACAAATGAAAAAAGATGATCCATTGGTAGGATTAGGAATGTATGTCCATCGATAGGACAAATAAAAATTATTTCAACGTAAGTCTCCTCTGACTTGAACGTCGAATAGATAGGGCGCACATCATTCACCTCCGAATAGATGCGACTTAAATGCAAATATCTTTCAACGCAAGTTTCCACTGACTTGAACGTTGAACAGATAGGGTGCACATCCTTCACCTCCGAATAGACGTGACTTAAATGCAAATATCTTTCAACGCAAGTTTCCACCGACTTGAACGTTGAACAGATATGGTGCGCATCCTTCACCTCCGAATAGATGCGACTTAAATGCAATGGCCTTCTCGGCGAATGAAAAGGCAATGATCCTCGTGGGAAATTAAAAATGTAATGGCCCTCTTGGCAAATGAAAAATGCAATGACACTCTTGGCAAATGAAAAATGCAATGGCCCTCTCGGCAAATGAAAAATGTAATGACCCTCTCGGTAAATGAAAAATGTAATATCCCTCTCGGCAAATGAAAAATGCAATGAAAAATGACCCAATGATTTTAAACTGTAACGAGGTGGATGGCTCGATGATTATTCAACTGTAACGAGGTGGATGGCTCGATGATTATTCAACTGTAACGAGGTGGATGACTCGATGAATGTCTTGAAAGTGTCATCGCATTAATGCTTTCACCTGTTCCTGTACTTGAAAATGAACAATTAGTAGACACAATGTCGCCTTAGCTAGTGACTTAGTCAAGAAACCTTGAGAAAAGATTCTTTAAAAGAGAATGTGTACAAAATGCCTAATCAGTTTGACACATGTGAGCAATCAACATTTACTCTTCACCATTTTATGTTTATAGCGACTCATGTCTTATTGGGGATTTGTACTAGGAGCTGCTGGCTCACCATGACAATGCTGAAGATTTTCAAGTTGACTTTGAACTTCAAGCGATGATGGATCATTTGAAGTTGACTATCAAGCTTCTGGCAGTACTTGTTGCAATTTTTGAAGCCTTCCTCAAAAATTCTGTCCTAGTTAGAACTTTTGGCAAATCTCAAAATGATCTCCAATATTGATTTGCTGGAGATATCACCTTTATTGTGAATTTTTGAGATATATTCTCAAAAGTTCTATCCCAATTTTTATTACAAGGTGAAAAGAAAATCACACTGGGTATATGATTGAGCCATCGTGGCGCCTACATATCTTGTTGAGCCAGGAATCAGGTCAAATGTAGTTCCAATCCTGTAGGTGATGAATACTGCAAAGAATCTGAGACAAGATCATAGGTAGAAAATGCATAATATGAACATGATGAAATAGGAAAATAATATTCCCCGCAATATTCAAAGCCTAAAGACAAGATATATCACATTTTTGAGACGGACAATCCAATGAAGTTAAATAGGCGTCTCACACTAACAGGATTAACATAATGACACTTTTTACAATGAACAACCCAAAAAGGAAAGACAAAATCTTTTTTTTTAATAATAAAAATAATTTAAAAAAAAATGTTTTGGAAAATATTAAAGAGTGGGTGCTTGCCCCCCCCCCCCCCCCTAGTTTTTTTGAAATATAAATAATATAAAGAGACAGTCAAATCTTGACTACAATTGGTACCAGAAGTTAGGATCGTATGTAAATTATTATTTTTTTAACAAAGATTGAATTCGTGGTAACTCCACAGCTTCAAGTGGTACCTCAAACATACTTAAGTATCAACAAGATTTATTATAAAAAAATTTGAATTGTACCAATCCTCATGTTTCAAGTGTCCTCACAAAAAGAAAAGTCCTATTTCACACGTATATTTGAAGCGTTTTATTTTAGGACTTTTTTTTGAAGTGCACTCACACTCACAAGAATGTTCAATGCATGCAACTGTGATACCATATGCTTGACCCTTTTGTAAATCTCCACTAATGTGGGAACATTTGGAATGATATCATGTAGGACTTATTATTGACTTGTAATGTAGGCTTAGGGATGAGTAGGATATATATTTGGGTTAAAAGTGACTTAATTCCTTCTTGAGTGTCACAGTGAATTTGTGCTTTTGATGATAGATGCACCTTTGATGTTTGATCCTCATTATTGTCCCCTTTTTTTTTTTCTGACTTTTTTTGAATTCTTATTTGTTGGAGCTTTTCCTTTTTCACCCCTTTGTTTTGAAATTTTCTCCTCTTTTATTGGAGTTTTTTCTTTGTCGTCTTTCATTGACCTTGTAGAGGTATTTTTGTCTTTCTTTATTTCTTTTCACCTTCCCTTTTTTTTGTTTTTTTTGTTTTTCTAGAAGTTGTTTTTTGCTTCCTCGACTTTGGGAGACTTTGTATCTTTTGTCTTTGACAACTTCAAACATGGATCTTCTCTTATAATTTGCACACTCTTGGAGCACTCAAGAAGGTTGAGCCAAGAGAGGGATACTGCATGTAAACAGTCAGAATAGTAATGGCTAGAATGTGGTTGTCCAAAGAAAAGGTTTTAGGCTCAAAGTGGGGAAAACTAGGGATTAATGTCATTTGGTAAGCTTTGAAAGGCACAATTGGGTCAAAGAATGCCTATGATCCTCTCCCAAACCAAATATTACTCAGGATTTCGCCTCGATAACATTCAAGCCAGGTTCCAAATCAACAGTGCGATGCAATTGGATTTTAATTTAAAAGCTCACCACACAATGCACATGAAAGAATGAGATTGACTTTATTCTTATCTTGAATGCCTGCAAGATAATTTTCAAGCATCACAAAAGTAAAAATGAGAGATACCAAAAAAGTCTATAGTTTATCACAAAGTCAGTCCCCTCCATCATACCAAATATATTTACATGCTCCTAACTGCATTGGTCCCAACTAAGTTGAAGACATGGCTCTTACGATATATACATAATTTTTTTTAAAATAATGAATATCGAACGCCAAAAGGGTTGCCTACGTATCTCATTGATATGAGAATCAGGTGTGTGTAGTTCATGCTGATATGTTTTTGAAAATATGCACAAACTATTTGATTTTTTTTCAATTTAAAAAAATGAATACCGAACCCAAGAAGGGCTGCCTACGTATCTCACCGAGATGAGAATCAGGTTCGCGTAGTTCTTTAGATATTTCTTAAAAATAATTTAAAGATTTAAACAAACTCGGAGTGATTCTTCATAAGTGTAGAGACGCTGACATCTATAGTCGGGAAGCGTCTTCTACTGTTTGCACTAAATGTTGTGTATCCTCTTAACTATCAATCTTTGTATCCGTCTGTTAAATGTGGTCTGTCATTTTTTTTTATGAACCACTTGTTGTATTTCTTTTTTGGATGTTTCTTGAAACTGTGTCTTCTTTCAATTATCCACGAGAACCACAAATTGATATAACCATCCCCGACTGTTGTCGTAGATAATTTTCCTAAAAAAATATGAGAAATGTGTGAAAGCAGGGCCATCATGCAAAATAAATAAAAATAAGTGGGTGCAACCTCATAGTCAAAGACTCTCCTGATTTATCTCTTTGACTTGATATTAATGTCTTGTGAAATACAAAAACTGGAATTTCGTGAATCCTATTGCCCCTTGCAACTTCAAATGAACAATGATTTTCAAATTCTGACATAAATCAACCTCTCGCTTAAAAAGAAGAAAAACCCAAAAGGTAAAAGTGTTAGTTCGTGTCCATAATGAATAATATAAAATATCACACAACCAATTAATTAAACACATAAGCACTAATTTGATTGAAGACAAACTCAATTATGTCAGATAACACACAAATAACTATTGCGCGTCCTATACAAATATGTGACCCTTTTGTGCCAAGGGTATGCCTATCGATCTGAAGGATGTATTACGTCATTTGACAATATTTTATTGTCCCCCAATACACTTAGTTCAAATTTTATGAATAAATCAAATATTATTACAAAATAAGGAAAAAAGGATACAAATGATTATTCCCGTGCATGAGTACCATACTAAACTAAGCCTTTGTAGAAGATACTTCCTCTTGAGCTTCTTGTCATCTCTGAATGCCAACATCTTTTGGATGAAATGGTAACCTGTAAAGATCCTTTTTCGACTAGAGTAAGCTATTATAATAAAACCCCAACCGTGAGTGACAATGAATTGTCAAATGACGTATACAACTTTCAAATTTAAACAACACAATTATGATCGTCCATTTATGCCAGAGGACATTTTGGACTCAAGGTAGTCTTTCTAATGGGCCCAACACGCCTGGAGTGTTGGGTCATCTTAGATTAATGCGCTAAATCAGGGTTTGGGCTTCGCTTTACGCTAGTTGACTAAGAGTGGCTTCTGAAAGACCGGTAACCCAAGCGGATAACTTAGGCTGAAATTAACAACAACCATTGGACGCCTGACGTACCAATAAATTGCGGATCATTTCGAAAAAGTGTCGAGTATAAAAATTCTGGCTGCGATTATGCAGAAACCGTTCTTAATATACTATACATACAAGTCGAAAAATGTCATGAATACAATGACAATTTATTTACAATTAAACAAATAATGAATAAACCATAAGTACAATCTACAAATAATCAACAAAATATACAACACGTAATATATAACACAATAAAAGAAAGACCTTCTCAATTTGAAAGAATGAATCCATAATGGTTAGAACCTCTATGTCCTCAGTGGAGTCGTCATTCTATTTACATTCCTACTCTATTCAAATAGGATGAAACATCACGGTGATTAAAAAAATAATCAATTGATTTTATTTTAAAAGAATTTTAAGAAAATAAGAATTTTAAAGAAGTCACCACCTAATTTTAGAAAAATTAGAAAACCAATTAATTAATCTACGAAACCAAGATATTTTAGATAAGAGGTTTAAGTTATTCCGAAGGGAAGGGGTTAGGCACCCTTCGAAATTCACAAATGTAGATCCCGACTGAATTCATTTTTTTCAAATTGAGAATGAGAATAAAATAATGTACAAATATAATAAACATGCAATATACACAAGTAATATGATAAAACAATAATATAGGAATTGACCTAAATTTGTCTATCGTCAATAATATACAATATAAATAGGAGTATAATTCGAACCTAATTCGAATAACTTCAATAGAAAGCACTTTCGGGTACCTGTAAAGACACTTAGTAAAAGTGTTAGTTATAAATAAATATGAATAAAAATAAATGAATCAAAAATTAATTTAAAAATAAAAATCCGTCTTATTAACATGGAGGCCTTAGAAATCACGGTAATTTCTTCATCGGCCATTTTGAACAAACAAAATACATGAAATTAAATTAAATTTTCGTCTTTTACAATGTAAAGGCCTCCAAAATCGACATAGAGATTTTCTCATTGGCTAATTTTAACATACAAAAATATAAACTTAAACTAAAATATCAGTCTTTTAAAGTGGGAAGAGCCCTCAAAAAAATACAATCATTTTAACAAACCAATAGCATACTTCTGCGAAAGCTTTATTCAATATAACTAAATCAACAACCCATATCCTTTAATTAGCTATCAAGCTATCTATTTACTAATTTAAAATCTGTAAACATTAACACAAGCAAACGGTAAAATAACAATGAACAATTAAATAATTAAAAAAACTAATTAACAACAAATTTGATGTGACTAAAGTATAATATTAGTATCTATTAAATTAATAATCTACCCACAGATCACTACACAGTAATAAAAGTAATAAACTACTTAGGCTTAAGTCATCCATGACCCCTTAAAGTTGTCCGCATAATTCACTTAGACACCTCAACTAAAGCTAATACCTATTAGACACTTTAATATTAACAAATATATATCTATTAGACACAAAATAACAATCAATACATAAAATCCTGTGCATGTAACTCACACTCCGTAGCTTAAAATAGTTACGAATAAAGTTATGACACCTGGCCCATGACCTATTGCCCAATCTAACTATAAAAAATTATTTTATAATTTTGAAAGATAAAAAAATAAGTACTGTTTTCAACCCTAAATAATTCAACCCCACCTACTAAAACTTTTGCCCGTTCTTCTTCTTCCTTAGACACTCACCGTTCTCGACTCCTTTGGCAGATTACTTTTTCTTTTTCTTTTTATTATTCCTATAAATTGTGGGAATTAAATCTATTCGTGAATAATCCTTAGCTTAGCAAAATGATTTTTGAGATGCCTGTGAAAAATAAATCAATGTGAATCATTTTGAAATTAACGGTGATAAGAAATCAAGAATACTCAAATTAATTCTATGAAATTTTAAGAAATCATTGTCAATAACCTTAATTAACTTATATTTTAATTTGTGTGGTGATGTCGGTTCATAGTGGCCAGAAATATAGATGAACAGAGTTTGACTAACTTTCTTAACTTCAATACCTGAAAATCTTCTTTCTTATTGCAAAATCAAATTAATTAGTAGATTCAGATTATATAAAGAATGAAAATAAATGAAATAACAAAGCTAAAAAAAACAGAGAGTATGGACGAAGAAGACGATGGCTGTAAAAGGGGGTGGGGTTGGTTTCTTGGGTTTACCAAGAAAGTAATTTTAAATAAAAAAATGATTTTAATCATTTTAATGCCAAATGTCAATAAAACAAAAAAAAGGTACAAGTTCTTAGAAAATAAATAAAAATAAAATGATATTTGGAAACTGTTCACTCGCCTAATGTCAAGTAAGATACACTTAAGTTGCCACATCAGCGTTTTGTGTTTAATAAGTATATATTTTGAACAATTTAAGTGTTTAATAGGTACAAGTCCTAGTTGAGGTGTTTAAGTGAATTATGCGAATAACTTTAAGGGGCCGTTGATGACTTTAGCCAACTATTTAAGTTACTCATTAATACCATATGGTTCACAAACAAACAAAATAATAGAAATAACAAAAACAGTAGCCAAACATAAAAGCTAACAGTGAAAAATAATGAAAAGACAAACCCAAAAATAGAGAAATAGTAGTCCACCAGAGATATCATTAAGTGGTGCTCTCTAAATTTGTTTTAAAAAAAAAAAATTTCAAAGAAAACAATATGATAAACACATAATAAGCATATTAAGCACACATGTATGTATGAAGAAATGAGAATAAAAAAAGAGGAGAAGTGAGCGTGGTCACCGCAAAATCGTGAAATCGATTGATAGTTCTAGCTCACTAGTTGGTCTGAAGCGGTGGCCTGTGGACTGCTTTCGTTGTCTCTGGTTGTTGTTCGGTGGTGGGTGGTTTTTTCGGTGATTTGGAGCTCGGAGCTCGGTGGTTGTTCGTTGTTGTTGTTAGCCTCTTAACGTGGGTTTGGGGGATAACGAGCAAGGAGGGGAAAATGGGTTGGGTTTTGTGGATATGGCGGGGTTTCGCCAGAGAAGATGGGATCGTGGTTGGGTGTGTTGTTTTGGGTGGTTGGAAGTTGGAAAAATGATGGTGTCGGAGAGCTGCTGGTAGCAGCAAATGAGGAAGAGAAGACATAAGGGGAAAATGAGGGTCTTTGGGTGGCTACTTCAATTTGCTGGTTTGGGAGTTGAATCCGGTGGGGTTTCGCTGGAAAAAAGGAGAAAATGAATACGGGTTTTGGATTGCCGGAGTTTGGCCGGAATTCAGGGTGATGGTAGCCGGGAAATGAATAGTGAACTAAAATTTTACAACCCTATTCTAAAAATTAAATTCATCACCCCCTATTTTTTAACCTAACCAAAACCTATATAGGAAATAATTATTAAATGGGCTCAATTTTTGGGCTTGTGATTGTGGCCCAAAATTATCAATCAAGCAAAATATCTGTATTTGAATGAATTTTTAGATTTTGCAAAATATCAATATTAACAAATGTAACAAATAAAATGAATTAAAATAAATATAATGAATGTAATTAATGACATGTAAAAATGCAATTTTAAAATTAATTGATAAAACCCCTAAATTTTGATAAATAAGGATAGTTATCGATAAACTTATTTAAAATTATAAAAAAATATTTTGAGCCATTAGATAAATAAAACTTAAAAGTTACGAATTTTAAAAATGTTAAGACAAAATCGAATGCTTTATTATTCTTTATTCATACTCATCTTACCTCATATTGTTAGTCTGATTGACTTTTCTGTTACAAAACTATTTCAGGTGTCTTCAAATGGTAGAATGTTCTTCTTGACGATGGAATGAGATTTTTGTGGTGCCGTATAAAAAGGATAGAGAAGCCTTCTTTTAACTTCTTTTCCTATGCATTTAATGTTTATCTCTCTTTAGATTGTGTCTGTTTTGGGGGCATCAATCTAGACATGGTATTATGTCTGTTAGATGGAGTTTGACTAGTAACGATCTCCTTATGCTCTAGATAGAAACAGTGTTATGGGGTAGTGGATATGAGTATTAAGATAAGACAACTTTCGTACAAGCGTTCATTTTTGTTGGAATAGTTATATGTGTTGAGATCTTCATTGTGAAAGATTTATTTTTGGGTGTCTTACTATATTTAGTAGTTAGTGGTATTCACATACATGGAGAGGCAAATTTGCAGAGTCTTTCAAATTAATGATATTGGGGATATTACCTCGATGGTATTTGTGGAGATTTTATATATAGGTTCAAATATTCAACACTATTGTTAAGGGAAAGATCCTCCTAAGGTAGACTCTTGTAAAATTCGTCATAGAGCAGTGGTAGTCATCGGGATATTTCAACCTTTCAATTGAAGAAGAATATCATTTGGTTTGAATTATGAACAGTATGTATGAATTTCAATGATGTATTGTCTTGGAAGGGATTTGCCTCATCATGGTGATGCATTATGAGTGACTTGTCTACTATCATGGCTTGTGGGATCACCTTTGGCTCAATGTATTCTCATGGTTGCTCTGTAACATAAATATGATGTGGTTATAGGTCATTTTATACAACTGATGAATCTGGTGTATCTAGAGAGCCACCTAAGCTTTTATATCATATGATCTGGTTTCGCCAAGTTGAATAAAGTATTAAGAATTTTACTTTAGAAGTGTCAACAAATAGAGCGCTTGGTTGGCTTAGTGTAGATTCTATTTTTTTTTTGATGGTGGAAAAAGGGTGTATTACAATCAATTAGGCACTGATGGTTTGGTTCTATAGAGTTTCTCTTGTACTTTTGGTAAATGGATGAATGTCCCTCTGAAGCTTGAGATGGAAACTTCTAGCTCCCAAGATAAAGAATTTTGAACTATCCTTAGGCCTTTTCTTTTCAATGGTTGCAACAATTTATGTAGCCTTTAAGGACTGTTTAGTTTGGATTCTAGGAGATATCATATGTGATCTCCACATAGAGATCAACGTTAGTTAAATACAATGTTTGGTAGATCCTTTTTGTTTAACTCACAAATAATACCTGCATGAGTTTTGTGATAATCTATGTATTATTTAATGTTGGGTAGAATGTGGAATAAGGATGCACTTATTAGTAGTATAGGATTAAAAATGCTAAAATGACCCAGCTAACCCTCATAATAGTAACATTTTTATTTTATTTTGTTCAAAAAGTAGACAAATATTTTAAGTCATACATTGTATACTAATATGTAATATATCAAGCTAAGCATTCAACAAGTTTTGAAGACAAGTATATTCCGTACAAAAAGTGAAGTTGAATTGTATTTTAAATTTTCAGTCTTGGTAGATGATACTGAAAATAATCTTAGGGCTTGTTTGGTTGGGGAAAGTTGTCCTAATCACAGGATTATTATCCCACCCTCAATGTGGGATAAGAATAACACTACAATCTCGGGATAAGTTATCATGCGATTTTATCCCAATAAAAATCGCAGGATAACTTATCTTGCGATGGTTTAGACTTCCTGTTGGCTCCAGTTACTGCATTATTTCATGGAAGTAAAGAGATTAAACTTACAACTCCTCTATCATCTACGAGGAGCCTAAAACATCAAAAATTGAATCATGATATTCTACACATGTTCCTTTACACCAAAAATGCAAAAATACCACACACTTGTACTATATCTTCTGGATATGACTTTATTTATCTAATATCATCTTTTGTTCATTTCTTCCCTTATTGTCCACCAAATATAAGCTGGAATGACCTTTCATCTCTCCTTTGGGCTTGAGTTAGCACATTTTTTGTTCCCACTTGCTAGAACATCTACAATGTTCCTAGCAGGGCCTGCTTCAGTATGAAGCTACTCAACCAAGGCTTTAGGCCCCCGGCTTTTAGCAATTATAATTTTATAGTCATGTAGATTTTTTGTTTTAAAACTATTGAGTACTTTTAATATTCTTCCTTCTCATATTAATGTTGTGGTAGATCCAAAAAAAATCATTTAGGAATTTAAGATTAAAGTTGACATTTGTTTTCAATTATATCATTAACAATAAAGAAGATTTAAATATTGCTCAATCCTAAAAAAAACAATCTAATAAATAGGAATAACTTAGTAAACTATACCCTATATTTATTATTTTTCTTAATGGACGCGAGGGACAGAGGGAGTAGAAAGGTAAGAAATATTTCAATTATATATGAAGATCTTATCATATTCCAAATGGGTATATTGCTTATAGAGTTCCTATAACAATTGTCTCGGCTGAAAAAAAATTCTTGAAATTAAAATTGAAAAAACCGATCATAAAACAAATTTATTTTTAATTTGCATCTCAAAAAGCTATAACAATAAAATTTAAATAAAATAAATATATAAAATCTTTTTTTCTTGAGAATAAACTTAAGGCCTCATTTTAAAATTTTGCTTTAGGTCACGAATCATATTGAGCTGCCCCTGGTTCCTAGACATAGCCCAACTTATACCTGAAGCTGAGAAACATTCTCCATAACTGCAAGTCACTTAACAGTGTAAAAAGATGAGATGCAGGGTAGTCTCTAACTCCCTTCAACAAAAAACACACACATATATAACAGAGAGGATATCCTCTCTTACTAAGGTTATCTTGGGTGAGGACAACAACCAGGCGAAACATGCAACCTTGTAATGTATTTTCACCTTCCTTGTCAACTTCCATGCCCACTCTTGTAAATGAGGTTCAGCCCTAGGATGCTCCTAGATCAACTACAGTTTCCCTCTGCTGTAAAGAAAGTACAAACATCTCTGGGGAACTCTGCTTCAGAGGTCCTTGGCCTAACCAATTGTTCTCCCAATGTAATATCTTCCTTCAGTTACCTATTCTGATTGAAGATTTCTCCTTGAGCACTGGTAAAAAGATTTCTGATTTATTTCCAGACAGATCCTATATGAACCATTTAAGTCTATCTTCCTTCTCTCACATACTTGTGTAGAATTACCTCTTTCCAGCTCCTCAGCTGCAAATTTCTACAACAAGCTATTATTTTGGGATTTAAGGTTCTTGATACCCAATATCCCTTTCCTTGTGCTGCACAAGAGAATTCCATTTTACTTGATGAGTCTTTTTCTTGTGACTGTTTCCTTTATAGAAGAAATTTCTTCTGATAGAGTCTAATTTCTTGCTCACATTAACTGGGATAGGAAATAAGGACATCAAGTAAGTAGGCTTGACATCTGAAACAGAGTTTATCGGAATTAGTTTACCCCCAGGGACAAATAATTACTCTTCTAAATAGATAATTTCTTCTCACATTTGCTTTTGGCTCCCAAAGGCATCCTTAGATACTCAGTAGGCAGGACACCAACTTTTCCTCCAATGATTCTTGCCAAAAAGTGTAACGGGATTACTCCTTCTACTGGATAAAGATAAATTTTGGTCCACTTTATGTGTAAACCAGATATATTGTTTCTAGCAAGAATAAAAATGATCCTCAGCATTCTCACTTGGTCCCAAATTTGCCTCACAGAACACCATTATGTCATCTGCATATGTTAGGTGTGAAATCTTCAGAGTACTATCCACCCCTGAACTCACCTTGAAGCCCCTGACCCAATTCCTCTCCTCAACCTTTCTAAGCATATAATGAAGTCCTTCCATAGCAACAATGAAAATAAAAGGGGACAAAGGATCTCCCTGTCTTAAACCCATTTCTGAATGGAAGAAAGCAGCTAGAGAGCCATTAACAAGAACTAAAAACCTTCATGTGCTGATGCAGTATCTGATCCAGCCTATCCATTAGACACCAAAGTCCAATTGTCTCGAAGTATCCAACAAGAAATTTTAGTTGGCATGATAATAAGCTTCTCTATATCCAATTTGTGTAGTATAGGCTCCTCACTCATTGTTCTAGTATCCATCACCCTCATTAGTAATGAAAACTGCATCCAGGATTAGCCTACCTTTTATAAACGACATCTGCTGATTATATATCAACGTGTCTATTACTTTCTTCAGCCTCTTATCAGTCAAGTTTGGAAATGATCTTGTAAATACAACCCTATCAAACAAATAGGTCTAAGATCTCATAACTCTGATGCACCAACTTTCTTTGGAATCAGAGCTACAAAAAAGGTTTCGGACAAAAAACCTATCAGGTCCAACTCCTCTTACTTTTTCCAGTTTTAAGTTTTGGAGGTTCCTAGTTGCCCCCCCCCCCCCCCCCCGAAACCCCAAACTAGTTCTAATACCACCTTTTGCGATCAACTGCAGTTTTAATTAAGGTAGCGTTGGTCGCATACCAATACTGTTTTACACCTGATTTTTCTTTTCTTAATACTATTCTTATTTTCCTTTTCAAATTTTATTCCACCATCTTCTCCTCAAACCAAACCTGTAGTTCACAAAATCTAAAAGTCAAAGCTACCACCAAATCACCCTTATCTTCTTAAATCAGCCACCATCAAACCACCGCTAAAATTGGTCCACCAAATTATCTTTGCACAAAATTGGAATCATTGGACAGGGGTCCTTGCCGAAGAAATTAAACTGTCAAAAAGGAAGAAAGAGAACAAGAAAATAAAATAAAAGAGAAAGAAGGTGTTATGGATTTGCAGAACATGAAGAAAGAGAAAAAAGAAAAGGAAGGTGGTGGAAGTGGCATAGGATGCGGTAGGGAGAAAAAATGAAAAAAGAAACGAAAAGGGAAAGGAAAAAGAGCTAAAAAGATTAATGAAAAAAACGGTAAAACATTACTTTGGGGGGGGTATCACGCCCCGAGCCTACACCCTGGACGTGGTCAGCACTCAGAGACCATTGCTGGCCCCAAGCGAACCCTGGGCCTGACTTACTTAACTCAGCAGAAGACTTAAATCAACCAAATAAACTCATGTAATAGTTTAAATGATTACATCTTAGCCAAATTGGCAACTTTTGTCTCAAAACAAAGTATCTGCAAATACATAGTGCGAGACTCATAATTACTGTCTGACTGTCTATGAAGCCTTTATAATACTGAGATGGATGTTGGGGCAGACCCCACAACATCTTAATAATGAAAGACTAAAAGCAAATAAAAGAGTCCTCCGGAATGCCAGGAGGCTCACCACTGACTCTGAGTGTTCAACTGGATCAACGAGGCGCTAGATGCTGATCCTGGTTACCTGTGTCTGCATCATAAAACTTTGCAGGCCAACTGACATTAGTACATTGAATGTATGAGTATGCGAGTTGGAATGCTAAACAACAACTTAAACTTGAAAAGACTAAGAAGGAACACTTACCTTGGCTCTGTACAACTCATGAATAACTGAACTCAATATAAAGCAATAAGACACATCAATATATATATATATAAAGCTTGTAAAACAATGTAAACAATTTAGTTCGTTAAAGATAAAGCAATAACAATGTAACATCCGGCAATTTGAAATAACTACGAAGAGGCTTAGAATTGGAATTTAATCATTTTTGGAAGGAATTTAAAAATCTGGAAATTTGGTTAAGTATGAAAAAAAATGAGTTTTTGGCCAACGTTGAACAGCCATAACTCCTAGCTCAGGATGAGTTAGGTGTAGTTCCAGTTATGTTTGCAAAGTTTGTGGAATGGTCTTTCCAACGCCGCCGAGTTTTGTCGATTCCAAGTTCGTATGAGTGAGATATCCCCTTTGGAAGTTAGGCAGTTGGCAGGGAATTTAGTCCGAAAATTTTAAAGGGGCTTTTTGGTCTTTTCCCTAACCAATTCTTATGATTATATTGTTGTCTTAGACTAATTTTTAGATCAATTTGCCCCATTTTAAAGAGTGAGAGTTAGGGCTTTTGAGAGAAGAGGAGAAGAAGAGAAGAAAGAGAAGATCAAGCAAGGTTTCGTCAAGGATCGTCGTGGATATCGTCGGGGGTGATCCCTACTAGGTATGTGAGCTCATAGTGTTGGGTTGATTCTTTCCCCCACACGCCAAACTCGTTTTATTCTTTTGAAAAAAGATTGTTTAGTTGTTGAAGTTTTTGGTTGTGGAAGTTGTTGGTTGTGTTGTTGAAGTTCTTGTTAGTTTAGTACTTGATTTGGTTGTGTTTTGAGTTGAATCTCTTGAATGTTGAGGGATTTTATGATCCTTAGTGTTTGGGGTTGTAACGTTTGAAGTTATAGGGTGGTTTAGAGTTGGGAAAAAGAGGGAGAAAAGTCGGATTTTCTGGGGAAGGGGCTGGCGGGCCTCAAAAGGGACTCTGAAGTCCAGCCTTTGGGGCGGCGCGCCTAGCATAGCGCCAGCAGGCCCCTTCTGAGCTTCGAGGGCTGG
Source organism: Solanum commersonii (assembly GCA_029007595.1). Taxonomy (NCBI): domain Eukaryota; kingdom Viridiplantae; phylum Streptophyta; class Magnoliopsida; order Solanales; family Solanaceae; genus Solanum; species Solanum commersonii. The sequence goes on from JAJTWQ010000051.1 coordinate 2,891,143, forward strand.
CGCTCCGTGCTTTGCAGAGTGCCAAGGACGCCAAGTTTTCCCATTCTTCCCTCACTTTTTCATGCATGTTCCTTGACATTGTGCCTATGTTTCCTAGTTGTTTCCAACACTCCAAGGTACGTTTAAACGAACTCGTCCATAACATGTGATCAAACACCTTGAATCCATAATTCCAATTCAAGAAGAGTTAGTTTCCAAATCAAGTGAAGTTAAGATTAAGTCTAGAAGTTAAAAAAGTGAGTCAAAGCAAGTCTTTAAAGTTGTTCAAGAGTCTATTGAATGTTTTAACTTCATTTTAAGGCTCAAGTTTCAAGTTAAGCAAAGAGTATAGAGTTTCAAGTTAAGTCAAGAGTATAAAGTTGAGTTCATTTCTCAAAAGTTATTAGGGAACTAAGTATTCCCAAAGATGTTTTAAAGAAATGTTTTCACATTTAAACAACATTGGAAACTGAGATTTCCAAAGAGCCTTCGGGCTAGTTTTCCAGAAAAAGAGTTATCGCTTTCTAAATGAAGCAAGAGAGGAACTGAGATTTCCAAGATAGCCTTTGAGCTAAGTTTTGAGTAATTATCTCAAATCAGAAGTAAGAAAATGTTTTAAAAACATAAGAGCCAGTACATTTTTGGGAGTAGTATCGAGCACCGAGTTGGGGGACTGTTCAAGGAACCCACAGCCCCCATAGAACCATGTTAGCCACCATGGGTAGAAAATAATCATACTTTTTAGATGAATCATTTTCCAGATAGACTAGTGGATCCATTAGACAGTTCAGGTCTTATACCTTTGGCCGGGTATAAGATGCTCTGACAGCGTGAGGTCGATCGCTGTATCATCACTATAGCTCTAAGTGATGGTTGTCGGTTAGAGAAACTCCCACAGCAGTTATTGTATTTTCATACACAGAAAGTATTGTATTTTTATATACATCAGTTCATTTGTATTTCTATATACATCTCAGGCTTATTGTATCTTTGTATACACACAGAGTTTATAGCAGGTTTTAAACAGTCTTTCTTTATATTGCACTTGTTTTAAATTGCCTTATATTGAAAGAAGTCAGTCAGGTTGAGTTGAGTTGAGCCAGGTAAGCTATTCAGTTTATTCCAGATTTTCCTTCTAGCCTGTGTTGCTTAGTTTTCTAGCTCACATACTCGTACATTCCATGTACTGATGCCAGTTGGCCTGCATCTTTTTATGATGCAGACGCAGGTACCCAGGATCAGCATTCCGCACGTCGTTGATCCAGCTGAGCACTCCAGAGTCAGTGGTGAGCCTCTTTGCATTCCGGAGGACTCAATTATTTTGTTCTCTTAGTTTTGTTTTATTAGGATGTTGTGGGGTCTATCCCAATATCCATCTCAGTGTTATAGAGGCTTCATAGACAGTCAGTCAGTTAGTTTTGAGTCTCTCATCTGTGTATATATGTTAATATTCTATTTTGAGACTCGAGTTGCCTTTTTGGCCAGATTTTATTAGTTGGTTGTTTTATAACCCTTCTTTGCATTGAGTTGTGCTGTTAAGTTAAGTTTTCGCTGAGTTAAGAAAGCCAGACCAAGGGTTCGCTTGGGGCCAGCAATGGTCTTCGAGTGCCGGCCACGTCTAGGGTGTAGGCTTGGGGCATGACAAACAAACTTAACTTTACTTATATATAAAAGTAATATACCTTTTGTGGGAGATTCTCTAATCGACAGCCACCACTCTGAGCCTAAGTGATGATACAACGTTTTACCTCACGTTGCCCAAGGACCATCCTATACCTTGCTGTGATATAGGACCTTACTTAGTGGATCCACTAGTATATGCTAAAAACATCTTAAGGAGTCATCTAAAAAGTATGATCCTTTACTACCCATGATGGCTACATGGTTTATGAAGACTTGAGTTAATATGAACTCGCATCCCCGTATCGGTGCTCAATACTACTCCTAAAATATACTTAGCTCATAAGTATCTTAGACAACTTTCTTTCTTTGATTTGAGATAATTACTCAAAGCTTAGCCCAAAGGCTTTCTTGGGATCGATGTTCCCTTTTCTTGCTCAAATGTGTAAAAACATTTATAAACTCTTAGGGAATACTTAGTTCCCTTATAAATTTTGAGAAATGAACTCAACTCTTTACTCTTTGCTTAACTTGAAAACTCGAGTCTTAAAACGAAGTTAAAACATTGTTAAAGACTATTGAAATCTTTAAGAAACTTTGTTTTGACTTGCTTCTTAACTTCTAGATTTGACTCTTAACTTCTTTGACTTTGATCTTAACTTTCCTTGAATTGGATTATGGTTTCAAGGTTCATGATTTCATGTTTATGGATGATTTCATGATGTTTAGATGTACCTTAGAGTGTTGGAATCAACTAGAAAACATAGGTACATTGCTAGGGAACAAGTATGAAAAGGTAAGGAACGAATGGGGAGAACTGGCGTCCCTGGCGCTCTGAGAGGCGTGGGGCTCCAGGCCCCAAACTTTAGAGAACATGTTGGGGCGCGCTGGCTGGCGCAGCGCCCCAAGGCCAAAACTTCAGACACTGCTTTGCGGTGCGCTGGCTAGCGCGGCACCCCACCCCTTTTACCAAGAAAATTCTAACTTTTTTTCCTTCGTTTTTTATCTCTAAACCATCCAATCTTCCCTAGTTCTTTCCCCAAACACTTAGAGTCATTAGTACTCTCAATAACAACAGATCTAACTCGAAAATCCACTCGAAAACACGAATCAAATCAACAAGAAACTTCAACAACACAACCAATCAAGTACTTAACGATGTCCTTCAAGAACTTCACTTTTTAACCTGTAAACAACCCAAAATCGCTGAATTGAAACAAGTTGGTGTGTGGGTGAACTAACCCATCACTAAAAGATCTCACATACCTTGTAGGGATCACCCCCGACGAATTCCACTTGAACCGCTTGGATGATCTCGGTGAATTCTTGACTTTTTCTCCCGTTCTTTCTTCCTTTCTCTCTTCTCCAAGCCCTAAGCGTATTCTAATTTTCCAAAACTGAATTAAGTTCTGTTTTTACCCCAATAAACCCCTAAAAATGAATTACGAAATTAATTAGAGAAAAGACTAGTTTGCCCTTCCTTAAATCCGAATTTGGACTTTCCTCAATCCAACATCCCAACTTACGAAAGTCATAACTCACTCATATGATATCGAAATCGCGCAAACTCGGCGGCTTTTTTAAGATCTTCCCAATGGCCTTCCAACCATATCAAGAACTACTCATAACTCATCCTGAGCTAGTAGTTATGGTCGTTTGAAAATGACTAAAACTCACTTTTCTAACTTAGACAAATTTTCCAGATTTTTCTTATTCTTTCCAAAAATAAGTATTTTCAGATTTTAAACTCTGCTAGTCTTTTTAAATGAAATTAACATCCGTTTTATTATTGTGGAAGTCTAGAACACACTCTTTTACCTCTGAGGGGACTTTATGGATTTATACTTTTCATCTATGTGCTGGAGCCTATTTGGTGCGCTACGCCCTGCTTCGGGACTCAAAACACTGCATATGACGGAAGACGAGTGGGTTGAGGGTTTGGAGTAACACATTCAGTTTGAGCTTATTTGCTCTAATCTTTGGTGTAAAGGATTATTCAGCACTTGTGTTTGTGGGCTGTACTGGTTATCAGCAGAGGGAAAACAAGCAAGTTCGATTTTATCGTCATTAAGAATAGAAAAAAGAATAAAAACCTGGTGTTGAAGTTGAAAATATGATTTAACTTCTGCTAAGTGAAGAAACAAAAATGAATGTAAACAGTTGCAGAATCTCATCTACTAAACAACCTGTTTTCCAACAAGTAATAATATATTCTTATACAAATATACACAATCTGGTAAAACATACAATTGGCAAATCAATATATATATATATTTTTTTTATAAAATATAGACAATATAGCAAAAACATACCATTAGCATATAAAAATACAATTGTATTGCATGTATGTATTTTGTACATTGGACGTATAAATAATACACGCTTGACAAAATACCAACATGCAAAAGTTGAGAAATCGATTAGAAAATCTAAAAATGAGTTTTTGCAACATGTTGCCAAAATCATGATTTCCATTTATTATTGTAAAGAACATACATTTACAGGAAACAACATAGGTACTCAAAGGCTATAACCAAAGATCTCACATACCTTAAAGATCTCACATACCTTGTAGGGATCACCCCGGACGAATTCCACTTGAACCGCTTGGATGATCTTGGCGAATTCTTTACTTTTTCTCCCGTTCTTTCTTCCTTTCTCTCTTCTCCAAGCCCTAAGCGTATTCTAATTTTCCAAAACTGAATTAAGTTCTGTTTTTACCCCAATAAACCTCTAAAAATGAATTACGAAATTAATTAGAGAAAAGACTAGTTTGCCCTTCCTTGAATCCGAATTTGGACTTTCCTCAATCCAACATCCCAACTTCCGAAAGGCATAACTCACTCATATGATATCGAAATCGCGCAAACTCGGCGGCGTTTTTAAGATCTTCCCAATGGATTTCCAACCATATCAAGAACTACTCATAACTCATCCTGAGTTAGGAGTTATGGTCGTTTGAAAATGACTAAAACTCACTTTTCTAACTTAAGACAAATTTTCCAGATTTTTCTTATTCTTTCCAAAAATAAGTATTTTCAGATTTTAAACTCTTCTAGTCATTTCTAGGTGCGAGATGTTACATGGGGCTACTCCTATTTTCATGCAAACACTGCAAGTGCTAGGTGTCGAAGTAGTCGGGCTACTAAGCTGAAAGTGTGTAATTGAAATTGAGGGACACGTTTGAGGGGACCTTGTGTATCTTTTTTTTTTTTTTTTGGGGTTGCTTTGTGGTGGGAGTTTATAAATCTAGGTTACAAGATCAACATTTGTTAGGAAAATTTGGTTCATGATGTGAGCCTTTTGAGTTTTTGGTGCAGCTCTCTGTGTTCCTCCAGTCTTTTTATTTTTTATTTTTTAATTTTATAAATATGAAGGTTTCCAATTCGAGATCCATTCTGCTGATGTTGTATACACATCATGGTTGGTTCTTTAGTCCAGTAAAGCCAAGATTTAGTGCATCTCTATTGTGGACGAGAAATTTTAGAGTATATGTTTTCTGCAATGATATTAATTACTTCACTCTGTTAAAGCTGGTCAGTTTGCATATATCATCTTTTCAAAGTTCATGTTTGTTTCGGATTGTAATGGGAGTAGATTTTTAGGTGGTGTCTGTCTCGTTAACATGATTTAGTTTCAGATGATATTGATTAGATATTGACTATGAGTTAGTAGCGGAGGTGGTTTGGATTGAGATTTTTGGGCTGTGATGGTCCAGTTTTGTTCTTACATCTCTTTTTCGAGTCTTAAAGTTAGGTGAGATTGCGTTCATCGTTTCCATTAAATTACAGGTGATGCAATTCAATCCGAGTGGTCCAGTCTTGCAACTTCTATTTACTCTCTTTTTGGTTGATGCATATGTAGGATATTTAATTAGAATAAAACAATAACTGAGGTTTGTTATTGATTGTAAGTAATTCTTTTCTGCATTATTGTAATTCTAACTATATGTGGATTCAGTTTTAGTAGAATGCTAAAGTTAGTGAAGAAACTGTAGAAATCCCATTCAGCTTGTTAAATATGTGTTCTTGATTGCGTCATTATTGTGTGTTTTTTTAGGCAAGAGATTAAAATGTCCGAACTAGACATTTATGAAAGCATGTGTAGATTAGGCTTGTGGAATTGGCTTGTTTTGCCTTCCTGCCATTCTCAGATAGCCGATTAGTGCAACTGTGTGTATTTAAAAGATGCCATGGTAACTGGGGAATGTGTTAATGCTGATTAGTGCAAATGCGTTTCTTTAAAAAGATGACATGGTAACTGGGGAAAGCATTAACGTAAAGCCACAAGGGAATACTAAGTGGTTGATGCTTAGGAGCAGTGTTATAAAGACAAGCGACGCACTGGGTGCAAGTCTAATGAAATCATTATCCTTTCTATCATCGTTCTCCACACCTACTAATCCTTTTGAGATACTTTTTAAATCAAATTAACATCCGATTTATTATTGTGCAAGTCTAGAACACACTCTTTTACCTCTGAGGGGACTTTATGGATTTATGCTTTTCATCTATGTGCTGGAGCCTATTTGGTGCGCTACGCCCTGCTTCGGGACTCAAAACACTGCATATGACGGAAGACGAGTGGGTTGAGGGGTTGGAGTAACACATTCAGTTTGAGCTTATTTGCTCTAATCTTTGGTGTAAAGGATTATTCAGCACTTGTGTTTGTGGGCTGTACTGGTTATCAGCAGAGGGAAAACAAGAAAGTTCGATTTTATCGTCATTAAGAATAGAAAAAAAAAAAAAAAACCTGGTGTTGAAGTTGAAATTATGATTTAACTTCTGCCAAGTGAAGAAACAAAAATGAATGTAAACAGTTGCAGAATCTCATCTACTAAACAACCTGTTTTCCAACAAGTAATAATATATTCTTATACAAATATACACAATCTGGTAAAAACATACAATTGGCAAACAATATATATATATATATATATATTTTGAGATATATATATATTTTATAAAATATAGACAATATAGCAAAAACATACCATTAGCATATAAAAATACAATTGTATTGCATGTATGTATTTTGTACGTTGGACGTATAAATAACACACGCTCGACAAAATACCAACATGCAAAAGTTGAGCAATCGATTAGAAAATCTAAAAATGAGTTTTTGCAACATGTTGCCAAAATCATGATTTCCATTTATTATTGTAAAGAACATACATTTACAGGAAACGACATAGGTACTCAAAGGCAATAACCAAAGTATTCTTTTAAGGGCAATCTAGGATTATATATCTTTTACCTGCACTTGATAAGGGAGAAAAACGATTTGATCATCTTGAAGGTAATGGCAAATAGAGGGAGCACCAGGCTTAGCATTAAGCACTACAAAAGGTAATCCTTTTGGATTCCAAAGAGATGTATCTTTGTGGCATATTGATATTGCTTTAACCTTTGTTCCATCAACAGCAATCATCGATACCATATATGTCTTTGTACCTCCTCCACCATGACAAAAATGCACTGCATACGCGTAGTTAAGTTTGTGGCATATCATGTTAAGTCCATCAGCCATGAGTTCGACTTCTTTAATGGTGTATTTTTGCACCATTTGATTTTCCTTGAACCTCTGTTGCAACAACCTTAACATTGTTTGTTCCAAGCATGAATATCCCAAAATCTACCATAGACTCTAAAGAAGTTGCACACTTTCTTTTCTCTCCTTTCATCGCAGGTTCTTCACATACTTTGACTGTTTCCTCAATTGTTTTAGCATCTTTTGAGTTGTTATTTATTGAGAAATAGTTTAGAATTTGTGGGATTTTTTTCAATGAGAAGGGAATGGATTCCACAAATTGTCGAGGCCAAAATGGTGCTTTGTTTTTGTTCTTTAGAGAGGGAAAGTTGATGACTTTCCCTTTCACTAATTCTTTTTCGAAGAAGTAAGGTTTGTAAAGGAAGTTATCTTGATGATCGCTTTGGGTAGGGGTCTCATTTTTTATCTCGTGAACCTCATCCTCGGTAGCAGCATGGAAAATCCAGGCTCCATGTTGGTGTAAACCATAGTATACTTTCTTCTTTGTGTCAAGAATGCCATCATCTGTAGTAACATATAAATAACAATCAATTTTTTCAAATAGTTGAATAAGTGCTTCATGAAAAGAAAAGTTGGATAGTTAACAAAATATGGGCAGTCATCTAGCCAAAAAATTAATACTTGTACGGCTCATATGTGTAGTTAAATTCATCTGTTTCAAGTTGGACAACTGGTGTGTTCGATACGGAGAATCATGTTTGGTTGGCCAAAATTTTTAGAGAACATTTTTTTTTAGGAAAATAAGTTTTTTAAAAATAAGAAAGACGACTTTCCTATTGGACGATGGAGGAGCTACATGGAACAAATGGTAATCAGTTGAAGACCCTTCACCGGAAAATTATATTTTATAAAAAGAAAATTATACTATACATATCAAGTCATGAACATCCTTGATAAAATTTCTGATTTCGCTATTGCTAGTGAAAGTATGAAAAACAAGTTTCACAAGTGATATTCTACACATAGATTACGTTTTCTCCATCCTCCATTACACCTCATCGCCCGTAGCGCCCCACCTCCCACAATATTTTTTTAGATTATATATATAATATTTTTTTGCCAGAAAACAGTAAGAAATCCAATTATTTTCTAAAAACATCTTCCTTTATTAGGAACATACCCTACTCTATAATATCTGATGAATAAATTTCTACATGAAATTGCATAGGATTTAGATGCATGCATATAATCTGAAATATTTATGGAACTTTTATCCATACTGATAGTACATAGTTAATTAACCCCAATTGTAGAAATATAATTATGCATTAAGACATATATGTGAAACATGTAATAATAAAATTAATACTTAGTTAATTTGATGTATAATCGCTGTAACTTTTTCACTATAATATAAAATCATAAACTTCTTTTTGTCAGAGTATGTGAACTTCATTCCTAATTTATTTTAGTTAGACAAAAACTAATCATGATTTTACTATTACAGAGGACAAAATTAAATAACAATTTTGCGATCTTATAATATATCTGGCATTAACTCTATAAAACAATATCCATTGAAACGAATTACAACTAACCTGCTTGGGGAAGTAAATCTTTGATCACTTTGGGAATTTGAGCTTTAGGCAATTTTATTTTCCAATAAACCTCCGGAGATATAGCTGCATGAGTACTTGCTATAAAAGTAAGCTGCATGTATATAACAATAAACAATTTTTCTATCAGTATCTCCCCTGATTAAGTCAACTATAAGGCGGATTCGGATATGATTTCAAATTATGATTTGGAATCAGTTATTTAAAAATGAAATTGAATTTTTTTTTCATAAACATAAAAATCTCAAAATTTGTAATGATTATCAAGAACTTTCTCAATTCTTATCAATTTTACCAAATGAGCAAAACATATATATTTCATAAGCAAGACATTTGAACATACTGAAATGCCGCATTAATAAATCACATGTCTCCATATTTTAATTAAGAAATATTTGCTATTACATGTTACTACAAACTTTTAAATACACATAATTATGTAAGGATCTACTGATCCAATAAATCAACAATAGTAGTAAAGTTATTTGTTTATACATTACTTCCACATGACACGTACAATTTATTTAGGTCAAACATAAACAATATTTCTTTTGTAAAATTCAAAATGGTTGATTTTCTTTTTATCAAATATAAATTTATAGATTAAATTTTACATTTAATAAATTGAAATCACAACTTGAAATGTAAATTACTCCTAAAATATTAATTTAGGATTTCAAAATCATAAAAATACCACTCACCAACAAAATGGTAGAGTAGAGTAGCTGCAACTTCATTGATTTTTTTTTTGTCATAATAAATTGTGAATAGATTAAAAAAACTCTAAAAGAAAAACCTTGGATGAACAAGAATAGAAACTATCCTATATTTATAGGCATAGAATACTACTATTAAATATTTGTGCCCCCCTTAATTAATTATTAGAACAATTAATGAACTTCTATCAACAATGATCATAAAAATATATGTATATTTTGTACGTTGAAACCTCTATAGTGTGATGAATTTGAATTCCTCTAGAACTATTGACCATATAAATAAACGTGGGAGGTCCATGATCTGTTAATAATATTTTACTCGTCTATTTTTTTTATTTATCTATTATATTAAAAATAATTATTTAATTTTATTTTTAAAAAAAATGTACCACGTCAAATATAAATATAAGAAATTAATTTTGTTTTTAATAAAAATTCTTGACTCAGCCGCTAACGGTGGACGGTCTTTATCAAACAAATATATTCTCTTAAATTTTTCGGCTTGAGTTGAAATTTGCTATTAATAAAATGGCTGCATAATTAAGGTTTGAATGACAAATTGGAATATCCCTATAGTGACATTAATAAGTTTAATTATCAACTATGAACTACTTCATAGTATATTACAAATTTGTATTTCTCAACTTTCATATTGGCTACAGTCAAGCGTCGTATGCGGAATGTGTAAGCGTCGAATTTCTACGATTAATTCGGACTAATTTAGATAAGTTTCTAAATATAATTCGAGTTACACGAAATTCACTTGAGTATAATAAAATTATGAGAAATATATTGATATAAGTTGGAGTAATAAAGTATAATTCTTCTAATGAAATATTCTTTTAGTCCTTTTTGAGTTGTCATGTTGCGCTTTTTGAGAATCTGTTTGATTAATTTTCAAAGCTAAATTAAATTACATTAATTTGATATTTTAAAATAAAATGAAAAAGAGTCATATTTGTTTTTGTACTCTTAGAAAAAGGTTATACTTATCCTTCGTCATATTTTTTTGATATATTTGCCCTTGTCAACCGACTTTGAACACATATTTCTCTTTGGGTATTATGTTTGCCCTTGGGCACATTTTGCCCGTGACATCATACTGATGTTTTAGGATGAGTTTGGGGGAAAAGTTCAAGATTGTTAGGAGTTTGGGTAGGTCAGATTTTATTAAGTAAACTATTAAATAGAAAGTAATTTTTTAATTATAATAAAAATATATCCATACGTAAGCTCCACGTAAACATTAAATAAAAGTGGTAACATGATACTTAACTGTCCAAGGGCAAATATGTGCCCAAAATTAGATAGCAAAGGCAATTATATCAAAAAGTATGACGAATGGTAAATATAACCCTTTTCTAAGAGTGTAAGGACAAATATGACCCTTTTCCGGAAAAAATAATAATTAGATATTTAAAATCTATATGAAAAGTATTATAAGATGCAATTTTTTTCATATTAATATGATAAAAAATACATTTTAAAATATTCATCAAAGTTTATATCATTTTACTCTAATTTTTTTTTTTTATGAGAACTAAAATGGAATGGTGGGAATAAGCGTTTAAATTAATTGAATGGACTAATATTATTGCATTGCTTCGAATCATTAATTAGTAATAATTGAGAAATAATTATGTGAGTAATTATTCAATAATGATTAACTAATCATGGAAGTCATTATGGGAACCAAGGATTAATTAGCAAAGTGAGAAAACAAAGGGAACAACTGGGGTGTTCACGGGTCGGTTTGGATCGGTTATTGGTCAAAACCAAAACCAAACCAACTTAATTGGTTTTAAAATTATCAAAACCAAACCAAACCAAATATAATATACATTTGTCGGTTTGGTGGTTATCAGTTTTGGTTTGGTTTGGTTCGGTTATTAACCATACACAAAAATAAAAGAAACAATTCATTCAAAATGTGAAAAAAGTGACAACAATCCATTCAAAATAAAAAATAGTTAGTATGCCTTAAGTTACTGAACTTTCGACTACTAAATTTACTATCAATAAAGCTTTAAAATTCACTATATTGGCATAGAAAGAAGAGACAATAACATTTTCAGTCCCACAAAGAATTGACCTAGACACTCATATACATGAAATCAATAAGATAAATGTTTTATCTTGGACATTTTTGCTTTCAATAACTAAATTATAAAGAAATTTTAATGAAAATATGTATAAAATCGTTAAAATTGATTATAACAACAATATATTAAGTATGTATATTAATAAAATATATGACTATAATTTATTGGTTCGATTCGGTTATTTCTTCGATTTTTTCGAATAAAACCATAACCAAACCAAATACTACCGGGTTTCAAAAATCTAAAACCAAACCAAACCAAACCCAAATAAAATTGGTTTTATTTTATCGGTTTAGTTCGATTTTTTGGTTTGGATTGATTTTTATCCAAATCGTGAACACCCCTAGGAACAACAATAGTGTTTGAGCATAGATTTTTAAGGAAAAATTCTTTTGGCCATAATTTGGTCAGAATGATAAAAAGTCATGTTTACATTATAAATTAATTTATTTTTGGACGTTTTTGCCCTTTAACTTAAATATTGAATATATTCTTCAATTATGTTTCCAAGACATTGAAAATGATTAATGAGATTAATTATTGATGATTTCATAATTAAACATGAGAAAGGAACCACAAAATTCATCAAAGAAAACATAAATCTCACCCACTCTAAAATAAAAAAATAATTTAAATATATGACAGTAGCAGTAAAAATATATAAAAAATATATATATCTTTTTCAATTTCTAAATCTCCTCCTTTCTACTTATTCTTTTTTGTTTATTTATTTTTCATTTCTTGTTTCTTAATGATAAAAAAAAATAAAAAGTACAAAAGAGGAGTAAAGTGTAGGCTATCTGTTTTACTTTATAATTTCTAAACGTGAAAAGATAAATTATATCTAAATTTCAATATTAAAAATTTATATCGATAATACTCAAATTAAAAATATGAAATTCACCAAGTTGACAAACCAACTACTCTTAATCAAAGTTTATATCATTTTACTCTAATTTTTTTTATGAGAACTAAAAAGAACCTGTGGGAATAAGCGTTTAAATTATTTGAATGAACTAATATTATTGCATTGCTTCGAATCATTAATTAGTAATAATTGAGAAATAATTATGTGAGTAATTATTCAATAATGATTAACTAATCATTGAAGTCATTATGGGAACCAAGGATTAAACTAATATTATTGCATTGCTTCGAATCATTAATTAGTAATAATTGAGAAATAATTATGTGAGTAATTATTCAATAATGATTAACTAATCATTGAAGTCATTATGGGAACCAAGGACTAATTAGCAAAGTGAGAAAACAATGGGAACAAGTGACAACAATAGTGTTTGAGCATAGATTTTTAAGGAAAAAATTTGGCCATAATTTGGCCAGAATGGTAAAAAGACATGTTTACATTATAAATTAGTTTATTTTTGGATATTTTTGCCCTTTAACTTAAATATTGAATATATTCTTCAATTATGTTTTCAAGACATTGAAAATGATTAATGAGATTAATTATTGATGATTTCATAATTAAACATGAGAAAGGAACCACAAAATTCATCAAAGAAAACATAAATCTCACCCACTCTAAAATAAAAAAATAATTTAAATATATGACAGTAGTAGTAAAAAAATATAAATATATATATATATCTTTTTCAATTTCTAAATCTCCTCCTTTCTACTTATTCTTTTTTGTTTATTTATTTTTCATTTCTTGTTTCTTAATGATAAAAAAAATAAAAAGTACAAAAGAGGAGTAAAGTGTAGGCTATCTATTTTACTTTATAATTTCTAAACGTGAAAAGATAAATTATATCTAAATTTCAATATTAAAAATTTATATCGATAATACTCAAATTAAAAATATGAAATTCACCAAGTTGACAAACCAACTACTCTTAATCAAAGTTTATATCATTTCACTCTAAAAAATTTTATGAGAACTAAAAAGGCCTTGTGGGAATAAGTGTTTCAATTATTTGAATGAACTAATATTATTGCATTGCTTCAAATCATTAATTAGTAATAATTGAGAAATAATTATGTGAGTAATTATTCAATAATGATTAACTAATCATTGAAGTCATTATGGGAACCAAGGATTAAACTAATATTATTGCATTGCTTCGAATCATTAATTAGTAATAATTGAGAAATAATTATGTGAGTAATTATTCAATAATGATTAACTAATCATTGAAGTCATTATGGGAACCAAGGACTAATTAGCAAAGTGAGAAAACAATGGGAACAAGTGACAACAATAGTGTTTGAGCATAGATTTTTAAGGAAAAAAATTGGCCATAATTTGGCCAGAATGGTAAAAAGACATGTTTACATTATAAATTAGTTTATTTTTGGACATTTTTGCCCTTCAACTTAAATATTGAATATATTCTTCAATTATGTTTCCAAGACATTGAAAATGATTAATGAGATTAATTATTGATGATTTCATAATTAAACATGAGAAAGGAACCACAAAATTCATCAAAGAAAACATAAATCTCACCCACTCTAAATTAAAAAAAATAATTTAAATATATGACAGTAGTAGTAAAAAAATATAAAAAAAATATATATCTTTTTCAATTTCTAAATCTCCTCCTTTCTACTTATTCTTTTTTGTTTATTTATTTTTCATTTCTTGTTTCTTAATGATAAAAAAAATAAAAAGTACAAAAGAGGAGTAAAGTGTAGGCTATCTGTTTTACTTTATAATTTCTAAACGTGAAAAGATAAATTATATCTAAATTTCAATATTAAAAATTTATATTGATAATACTCAAATTAAAAATATGAAATTCACCAAGTTGACAAACCAACTACTCTTAATCAAAGTTTATATCATTTTACTCTAAATTATTTATGAGAACTAAAAAGGACCTGTGGGAATAAGCGTTTAAATTATTTGAATGAACTAATATTATTGCATTGCTTCGAATCATTAATTAGTAATAATTGAGAAATAATTATGTGAGTAATTATTCAATAATGATTAACTAATCATTGAAGTCATTATGGGAACCAAGGATTAACTAATATTATTGCATTGCTTCGAATCATTAATTAGTAATAATTGAGAAATAATTATGTGAGTAATTATTCAATAATGATTAACTAATCATTGAAGTCATTATGGGAACCAAGGACTAATTAGCAAAGTGAGAAAACAATGGGAACAAGTGACAACAATAGTGTTTGAGCATAGATTTTTAAGGAAAAAATTTGGCCATAATTTGGCCAGAATGATAAAAAGACATGTTTACATTATAAATTAGTTTATTTTTGGACATTTTTGCCCTTTAACTTAAATATTGAATATATTCTTCAATTATGTTTTCAAGACATTGAAAATGATTAATGAGATTAATTATTGATGATTTCATAATTAAACATGAGAAAGGAACCACAAAATTCATCAAAGAAAACATAAATCTCACCCACTCTAAATTAAAAAATAATAATTAAATATATGACAGTAGTAGTAAAAAAATATAAAAAAAATATATATCCTTTTCAATTTCTAAAGTTCCTCCTTTCTACTTATTCTTTTTTGTTTATTTATTTTTCATTTCTTATTTCTTAATGATAAAAATAAAAATAAAAAGTGCAAAAGAGGATTAAAGTGTAGGAGGCTATCAATTTTACTTTATAATATCTAAACGCGAAAAGATAAATTATATCTAAATTTCAATATTAAAAATTTATATCGATAATACTCAAATTAAAAATATGAAATTCACCAAGTTGACAAAACAACTACTCTTATTTATTTAAAGGAGTTGTTGTTATGCATGAATTTTGTAGAAAAAAGTTAAATGATAAAAATATATTTTATCCGATTATACTTAGATTGTATGTGAGTGAAATATGAAGAAAACTGAAATTACCATCATGTTTCCTCCATTATGTGATTAACGTATATGAATCACATCATACACAAATAAAGACTCATTTAAATTAATGAATCATATTATAACACAAATGTTGATGGTGCTTCATTGAAAATTATAATAACTAGGAAAGGATATAGAAAGTTCTTTATGATTTCAAAATATTTTTTTATAAAAAAATAATTGAAAGACAAACATCTTCACAGTTCTCTGATGATAATGACAACACAAATTTGTTAAACATGAACTAGATCAAAGTTTCTTCACACATATATTTTTCTTTATTACGACCTATTTGGTCGTTTTTAGTACTACAGCTTTGTATTTCATAAAAGACTCTTTTGATAGACTCTAAATGGGTATTTTGGACTGTTCGAAATTACAATTATGAAATTAGTGGGGTAGTTTTTATAATTTATTTAGTTGGTGGTTAAGGAAAATAACATTAGAATTAATAGTGGGTCACTTCTACCACTTCCAAAATTAAGCTTAAATAATAATTAGGGGTTCCCTAGAAACTCAAGAGAAGTTCAACTACGGCGATACAATTTGCAGATAGGCTGACGAGTGCTTCATGTAAAATCCAATATGTATTTTGTGATATTATTATTATTATTATTATTATTATTATTATTATTATTATTATTATTATTATTATTATTATTATTGTTATTGTTATTGTTATTGTTATTGTTATTGTTATTGTTATTGTTATTGTTATTGTTATTGTTATTGTTATTGTTATTGTTATTGTTATTGTTATTGTTATTATTATTATTATTATTATTATTATTATTATTATTATTATTATTGTTATTGTTATTGTTATTATTCTTCTTATTGTTATTGTTATTCTTATTATTATTGTTATTCTTCTTCTTATTGTTATTG
The DNA here is from genome assembly GCA_029007595.1 of Solanum commersonii. NCBI lineage: Eukaryota > Viridiplantae > Streptophyta > Magnoliopsida > Solanales > Solanaceae > Solanum > Solanum commersonii. Next base: position 2,907,420 of record JAJTWQ010000051.1, read on the forward strand.
TTATTGTTATTGTTATTGTTATTGTTATTGTTATTGTTGTTATATTATTATTATTATATTATATTATTATTATTATTATTGTTATTGTTATTATTATTATTATTATTATTATTATTGTTGTTGTTGTTATTATTATTGTTATTGTTATTGTTATTGTTATTGTTATTGTTATTGTTATTGTTGTTATATTATTATTGTTATTGTTATTGTTATTGTTATTGTTATTGTTATTGTTATTGTTATTGTTATTATTGTTATTGTTATTGTTATTCTTATTCTTCTTCTTCTTATTATTATTGTTATTGTTATTATTATTATTGTTATTATTATTATTATTATTATTATTATTATTATTATTATTATTATTATTATTGTTGTTGTTGTTGTTGTTGTTATTGTTATTGTTATTCTTATTATTATTATTATTGTTGTTGTTGTTATTGTTATTATTATTATTATTATTATTATTATTATTATTATTATTATTGAAAAGAACGAGTTTTCAGTGTTAGTGTTAGGTTGAATTTTGGTATTAATGGCGTTGGGTGTGGGATTGTTGGAGACAAATTTGTCTCCCACGGATTTCGAGTGAGATTATTTAATTGAGTTAGGAAAATTACCTTAGGGGTGGGTCATGATAATGATAAGATGGGTCACTTTATATTCTAAATAAATGATTGAATTTCCTTTAAGTTTAGATGTTAGTTCTTAAATCTAGGGGACAAACTTTGATGGGTAATTATTGGCCATTTAATAATCCAACATTAGGAATGAGGTGTATTATCATAAGTAAGATAGTCTGCAATTTATAAGTGTGTGCATATTGATATGACTAATGGAGAAAATAATCAGGAACTAAAGTAATTAGGGCCAATGGTTAGTTGATGGTTGGTTGGTTTGATTAAATTATTGTGAAGTACTAAAACAATAAGTGGTAAATTATTGTTTATTGAGTTAAAGAGTGGATTGCAGGTGAAAGTTTTATAGAATTGAATTGTCACTGTTATGTTCATATTTTGGAATGGGTTACATTTGTTTTCTTTGGTTAGTTTATTTTGTGGTTTCATGTGTTGGTTGCCACTGGTATCGTGACCAGTGGTTTCAGTTTTACCATATTATAAACTAAAATTTGATATATAATATAGATAATTAAATATAAGGTGTAGTATATTATATGAATTACATTAAAGTTATGCTAATGGGAGGAATTAAGACTAACCTTTAGGTTTGAACTTTAGGAAATTGATTATAGAATTAGGTGAGTTTTTGGGTCTACGCTAGACATAGAATAATATGGGTATTTATAGGCTTGTTAACTTACAAATTATGCATATATACTTGATAGATTGGAAAGGTTCGGAAGCATTGAGGAATGGGAGGAATTAAGACTAACCTTTAGGTTTGAACTTTAGGAAATTGATTATAGAATTAGGTGAGTTTTTGGGTCTACGCTAGACATAGAATAATATGAGTATTTATAGGCTTGTTAACTTACAAATTATGCATATATACTTGATAGATTGGAAAGGTTCGGAAGCATTGAGGAAAGGAGAAGCATTGGAGAAGTAGTTGCTTGATTTCTGTTCTTCGGTGGAGGTAGGTTATGATTTATTCTATTTGATAGATAGACTCTTAATAGTGATTGATATGCATTGAATGATATTGTGAAGTTTTCTATGTACTTGATTGTGTGATTGTGTAGCTTGGTTGTGTGGTTTGTGATTAGTCTGAAATCCTGAGACCGTGGAATTTATAATCTTGAACCCTCTCTATCGAAGTGATGCCTTGAATAAAGAAGGCTTGATGAAATATTGTTAATGAATTGAAAATTGGTGATAATAAATGATAAATTAATGATATTATTGGATCGGAGTGTCACGTTCCAACACGATATAATTGGATCGGAGTGTCATGTTTAGATACGGTATTATTGGATCGGAGTGTCACGTTCCAACACGGTATAATTGGATCGGAGTGTCACGTTCCGACACGATATTATTGAATTGGAGTGTCATGTTTCGACACGAAATAATTGGATCGGAGTGTCACGTTCCGACACGGTAACATTAACTTAATGTATTCAATCTCAAAGAACTCAATTCCCAAATTAGTTTGGTTTGAAAAGGCATGAGTCCTCATGTGTGATCTTGATATTGTTGATTGATTACGTACTTACTTTAGTGTTGTTGACACTGGTCATGTGTTTGTTGCTTGCCACCTGCTAAGTATCATAGTTGATTTTATACTATTATTCATTACATATTACTTTCTATTTTGGGTTGGCCGATGATATCTACTCAATACATGTCTCCCTGTACTGAGCCCTACTTGAGTTTTTCTTTATTTTACTTTTATGGAGTGCAACGAGTGTACCAGCCACTTTGACTCGCCCTCAGCTCTAGCCAGTCTTAGCATATCATGTTCAATGGTGAGCTATTCATTCGAGCTTGTGTTGGATTCTCTCGGTCATGACCTGATGTCCTTAGTTTTCGGACACAAATTACTTTATTTCATTTATTTCGGTGTCTTTGATACTCTTAGACTTAGTATTTGAATATTAGATGTCCTTGATGTGATGATTTTCAGGTTTTGGGAATGACATATAGTAGACTATAATAAATTTGTGTTTCTTACACTAATAAGATTTAAGCTTCCACATTATGGTTAGTATTTTGTAAGCTGAATGATAAATATAAGTTGAGGTTGAATTCATTGGTTCACCCACCTAGGAGATTAAGTGTGGGTGCTACTCACGACTCGATTTGGGTCGTGACAGTATTATTTATTGTTTTATAAAAAAAATGTTTGCTATTAAATGATATGTTAAAATATTAAGTATACATAGTTGTAGTCACAATATTTTTTTTTTCCTCTCAAATTAATAATTTTTTGAAACTGATTAAGAATTTTTAAAATTAAGTAATTTTATTGTGTTTATTATATGAATAAATTTAAATTACCTATTGTAATTTTGTTTTTTCTGTTTTTCACAATTTTGTTTGTTTTGCTTTGCTGCATTTACTTGTGTTTTTAATAAAAGAGGCTTACATGCCTCACTTTTAAATAAAAAATAATAATTAAATTACCTATTTAAATAATTATTTAATTCAATTTTAATAAATTTTTTTAGTATAATGTAAAATAGTTCAATAATAACAGTCAAAATTTAAAATACTTTAGAATCGGTAGATATTGTTATAATAAAGAAATACTAAAACTCAAACGGTTTATAAGTGTCGATCCTATTTCACAACAACCCAAGATAGTTACACATTAATATTGTTGTTTTGATATTTGGTCATTATTATGCTTTAAAAAATTAAACTACATATTTAAATATTATGTTTTAAAAAATTAAATTACGTATATTAAAATACATGTTTAAAAATTAAACAAAATATTTAAAAAATTAAACTACATATTTAATTATTATATTTTAAAAAATTAAATTACGTAGTTCTATAATGTGTTGATTTTTATCAATTATAAAGTATTTTGAGTTTTGATTATTGTTATTGAAATATTTTTAAATTATATTTAAAAACATATTTTTATGTATATTATTAACATGAATTTTAATTGTCTCCTTCAATAGAAAATTCTATATTAAATGAAAATATTTTTTTAAAAAATGTATATCCTAATGGGAAAATCCTTTTGGGCATAAAACATTTGGCTAAAATTGTAAAAAGACATGTTCACACTATAAACTAGTTTATTTTTGAATATTTTTACCCTTTAACTTAAATATTGAATATATTTAAGTTAAATGAAAATTCTATATTAAATGAAAATAATTTTTAAAAAATGTATATCCTAATTATGTTATACCTTATTTACATATATTAAATATATTCTAATTTAATATAGTATCCTACATAAAATACATCTATTTTAAAGTATTATAATTGATAAGTAGGTATTGAGTGATCTTTTATTTATTTGTTTTGAAACATCCTCTTAATTAATATTATTGGAGTAACTGTATTTTTTATTCATGGTTAAAATTGGTAAAATAATTTCACCAATATCTATATATCTTAATTCTTGTTTGGAATGATTCTGATATAAAAATCTAATGTGTTATTCATGGCATAGTTATAAATGTCTTATCATCAATTATTTTTTAGAAATATCTAATTTCCAAAATAACATTATTTTTTTCTCTTGAAAAACATTCATTATATATATAGACTAATCTATTTAGTTGATTATATTTAAAGAAAAATTCAACTAAATTTTTTTAGAATCTACGCTTAATTACTATATTTTACTAAATTTGTATTACAACATAATTAAGTATAATCTTAAGTACATAAGGTAGTCATTTGTAGTTATTATTAATGAGCAATTTAATTGTCTTCTTCAATAAAGAGATTTATTTTAAGCGAAAAAATAATTTTTCAAAGGTATGCATTGGTACCGTGTGAACATTTTTTAAGGTACCATTCAAAAATATTTTTTTAACTAAAGCGTACATATTTTTATTAACTGGACAATATTTATTTTTAAAAATAAATCAAATGAACTATACACATACACAAAAATATTTTTTTATTAACTGAACCAAATATTCAGATAATGATAAGCAAATAAATCCACACATACGATGTTTAAGACTAAAATTTATTTTAATTAGATTGATTTTAGAGTCGCCACTTAATTTTTAAGAAAAATCAAGAAAAACTGTCGTTTTCAAAAGACTAAAACATAAAATCTCATGAGAGTTCAAAAGGGGTTCAGGGTTCTTATTAACATTTCGGGAAGGGTTTGAAAGCACCCGAAATGTCCGCTAATACGCGATTATCCGGCAATTAATTATTTGACAAAAATAATTTTAACTTAGCTTGAATTGCAAAACTGAACTATTTTATAGTTATGACCATTTTAAGGGAGAAATATGAAAATATTGCAATATTATTTGAGTGAAGAATTTTTTAAAATTATTTATTTATTTATTTATTTATTAAGTCAAGTAAGAGACGAATAATTTAGTTAGGTGATTATTTCAAAATGGGTGTCTCCTGGGGGTTTGAATGTTCGAAACCTTCAAATCGATAACAAATAAACAAACATAATAAATAAAGAGAGGGGCATGGACCCAAGTCTGGTTTTCCTGTCCGCCTGTGCCAGTACTTGGGCCCATTTGAGTAATTTATACTTGTCCTATTCTAACATAATAGAAATATTTTTTCAAACTTTTGGGCCTTAGGTCCAATTCTTCCACATGTCCTAAACTAACATAGGTATAACAATTTAAAATAACAAGGGGGCTTAGGTCTGAAATAACAAAATACAACTTTTTTGGAATTAAGAGTGGGCCTTTGGCCCAATCTCTTCAATTTCTCAATTTGTTGCTTCTTTCCACTTCGGGACCTATTCGTCAATTTTTAGCTGACCGACTTGGGAGGAAAAGATTTGAGCCTTTATGGCTCTCTCTCGAAATTCAAAGATAGAGTTCGTGAGGACCCGTATGACAGATTTTGTATACAAAAAAAAAAAGAACATACGCAATGACTCGTTGAATTTAATGCCAAGATACACAAAAGCTCCAAACATGTGCTACTGTTTTAATTTATAATGCTACAAAAAAGAGTAAAGACAACTCAAGGATCCAAACCAAGATATAAATTACCCCTAGCATTTATTTATGCATCAAGAATTAAAGAAAGAGAAAGATCCCTAGCATGTACTAAAATAAAGACGGCACAGTGAAATTCTAACATCATTTTGACCAAGGTTAGCAAAATTAGACCCAAAGCTAGGTAGCATCAGCTAACAATGCAAATAGCATGGCCAAACACTTAAACTTCCTACCATTTTCAACAAAAAACAATATAATTCAGATGTTACCATTCAGACATATAAAGAGTAAATATTTATAAGGGAAAATACTACTACCACATGGATAAATCGAAGTCTTGTAGTAACTATGATGCATACACTAAGGGATTGATTTTTTTATCATTCCACTATTAAAATCTATCGTATCAATGCCACTAATTTCTAACATGTGGTAAGGTCATTTCAAATGCTCTTAACTATTTTCTCAAAATAATAAAGATACCCATGCAGTAGCAAGAAAAGATTGAGTCTCAAAAGAACTAATGTTGGTTCCTGAATCATGACTTTTAATATAAGAAAAAATGAGAGTTGACCCTAGTAAGTGGTAACTTTAATAAAGGAGTGGAGGAAGAAATTAGTACATTGCTCAAAAATATGGAACATACAACAACTTATAAAGAGAAGGCATATAGAATAAGACATCAATAATCACCGCTTGACACATTCAAATGAACCTAACAAAATGACCCGGATACTAACACTAAAATGAGATATGAATGAGTATGAACTGAACATGACAAACTAATCCTATTTAAGACTACTACTTGAAAATCCTCTAATTTATACTTGAAGTTAACTAAATACAACTATAAAACTCATTTACATCTTCTAAATACATGACAACAAACAAAGACCCTATTTCATCAAAGATAACAAAAACAGCTGCATGACAAATCGATGATTCAAGCTAAATTTGAAATAAGCATAATAACCATGAATTCGAAAGGCTACAGACGGAGAAAATGACTTCAAAACAGGTAGCGAATCATCTTGAAGATGAAATTTATGCCATCAATCGCAGAGAAGGTAAAATGAATACTAAAGACAACATTCAACTTTATATGCCTCAAATAAGAATAACTATAAACCTATAAAAAAACACAACTCAAGTCGAAACCTCTATGAACACTAAATAAATGAAAGAATCCGAAGTCACATACCTTTTAAAGAGCAATGACCGGGATAAGAACAAGCTGAGACGAACTATTCACACCACCATAGCCTAAAGCCTTGACAGTTCCAACGAACAAGTAGAAAGGGGCGAAACTTTGGATTAAAAATGGTTATCTCTTTCGTTTCAGCTATGCTTCATATACCTCTTATATATTTATATCAACTATCTTACTAGGCTATATCTTTCAACTTGTCCCTAAGTGAAGAACGACCAGATTTCCTCAAGCAAGGAATCGCTCAAAAATTCTAAGTAGAATTTTTGTTCACTCCCTAAAGAAAACCAATTTTTTTTTTTTTTTTAACAGTGAATAAGAGGGGAATACATATAGGGATTTTTTAGGGCTGATTGGGGGGGGGGGGGGGAATTCGGGAGAAATTGGGTCCATTCCCAAATTCAAACTCTCAATCCTTTCACCATTAAAGGCAAGCATACTTTTTCTGAGATTTTCAATCCATTCCGAAAGAGGAAAGGGAGACAGACACATGCCTTTTGCCTGCTGGAATCGTATGATTTGGAGAGAGGATAAGGAAAAAGATGACAACGAAGAGCAGAGTACTTTATGTTCCTCACTGCTTTTCTGTGTTCGTCACTTGGAATCGCTGTTAACGCTTGCTACGCGCTAAAAAAGAAATCGTGCAGGGGTCGTCCACGCGCTACTGCGCATGCTTCTGGGTCTCTTGTCGCTGGCTTTCCGCCTAGTTGCTGTGTATTTTGACGCGTTGGAATTGCAAAGAAAAAGGGATGGGGGTCTGTTGGTATTGCTGTACACTGCTGGTTGTTTTTTTTTTTTTTTTTTTGGAAAGGGTCGGTTGTGGAATTGGGCTGCTGATGTATAGTTGTAATGTGGCTGGTATGTATGTGTATTGGGTTAATGGGTATTGAATTTAGGCCGCTGGAAATGTAAAGTGATAAGGCCCAAACAATTGCATTATAAAACTTAGCCGATTTGAACTTAACTAGGATAGATTCGACTAGTAACTAAATAAGATGAATTGATATTAATTAGTTAACATGCTTCTTCATTTGATAGACATAAAATAATTAGCTTAATTATAAACTAATTAATTTAAAAATATAAACTTATTACTTAAGCCAAATTAATTGGCAAAATTCTAACTAAAACTAAAGTCATTTTTAGACGATTTTCAAATATTCATAAAATATACTAATTATATACATAGTTATTTAAAAACATATATATTATTTAAAAGTTGTAAAAAAAAGTGACAAAACTACTTGAAATAACTTGCAAACCATTTTTATTTTTTGAAATTTTATAAAAATTAATATTTTAAATCTTTTGAAATTTAAGAAGCTCGAAAATTAATCATTATTGGGGGAGGGTCAAAATTGGGTGTCAACAACTGTCCCTCATTTCTCTTGGATTGATGCAAGAAATTCAAGGAAGATGAAATTGACAAACCCAATTTTGGCCGACCACATCTTCATCTTTCATAAAAGTGATTTGGTACGAACTTTAGGAATTATGGCCGAACCCCGAAAATGGGTTTCCTACATATCTCAGGCTATATGAGAATTCATGCCACTTGTAGTTCGATACGCTTGATTTAACGCACGATTCTGAAAGAATTCATAAGTCATCCTGATATCGAATTATAAAGAGACCAGAATGCTCGAGAATAAGATTTAAGAGAGAATGATGGAATACAACCGAGTTTAAACACTGATTCTGCCTACATATCCCTCAACTCAGGGAATCAGGTTGATTTAGTTTGACTCAATCGGTTGAAAAAGAAATCTATTATGCGAGATAACCTTTGGTTCTGGAGGAGTGACAAGTAAGTCAAGTATGAAAAAGAGGCTTGCAACCTTTTAGCCATGAATGTGGCGCGTTTCACACCCATAATTAAGAACTCACACGGACATAATTTTCAAAGCTCTTGGTGCATTGTCACTTAGATTGGAAAGGTGCCTCCGGTGGAGACCAAAAATTTTCGAATACGAAACTGAAACCAGGACACCTAAAGAAAAACCCACATGCCTTCTGATAGGGGTGTGGTTTGATTGTGGTAGAAGTTGCTCCTCTTCTCGAGTCCTAAGAGTTTGACACTTCTCTTTGGACTATGTCCCTGTTCGCTGCTAAGAAAAAGTTTCACGTTGTGCTGCATCCTTTTTGATGTCATCCGCACCTATGGTTTATTTTGAGAATTCATCCTCTCGGATGCTCTCGACAAAGACTGAGATAAAACTCATTAGCACAAAAGTGCAATTCAAATTAATAGATAGTGTGTTTTATCGTGTTGACACTTAATTGTTCTCTTTGGTCATTTGACGTCAACTCCATCGGGTTTGACGTAAAACAAATAAAGCTTGTGTCTAGTATTTGCAATATAACCTTCAATGTACTCTTCCTTTTATGTCAAAGTAATAAAATAGGTTGATGTAATATGTTGACAGTTCTCTTGATATCGTTGTTGCAAAGAAAAATGATGCAGTAAATGTTGATTTTCTTGTGATGGGTTAATCTTTCTATTTCTCTTGTGATGCATGACTCTTTTCCGCGATGCATGACTTTTTTTCCGCGATGCATGAACCCTTCTCTTGCTATACATGAATCTCTTTTCCGCGATGCATGACTTATTTTTCGCGATACATGAATTCTTCTCTTGCTATGCATAAATCTCTTTCTCGCGATGCATGACTTATTTTCCGCGATGCATGAATCTTTCTATTGCTATGCATGAATCTTTCTCTTATGATGCATGATTTCTTTTCCGCGATGCATGAATCCTTCTCTTGCTATGCATGAATCTTTTTTTGCTATGCATGAATCTTTCTCTTGCGAGGCATGACTTCTTTCTCTTGCAATGAATGATCTCTTTATCTTGTAATGCATGATTTCTTTCTCTTCTAATGATACCATTCCTGGTACCAAACGAAGATAATGGTTCATCGGACAACATATGTGATTTTTTGGGTATTTTCTGGATGGCGGTATCATCTCAATCGACAATACAAATAAAATGACCCTCAGAGTAGTGGTATCATCTCAGTTGACAATACAATATAAATGACCTTCAGGGTAAGAATATTATCATATCTGATAATATAATGCAGATATACGTCTTCCAGGTATCTCTAGTTGCTGGAAAATAATAGTATTGCTCTCATCGAGGTTTTCATTTGTTCCATCTCCGAACATAATTGCATGTTCATTATGGACCTCTTCTTGCTGAGAAGTTGAATGAAATAACGCTATTCATATTCCCAAATCTTTGATATAAGAATCATAAAATACTTCCTGCTTCCACAGAAAAATTGTCAATTTTGGGGAGCTCCTCCCTCTTTTAACTTCTTTATATCCATTAATGAAGGAATATGCTAATCTTGCGGCAAACCTATAGACCTACATCCACAGAAAAATTGTTAGTTTGAAAATGAATTGATCTGTGTCGATCTCTTCGGTTGTATGCTCCTTGTCTAGGTATCTCCGATTGATTTCTCTGATCTCCCACTTCTTGATAGATAAGACAAAACATTTTTGTGCAAAAATAATTGAAAGATGAGGGAAATTTTTTTAAGGAAAAATAAAATTTCAAAAATAATGTTTGAAAAAAGTCACTGCCAAGTGTCATGTCACGCGAAGCTTAATGAACGTCTTTGAGGTTGATGCACCGAGGTCTAGTGATCACTTGCTGGGAAGTATTCAAAGTTGCTCTAAACTGCGGATGTACCTTATTGAAATTTTTGAGGTCCTCCTCAAAAATTTCTGTCCCAATTAATTATCTTGGCGCATACCGAACTGTTGAAGATCAAATGATGAAAATTTTGAGATCTTCTAAAAAATTCTATTCCAATTTCTATCGTAAAGAGAAAAAGAAATCTTGCGAGAGATATGACCGAACCGTTGTGGCGGCTACGTATCCCATTGAGGCAGGAATCAAGTCAAATGCAGTTCCCCCTCTCGAGGATTAATAAAAATAAGAAATTTATAAAGAAACTGACCGAGGCCGACATAGGCTGCATATGTATCTCATTCTAGAGAATTCAGGTTGAACGTAGTTCAAGTACAAGAAAAGTATTAAAAGGGGATAAAGGGGTGACCGATGCCGACATAGGTTGCCTGCGTATCTCATTCTTGAGAATTCAGGTCAAATGTAGTTCATTACAGATGAATAAAATTCTAAACAAAGCGATTACAAGCAAAATAGAATGATTACAAGGAAATGACAGAAATACAAATTGAAACTTCACACATAATATCTCTTGACAACATCTGAGTTGATAAGTTTTGGCCATTCGATGTCATCCATCTCCGACAGGACTAAGACACCTCCAGATAACACTTTATAAACCATGTAGGGCCCTTGCCAATTCGGTGCAAATTTCCCTTTGTACTCATCCTGATGAGGGAAAATATATTTGAGGACCAATTAGCCGATTTCAAATATCCTGGCTTTAACTTTCTTGTGGAAAGTACGAATCATTCTCTGTCGATACAGTTGACCATGACAAACAACAACTATTCTCTTCTGATCAATCAAGGTTAACTGGTCGATCCACCTGCGGACCCATTCAACATCACTCAATTCAGCTTCTTGGATGATTCTCAATGAAGGTATTTTAACTTCTGCAGGTATAATTGCTTCTGTTCCATATACTAGCAAATATGGAGTAGCTCCAACTGATGTTCTGACGATCGTTCGGTAACCCAACAAAGAATACGGTAGCATCTCATGCCAACCTCTGCGATTATCAATCATTTTTCTTAAAATCTTCTTTATGTTCTTGTTGGTGGCTTCTACAGCTCCGTTCATTTGGGGACGATAGGTGGTTGAGTTCCGGTGAGTAATCTTGAATTGTTCACATATTTCTCTCATCAAGTGACTGTTGAGGTTCGCTCTATTATCAGTAATGATGGATTCTGGCACTCCAAACCTACACATCAAATTGTTGCGAACAAAATCAGTGACAACCTTCTTGGTCACCAACTTATATGAAGCTGCTTCCACCCACTTGGTGAAGTAGTCAATGTAAACCAAAATGAATCTGTGTCCATTAGAGGCGGCTGGCTCTTTGGACTAATGACATCCATGCCCCAAGCTACAAATGGCCAAGGTGAACTCATAACATTGAGTTTGTGAAGTGGGACTCGAATCAAATATCCATGCACTTGGCATTTATGACATTTCTGCACAAACTTGCAACAATCATGTTTCATAGTCATCCAAAAATAGCCGGCTCGAAGGATTTTTCTTGCTAAAGTGAGTCCGTTCCTATGAGTGCCACAAACTCCGGCATGTATCTGTTCCAAAAGGTTTGCAGCTTCACTAGCATCAACACATATGAGAAGACCTAAATCTGGAGTCCTCCTATAAAGGATTTCCCCACTTGCAAAGAAATTGAGGGCCATAGAGCGTATCGACTTCTTCTGGTTGAACGTTGCATTCTCAAGATAAGTCCCGATCTCTAAATACTTCCTGATGTCAAAATACCAAGGCAAACCATCTGGTTCCGCTTCCATAAGTGAACAATGGACATACTGCTCTTTTACCTCTATATCCAAGGGATCACTATAACTTGTATCTGGATGTTTAACCATTGATGCGATGGTGGCAAGAGCATCGGCCAACTTATTCTGTGTCCTGGAGTATGTTTGAACTCAATCTTATGAAATCTCTAGCACAACTTATGTATATACTGCACGTACGGAGTGATCTTTGGGTTCTTCACGGCCCATTCTTCTTGAACTTGATGAATCAGCAAGTTTGAGTCTCCAATAAGTAGAAACTCATGAACGTTCATGTCGATTGCCATCTTTAAATCGAGGATGCAAGCTTCATACGCAGTCATGCTGTTCGTTCAATTAAATTGGAGTTTAGCCTCCATAAGATAATGCTGACCGGATTCTGACACTAAGACTGTTCCGATACCTTTTCCTTGGTGATTCGCCGCTCCATCAAACAAAACTCTCTAACCAGGGTATGCTTCAGAAATATCTTCACCTACAAATGCTACTTCTTCATCGGGAAAATAAGTCTTGAGCGGTATATACTTTTTATCAACTGAATTCTCTGCAAGATGATTAGCCAAGACTTATGCTTTTATCGCCTTCTGGGTCACATACACAATATCAAACTCACTCAAAAGCATTTTTCATTTAGCCAACTTCTCGGTCAACATTGCTTTCTGGAAAATATACTTCAACGGGTTCATCCTAGAAATAAGGTACGTGGTATAAGAAGACAAATAGTGTCTCAACTTTTGAGCGATCCAAGTCAAAGCAAAATATGTTCTCTCCAAAAGAGTGTAACGAGCCTCATATGGAGTGAACTATTTGCTCAAGTAATAAATGGCTCGCTCCTTTTTCCCAGTCTCATCATGTTGACCAAGCACGCATCCCAATGCGTTATTTGAGACCAACAAATATAGCAAAAATGAACTCCCTTCTCGTGGAGGGACCAACACTGGTGGATTGGACAAACAGATCTTGATGGTATCAAAAACAGTTTGACATTCTCCGATCCACTTGGTCGAGACATCTTTTTTCAATAACTTAAAGATGGGATCACACACTACAGTGGATTGAGCTATGAACCGACTGATGTAGTTCAACCTTTCCAAAAAACTCATCACTTCTTTCTTAGTGTTCGGAGGAGGTAATTCTGGGATTGCCTTGATCTTGGAAGGGTCAAGCTCAATGCCCCTCCTGCTGACTATAGATCCCAACAACTTGCCAGCTGGCACTCTAAAATCACATTTGGCAGGATTTAACTTCAAATTGTATCGGCGCAAACGATCAAATTTTTTCTCAAGTGAGTCAAGTGATTCGATCTCTCACGGGACTTGATTATGACATCATGTACATAGACCTCGATCTCCTTGTGAATCATATCTTTTAAGATGGACGTCATGGCCCTCATGTAAGTAGCACCAGCATTTTTTAGACCAAACGACATCACCCGATAATGATATACACCCTAAGGCGTGATGAAAGCTATTTTTTCTTCATCTTCTTCATCTATCAGGATCTGGTGGTAACCCACATAACAATCCACAAATGAATGCATCTCATGCTTAGCACAATTTTCAACAAGGATGTGAATGTTTGACAATGTAAAATTATCTTTCGGGCTTGCTTTGTTAAGATCTCTGTAGTCAACATAAATTCTGATTTTTTCGTCTTTCTTGGCAACCAGAACAACATTAGCTAACCAAGTTGAATACTGGTCACTTCCAATACTTTGGAATTGATCTTCTTTGTAATCTTCTCTTTGATCTTCTAACTCAACTCAAACTTGAACTTTCGAGTATTTTGTTTTACTGGACTGAAATCTGGGTTAATCGGCAACTTGTGGGACACCATATTCGTACTCAATCCTGGCATATCTCTTTAAGACCAGGAAAACACATCAATGTACTCTGTAGGCAAACGAACTAGGTCTCTTCTTTGAGCTTCAGTCATATGGACACTAATTCTGACTTCTTTGAAACACTTCTTAGCTTTGAGATTCACAGTCTCAGTTTCTACCAAATTTGTCTTGTGTTGATTCTCAAATTGTCGAAACTCTTTGGCAACATGTTCAGGTACTTCATTTTCTTCTTCATATTCTTCGTATTCCTCGTCGCTTGCCTCATTTTGTTCATTCGGCTCAGGACATGACATGACATTAGCAGGTTTTAAATTAATATTACTGAAATCATAAACAAACAAAGTTAGGAAAGTAAAATGTAACAGATAAGAAAATATTTTTTTTGATAAAAGAGGCTTTCATTTAGATTGAAAGACAAACGCAAACTTTGTCTATGGCTAAGGGCCATTTCGCCTTTTTAAACATCACAAGGAAATTTAAAAACTTCAAACACGTAAAAACTGCATAAAAGGTGGGTCTCGGGCCTCTTTTGGACTACCACCAATTTTAAAAAACAAACATAAACGCATGTATTTTCTACCAAGCTGCACGGGAAATCAGGAGCGGTGTGAAAGACAAATTTTGCAATTGCTCCTCGGGATCTGCATTACGGATGCCCGACGTCCCGACCTCTTCCTCGATAATCGCATCAATCTCCTCAAAAAGGCCCCAGATTTCTTCCTTGATACCATCATCATTGACATATCCTCGTATCAGGAATGACTGGTAGAGATGAGAAATTGTCCTGGCCAATGCTTGAGTAACACTCTTATTCTTCATCTCTGCTTCATCATCTGTGGGGACATATCCTAAGCCAAACTTTGCTCCTTTGGCAGGAATTTGGACAGGCTTGATAATTCCTTGAAAGTGTTTCCCCAATCCGAAACCTGGTTCAAAACCGCTCTGGATCATGACAGTAGCAATCATTTTATACACGAAGGGAATAAGAGGTTGCGGAGTCAAATCCTCGCCGGTGGAAATTACCAGATCCACCGTATAGAAAGCACAACCTCGTGAACAATCGACGCATACCTATCGGAATGACTCCCCTCACCATGAATGACCAATTCCTGGTCCTTCCAAACAAATTTCATTAGTTGGTAAAGGGTAGAAGGCACATCCCCAACCATGCGGATAAACGGTCTTCCAAGAAGCAAATTGTAGCTGGTGTTAATATCCAACACCTGGAACTCCACGTTGAATTCCGCAGGACCTATCTGAATATCTAAGTTTACCGCACCCAATGTGTCTTTTTGCACTCCATCAAAAGCCCTCACATTGATTTGATTCTGGTAAAGTTTTCCCAAGTCAAATTTCAGCTGCCTCAGAGTCGAAAGTGGAAAAATATTAAGACCAGATTCGTTATCAACCAAGACATAATTTATTATCTTGTCTCGACATATGGTGGTGACGTGCAGAGCTTTGTTGTGCATCCTGCCTTCAAAGGGCAGCTCTTCATCACAAAAACTGATTTGATGTCCTCGAATAACCTGGTTTATCATGGCTGCTAGATTGTCGTTGGTTGTACCTACGGGCACATAAGTGTCATCCAGAGCCTTCATTAGAGCCTGCCTATACAACTGTGAACTTATTAACAAAGCCCATACAGAAATCCGAGCGGTGTTTTCTCCGAATGCTTCACTATTGAATAATCTTTCAACTGTATTTTTCTCCAGAACTCCTCGACCTCGGCTTCACTGATTGGTCTTTTTGTTTAGTCCTTCTTCTTACCTCCTTGAGCTAACTTTTCCGGTGTGTAGCACCTTCCAGATTTGGTCATACCCTGGGTAACAGTCATTTCAATCACAAACTTTGGTTGGGTAAGAGTTTCTCGTGGCACCAAGGCAACAACCTTCTCGGGTGTCAAAATCACAAACTCTTTCTTCTCTCTAATGCTCAATGAAGCTACAACCCTTTCCAGTTCACCAAAAGCGATCGGAACTATTTGCTTTGTCACGCACCAATCATCATCTATCTTTATCATATTGATAGCGACGCCTCCATGATTTGGCAAAGGATTACTATTGGCATTGGGCGCGACCGTCTGAAGAGAGACCACGTTCTGGTTAATCAGGTCTTGGATCTTGTGCTTCAGGTTGATACAGTCCTTGGTATCATGTCCAACACCGTTGGAGTGATATGCGCACCTTTGATCAGGTCTGTAAAATTTTAAGCTAGTGTCATCCAGCTTGGGCTCCACTAGATGAATATGTCCTGCCGCAGTTAATCACTCGAATAGCTTTGTTCGGCTTTCAATAAGCGAAGTGAAAATTATAGTAGACTTTTTCTCAAATCTAGGATGGGGGGGATTGTAATTGCCTTGTTACAGATGAGTTATTTGACGTTAATTTGGAGCGTTTGGACGGGGGCTTGATATTTGGGATACGAGTTAGTTTGGTAATTTGGTTGTGGAGCTTGGTAGTTTGAGGGGGTATTTTGGTAAAGTGGAGTTGGGGTTTGGTACATCGTGGGCGGATTTTGGTAATTCGTCTGAATGTTGGCACAGTTGGGGGCGGCATTTCGGTAGTGATGAGATTGAGTTTGGTAAATGAGAAGAGGGTTTGGTATATAGGAGGGGGAGTTTGGTAGCTAGGAGCGGGAGTATTTTTGATAACTGGGGAGGGGTATTTTGGTAATCAGCCTGTGCATAACAAGCCGAGTACGGACTCTGTGAAGGTCGAGAACGACCTTGGTATTATAAGGATTTCATTGGGGTCTTTTTCTCCTCATAAGAGATAGAAGACACATCTTCTCTTTTCTTCTTCAACAATCCGGAGGATCTGGGCGAGGCAGCAACAAGGGCAATCTTCCCGGTTCTTAGTCCCTCTTCGATAGTCTCACCTACCTTGACTATCTCAGCAAACTTTGCTCCAACGAGCAACATAATTCTATCATAATATTCGGGCTCTTGAACTCGCATAAATACTTCGACAATTTCCTTCTTAGACATAGGAGGCCGAACTATAGTTGCTTCCTTTCTCCATCTGTATGCAAATTCTCTGTAACTTTCATTTGATTTCTGCTTCATTTTTTCCAAAAAAATAATGATCAGGGATGATCTCCACGTTGTAGGCGAATCGTTCGATAAAATCCTTAGCCAGAGCATTCCAACCGTGACATTGTCTTGTTTCATGAGACGTAACCATTCCAGAGCCTCTCCACTCAGACTTCGACTAACAAGCCGGATTAGTAAATATTCATTTCTTCCAACTCCCACGTGCTGGTCACAATAGGCCCTCAAGTGCGCTAAGGGGTTCCTTATTCCTCCGAAAACGTCAAACTTTGGCACCTTGAACCCTTCCAGGAGGTCCAAATTCTGATGAATGCATAAATCTCCATAACTCAAATCGGCGACTTCAGGAATACACTGCAACTCTTTCATGGCCTTTCGGATCTTTTCCTTCATATCCAGCTTAACGGCCTCTTTCTTTGACCTCCACTCTCTCTCTCGCTCCTCATAGTGGTGTAGCTCAGAACCATTAGCATCATGCTCATTGGGGATCGAGATTTGGAAAGTGGCTTTCTAAGGTAGGAGTGGAGCAATAGAGGGACTTTGGGCATTTTGAGTGGCTTTGTAGTTTTGAGGGAAAGTATGGGGGTTGGTATGTTGATTTTGTTGACGGAAGGAAGTTAGCGGGTTATTAACGTTTTGGTTTTGAGGGGGTAGACCAATTTGGAGGTTGGCATTTTGGGGAGAAAGTGGCACTTGGAGGTTGGTATTTTGAAGAGGGGTTGGTGTTTGATAAGAGGCAGAGGAATAATGGGGATTTTGGGTGGTTAGTTCGATGATTGAGGGATTCTGAGTAGGACGGGAGGGTGGATTTTGAGCCTATTCTGCGTTCGAAGGAGGAAAGTGAAGTGGAGGCCTTCCATTTACTGGAGCATTGAAAGCAAAAACTAGATTAGGCAAATCTTACTTTCTCTGCATCTCGACCCGCATCTCAGCGATCTGTTGCATTAACTGCACGATTAACTCATTCTGATCGGCGATGACGGGCTGAGCCACAAAAACATCTGTTAAGCCGGTATCCTCAAAGTTATCGCCCATTATTGACTTACCCTTCCAAGAACTTTGACTGGGGAAGGAATCTGTAGGGCCTTTTGATCTTGTAAAATAGGGGTGTTCAGCCATCCTATCTACACATATCAATTCTAACTACCTATAGAAGAAAACAACTCAAAGGTAAATCTGCTAGTTTTGATTCAGGACAAATAATGCAAAATATCACAAAGAAAGCATGTAAACACATAAAAGTTGCTTCGTTTGAGGACACGTTAACCCATGAGTAATGGGGACTGATTATTTTGAACAAGCAGGACTTTGCTCGTTTTATTTTGGGGCTAGTGACTCAGAAGGTTAGATTGTGTTGAGTTAAGGTCTTCTTGCTGCATCTGTTGATTTGAATTCAATGTTTCCTTGTAAAATGAACGAGGGAAAAGAAAATTTTAAAAAATAGACGTCGGGCCTTGAAAGGCTGCTTACGTATCTTCAAAGGAGAATTCAGGTCCTACGTAGTTCGAATACAAGGGAAATTTTCATTTTCATTCATTTATTTCTGGTGATTAGAAGGAAAGTGAAAAACAGACAATAAAGCTCCTAAAAGATAATATGAGCCTCTATCCAAGCCATTCTTCTTCTGATTATCGCATTAATCACGAAGGGTAAACTCATATGCTTCGGGGGTGATTTTCTCATTCCCTTCTTTCCACCGTCCCTGGAGAGGGGGCCTATAAACAATTTCCTTCATAGTATCTTCTTCAGTAACTACAAGGTGAGTGTCTTCGGGACCACTATCGGCTTCTTAATATAAGAAAGAGCATTTTTCGCGTATTTTCTGAAGCCTCATGGTTATATCATTGTTAAAGACATCATGTTCCTTCCGCATAACAACCATCTCCTTTTTCATGATAACATATCTTGCCATCTTACCTGCTAACTCGGCGTCTAGTGCTGCACTTTTGGCTTGCGCAACTGCGGTGGCTAGTTCCATTTCTATTCTTCTTCCTCCCATCTCTCGAATCTCTTGTTTGAATCGACGCAGTTTCATCCTTAAATCCTCCTAAGTCGTCTTCACCTCGACATTCTTACATTTTTCTATCTTAGCAGCAATTTTACCTTTCCTGAGATGATAAAGTAGTGTTTTAGAATTTGATAATATGATTTTATTTCTGGTTGAGAAACTCAAGACTTCTGGAATTTTGGTCGGACATTTGATAGTGACTTGTATTTGGTATTGTAGGGACTTTTAGAATTTTTTGAAAAGGAGTGGGCTAAAAATGTCCTTATTCAAAGCAGCAATATCACGTAAACAGTTAAAGCATATAAGCATATATCGTGCGTCCTAAACAAGTAGGGGTCCCTTTTGCGCCTAGGGTAGGCCTAGCGTATTTGAAAATTTTATGTGAGGAATTGAATCATTTTGTTACCCCAAAGTAAATTTTGCATATAAAATGATGTTTGAAAAAGCAAAAATAAGTAGGGGGAAGTAGAGAATAAACGGGAAACACAAAAGAAAAGGCCCACGCAGGGGTCATTTGAAAAGAGTACCAAAATACTAGAAAGACAAGCCCACGCAGGGGAAAACAACAATAAATACACATATAAAAACCCACGCAGGGGTGAAATTCGCTAAGATGTTCCCGATGGCCCCACCTCTGATTTGCTTCTCTTGTTTTGTGTCATGTGATGCTGAAGCCTATATTGAATCATTAGCAAGTATCCTCCGCTCCAACGACCTTTCTCTTCCCAGTCTTCAAGACACATTCTGCTTTCCTTATCTCCAATCCATAAGTTGAGTTCTCCCAAATCGCTTCTCAAGCTTTCTAATTCTTGAGTTACGCTCTCTAGGGGGTACTTATCCTCTTCTTTCTTTCGGAGAAATTTCTTGTGCATTTCCTGGGCTTCTCTTCTTACTTCTCTTAGTTCTATGAAAGCTTTGGACTCTTTGTCCTCCACATCACGGTAAATGTTCGAAACTGAGAAGGAGATACCTTGTATATTGCCCTTTAACCAAGCTTTATAGGTTTCATCGTATCGAGCATTAAATCAGTCTGCGGCGATGGTGTCTTTTTTTATTCGCATTGCTTTCTTCCATTCTCTCAGTATCTCTGAAGCCTCGTGCACTCTATCATCCTTGATGTTGAACACATAGATATGGTAGTATGTGTTTGAAGTTGTAGTCTGTCTTCTTTCGAACTGCCTCAAGACCCGGATGGGTGCATACGGGCGGATACCCCGAATACCTGGTAGATGAAGCACAAGTTGTCTGTCTCCCCATACTATGAAATCTTTCGAGATAAAACGGTCTAACATCCATTAAATATCTTCTTCTCTCAACTCGGAGAAAATTTGAGTCTATATTTCTCTAGTTCTCCTTTTTGCTAAGTTTGCCCAGAACAACATGTCATTCAAACTCTTAAGAACATTATGCTCATCGAGGGTATGGAGCTCCTGAGTTCCATGTCTCTTCATCAAGTGACTCATTATCCACCATTGGAGGGGGAGATTATAACCTTGAAAGTAATGATGTCCTTCCTTACACTTACCTAGAGCACGGTACATGTCGGAAATGATGACAGACGTGATGAGGTAGTACTGCACTTTCCTTTTGTTCAGATGTTGGTGGGACAGAGTGTGCGCAAGCATTATCACCCGAGTGTTTTTACTGAGGCTTGGGGCATGCGGGAAAACCATGGTGCGTAATAGCGCGATAGTAAATGCCAAAGGTCTGATATCGTCCCATTCTCTAAAAATGACCTTGAACTTTTGGTTATAATTCACATAGAAGCTCGCATTCTCGAATCTGACATAGAGATCCATAAAAGAAGTGCTAGAACCTTCGGCCCAGTAGGCTCAATCCTTTCTCAATCCGAGCTAGTTTACAATATCCTCGAGGGTAGGCTTGTTAGGGATTAGGATGTTTTCCCATTTTCTCACTCTTCCTTCAAGCCCTGTACTAACTATGTCTATTTCGTCCCGAATTTCCTTAATTTTCGGGGTGATTTCTATGGTTCCAAATTGAAACACCATTTTCTCGTTGTCCCAATAACCTGTGAGGACTTTAATTAGCTCGGGTCACCCGATCATATTGATGAGTTCTGTCAGAGCCCCTATATATTTGTTGAGTGTCCTTTTGTGAACTGTAGTGAGGTCGTTGTACCACATCTTGAGCCAAACTGCTTCCACTACCATGTCGAATTTAGAAAATTGATTCATACCTACAAAATAAAGCACGGTTAAGATTCCTTCCCCCCAAATAGGCAATAATCAGGTTTCCACACATACATCTTTCAAATGTCTTATAATATGATATGTCGCTAGGTCGTAGACCTTGGACATGATTTTTGGTAGTTTTACTAATGGACTTAATACATCTTGGGCATTAAGTCGTCTTAGGCTATTGCTTAGATTTGGATTTAGTTTTTCTCTACTCTAAGTTGACTAGAATTGATTTAGATATGACGGTTACCCGAGTCGGATAAACAATGGGGTGAAGTCTAATAAACGATATTGGATGACCACAAGCCAACTATTCATTTATCACTTCCAAAGAATTCAACTTGTATTTTTTTCTGAAGGACAGTTGAGGTAAGCCACGTAACCGCATTTTTTCTAATGCATTCTATTTGTTGTTTGGTGGAATCAGGTGCCATGAATGCCACAATTCAATATATGTGATAGATAAAACAAGTAGATAGTTAAAGCATGTAGCCAAATAACTTAATATTAAGGTTAGAGTCATTCAAATCCCCAGCAGAGTCGTCATTCTGCTTTATTTAAAAAATTAATTAGACTGATTTTATAGTCGCCACTTAATTTTAAAGAATAATCAAGAAAAATTATCGTTTTCAAAAGACTAAAATAGAAAATCTCATGAAAGCTTAAAAGAGATTCGGGGTTCGTATTAACATTTCAGAAAGGGTTTGAAAGCACTCAAAATGTCCGCTAATATGCAGTTATCCGACAATTAATTATTTGGCTAAAATAATTTTAACTTAGCTTGAATTGCAAAACTGAACTATTTTGTAGTTTGGACCATTTTAAGGGAGAAATAGGAAAATATTGCAATATTATTTAAGTGAAGTAGTTTGTAAAATTATTTATTTATTTATTTTTTAAGTTAAGTAAGAGACGAATAATTTAGTTATGTGATTATTTCAAAATGGGTGTCTCCTGAGGGTTTGAATGTTCAAAACCTTAAAATCGATAACAAATAAACAAACATAATAAATAAAGAGAGGCTTGGACCCAAGTCTGATTTTTCTGTCTGCCTGGACCAGTACTTGGGCTCATTTGAGTCATTTATATCTGTCTTATTCTAACATAATAAAAATATTTTTTCTATTTTTTTGGGCCTTAGATCCAATTTTTCAACCTGTTCTAAACTAACATAGGTATAACAATTTAAAATAACAAGGTGGCTTAGGCCCGAAATAACAAAATTCAACTTCTTTGGAATTAAGAGTGAGGCCCAATCTCTTTAATTTCTCAATTTGTTGTTTCTTTCCACTTCGAGACCTTTTCGTCAATTTTTAGCTGACTGACTTGGGAGGAAAATATTTGAGCCTTTATGGCTCTCTCTCGAAATGCAAAGATAGAGTCCATGAGGACCTGGATGACAGATTTTGTATGAAAAAAAATGAACATACGCAATGACTCGTTGAATTTAATGCCAAGATACGCAAAAGCTCCAAACATGTGCTACTGTTTTAATTTATAATGCCAACAAAGAGTAAAGACAACTCAAGGGTCCAAACCAAGATATAAATTACCACTAGCATTTATTTATGCATCAAGAATTAAAGAAAGAGAAAGATCCCTAGCATGTACTAAAATAAAGACGGCACAGTGAAATTCTAACATCATTTTGACCAAGGTTAGCAAAATTAGATCCCAAAGCTAGGTAGCATCAGCTAACAATGCAAATAGCATGGCCAAACACTTAAACTTTCTACCATTTTCAACAGAAAGCAATATAATTCAGATGTTACCCTTCAGACATATAAAGAGTAAATATTTATAAGGGAAAATACTACTACCACATGGACATGATGACTCGATTTGTATCAAAGTTTTGTAGTAACTATGATGCATACACTAAGGGATTGATTTTTTATCATTCCAATATTAAAATCTATCGTATCAATGCCACTGATTTCTAACATGTGGTAAGGTCATTTCAAATGCTCTTAACTATTTTCTCAAAATAATAAAGATACCCATGCAGTAGCAAGAAAAGATTGAGTCTCAAAAGAACTAATGTTGGTTCCAGAAGCATGACTTTTAATATAAGAAAAAATGAAAGTTGACCCTAGTAAGTGGTAACTTTAATAAAGGAGTGGAGGAAGAAATTAGTACATTGCTCAAAAATATGGAAATCATGGCAGACAACAACTTTTAAAGAAAAGACATATAGAATAAGACATCAATAATCAGCGCTTGACACATTCAAACGAACCTAACAAAATGACCCAGATACTAACACTAAAATGAGATATGAATGAGTATGAACTGAACATGACAAACTAATCCTGTTTAAGACTACTACTTGAAAATCCTCTAATTTATACTTAAACGTAACTAAATACAACTGTAAAACTCATTTGCATCTTCCAAAAACATGGCAACAAACAAAGACCATATTTCGTCAAAGAGAACAAAAACAGTCGCATGACAAATCGATAATTCAAGCTAAACTTGAAATAAGCATAATAGCCATGAATTCGAAAGGCTACAAACGAGAAAATGACTTCAAAACAGGTAGAGAATCATTTTGAAGATGAAATTTATGCCATCAATCGCAGAGAAGGTAAAATGAATACTAAAGACAACATTTAACTTTATATGCCTCAAATAAGAATAACTAGAAACCTATAAGAAAAAACACAACTCAAGTCGAAACCTCTACGGACACTAAATAAATGAAAGAATCTGGAGTCACATACCTTTTAAAGAGCAGTGACCGGGATAAGAACGAGTTGCGATGAACTATTTACACCACCACAACCTAGAGCCTTGAAAGTTCCAACAAACGAACAGAAGGGGGCAAAACTTTGGATTAAAAATGGTTCTCTCTTCCGTTTCAGTTATACCTCATTTACCTCTTATATATTTATATCAACTATCCTGCTAGGCTATTTTTTTCTACCCGTCCCTCAGTGAAGAACGACCAGATTTCCTCACGCAAGGAATCACTCAAAATTTTTAAGTAGAATTTTTGTTCCCTCCCCATAGAAAACCAAAAAAAAAAAACCTTTATTTTAACAGTACATAAGAGGGGAATACATATAGGAATTTTTTAGGGCTGATTGGGGGGGGGGGGGCGGAAATTGGGTCCATTCCCAAATTCAAACTCTCAATCCTTTCACCATTAAAGGCAAACATACTTTTTCTAAGATTTACAATTCATTCCGAAAGAGGAAAGGGAGACAAACGTGTGCCTTTTGCCTGCTGAAATCGTACGATTTGGAGAGACAAAAATGAAGAAAATGACAACAAAAAGCAGAGTACTCTGTGTTCCTCACTGCTTTTCTGTGTTCGTCACTTGGAATCGCTGTTAACGCTTGCTACGTGCTAAAAAAGAAATCGTGCAGGGGTCGTCCATGCGATGCTGGGTCTCTTGTCGCTGGCTTTCCGCCTAGTTGCTGTGTGTTTTGACGCGTTGGAATTGGAAAGAAAAGGGGATGGGGTTCAGTTGGTACTGTTGTACATTGCTGGTTGTTGTTTTGTTTTTTGTTTTGGAATGGGTCGATTGTTGAATTGGGTTGCTGATGTATAGTTGTGATGTGGCTGGTATGTATGTGTATTGAGTTAATGGATATTGAATTTGGGCCACTGAAAATAAAGTAATAAGGCCCAAACAATTGCATTATAAAACTTAGCCGATTTGAACTTAACTAGGATAGATTCAACTAGTAACTAAATAAGATGAATTGATATTAATTAGTTAACAAACTTCTTAATTTTAAAGACATAAAATAATTAGCTTAATTATAAACTAATTAATTTAAAAATATAAACTTATTACTTAAGCCAAATTAATTGGCAAAATTCTAACTAAAACTAAAATCATTTTTACACGGTTTTCAAATATTCATAAAATATACTAATTATATACATAGTTATTTAAAAACATATATATTATTTAAAATTTGTAAAAAAAAGTGACAAAACTACTTGAAATAACTTGCAAATCATTTTTCTTTTTTTGAAATCTTTATAAAACTTAATATTTTAAATCGTTTGAAATCTAAGAAGCCCAAAAATTAATCATTATTGGGGGAGGGTCAAAATTGGGTGTCAACAAAATTACTCATTGAAATAAAAAGGTTTTGAAAAAAAATCACATGTGAGAAGTATCAAATATATTACTGAACATTGTGAGAAGTATCACATTAAAGGAAGTTTCTAAAATTACCTTATATGTAATTAACTTATTTATAGTGTTATGTCATATTTTCACTATAAAATATCAAAAGAATTTATAACACGAAAAATTACTTTCTTATTTTTAATACATAAAATTCATCTAACTATTAAATTTATCACACGAAACTTATCTTTCTATATTTATCACATGAAAGTACAAACTTTATTAAAAAAAATTTGTTATCATCCGAAAAGAATAGTCTTTAAAGTCTATCATAAAAAAATATTTTATTTATTTTTTAAAAGATGATTATGAAATATGATATTCAAATAAGTATTTTATTTTTCGAAATATAATATTCAAATGAATATATTTGTGAAGAAAAAATATAATCAAATCATATTATTTTTTAATATTGATGATAGTGTATTAAATATACTATAATGAAATTAAAATAAAGAAAACAAATGTAATATTATCCCCAACAAATTTTGTGTTATGAAATTAGATATTAACGAATATTTTTTTTGTGTGCTTGATTTTAGAATTGAATGATTTGTATATAATAGAAATAAATAGATGTTATTTTACAAGTTCAAAATTAGAAAATCATTGATAAACTGTATTAAAAAATATCTTATGGAATTAGAATTTGTATAATTTAATTTTACATGTAATGGAAAAGAAAAGAGAAAGGATGACAAAAAAGATGAAGAAAAAGGAACAAAGAAAGAGTGAATTAGGAAGAATTAAAAGAAGGTGAAGTTAGATTGTAATGGGTCCCACATTATAAAGTCCATTAAATAATTTCCTTCACACAATTAATAATAATTCTAACTCACTAAACATAATAATTGTTGTTCACACGTATTTTTAGAAGCCTAGAAAATAATAGTAATAAAGATTTGACTTTACTTTAAAAGGGAAAAAAGGTTAAATTAGTCTTTTTACAATTCTAGCCAAATTATGGCCACATAATTCTGGCCATTTAGCACTCTTTAAATATTTTTGAGAAATCAGATTTAGGTAAAGTTGAATTGAAGTTTCGAAATATATTTGATTATAATTTTTGAAAATATATTTCACCTTTTTTTTGTTTGAAAAATACGAAATATAACTTATATCCTAAAAAATATTCATGAGTTTAATACAAAATTATTATCTTTATATTGATTCAAATAATACATTATTCTAAAATCATAATATGATATTTTATAAAAACTATTAATAACACAACTACTAACTGCTATAATTCATTAAACTTCAATTAATTACAAATCTATTAATGAAAAAATAAACAATAATACATTAGTAATAAATATTAAAAATAATACATTATCCTAAAATCATAATATGATATTTTAATAAAAACTATTAATAACACAACTACTAACTGCTATAATTCATTAAATTACAATTAAGTACAAATCTGTTAATGAAAAATAAACAATAATACATTAGTAATAAATATTCATTAATATAGTCTTTCTATTTTTTAATGAACAATCCTTTTACTGCAAGCATTCATTTCCAGAGATCAAATGACTGAAAGAGTAGATAAGAATCATTTGGGGGGGGGGGGGGAGGGGGGTTTCATAAATAGATGGATTCACTATATAAAAAAATGATCTTTAGTGGTAATTAATTAACGACAATAGCTTAATTGTCACTAAAAATGTATTTTTAGCGGCATTTAATACTCTTTGTAAATGCCTCTAAAGCCTATAGCGACACTGGATCCAATGACATTTAACTAATGTCGGTAAAGGCTTTATCACTCTTTGTTAATATGTATATTTATTGCCGCTAAAAATTATTTTTGTTGCAGTGATTATTATCTAAAATATAAGAGTTTAGGATAAGTTCTTATATGTCACCTTTTTACTTTGTACTTGCATTAAGAAATAATGTAACTTTACCCTTCTACCCTTATTTAATGTTTTCTTTATTAATAAATGACAAGATTAATTAACTATTTTATCAAGGGTATAATTGGCAAAATATGGTAATTTATGCATAAATTTTATAAAATGACAAGTATTGTGGTCCAACTATTTATAAAAAAGGAATGACATATAAAATGGGACGCAGGGAGTAATTTTTTTAAAAATAATTCCAGTTTCTTTTTGAGCAGGGTGGGGGTAAAAAAATGGCATATACTTTTCGTCTATTTACTCAACATATACTCTAAAAATTTTGTCTTCTTCGATAATAATTTTATTGAATTTGAAGCAAGTGAGATCCATAAGTCCACTTGTTTTAAAGTAATAAGAGAGCTTCATAGAAGTTAAGTTGGTTGAGACTCTTTTGCTAAAATAAAATTTCTCATCACGATTAAGAGTTTTGGTGGATAACTGTTACCATGATGCAATGGAGGGAGTCGTTTTTTTTTTTTTGAATTAGAGGTTTTAATTTTGAATTTTGAATATGATTTTTATTAGTAGAAGTGGTTCCTCACTATGAGATCTTACATGACACGAATTTAAATTAATTAAGCTCCAATACATATATTAGATGGTTAAAAAACAATAACAATGTTTTCATGTCGATTCACCACTTTGAAATTGAAGCAATCAAATACTACTATATATATATATATATATATATATATATATATATATATATATATTAGAGATATACACATTCAATACTATTTTAATACAACTTATTCATTTAAACATAATAAATCATGACATTGACAATGCAAGGTATTATTTCTAAATACAACTTATTCATTTAATATAACAAACCAACTAATCGTCGATAAAAGTTAATAACAATATAACTAAATCTCAACATTACTTATACATCATATTCATTATTATCTTTTACACCCTACAAAACGACCCATAATGATAATGAGAATGATTCTTACAACAATAAAACTAGTTCAAGCTTGAGAGTAGGTATTCTCATTTCTTTTAGAGGAAATTGGATTCATATAAAACACAATCATGATATTGTTAAATGGCTATGATATCATGTTAGATCTATATAAATAAGAATATTTTGATTTTTCATCTTTGTGAGTTGGATATTTTTTACATAAAAATATTGTGTCGTTATTTTTATTTTATCTAATTCTCATTAAGTTATTACCATTCTAAAACAAATACTAGTTTAACCAAATTCATTAAAATTTTTGAAAGTGATGCTTTATCAATATCATAATTATACGTTTTGGCTCCACATTGACAACAAGTGCATTTCATGAAACTTAAACATATGGAGTTAGTATAGTAGTTAGATAAAGAAACAAATTATTTATGTATAAATTTTGATATTATATTTATATAATATTTAATTGGTAGGTAAAAAGAAAATATTTTTTTAATAAAATTAATATGATGTTTGATTGACAATTTAGAAAGTCGCATAATTAATATATGCATTAAATAAATAGATAGATTCACTTATGATTAATCTCTACCTTACTATCTATATATATATATATATATATATATATATATATATATATATTCTCCTTATTTAGAAATGGGACTTTGTTGAACGAACACAACAGATTTGATTGTACAATAAGCTTTGTAAAGTGTACCATAAATTTGGGCTTATTTAATTGGACAATATTTTGATGTTCATTTCCTATCAACACGTGTATACTATTTCATTTTTCTAGCAATTCACTTGTGATTGACTACTTTGGTTTCTCCTACTCTCTTCTAGGTCTTTCCATTTCTCTATTCTTTTTCTTGCATGTCCATCAATTTTCACTCAGACCCAGAGAGGAGCAATCTTTTACCACAGGTTTGTTAGTTAATTCTCAGTTTGGTATCTTAAGGAAAATTTGGACTCTGTATTTTACTTTGGTCAGTCTTACTTGATTCACGAGTTTAACAAGGATATTGGAATTTTTTGTTCAATTGCGGAAAATTATTTTATACTGCAGAAACAACGAACCTAATAAATCGGTGTTTGGAATTTGAGCTAGCTTACTTTCAGACATGTATTTCAATTGGGGGTACTTGCATCATTTTGCTGCTCTTTAACAGGTGAGACAAAAAAAATTTGCTCCTTCATCTTCCAATTTTCCTCCTTTTGTTCTTCACTTTTGGATTTCTTGTGGAGTTTCTCAATTTTCTGTTAAATAACTTTCTGGCGGACGCGGGTCCTCTTTTAGTTATTTTTTCTATTGACCCCTAATTTTTGGTGTGATCTGGTTGGCGTATGTTTATGTTTCCCTCTATTTTTCATGAATGATTTTAGTAGCTTAGGTAAAAATAAATTGCAAAAAGTATATTGGACTTTGGTACTTCAATACACACTGACTAGCTTGACATTATTGGCTTATGACACTTTAGATATGCTGCAATTAGATACTAAGCTTTAAGAATTTATCAAATGAGTAGTTTTTATCATACATAATTGGCAGGTGATACTTTCTGTAGCAATCAATATGAAGAAATTTTGAGTATTTAAACTTGAATGTATAGATTACCATTAGTATGAGCTTACACCTTAACAATTTTTTAATCAATAATTGTGAGATAACCTCTATTTTGCAAATTGTTATAAGTTCTGAAAATAAAAAAGAAAATCTTGTAGTACAAAGTCTTATTCTTGCACTCTTTTTCTCTAATTTTAGTTACTTCATCGTTATTGAGCTTACCAACTATTATTCTTGAACCAGTGTTGTATGAGAGGTGATATAAAAAAAATCAGCAGCAAGTTCCAAAAGCTTTATATATTGTTGCAGCCGTACTCAGAATGCATTTCCATGATTGCCCTGTTAGGATAAGTAAAACAATCCCTTGGATTCAATTTATGTGTCTTACTTTCTTTTTAAGTTTATTAAAAAAGAATGTCTTTTTCTATATTCATAACTCTTAAATTTTATCATTCTACATTACATGTTTAAGACCACAAGGTTCAAATGACATTTTGATGTACTACACATATATTTTGTCAAAAGAAGATATTTACATGTGAAGGACCTTAATTTCATGAACAAAAAATAGAAAATTTTGCGAGAAGATACTTTCAAAATATAGTATTCTCATTTAATATTCCATCTCTAGGAAGGACTCTAATGCTCATTACTTTAGTGTTTCCACAATGTCAGTAAATAAGACACACCTTTTGTTAATAAAAATGTATGAACCCTCAGAGAACTAAAATAAAAGTTGTAGTGGTAATATTTCAGTGGTTAAGATGTGAAGAAAAGGCAAAAAGGATTGGCCACAATAGTAGCCAGTAGCCCTTTAATAAGATCAGTTCTCAGGTCTTGACACATTTAATTAATATTATTATTTTAATCAATTCTTTGGTAATGTTTTGAAGATGATGGATGATGCCATGAGAGTACTCCGCTGGTAATGGACCCTTTTTTTGTTGTTGATAAATTAGTACTTTTCTCATTGTTATTAATTTATATCCATTTTTCATGCCTCTTTCCATTTGAAGTTAAAAAGGTTGATCATGTTTCCAAATGGAGGTAAAATTCTGAATTTCTCTAAAAATAATACCTTTGATTTTATTTTTATTTTAAACTTCTTTATGTATCTAGAGTTGAGCCTTTCTTCTTATTTTTCTTTCAATCAAGTATGTCATATAATAATTTTTAATGTGTGATACATAAATTTGTTTTTTCTTCCGTCATGCTTCTTTGTTCATTCCTTACAGGAGATTAATTGTTTGTTCAAACACTACTTATGAATTAATTTTATGTTTGATATGCCTAAAGTAACTAAAGAAGTTTATGTTTCTTTTCCTTTTTTTTTTTTAACACAGGACTTCTATACCTTGCATAACATTCACCAATTCAGGTACTATATTATTTAGCACTACTAGACAATATTAATAAGTAATATGTCATTTAATTGAACCTAGAATTTCAATTGGATTGGTACTAATCTATATAAGAGTCGTCATCTATTTGGTTTCTGCATGATTTTCGTCTTGTGTACCTTTTCGACTCATATTTGGGGTTTGAGTATATTTATTTGCCCAACTCTATTAGATCTTTCTATGAATTTCTTACAAGTCCAATATATATGTAATGTGCAATTCGTCTTTCATTTAGCACTTTTTTCTATTGAGTTTTGAAAACTGCTGATTGCCTCTACTATGCTATCTTGGGATTTGTTGGGAAGTAAATTTGAAAAACTTCAATTGTTAGTTGTGGCGTGTTTATACTTTGATGTCAAGATAGAAAAGAATATATTCTTTCGACTATTGATTTGCAGGTTACTAAATACTAAGATATTTGTGTTCTTTATCACTTCAAATAAGCGTATATTTTGGTTATAATGACATAACATCTTGCTCTTCTGTTAATTTCTTTCACATACTTAATCTACCTAAAACAAATAGTATTTTGTGTCCCACATGAGATTTTGTCCATCTTTTGAGTAGCAAGGTAAATATACGTCTATGTCAAACAACAATGTGCAAAGATAGAGGCATTTTTGAGATACTCTAGATGATCTTTATGTTTTGTTGACAGTGAATTGACAGGTTCCCTAGCAATAGGTTAATAAGACTTTTCTTATTTGACTATCAACCACTTGGACGAAAAAGAAAATGCCAATTACCTTGGAAACTCTGTGCAAGTAAAATGACCTCTTGACCGAACACATGTAAAACTATGAAAGCCAAATTAAGAAATCACAAAAATTGAGGTGTGAAAAAAGAAATAAATGTGAATCTGAAGATGTAAACGGCAAAAAATAATCTTCTTTAAGTGGTAAAAGCTAAGCATAAGTGAAAGTGGATATTTTTGTTACTGTATGCTATTCTTTATGAGATTCTGGAATGAATGGTGCTAATACATTATTTAATTGTGTTAATAGATGATGTTGATAAGACGGTAAAATTAATTTTGTTTTCTATCTTTACCATATAGTATAGGAGCCCTGCCTTTTCGACTAGTAGTTATGCCTTTCCCTAGATTTTTCTTGTTGTTGTATATTTAGAGTTTGGACTCCTCCAAAATCAGATGGAAGGAACATATTTGGAAGGCGCCAGCCGCAAGAAAGAAACTTGCCTTGTGTTTCTGATGATTGTGAAACCAAAAATTGACAGGTCCAACTCCCCACCCCCCAACAAACAAAGAATAGAACTTTTTTTTTTTGTCATTGTTATAGTTATTATTGCAGTTTTCTAACTATGGATGATGTTTTATGAGCAGAAGGAGGAGATGATGGGAGAGTTCAACAATGCCTAAGTAGTTATCCAGTGAGTTTCATAGTTTTAATGTGATTACCTTAGACTTTATTTTTTGTACTTAACATGACAACATATGTTACACCACATAAGAAATATGTTTATAATTTGTTTGTGAGCTTCACCTTGTTTTTACAAACTTAAGCTAAAAAGAGAAGTAGAGAGGAAGTGTTGTTCAAAACTTATCATGATGTTTTACTTAGTTCTGTTCTTGATGGTCCTTCTCTTTATCGGAGCATTGAACAGATCGTTGGATGATTCAATTTCTAAGATTCAAAGTGAGTTGCCTTCAACTAAGGATCATCTAATTCCACGGATAACTAAAAAGGTTCCTTCCTTGAGCACATATTCTGGAGGACGTAGGCCGAGAAAGAAAACATTTATGGTTATTGGGATAAACACCACCTTCAGTAGTAGAAAAAGACGCGATTCTATTAGACAGACTTGGATGCCTCAAGGTGTTAATTATAAGATTATTGATGTATATACTTCATCCATTTTCATTTTCTTCTTCCTTTGACAACATTCTGTGTGTTTGCATAGGTGCAAAGCTACATAGATTAGAGCAAGAAAAGGGGATCGTTGTGCGTTTCATGATAGGCTACATGTATGATCTGCATTGTTCTATATCTTCTTCATGCCAAACATAGAGATGTTCATTCATCAATGTGTTTCTGCTGGAGTCTCATATTATTTCTTGCCAAAAGAGTGATAATATGCTTCCTGTTCTTTGTTTTAAATATCCTCTGCTTCACTTAGAAGTTGAATGTATGATTGTCTTTTCAAGAGATATACAAAGGAAATTATCATTTAGAAGCTTTGTTAAGAGTTAGTAATTCACTACTAAAAATGGATTGAAAAGATTTAAGACAAGGTATAGAGAACTGCAAGTGAGTGATTACAAAATTATTCATCTGTAATCTAGCATTCTGGCACCTTTTTCCTTTTCTATCTGCTAATGTGCAGCATGCAACTTTTGAACAAAGCTGTAAGAAGTACATTTTGCTGCTTAAAGGAACTTGCAAGAACTTTGAATCTTCTATAAAACAATATTTGCCTTCATAAACTAATGTGTGTTGTTATCCCACTCATTCTGGATTTCTAAGAACTAAATACTAAAGGTATATAGAGTTGGTATTCTAACTAAATACTCGACGTGACTTTTGGGACTGGGAATGCCATTTGTCGCATAAGTTATGATCATCCATGTTAATTTTCCTATTGTAGCTTCAAAATGATCAAAGGAAAGTATATTAGCTTTTGTTAAGGTTGTAGATTTGAATCAATGATATTCAATGCTTCAATTTACTTCTGTCTTTAGAATGTCAAGACGAGTGAATATCTTGCCATGATGAGTACCTCTCAGTTGCTTAGTTGTTACTTGTGAACACCATTCCAATAATCAATTTAGTTGGACGTGAATTACTCTGTTATTGCATTTGTGCTGATATTGCATATGTAAAAGGCAAAGTAATAACATCCCTTATGAGTTTCATGTTTGATGGTTTCTATACTTTTCAATCTTGGGTAGATATATCACGGGCCTAGGAGTATGGTTTTAACTTGATGCCCAACATGATAAGAATAAGTACAGGATAAGTGTTTTCTTTTGTCTTCTTTTTTTGTTTCTTTTAATTGAAATTTTAAATAACAGCATGAAAGTTTACTTTGTATCAGAATAGGAAAGGTTTTTTTCTAGAGCTAAATGGTGCATTTGGATATAAATGTGGGAGATTGGTTCTCTTGTGGAAACTGTATCTTCCACGCTAGTAAGTCATAGATAAGCCATGAGAGATTCAGACACAGTATGTTGCACATTTTCTCACTTGTAATAATCTGCCAAATGTTTTTGCTATCCTTCTAGAGGTAGTTTACAACTTCCTAATTTTCGAGGTATCTCTAAATTGAGTGATAATTACATATATGTTTGAGGGATAAGCTCAATCACCAAAAGTTTCCATCTCTTCTTTCGGTGCACTTTATTGTTTTCAAATCATGTTATTGAATTTAATCCTGAAGAAGTTTGTACTAAGTTCAAAAATAGAAGTTCATGTTATAACATCACTTTAGGTTCAAAACAAAAAGAGGTGTAGAGCCATCTAAACTGATTAAAGTTATTGGATTACCCAACAAACTGGATTGCATTAGTTATTTTTATGTACTCTTGATAAAATAATAATCATTTTTTATGTACTAAGATGTTTTTGCACTTTCTCTTTTTCTGCCAATTTTTACAAAGCAAGAAGGGCATAATCGTTAGACTTGTTTGAGAGCTTATTACAAGACCAACTGAAGGATAAGTTGAAATATTATGTATTAGTAGATTTTAAGTTGCTCACCCTCCTCTCAATGAAAAAGAGAAAGTGAGACTTGAGAAGGACATGTTGATTTTAGAATCATACATCTATTTGAAGTAAGTAAATGCTACCATATCTCCATTGATAATATGTATTGTTGCTATGATATCTTTCTTTTTTGGCATGTGAATCAAGTAAACTTATATGAGTATAAAAATGGTAAAAATAAAACATTAGAAAGGAAGGATTGTTTTTAATGAAAAAGAAAAGTGAAATGCACATGAATAGTAGCCATTGGATTGCACTTGGGTGAAGGTCCTTTTAAGACTAATTGCTCAGATAAGTTTGCAACAAATTAAAATAAGGTTTCCTAAAACATTCTTTTGTTGAAAACATCTTCTCTTACAAGTGAAGTAGTCAATTTTTTTTAACTCTCTCTGGGATGGGGCAAGAAGAAGCAAGTCCAAAAAATTTCATCCTTACTCCTTTATCTTTGTTTTATATGTAAAATAATGTATGGTTGAGCTTGATATAGTGACATGAGAATTTATAAATGTACATACTTATACTACCCATATTGCTTTTTTTCTTCTTCTATTGTACTTCACAATTTTGTGAGTGTTTGACTACCCAATAACTATTGTGCAGAGTAATAGTTGATTCTTTTTCTTTAGTGTATTTTTGGTTGGAAACATTAAGTTTCATATTGTTCACAACTTGCAGTAATAGAAGCAATTACAGTTCTCAAGGGAATGGTGAAAAGATGTGCATGGAAGAACTCATGTTTGTCCATTATGATTCATTGTGCTTGCTCATAACCGAACAGGGATAGGAAAGACGAACTTTAAAGCTTAATTACAGAATTCTACGAAAGATGAACCCGAATCAAAAGCTTTTGTGGATAATATTGTTCATAAAGAGGGTGCCAAAATGAACAAATATTTGCAAAGGCATCAACGTTTGTCTATGTAATGGAGCTGATTTCTTTGTATTACTCACATTAACAAATTTTATGTGAAAGCTTTTCTTTAGTCCAAATTTTCATTATTCCCAATGAAACCAACTATTGGATTTCATATTGTTGAAGCTTTTGCCGGTAGGTAATAGAATGCAACTAAATAATTGTATGCCTGGTCATGTTGGGTGAAGGTTTTTACAATGCTACAAAGATTTTAGAATGTTTGATTGATGAAACTTTCATATTTCATTTTCAATATCATGTTATTAAGGAACAATTGTAGAGTAATTGTTTGGGCTTAGCTAGAAAAACAATTTAATTATTCTGGTGAGCACGGACCTTGCTAATCTAGTGTGTGTGTATGTATATATATATATATATATATTACTTTACTAATATTTATAAGCCAACAAACATGGACGAACACTGCATCACCTGATAGTACAAAAGGTTACGTGAGTTGTACTATCAACAACTTAATTTTTCAACCTAGGTAGACACGTGTATTGCAGCCCAATGATTTGTTTTTTCTGGGGACACCTGTCTACCTTTTTCATTTTTCTGTTTCCGGGTCTTATTTTCTCTTCTCCTCACTTACTTACTTTACATCTTCTATGTTAACTATTCTCTCTGCAAACCTGTGAGATTTTGGGCATTTTTTGGTGAGAATTGGATGGAATTTTCCTAGATCATCTTGCATTATTATCATCGATTTAATAATTTGGTATATTTTATATTTGTTATTTTTCAAATATTTTAAATATAATTTCTTGCTTTGCTTGAATTCAGGTACACGTTAGTAATTTAACCTTATCTATGCATGCATTTAGTTTCTTTGATTAATTTCATCTAATCTTCATTAGAGCATAATCAAATTATTCTGGGCTTCTTTTACATTCTTTCCACACTTCTTAGTTTGACAATTCAATGGCTTTTTTGGTTAAATCTATGAGTATTATTTGAAAAGAGATAACGATAATGTAATAGATTGAGTTTCTCTTAGACGATTTATTAATGTTGCAGATTCATAAACTTGCTTTGATTAGAGAAGATGTGGAGAACTACTTCAAATACATGTGGTGACTTAATTTTTGTTTCAGCTTGAAATTCTTTTATTGAGCTATGAATCTATTGTTACTTTATTTATTCTTTTCACCAACCTGCTACCTTCTACTCCCAATTTAAGTTGTCTCTTTAGTTTGTGTATAGAGGGGATATATTGGGTAACTTTCTGAGATGCACACTTTTAAGTAAAAAAAAAAATTGGTGCTTGAAGTGAATTTTTTTGATAAGCAAATCTTGAAAAATCTTTGAGAAGTGTAGAGAAAAGCATTGTCCGCAACAAAGTGAATAAATCAACTTAGAAACTACTATGGTAGTGAAAGACTTGACCTTCTTGATAGGTCTTCGGTAATGCCTTCTCTCATAGTTAAAGGAGCAGCAACGAAGTTGACTAGAAGGAGTGGATGTTAGGCACACAGGGAAAAGACTCTGACTATGCGCTGGCACTAGCCCTGACATGGATTCTTCTTTGATTGAATGAACGGGACAGAAGAGAACCAGAATCATATTAGATTTGTTATTCGTTTTCCTACTCCTTGTGATTTCTTTCATCAACGATGATAGTTTCTTTCAAATATGATGTTTATGCTTTTTTGCTTATTTTTGCCGCATAAATAATTTGTTGCTGCTCTTTTAAATGAAGGAAACTAGCAGGAAGAATTCTCAGTGGTGGCTCTATCTGAAGCAGCTTCCCCATAACTATGACACTTGCCAATTTTAGCAAATTCAAAACACTTGCATTGCAAGTTTGTGACAATTCCAACTAGTTAAAATACATTTCATAATTGGAAAACACTTCTTCTACTATGCACCTGTGATATTTGATGAAATGTCTAACTCATCTTATTTGGCAATAACTTATGGTGCTATCTGTCATATCTTCAGAGTTGTGTGTTTAATACAAACAATAATTTGTGTTGTTGATGTGCTTACTAATAAGAATGTCTTGATGCAGAGTACAAAAACATTTTATAGTGATGGTGACCCGATTGAAGTGCAATGATAAGGTGAGAACTATGCATCAGAACTTGGTAAGCATATCACACATTATATCGTTGATGACACATTATGTCATACAAATGTTAGTCAGTGGAGATATCTAAGTATGGTTCTTCTCATGTTTGAAGCAATATGTGGATTGGAGAAAACTGGGCAAAGAACTTGGCATTCCCTATTAATGAAATAGATAATATACATGAATTTGTAGGAATTTTTTTTTATGAAATATGTAGTTTTTCAACTACTTATTTGGGCTTCTCTAGGAACAAAACGCAAGGCTATTGAGATATGAAAAGGTGTGATGAATAGACGTGAAAAAGAAGAGTTGATGTATGACTCATGTTGGATGACAATGTTATAAACTGTTGTAAAACACTTTTAAGATGTATGACTCATGTTGGATGACAATGTTATAAACTGTTGTAAAACACTTTTAAGATTATATAGTTATATTTACTTCTCACAAATATATATCAGGTAAAAATGATCTTTTGCTATCTTCTTTATGGAGAGCACATGAAAATGTGCCTTCAATTTAGATACTTTCCCTCAATACTATAAATATAGCACACAAGTTGAATGAAATGGTAAAGGAAAAAACAAACAGAACCAAGCGATACATCTAATAAAGTGGGACTATGTCACTTTGAACAAGAAAAT
Organism: Solanum commersonii; assembly: GCA_029007595.1. NCBI lineage: Eukaryota > Viridiplantae > Streptophyta > Magnoliopsida > Solanales > Solanaceae > Solanum > Solanum commersonii. Next base: position 2,946,119 of record JAJTWQ010000051.1, read on the forward strand.
AGTAGGTTTAGGAATAAATAGAATAAGTGTAGAAAATTGTAGCTTACTCATGAAGTCGTTATGAACATATATTGTGAAATAAGAGGCCCTTTGGAGAAAGATGATTACAAAAGTGTGGGGTAGAAAAATTTAATGGTGCATAAATAATTTAATGTACGATTTGTTTCAGGTGATGGAAGAAAAATAGTATTTTGGCACCACAACTGAAAAGGTTGCCTACTTTTATTTCGAGTTCTTATGAAGTAAATTCCTTTGTGATTCAAAGGTATTTGATATATCATATACTTGCCAATTAGTACTTTGGATCCTTCCTCACTAATAATTATATTCTGACTGAGGTAAGGTGATCGAATAACAATCAAGGTCTAAAATATAACACCAAGCAGGCTAAACTATGAGAAGGGTTGATTTCGAATTCTCATAATTTTCAAGTCCTTCAGGTACAATTTCACTTACTTTTTCCAGGCTCATTAAATTTTGGCTCCTTTATCTTAAAAAAGAATTATAATGTTCTATTTTGCGTACTGTTAATGGTAAGTGACAGATTATGATGTTGCATCTTGTATCTTGAACAAATCAATTCCTTGTAATTAATGATTTACATAATGTTCAGTGACAATTATTATCTATGAAGAACACATTAATTATGTCACGGGCTATGCTCCTCTAGTAGCCCAAAGTGGAAGCTCCAAAGTGAAAATTGAATTACCATTTTACCCTTATACTAAATAAAAATTTAAAATTTAATCTTAATATCTTAATAAATAATAACATTTTAATTGTATAAACGTAGCATTAAAACTCCAACAACTACCATTTTAATATATAAGTAGTAATTATTAAACCAAGGGAATAATATTAGATGCACTGAAACCGCGTAAGTAGTAGATGGTTCATTTGCCAGTAATTATTATAGTAGCATATTTCTTAATAGTAAGTAAAATACAACCTTTTCTCATTCCAACATTTATTAGTCTGAAGCTTCTACTGTTATATGGATGATTGGTTCATCTACCAATAATTATTATAACATATTTTTTAATACATAGTAATTTAGATTACAATCCTTTCACAACATTTCTTATTTTGAAGTTTCAGTCCATTACACAATTTATTCATTCATAATCATTAATCCTTTTGACATCATTGTGTCAAATCACATAATCTTTCTCCAATCTTTTTTCTTTTGTTGGGAAAAATATTTTCTTCTGCAAATTTTTTTTTCCAATTTTGTTATTTTTTTACTTTCCATGTATGAACCTCAAAAATATTTTTGGATGTTCTTTTGAAATTTGATTAATGATTTGAAATTTTGCAGATGGAATAAGATCATTTGCAATCTAAAGGTATTGATGTTTTCCTTCCGTCAAAGACATGTCGCTAGAGGATTTTCTTCTCTACTCAAATGTATATCTGCGCTGTTTTTATTTTTTTAGAAAGAAACTAAAATAGTAGTATAAGAAATACACTATCTACCACTCACAATTAGTTTCAAGGGATATTTGAATTTATGTTCCCTATTTTGTCGTTACAAATAACAATAGAATATACATCTTTTTTATGATTTTAAAGGAAAATATAGATGTTAGGATGCAAATCGTTAAAAAATGAATGTAATTGAAAAGGATACAAATATATGTTATGTAGGGGAACAAAACACAAAAACTTCTTCCTACTTTTAAGTTATTGTTGATCAATTGGTATACTACCGGCTTCACTGTATTTGTAGTTGAATCACATTTCCATATTTGTCATGATTTAAATACTACAATCATTTTTAAAAAAAGTTGATAACAGTTTCTTGTGTCATTATAATGAATCACAGATAGAGTAGTTCAAGAATCTCTAAAAATTCTTTGGAAAATAAAAGAACTCAATATGTACTTTGGTTTTAGTGTATGATTGTAAGGAAATATTCACAAAACATTCTACTCTCTTCCTTTGTTCTATTCAAAATTTGTAAATGGTAAACAGTTTTATTTTTAAAATTTGGATTACACGTGCGTTGCACGTGTCCAGAACTAGTATATATATACTCTATATAAAACTCTAACTAGGTACCAAACAATTTTATAAAGTTTATTTCAATTTCTTACGTCTGGTGCAGTAGGTTGCAATAGCACACACATATTCTTAGTAAAAGTAGTCATAATTTATTTGTGGACCATTTAGTTTATTACACCTCTTAGGATTTAAATTTAGCCATTTTGTTAGGCCTCTTCATAAGGTAAAAAGGTGATTTGATCATCTTGAAGGAAATGACAAATTGACGTAGTTCCAGGCTTAACATTAAGCACTACAAAAGGCAATCCTTTCGGATTCCAAAGAGATGTATCTTTGTGACATATCGATACTGCTTTAACTTTTGTTCCATCAACACCAATCATTGATACCATAAATGTCTTCGTACTTCCTCCACCATGACAAAAATGTACTGCATACGCGTAGTTAAGTTTGTGGCATACCAAGTTAACCCCCTCACCTATTTGTTCAACTTCTTCAATAGTGTATTTTTGCAACAACATTTGATTTTCCCCTTGTACTTCCGTTGCAATTACCTTAACATTGTTTGTTCCAAGCATGAATACACTGAAATCTACCATAGACTCCAAAGAAGTTGCACAATTTTGCTTTTGTCCTTTCTTCATTGGCGCTTCACAAAATTTAATTGTTTCCTTGATTGTTTGAGCATCCTTTGAACTATTTATTGAGAAATGGTTTAGGATTTCTGGAATTTTTTTCAATGAGAAGGGAATTGATTCAACAAATTGTCGAGGCCAAATGGGTGCTTCGTTTTTATTTTTTAGAGAGGGAAAATTGATGATGTTTCCTTTTTCCAAGTCGTTTTCTAAGAAGTAAGGTTTGTAAAGGAAATTGTTATCTTGAAAATCACTATCAATACTTTCTTGAATTACTTGTCGAAGATGTGCATTTGGGGTTTCCCTTTTTAGGTTATGAATCTCTTCATCAGTAGCAGCACTAAAAACCAAGATTCTATGTTGGTGCAAACCATAGTATACTTTTTCCTTTGTGTCACCAACGTCATTCTCTGTAACAATTATTTCATACATAAAATAGTATGATTAATTTGTCATTTAAATGGACTGATCTTCAATCTTTATCCTTCAGATGAATCGGTGTTTAATTATTGCCCCTCGTTATTGAACTTATGTTTAGTGGGGCATAACGTCTTTGAAAATTGAAAAGGCATGTGAAGAATTATGATACAAAAGTATAGTTGTTATGATGAGTAAAAATTAAAGACCAACACCAAATAGTTTTGGGGAAAAGTACAAATAGCCCTAATTATTTTTCTCCAAATGGTTGAATAATTAATGACTAAATTAAGTGGCTTCAAAAATAGTTTAAGCAAAAGAGTAATTTAATGCGTAACAAAATGGAGAATCATCTAGCCAACGTTTATCTGATTGACATAATTATTTGCTCAGATCCGATCGATATGTGGTATTATTTGTTGTAATTTTTTTACATCCTTCTTTAAAAAAATATTAACATTAATTATTTAGAAATAATTTTAAAGAAAAAACTATTTTAACCTTAATTAATATTTGAACAATCATAACACACGTTAGAAAATTGACTTTAAAACCTTAAAAGAAAAGGCAGCTTCCTTAGACCCCTAAATTTATTTCCCCCCCCCCCCCCCCCCTTTTTTTTTTTTCCAATAATAAGTTATAGGTATTTTAAAAATAAATATGAAATATTATTTGTATAAAATGTAATTTTTTATATGAGAGAGGAATTATTAGAAGAAGCTTAAAGATTAAATAGATTGGCTATACTATTTTTAAAATAAATTATTAAAAGAAACTAATTATTAAAAATATATATTAACAACTAGAATAATAGATTTCATAAAAAGAATTTCAAAAAGCTTAAGCTTCCATTCGATTTTAATTTTAGGCCATCATAGTACTTGAATCATCCTTAACGCATCATCAAGGGTGTTTATAATCTTGAAGAACATGATTCCATTACATCCTTAAAATTATAATCGTCCTTAACACATTATAATTAAGGGTGTTTATAATCTTGAAGAATATGATTCCACATTACATCCTTAAAATTATGACATGTGACCCTTTCAATAATCTAAGGGGTCAGATTTGTTTAATTAACTATCGTAAACATTTCTTTTCTGCGCTAGAATCTTTTTCTACTCTATCATAACTTTATTTTCTTTAAAATTCATTTCACAGCAAATCAGCAATAAATTTCTAAATTTTATTTGTGGTGTTTATATATGGGATTCAAATTCATTTTACCTTTAATTATTGATAATTTTTCTATTGATGCCTTTACCTCTCTCAGAAATTAAATTTTAATTGAAATTTTTCTCAAGACTTATTACTCAATGTCCGTTAAATTACCTCCTTCAAACAATATCCATCGAGTCAAATTAAGACTAACCTGCTTGGGGAAGGAAATCTCTGATCACTTTGGGCATACGAGTGTTGGGCAATTTTATTTTCCAATAAACCTCTGGAGATATAGCTGCATCACTACTTGCTACAAAAGCTAACTACATATATACAATAATAAACATTTTTTAAAATTTTTCAGAATTTAATGATAATTAAATAAAAATGAAAATTAATTAAATTGTGAAGGACAAGAAAGCAAATATATATACATATAAAGAAAATACAACTCACCAAACAAATTGTGAGGGAGTAAAGTAGCTGAAACTTCATTGTAAATCTTTTGTATGGAACTACAATAGATAAATGTCCATTATTTATAGGCATAGACTAATTATATTATACACTACCCACTTGGTGAAAACAGACATTAAAGATTAACACTGAAACACTAGAATCAATGGTCTTGAAAATAATATATTTTTCTCAAGTTGAACCCTAGATATTGGACATGCAATTAATTGAAGAAGGTCCATCATCTATCCATTACATTGTTCGTTTATATTTAACATGGCACACCCTCTAAAAAATATATTTCCTCTATCTTAAAATATATTTTGTAATTTTTGAAATAGTTATCTCAATTTTATTATTTTAAAATTTTAAGATAAAATTAATATTTTTTCTCATTTTATCCTTAATAAGTATATTTGAGAGCCAATTTGAGACCTTAGTCGGCTAGAAAACTATGAGAACTGAATGTATATCCAACGTAAGCTGTGTTGAAATTATTATTTTTTCTAAGAGTCTACATATGCAAGCCTAGAGTTTTCGAATGAATATCGAACCTAGTTCTTCTGTTTTTTATTTTTACCTTGAGTTGTAAAGTTCATTTTGGTTATTAATAAAAATTATTTACCCAAAAAATAAGAGAAAGAAAGAATCAAATTATGAACAACAATTACCTTCATCTTATCCTCATTACGGTGATGCACAAAGGCAATCCAATCAATAGAATCCACATTTTCAGGAGGCTTGGCAAGTAGCTCTTTTTACTTTTGTTGGGGTAGAAGTTATTACATCGTAACTTATATTTAAGGGCCCTCCACCTCTCACGTAAAGATTGCATCACCCATTTAAATCCAATCTCATAATCAAACTCAAAATTCTCCTTCAAATATGTTTGTATTCATAAATCGGTACCTATTGAAAAAGATAACATTATTTGAATGGCAATAAAGTTAGCTAGTTACCTCAATAAGTTGCCATTGTCGTTTTGTTTTTTCATGTGGCATCCTATCCCATCACTCAACTAATATGGGACAAAATACAAACATTTGAGAAAGTTTTCCAAGAAATCTCACAAGCAAATTGGAACCATTGTCACTTTCTTTTCCATCACCATTTAGTTCCACCATGATTTTTTAATTTTTTTCAAAGTTTCAAACTTGATTTGATTGCATCTTTTGAGTAGTAACTTTTCCGGTTAAGTATCTATCATTTTAACAAGCCATTAACACAAATGAAAAGTAATGATAACAACAAACTAATAATAAAGAATAAAAAGCAACAATCAACTCTAATATGAAATTACTTCTAACCTCTAATGTGGACAAGTAACGACTCATTTTTCACTTGTGAGCTGGCTCCAACAAAACTTGAAGAAGAAATTAAATTTCCATTACCGAGAGTAGGAGTTGTGATATTCTCATTCACAATTTGGTCATCTAGTTGATCAAAATTTAGGGAAATTGTGCTATTGTTGTCAGCTTGTCGTCCTCGTAGGCTTTCTAACAATGATTGTGCTCTTACAACTAGAAAACCCAATGAAACTTAAAACAAGTAGTAACGTATTTGGTCCCAGATAGGCATTGCTCTTTAATTTTTCAAATGTTGGACTTAAATTCATGTTCCTTATACAGAAACAAACGATAACTAGAACATGGTTTGAAATGCAGAGAACAAAAAAAAGGAGATCTAATCCTGCAAAATTTCACACCTCTCAAGATTTATATATAAGTTTATAGGTTATCGATTTATGGTAATAATTCCTCCAATGTATAATCTTATCTACAAAATTCGTGGTGAAAATATATCCATCAATCTTTCCAGAGGTGTGAGCATGATTTTTCCAACATAAATAAAGTAGGATGAATAACCTACCACTAAAATTTCTATTCTTTACAACATGAAAACCCAATAAAAACACATCAAATTGCAGATTTCAAAAGCTCATAACTTCAATAAACAAAAACTTTATCCAAAACCCTACATTCAATTTTGAGTTTAAATACACTAGATTCCAAAGATTTGTTACTTGAACGAAGCAAACTTACCACATTACACAACTATTTTAAGCGACTTTTGACAGAAATCGATTTTGAAGAAGAGAGTTGAATTTTGGGCAGAAATCAATTTAGATTTTGAGGGTTGGTTTTGGGTGAAGTGAGAGAAAAGAGAGTGAGTAGAGGGAAATAATAGAAAAGGAGGCAAATGAAAAAATAAAGGGAGGGAATGAAATTTTATCCAGCTATTTTAGCCACAGATGTTTAGCCACAGTTCATACTATGTAGAGAATTTTTTATTTTTTAGCTAATTTTGCCACAATTTTTGTGACTGTGGCTAAAAGGCGATTTTTTGGTAGTGTTAATTGTTTATTTTTCTATATATGTAGCTTGCTTTTGTAGTAAATCATGCAACGATATCTCTAGAAGTTTAATGAACATTAAGACAAAAGTCTTGAACAATTCGTGGTATAGCCACTATTAATGACATCATCTATGTGAATTGGCACATACAAAAGACCTCACTAGGTTTTCATATCTCCACTATGGTTCCCCCCCCCCCCCCTTCTTTTTCAACTAATTTGGAATAATATATATCTATTTGCATTTTTTTAAAGTTATATTAAAAACAAAGAAAAAAACCAAACGGGAAAGAAGAGAGTAGCTTCGTTTTTGTTGCTGTCGAAAGTGACGATTCCGACGAGTTTTCCCGCCAAAATATCCATTTTCAAGGTAATATCATCATCATCTCCTACTCCATCTTCATTTTTACTTCATTTTCTTTCAAAAACCAAGCTTCAAAATGATTTTTCCGCCATTTTAGAAATTTGAGAAATCTTCCATAATAATCACTTGATAACTCATTATGGATACATTTGAGTAGTTTAAAAGAATTAAAGATCTGTTTCGCCATTGCAGGAGCTGCATTTTGAACCACGATCTCATTCAATCGTGTTTCTGTACGAATGTCAGACTTCATCGATTGTTAACGACTAATACTGTAATCTAGTATATATCTTTGTAGTCGATAATGGCAGTAACTGAATTTGTTGTTGGTGGTGGTGATTTTATGGGAGTATGGGAGGAGACTCCCAAAAGTGTATGAGGTGATTAGAGGTGTATGCGGAAGAGTTGTAGTTATACAATCAACATTCTTGTAACAAAGTTTGAGAAAGCATAAGTATGATGTAAGGATGTTGATTGTATAACCACAACTCTTCATCATACATCTCTAATCACCACACCCAATTTATGTGGACTCTTAAATGATCATATGACTTGTTTAAACTTATTTAATTGGATAAATTTCAAAAATATTATTTATTATTAATTAATTGTTGTTTTTTTTTAAATCCTACTAGTTTTGGTTTATATATAAGCGTCATATTCTAGTACATGCAGTATCGACAATGCTTTAACATAGACATAAACCCGAATATACCTTACTAATGTCAGAGTGTAAATCTCAATGATCATACACATACCACACACATAGATATGCATCAATTGTTTAAGAGGTCTATATATTTTAACAACCAGTACATATTTACATAGACAAATTTTACAACGGTAGCAAAAGTTCAAATTTCACTTTTTCAATGGTAACATTTGCTTATTTTTTAGTATAAAAGGAAGGCAATTCCTCATAAACAACTCAAAAACCTCCATTTTTACAATGTCTCAAACATGTCAAACATCCAAAGTAAAAAAGTCTTACAATTGTCATTGAGGTAATCCAGCTACGTTGAGGATGTCACACACCGATACAAATTCAGATCGACAATTCTTTAATTGTGCAGTTGGCATATGCTCATTTTTTAGGTGGCTTGAAAATGAATCATCAACGAGTAGCCCATCAAATTTTCAAGGCATTGCCAAATTTGAATTATTAACAAAGCTACGGGAATTCAAAGAAAATAGAAATCTGCTAATGACTTTCTTAAATGAGGCTGAAGAGCAGAGGAATCACTTGAAAGTGTTACTAAAAGATGCTGAAATAGATAGAGATCAACTAAAAGAAAGGTTGATTTTGGCAGAAGAAAAAGAAAAATGCCTAAAAGTTATATTGTGTGGTTTATTTTTGGTGTTTGCTTTTTGGAAATCTGTAACAAGTGTGTAACAAGAATGTAGTGCTGAATAAATAAAGTATTTGTCTCTATTTATTGCACTGTTATATCTTTTATTTTGTATCGATAATGTTATAGATCAATAGTGATAACAATTTATAGTATTAGACATACAAGTTTATTAAGACATAGATTAATAAGAAATCTAAAAACCCTCCATAATAAAATATGTACTGACCAATGTACATTTTAGTCATAAAAAACAACAAAACAACAAACCACTTTAACCATGTTCTTAAAAACCAACTTATCAAAAATCTATTGTCTTAAAAAACCATATAAAAAAATCAATTGTCTTCAAACCAGGGAAAACCCAACTATCACAAAAACCAATTGTCATAAAAAATGAACAACTTCAAAAATTGTTTTAAAATACCAGGGTATAACCATCACAAAAACCACAACTGCCCTTACTCATCACCACCAACCTCACCATTAAGCTCCATCACAATGCCCATCACGTCTATTTATTTTTCCATTTCTGCCACATCAGTGGCCAAACCTCTTTCTTCCAACTTTTCCTCTTCCTCATTCTATGTTATCTTCTCCTCTTGTTGTTCTTTCTCTTCTTCTCCACTTGCTTCATTTTCTTCATTTTTCTTCTCTTCCAGATTCTCCTCTTCACTTTCTTCTTTTTTCTTTTCTTCTAGTTTCTCCTCCTCTTTTTCTTCATCGTTCTCTTCCATCTTCTCTTCTTATTTTCTGTCATCTTCTCCTCATCTTGTTGTTTCTCTTCTTCTTTCATCTCATCTTCCTTCATCTCTTCATCAACTTCTTCAGCAAAGTATGCATCAACTGCAGCAAGATCATTATCGACTACAGCTAATGGAAGAATGTTGTCATCAACTGTCGGTGATGAAAAGTTGTCATCATCTACTGCAAGATTAGTGGCTAAGCATTAATACAAATACATTATTTTACATAATTAATATATAAATTTATCTACCTTTCTTTTTCTTTTCATTTCTTCTCAATTTCTCCCCTCGTATAAAAGCAATAATTTCCACCATTGATTGCTCAAGGGAAGCAATACGCTCACCCAGACTTTCATCTTTAGAAGTACTTGGTACAGAATTCTCACAAGGTTAATTAGGATTGTGATCATTTGAATACTCATCCTCCACATTACCTTCTGCAGAAGTGAGGACAGTGACACCTTTCAAACTGGCCTTTAAGTCATCAATGATTATGTCCTTCACTTCGTCCGTATATGACTTTACTGTTGTCACATAATTTTGTTTGGTCTCATAGACAGTAGGTATGATGTATGGATGCATAACCTACAAAAAAAAACATAAATAGTACAAGCCCTTCACTAATTTACAAATATTACTAGGTAATAATAAATAAGTTTATACCTTTGTACTTCTCCCTTTGTACTTAAATGGATCACCTTCGATAATATTATCGCTCTTTGTTGTGTGCCATCTAAGTAAACGGGGAATTGGCAGAGGAGAATCCAAGGACTTCTTTGCATAATTACCAAGATGAGGAAAAGCCTCATATATCCAAACTTGAAATTAATAAAATAATAAATAAATAAATAGAGACTATGAAATACTTTATAAATATATAAGATTTTACTATTAATCAAGTCCATAATTGATAAAAATTACCAGAAATTCCCAGGGGAAGCCATACAAAGCATACGATGCATTCCCTCTTTCCCTGTACACTTCACTTTATTTTTTCAAATTAATTGTGTTCTTCAAATACTTCAGTGTTAAATCAAAACAATCTTTTCCCCACGAATAACTCTTGCAAAAATCTAAATCATCGACCATCTTAATGTGGTTTGAATCCATAATCTTAGATCGATCATGGGCAAGCAACATTGAGTGGACGAACCAAACTAAAGAGCACTTCAACTTCTGCTCCTTATTCAATCTGGTACGCTTAATCAAACTCAACAACTTTGAACCAATGATATTCTTATTCCTGATTACTTTATAGTAAAATTTACACCTTTCTGAAACATTTTTTTCATTTTTGCATCATGGGGGTATGCTGAGCAATTCAGCCCAGTAATCAATGCAAACTTTTTTAAGCCAAAACAAGCAGACTTATCACACACAAAACCACATCTCATGCAATTTTATTTTTTTTATCATTTTTAACATGACGCAACAACATGTAATGGACCATCTGTCCATTGAACTTGCAATATTCTGGAATATGCCTTAAATGACCAAAACAAGTACCTTTAAAGTCATTATAAATTTTTTCTTGAAGTAAAACATTTCTAAAATTTTGAAAAAGATTCATTCTTGCTCTAACAGAAATTTTCGCTGGAAAAGATTCTAACTCATCCATCCATGTAGTGAGATTATAGGACTTACCAGAGATTTCTCTTGCACAAGTTGGCAAGGATAGAGGATCATCATCCTCATCTCCAGTATCTCAGCTATCTCTATTAGTCTTCTCGTCCCCATTGTCACTATTCTCTTCACTAGACTCAACCTCATCAGTAGCTTGGACACTACTGTCCTCATAGTTGTAGATTTCATCCATCATATCAGAATTCGAGTCATACTTGGGTTCTTCAACTATAACTTTTTTCTTTTTTGAACATCTTGAAACTTGTTCAGCTTTTCTTTTCTTGTGTTTACAAGGCTTGGGAATAATTTTTTTAACAATTCCACCTCTAGTTTTAGCCATAACCAGAGTAAACCTACAATCAAACATGAAAAATAAATAGCAGATACAACAAAAATCAACAATGCGATTGACAGAAAATGCCACTAAAAGAAGGCAATGAAAAAAACTGCACATCGACTTCGTGTAACAACACACGTAATGAGAAAAAACAAGACCAGCAAAAGCAAACAAATACAACGGAGAAAAACAACAATCTACAATAAAAGCCAAAATTTAAAAATCAACAAGCGAGATAAATATAGATTTTTTTTAAAAAAATAAGCAACCAAATAGGGTCAAATATTTATATTCAAACAAAAACGTCATTAGAGACCACAAATATTCATGGAATACGGCGAAAAATTTTCATCCTAAACAAGAACATGAAGAAAAACTGTCCAAAAAAAGGGTTCATTAAATCATTACACTACTATAAAAAAATAAACAACCAAATACGGCTAAAAATTACCGAAAAACACCATTAAAGAAGAATCAACTTACCAAAGATGAAAGCTTTGAACTTGGAGAAGAAGCTTGAAAAAAATAGATGACGATTTAAGAGGATTTAGGATGATGAAAATGGAGAAAAGTTTGTATAAGCTAATGGAAGAGAAGTGTATGGGGAAGAGTAGCGTATGATTAGACTAGAAGAGAAGTGTATGGGGAAGATGAAGATGAAAAGCGGGACATTTCACTTGGTGAAGAAGAAACGTCGCCTCAATTTTCATAAATAATTAATATTTTATCAGAATATAATATTGTAAAAAATGTATTGGGATTATAATATATTTTTGTAGTGTTATATTTTTTCCCCAAGTTTTAAAAACAATAAATAAGCCCTGGACCCCACATTCACAAACATACCCCAAGTTTTAAAAAAGCCAATCATACCCATGACCCCACACTTTTTCCTTTTTTAAAAAGTCCAACCCTGGAAAATAAAGAAAAAATAAATTAAGTGGCTATAGAGTGAATTAAGTTTTAAAGGTATCCCCAACGCCAATTCTTCTCTACTCTCCGCACCCAATTTAAGTTGTCTCTTTAGTTTGTGTACATAATGGGTATATAGGGTAACTTTCTGAGATGAACACTTTTAATTTAAAAAAATGGTGCTCGAAGTGAATTTTTTTGATAAGCAAATCTTGAAAAATCTTTGATAAGTGTAGAGAAAAGCATTGTCTACAACAAAGTGAACAAATCAACTTAGAAACTACTATGGTAGTGAAAAACTTGACCTTCTTGATAGGTCTTCGATATCGCCTTCTCTCATCGTTAAAGGCTCCGCAAGGCAGTTGACTAGAAGGAGTGGATGTTAGGTACACATGAAAAAGACTCTGACTATGCGCTGGCACTAGCCTTGACATGGATTCTTCTTTGATTGAATTAACGGGACAGAAGAGAACTAGAACCATATCAGATTTGTTATTAGTTTTCCTGCTCCTTGTGATTTCTTTCATCAACGATGATAGTTCCTTTCAAGTATGTTGTTTATGCTTTTTTTGCTTATTTTCGCCGCATATATAATTTGTTGCTGCTCTTTTAAATTAAGCGAACTAGCAGGAAGAATTCTTGGTGGTGGCTCTATCTGAAGCAATCTTCCCATAACTATGACACTTGCCAATTTTAGCAAATTCAAAACACTCGCATTGCAAGTTTGGGACAATTTCAACCAGTTAAAATACATTTCATAATTGGAAAACACTTTTTCTACTATGCACCTGTGATATTTGATGAAATGTCTAACTCATCTTATTTGGCAATAACTTATGGTGCTATCTGTCATATCTTCAAAGTTGTGTGTTTAATACTTGAGACAATAATTTATTATGTTGATGTGCTTACTAATAAGAATGTCTTGATGTTGTCACGATCCGGGAGCACTCCCTAGTCGTAACATGGAGTAGTTGACCCCGAAGGGGTCGCATACAAGCCCTTAGCACATTCTTAACATAAGATAATAGAAAATATAGGAAAATTGAAAACTTTTACAATCGACGTCTTATTTCACTAAGCAAGCGGAAGTCTTACTAAAACCTGATGTGCCGCGAAATCGTGGCACATTTGATGCTTAATAACTATGAACTAATACTGGAATTAAGTGATATTTTGGGATTATTTGATGGTTTTGTTAAATGTGTAGGTAGAATCTGGGTTGTACAGAAAAAGAAGTAGAACTGATGTTGGCCAGAGTGAAGTTCACGGCCAACTTCACGAACCGTTAACTTTGTTATGGTCCGTGGTTCAGCTCGTGAAAGTGGGCCAGAACTGGGCCTTGTGAAGATGAAGAGCAAAAATTCAAGTGAAGATCACGGAGGTTTATACGGGCCGTTGTTATTATCATGAACCGTGGTATCTACCATGAAGCTGAACCAGTATAAAAGCAAGAAAGAGTTGAAAGAAAATTTGTAAACAAAGTGAAGACCACGGGTGACTTCACGGGCCGTGGTACTCACTACGGACCGTGGTGTCTCTCGTGGTACATTTTCCAGTGACCAAGTTTAAAGACCCACTCTGGGGAAGATCCAAGACAAGACAACGGAGAACTTCACGGTCCGTGAATCCCTTGACGGATCGTGGTAGTGGCCATGACAAGGCCCGACAACTCAGTCCTAACTTGATTAGGATTCATTTTAAACATTCTATTTTGAATTACTTTAGGTCATTTTTTGAATCATTATTGATATTTGACGTTACACAACGAGGAACAGAAGAAAAACTTGAGTTTTAGATTTTGGATTCAGATTATTGTCATCGGTGGGACATTATTCATTTCGATCTTGAGATTATCAAGTGGTTGTTGATTTACCGATTATTTTTGTAAGTAATTCTTAATATGTTTTCATTATCTATTATTGATTCTTTGCATAAGAACATGAGTGGCTAAACGTCATGACTGGGTGTGTAGGATCTATGATGCTATTCTAGTTGCGATTTCGTAAAATGAGTAAAAAGGCAATCTTTGTTTACAACTTGTAGTTTACAGCTTTCATTATCATTTTAGGCTATTGAGTGCACTCTTTGGACAAGCCTGTATCTGGTGTTTGTTAGAGAGAAAAGCGTCAGTTGGGAAAAAGCTAAACTAAGTTTACGAATTGGAGTTAAAGTCAGATTTCGAGAGAAGGGATCTTTCACACCGTATTAAATTAAGCAAAGTCCAATATCGATAACACTTTAAGTTCGAGAGAATTAGAGTGGGTATTATCTAATTAGGCTGAGAAGTGTTAGATTTATTTAAATCGCAAAGAGTTTGTAAACATTGATTTACTTGACACTCAATTTACGGAAGAGTGTTATAATCGATGTCATAGTGAACACAAAACATGGTTTCTTTAAATTGATTGAATCAACTTACAACGAGATCTTTTGTGAATCGTGTAACTAAGTTTTGACTGGAAGTACTTGCTGATAGAATACTTTTCAATTAAACACAATTTTACTTTCCTTGTTAATTGTTTAGGAAATAGTAACGACAATTGAGTAAATGCATTAGTGAAACTTTATCTGTAAAGAAATTCTCTGTGGGATTGACCTCAACTCTAGTTGAGTTCTGTAAATTGACAACGACCGTTTACACTCCTTATTTGGAGTGTAAGCTTGGACGTATCAGATTTTGGCACCGCTGCCGGGGAATTTCAATTCAAAAGTGTTTTACTAGCTTTTATTCAATTTGTAGTTATATTTTCTAATTTTACATTTTGTTCTGTGTTTGTGTCTCTTTCAGGTGAGTGTTACTGTGTATGCGA
Organism: Solanum commersonii; assembly: GCA_029007595.1. NCBI lineage: Eukaryota > Viridiplantae > Streptophyta > Magnoliopsida > Solanales > Solanaceae > Solanum > Solanum commersonii. Next base: position 2,961,292 of record JAJTWQ010000051.1, read on the forward strand.
AGTACCAAGAGTAAAGGAGTTCCATTGACCCCTTACGACTCAGAACTCGAAAAGACTCTTAGAAAAATGGTGAATGCACAAGAACTGGAGGCACAAAGACAAAGGTTGGGACTAGAAGCTGAAGCCGCTGCAAGATGTGTTCAGCAAAACAACGGTAACAACTAACCTAGGGTGGTAGATGAGAATATAGGAGTGGATGGATTGATCCCTCCCCAGCGCCAACAAATAGCTCCAAGAGGTAGAGCTCAGCATCTAGCGCACATGATGTATAATGAAGATGATGCAGATTTGGATGGAACTGGAGCCACTGGAGCGATAGTGTTACCTGCACTACCTCCAGGTGTTAAGTTCACAATCACCAGCACTATGATTCAATTGTTGAACCTTAAGGGTATGTTTAAGGGTGCAACTGGTGATGATGAAAATCAGCACTTGATTAACTTTGTGGCTATCTGTAAGTCACAAGATATTCCTGGGGTAAATCAAACAGCAATGAGATTGAGGTTGTTTCCATTGTCTCTTACTGGAGTGGCGACTAACTGGTTGAATGAGATGCCAGATGACTCCATCAGAACTTGGAATGAGTTGAAGGAAGCTTTCTTGGAACGATTCTTCCCAGAATCAAAAGAGCTGCAGATGAAGGACAAGATTAGTACACACAAGCAACTACCAGGAGAAACTATGCATGATACTTGGTGGAGGTTCAGCCAAAAGTTAAAGAAATGCCCCAACCACGATCTTACCGAAAGGCATCTTAAACAGGCCTTTTATAGGTCTCTGAATTATGTTACTAAACCTATTGTTGATGCAGTTTTTGGAGGCACATTTATGAGGAAGCCATTTGCAGAAAGCATGCAGCTATTAGATGAGGTCTCAAAGAACAACAGAGCATGGTACACTAGAGATGCAGAGGTAGGAGAGCTCGAGTATAGATTTGAGTTTTTAGCTGATCAAAGGAAGAGAGAAGAAGAAATGGACCAAGACATGGCACATATGAGGACTCAAATAGACTTGCTCACAAAGCACATTGTTGCCAACTCTGAAAAGGTGAATGTTGTGGGACAACAACACAAGTATGAAGATCAAGATCTTGACATTGATGAGGAAGCTAACTATTTGGGGAATCAAGGAGGTTTTTGAAATTATAACTCTAGAAATCAGGGTTATAATTTTGGAAATGCAGGTCGGAGCTATGTTAGGGATGGTCAGTATGAAAGGCCAGCAAATAGAGATGAAGGAAATTGGTAAAACAGAGAGGGGTATAGGAATGACCACAGTGGTGTATATGTACCTCTAAGTAATAGAGATCGGGTGAATGGTAGTTCTAACGGGTCCAAGATGGAAGACATAATGGCTAAGGTACTTTAGAAGGTTGAGTCAACCGATGCAGGGGTGAAAGAAGTAAGAGGTGACTTCTCGAGCATGAATCAGTTGGTGGAGTCTCACACCACCTCATTAAACAAATAGAGTAGCAGTTGGGGTAACTCTCAGCCTCAATGAATCCGAGAAAGAACGGATCACTACCAAGTGATACCATTCAAACTCCCAAGAAGGAAGAACACTGCATGGCCATCGCTATCAGGAGTGGTAAGTTCTTTCTGACCCTATTTTTGCAGGTACCAAGTATGAACAGGTCGTAGAGCAAGCTAGCAGAGAGGAGGATGAGAATATATAGGTAAATGATCAGAGAGCGACTCAACAATCTCAACCTAAAGCACAATATTTGAGAGGAAAGAGAAACAGGTTCAGGAACATCTGCCCTTACAGCAGATTCCCAGGCCACCTCATCTTTTCCCTCAAAGGCTTAAAAAGAAAGCTGAAGATGGAAAATTTACGAAATTCATCACCATGCTGAAATAACTTTCAGTAAACATTCCATTGGTTGAAGCCCTAGAGCAGATCCAGGATATGCCAAGTTCATGAAAAACTTGGTCACCAAGAAAAGAGTTATAAGTCATGATTTCTCTAACGATGTACATCATTGCAGTGCCATTGCTACCAGATCTTTGGTGCAGAAAAAGGAGGATCCAGGTGCATTCACAATACCATGCACTATTGGGTCAATCAAGTTTGCAAAATCTTTATGTGATCTGGGAGCTAGCATAAATCTGATGTCTTTAGGCATTTATAAAAAGTTAGGTTTAGGAGTACCAAAACCTACATCAATGAGGTTGATGATAGCTGATAGGTCAGTAAAGAGGCCAGTGGGCATCCTGTGTGATGTACTGGTAAAGGTGGACACTTTTATCTCTCCAGTTGATTTTGTGATTCTGGATTGCGAAGTAGATTTTGAGGTTCCCATAATCTTGGGAAGACCCTTTTTGGCCACAGGAAAAGCTTTGGTGGATGTTGAGAGAGGAGAGTTGAAGTTCAGACTCAACACAGATGAGGTAAGGTTCAACATTTGCAAGTTAATGAAATAGCCACGAGATATGAATGTGATATCTGCAATAGAGATGATCACTGATGAAGACATGAGGGTACCTATAGAAGAGAGAATGGTTGTTGAAACATTAGCAACAGTACTGATGAACTTTGATATGGATTTCCGGTCTGACTATGTAGAGACCGTGAATGTCTTGCAGGGTATGGGAGCACATTCGTATGCGCCAAAGAAATTGGACTTGGACTTGAAAAACATGCCAAGTCCTCCAGTGAAACCATCCATTGAGGAGCGACCAGTGTTAGAGTTGAAACAGTTGCCCAATTACCTCAGGTATGTATTCTTGGGTACTAATAACACTTTACCTGTGATATTGGCTGCAGATTTGAATGAAAAGCGGGTACAAGAGGTGATCAAGGTGCTAAAAATATACAAAAGAGGCATTGGATGGACCATTGCAGATATAATTGGGATACCTCCAGGTATTTGCACGAATAAGATTTAGCTTGAGGAAGACTGCAACCCGAGTATTGAATACCAACGGAGGTTGAACCCACCTATGCAAGAGGTGGTTAAGAAAAAAATAATCAAATGGTTAGATGCTGGGGTGGTCTACCATATTTCTGATAGCCACTGGGTTAGTCCAGTGCAATGTGTGCCTAAAAAGGGAGGCGTGACTGTGGTAGCGAATGCCAAGAATGAATTAGTCACGCAGAGACTGGTCACTGGATGGCGAGTGTGCATGGATTACAGGAAGCTGAACAAGTGGACTTTGAGGGATCATTTCCCCATTCCTTTCATGGACCAGATGCTTGACAGGTTGGAAGGTAAAGGATGGTACTGTTTCTTAGATGGATACTCTGGCTACAACCAGATATCAATTGCACCTGAAGATCAGGAAAAGACCACTTTCACATGTCCTTATGGCACCTTTGCATTTAAACGCATGCCATTTGGACTATGTAATACACCAGCTACATTTCAAAGGTGTATGATGTCCATCTTTTCAGACATGGTTGAGGACACTCTAGAGATATTTATGGATGACTTCTCCGTAGTAGGCGATACTTTTCATGACTGTTTGTTAAATCTTAGCAGGGCTTTACAGAGATGTGAGGAAGCCAACTTAGTGCTAAATTGGGAGAAGTGCCACTTCATGGTAAAAGAGGGCATAGTCCTTGGACACAAGGTGTCACAGAAAGGAATTGAGGTCGACAAGGCTAAGATTGAGGTGATTGAAAAATTACCTCAGCCAATCTATGTGAAGGGTATTCGAAGCTTCCTAGGACACGCCGGATTCTATAGGCATTTCATCAAAGACTTCTCAAAAATTACACACCTCACGTACAAGCTTTTAGAGAAGGAGGTGAAATTTGTCTTTGATGAGACATGCCTTAAAGCTTTTGAGTGCCGAAAAGAGAAATTGATTTTAGCACCAGTGATTATTGGCCCAGACTGGGCGGAGCCATTTAAGGTGATGTATGATGCTAGTGGAACTGCGTTAGGAGTTATGTTAGGACAAAAACACAATAGGATGTTCCATCCGATTTACTATGCTAGTAAGTCGCTAAATGGAGCACAACGAAAATACACAGTCACTGAACAAGAACTATTGGATGTAGTGTATGCTTTTGAAATGTTCAAAGCTTATCTTCTGGGCACTAAAGTGATAGTTCACACAGACCATGCTGCTTTGAGATATCTCATGGAAAAGAAAGATGCCAAGGCAAGGCTTATTAGATAGGTATTGCTTCTTTAAGAGTTTGACTTCAAAGTGAAAGACATGAGAGGTTGTGAGAACCAAGTAGTTGATCACCTGTCTAGGTTGGAAGCTGCAAAGAAGGAAGAACTTGAGCTCAAGATAGATGACACATTCCCGGATGAGCAGGTATTAGCTGCTACTCTTGACCTTATTCCTTGGTTTGTTGACTATGCTAATTTTCTAGTCAATGACTTAATGCCCGAGGGACTAACATATCAGCAAAGGAAAAGGTTCCTGCATGATGTAGACAAGTACTTTTGGGATGAACCATATCTGTACAGGGTGTGTACTGACAATATAATTAGGCGATGTGTTTCAAAAGCCGAAATGTTGCATATCTTGGAGGTCTGTCATTCATCTCCAGTTGGTGGTTATCATGGTGGTGCTCGAACAGCTCACAAGATACTTCAATATGGGTATTACTAGCCTACGATTCATCAAGATGCAGTGGATATAGTAAGGAGATGTGCTGTGTGTCAGCGGCAAGGAGCTATCTCTGGGTCCCATGAGTTACCCATGTCACATATTCTGGAGGTGGAATTGTTTGATGTGTGGGGTATTGACTTCATGGGTCCCTTTGTGAGTTCATATGGGAAGAAATATATACTGGTGGCTGTGGATTATGTGTCCAAATAGGTGGAAGCTGTTGCATTACCTGAGAATGATGGAAAGAGTGTCGCTGGGTTCTTGAAAAAGAACATCTTCTCAAGGTTTGGAACACCCAGAGCCATTATCAGTGATGGTGGGTCTCACTTCTCCAACAAAGTCTTTAGTGCACTTCTGACCAAGTATGGAGTAAAACAACACAAGGTGGCAACACCTTATCACCCACAGACGAGTGGTCAAGTGGAAGTTTCCAACAGGGAAATTAAAACAATCTTGGCAAAGACAGTGAATGCCAACAGAATAGATTGGGCACGGAAGCTAGATGATGCCATATGGGCATATCAGACAGCTTTCAAAACACATATTGGTACGTCTCCATATCAATTGGTGTTTGTAAAGGCGTGTTATCTACCAGTTGAGCTTGAGCATAAAGCACTCTGGGCGTTGAAGAAGCTGAATCTAAATTGGAGCGAAATCACAAACTTGAGGCTAGATCAGATCAATGAGATGGATGAGTTTCGTCTGAGGGCCTATGAGAGGGTTGCACTGTATAAGGAGAGGATGAAGCTATATCATGACAAGCATATTAAAAAAAGGAGCTTTACTCCTGGTGACTTGGTGTTACTTTTCAACTCCAGACTGCGTCTGTTTCTAGGAAAACTGAAGTCTAAATGGTTTGGATCCTTTAAAGTCACACAAGTTTTTCAATCTGGTTCTATTGAATTGGAAATGAGAAAGGCGAGAGGTTCAAAGCTAATGGTCAACGAATCAAGGCGTATTTGGGTGCTCCTGAGGATGTGAAAATTGTGGAGGAATGTAAACTTGATGAAGTCTAAGTAATCAAGTAAACTGCGTCACGTCGCGATGTTAAATTGCGCGCTGCTTGGGAGGCAACCCAAGATGTAATTATATTAGGTATATTCTCGTTTTCTTTATTTTTATAGAGTCACTGTGTGTTGAGGTGTGCAGGAGAGAATAAGGGGGAAACTACAGAAATTGGTGCAGACTGAACGTCACGGTCAGGACCACGAACCGTAGAGCTTTTCACGAGAACTATCACGATTCGTCAAATTGAAGACTGAATTTGGTAGATACTGGAAATTGCATAAAACAGGATTCACGGAGGGGTTAACAGTCCGTCATATATTGTACGAGACGTCTAACCTCTCGTGAACCTCAAGTAGGAAACTCAGTTCCAAGTCAACATCACGGATAGTTTCATGGATCGTGATTTCCTGTACGGGCAACTTTACTATTCGTCATCTGCACCAGGTAAGTTTCTTTGCCAGAGTAATGCCACGAACAGATCCACGAACCGTGATATCTTCCACGAGACATTTCATGGCCCGTGGACTACTACCCAGTAACACCAATGAGCCGACCCGACCTGTGTGTAACCCAACTTATAAATTATGATGTATTTCGTGATTCCAAAGGGCAGAACTTCATTTTCTCTCTTTCTCTTCTCCATAACGGTTATCTAAGAAGACTTGATCATCATTCATCAATTAATCACACATCTACCCAAGAGTCCAAACCCTCAATTTTCAGTTATGCTAGTGTGTCCAACTATTTTCGATTTTGTTTCTTCAATCCAAGTACAATGGGTCCTAGACGAAAGAATGCTAACAAACCTTCTCCTGTCATCGCTTCACAATCAGAGGGTCATGGCGACTCCGAAGCGAGTGGGTCTGAGGTGCAAATATATGTTACATCTAAAGATCACTCGCCTCGGGCAACTAGATCATTGTCTAGGAGAGCTATTCTCCAGGATTCTCCTCCTTAATCTGAAGAGAGAGGTAGTAGTTCCAAAAATAGGGAAAACTCGGGAAGTCCAACTGATACTGCTGCTGGTAACCAATCTGCCGATGACTCGGGGGACAGTGTTGAATCTGACAGCGGTTCTCAAGCCGACACAAGTACTTCTCCATCTGTGGCTACCACAGAAGTTGAAACCGGAGTACAAAAGGAAACAGTTAATAGAGAGGATGGGGAGGAAATCACCGATGATGATACCATGGTGATGTATGTGAACGCTCAGGAACCTAACCCTGCATTGAGACCATAGTTTATTGCTTGTTATCGCTCCATGTGGACTGTCAACAGATCTAAAGAGTTCTTTGACAATGGTATTGTGAATAAAACTGGGGGACTTCAAGAATCGAGCAATTATGCCTGAGACTAGGGTGGTGGTAGCTGATGTCAAAGCATTCTCGAACATCTATCGGATATTTCAGCTCCATCAGTTCGATTGGATGGACAATGCACCTGGTGAGTACTCTAGCCACCTGACCAGAGAATTTTATTCATCTTATGCAGCTACATTGATGAATTTTGCTGCGGATACAGAAACCACGAAGCGTGGACAGAAAGACATGGCTAGTACCTGGGGTCCACTCAACTCAATCATAGTTAGGGGCAAATCAATAGATATTTCTGAGACGTCGATTAACAGAATGTTGTACAGCCCAGAATACTCTGCACCTGTTTCAGTTGGCCTTTTCGAGGGAAAACATCATGAGGTCACCAGTGATGCTACAATGGAAGATCATATTTCTCGAGAAAGGGTTTTACGTTGGATTGCGAAGAAAATTGCCATAAATGGATAAAATGCAGGTTGGGTCACCACAACTCCAACACTTATCACTAAAGCTTCGCTATCTTTCCCGGCCAAGGTTTGGTAGGCTGTTGTCCGAGAACAATTGAGACCGACAGCTAATGATAACACTTTGTCCCCTTCCCTGGCCTCGTTAGTAGCATGTCTTATGGTAGGTTACCAGGTCAATGCAGGACGGATAGTAGCAATCGAGATGAGAGACAGGGCGCTAAATGAGAGAGATGCACTTCATTTTCCCTATCTGATAGGGAAATTATGTCGAGGAGCGAATATTCCTCTGAACAGCCTCGTTGACAGATGGGGTGAAACATTCAGACTAACCCAGGTTTCAAAAATCAAGGATGTCGCAAACCATCTTTTTGGCGCGAAATCTGCCGCTGTAGGTACTTTAGTTGTTGTTCCACATGTCCCACTTGATATCCCCCAGGCAAGTAGAGATCCAGAACAGGGAGAGTCATCACAACCGTCCACAGAGGCACCACTACATCCAGCTTTAGCCTCCCAGACTTCAGGTACCTTTATCACTACTCCTATGTTTTTTCTTGAGAAATTGGTTGCAGATCAGCGCCAGACCAGGACATTAGTAGACCAAATTATGCTCCGGATGCCCCAGCTGATAAAGACAGAGGTATTAGCTGCGAAAAAGGAGATCAAAGATGAGATGAGGACGGAGCTATCAGTTTTAAAGAACAAAATGGATGGTTTGGAGAACCTTGTTCAGGATCACTTCCAGGCTACCGGTTCAGCAGATACTGAAGAGTTCAGAGTCCAGTTGGCCGAAATGCGCACTCAAATTGCTAAGCTGGCTGAAAAGCCAGCACATGTGCCCACTCCTGTCATGCCAGAGTCATTGATGCAAATGTTAAGTCAGGCACCCTCCACTCAAACACTCGATGATCTTTGGAGAGCACCCCCTACAAGTAAATCCGGCAAGAGAAAACAAATAGCTGGAGAAATTGATAAGGAGACCCCTACTAACCCTGCTAGAGAGGCAAGAAGGCAAGAAAAGAGAGCTCGTAGAGCATTAAAGAGGGAAGCTAGGGAGAAGGAAGCCCTTGACCAGATACAGCGAGATGCAGCCTTAGTCGGAGCTTCTGGTAGTGGTGCACCTGCTTCGACTAATGAGGACCACACTAATGATATCCCGAGACCTGAGAATGCACCCATTGATAAAGGTGCCAATGCTGATACGACGATCGGCGTCTAGAGCGCCGCAGGTATGACCCCTCCTCTTAGCCTGTGTATTTGATTATTTTATCTGGACTTTGAGGACAAAGTCCTTTTTATTTGGGGAAAGGGTGGTCAGCACCCGACCATAGCTGTTAGAATTGTCTCTTTGTGTTTTGAGTGTTCTATGTATTGAGTTGTGCAGCAGCTACTCTGTGAATATTGAGGACCTAAATCTGAGTTTGACTGTTAGGATCTTTAGATGACATCTTAGATACTGATATGTTGAAAATGGCTAATCTGACCAATTGGTTGGTGAACCAAGAAACTAAAAAATGCAATCCTGTGTAGTGTGTGAGTAAGTTTTGATTGAAGTCTAACACTAGGAGCAGAAACTAGAACTTGCCTAAGTAGTCATGCTTGAATCTAAAAATAACCGAATAGGAAAGGATCAGTATGCCATTTTTGTTATAAAAAAAAAGTTTATCACTTGAACCCAATTTGAGCCTTAAATCAGTCTTTGTTCTTACCCAACATATATCAAATCCTTTGTTCTCCGAAAGAACACGATATCACAACTCAGGCCAAAAGCCTAAGTTGAGGGTGATTGTAATCCGAACATAAAGAAAAAGGGAAAAATAAGGTTCAACCAGTGAGCTGAATAAAAAAAATAAAAAAAATAAAATAAAAATGATAGCTACTGGGTCGAGTTGAAATAAAGAAAAAGAGATAATCACTCAGAAAAGAGTATGTGAAAACGAAACTTTAGGAAACCAAGGAATTAGTCACTCACGAAACCAAATATCCATTTCCTAGCCCCAAGCCTATGTCACAAGCAAATAAAGTCCTACAGTGATCCTATTCCGAGGGTTTGAAAGAGAAAGTGTAGAAAACAAGGGCAAGCCTATGGTAGTTTGTTGTTAGTGTTAGAAGTTTATTGAGAGTGTGAGCGTAGTACTTAGTCCCTACCAATATGAGCGAGGGACTTCTTTGGTGTGAGGACACAGTGGTTGCATTTGAAAGTAGATTGTGTAAGCTGATAATTCGCAGGTATAAGCATGATTGACTATGAGTAATGAGATGTCATGTATTGATCCTTACATGTTAGATTCAGAGGTCTGGGATACAAATTATACTTGAAATAGTTGTTGCGTAGTGTCATAAATCTGGAAATGAATTGAGGGTTGATTGTATTTGTTTGTTTTCTCATCATTTGAGGACAAGTAATGGTTCTAAGTTGAGGGTGTTGATGTGCCGCGAAATCGTGGCACATTTGATGCTTAATAACTATGAACTAATACTGGAATTTAAGTGATATTTTGGGATTATTTGATGGTTTTGTTAAATGTGTAGGCAGAATCTGGGTTGTACAGAAAAAGAAGCAGAACTAATGTTGGCCAGAGTGAAGTTCACAGCCAACTTCATGAACCATTAACTTTGTTACAGTCCATGGTTGATCTCGTGAAAGTGGGCCAGAACTGGGCCTTGTGAAGATGAAGAGCAAAAATTCAAGTGAAGATCACGGAGGTTTATACGGGCCTACAATGACACTGAACCAGTATAAAAGAAAGAAAGAGTTGAAAGAAAGTTTGAAAACAAAGTGAAGATGACTTCACGGGCCGTGGTACTCACTACGGACCATGGTGTCTCTCGTGGTACATTTTCCAGTGACCAAGTTTAAAGACCCACTCTGGGGAAGATCCAAGGCAAGACCACGAAGAACTTCACGGTCCGTGAATCCCTTGACGGATCGTGGTAGTGGCCGTGACAAGGTCCGACAACTCAGTCCTAACTTGTTTAGGATTCATTTTAAACATTTTATTTTGAATTACTTTAGGTCATTTTTTTAATCATTATTGATATCGAACGTTACACAACGAGGAACAGAAGAAAAACTTGAGTTTATTTTGGATTCAAATTATTGTCATCGGTGGGATATTATTCATTTCGATCTTGAGATTATCAAGTGGTTGTTGATTTACCGATTATTTTTGTAAGTAATTGTTAATATGTTTTCATTATCTATTATTGATTCTTTGCATAAAAACATGAGTGGCTAAACATCATGACTGGGTATGTGGGATCTATGACGCTATTCTAGTTGCGATTCCGTAAAATGAGTAAAAAGGCAATCTTTGTTTACAACTTGTAGTTTACAGCTTTCATTATCATTTTAGGCTATTGAGTCCACGCTTTGAACAGGCCTGTATTTGGTGTTTGTTAGAGAGAAAAGCATCAGTTGGGAAAAAGCTAAACTAAGTTTACGAATTGGAGTTAAAGTTGGATTTCGAGAGAAGGGATCTTTCAGACCGTATTAAATTAAGCGAAGTCTAATATCGATAACACTTTAAGTTCGAGATAATTAGAGTGGGTATTATCTAATTAGGCTGAGAAGCGTTAGATTTATTTAAATCGCAAAGAGTCTGTAAACATTGATTTACTTGACACTCAATTTACGGAAGAGCGTTATAATCGATGTCATAGTGAACACAAAACCCGGTTTCTTTAAATTGATTGAATCAACTTACAACGAGATCTTTTGTGAATCGTGTAACTAAGTTTTGACTGGAAGTACTTACTGATAGAATACTTTTCAATTAAACCCAATTTTACTTTCCTTGTTAATTGTTTAGGAAATAGTAACGACAATTGAGTAAATGCGATAGTGAAACTTTATCTGTAAAGAAATTATTTGTGGGATCGACCTCAACTCTAGTTGAGTTCTGTAAATTGACAAAGACCGTTTACACTCTTTATTTGGAGTGTAAGTTTGGACGTATCAAAACCTTTGTCTCAAACCATCTATTTAAAATCATAAATAAAAGTCTTTGGGACGCATCCCATACAAAGTCTAAAAGCATGAAGAAATGACATAAGGAAATAATGGGTTCGTCCTCGAAGCTATGAGGACTCACCAATTCTTCAATTACCTAAATCCTTGAAACTCTAGCCTCCAAAACAACTCAAGCCTCCAACCCTACATTTGGTTAGAATGTAGGCAATATGCGTTAGTATAAAACGTACTAAGTATGAAAGCTAACACAACATCATAAGAGCATCTCAAATGGTTAGTCAACATAAGACATAAGCATAAGAGACAATAACATAATCACAATAGAATTATCATAGTCATAGCATGGTCTCCAATATAAGCATCATATAAACACAAGTCACATAAGATATATTTAATGAGCATAGAAGATACATAATATTCATGGCCTAGTCTTTAATAAGACTTTCATGGTTACATACTTCAACCTTAAGTCCTTTATGTTACAAGAGAACTACTTCACAAGCCACCTCCAAGTATACATGTCCAATGCAATGATAGCATCCCATACTACCATCCAAGTTAAGTACCTCTCTTTGGTCATTCTTGGTCATAGTCCACCTTCACATTCAAGGCTTAGGTCTTCATGTCATTTTAACCTTAACCTCTATACATGGTCAACTCTTAAGTTTTTCTATGACATAAGGGTATCATACTTCCAAGTAACCTCAAGACACACTTGTGCAATGCATGAAAGGCATCCCATACTACCATTCACACTAAGTATAGCCTTGAAGTCATCCTAGTCATATTCACCCTACTTTGGCCTCCTTATTAGCTTAGCTCTCATAACTAAGGGAATCTCTCACCTTTAGTCAACTATAACTAGAAAAGGCAACTCTAGTCCAATCCTATCTCAATACTTCTCTTTAGTGACCCTAAGTCATACTTGTGCAATGCATGCATAGCACCCCATAATACTATACATGCTAAGTACTACCTTTAGGTCCTCATGCTAACTCTTCTTGGTTTGGAACCTAGTTCCTCTCTTAACTTTAGAACACTATGAGATACTCTCTTAGCACATCTCAGTTCATTAATAACTTGAACCCTATGAGGTGCTATCTTAAGTATGTCTAAGTTCATTATAGCATGGATACTATGAGATACTTACTTAAGCATGTCTAACTCCATTTATACTTTGAACACTATGAATTACTTCATTATGTAATTCTTACTTCATTATGCTTTGAACACTATGAGATGTTTCTCAAGCATGTCTTAGTTCATTATGTTTTGAACACTATGAGATGCTTCTCAAACATGTCTTAGTTCATTGGATATGGAGATTACTTCTAGGAACCTTAACTCAACTATGTGAAGGATCCCATCTCATGAGACCTAACTTTGGGAAAACCCACACTCTACTACATAAGAGTTCTCCTTTTAACTTGGATAGTCCTCACATCAACTAGGTGTGACTCTCCTTTCTTCTTGGAGTACGAACCCTATTGTGTGTGACACTCCATATCATTGTCAATATCCACTTGGATCCAAGCATATACCCCGAGGTTTACTTGTTAAGACTTTTCTTAACACTCATCTCTCATGGAAAGATGTCCTTGACAACCCATCCATGCTCAAGTGATTCTATCACTTTCATCTATCAAGAATTCATAAGGTAGGTTAGGTGAGTATAGGCCTTTCACCACAATTCAACCTATTAGACTTCTATTCTCTTTTAGACTTTACTCTCAAAGCCTTAACATCACTAGGTAATCACATTAGCCTTATCCTAAAGCCCTAATTATCATGATCACAAACCCTACTCTCAAGTTTTCTTTCTTCATCCTTCTTTATACCTAGATTTCAAGGTAATTTGATCAAATCTTTCATTACTAGGTGATTCTAGTCTTAATTGATCCTAAAGGTTTAATTCTAACTTTACAAGTCAAGATCAACCATATACAATAGAATCTAGTTCAATTCATGATAATATGATCCTAACTTTGATCAATTATAACACACAACATTGAGTTAGGAAGATCACATATGAACCTTCAACTTTGCCTCTAATTGCATAAACCCACAAATATCACATTCATCAACTTAGATTAGGGTTCATCATAGAAATCACATGAATTCATCATAATATCATTAAACAAGTACAATTCAATCATAATTAGATGATATCCACTAGATTGGAGTCACACCCAAGCCCTACCCACAATGTAATCACAACCCTAGCTAGAATTGAGTTTTTGAGTTCACAATTGGGGGGAATCTATGGGGGCTCCATGGGTGGAATAACCCATTGATGAATAATCTTCACATACCTTTAACCACAGCCTTAAACTAAGCTTGAATCAATGGTGAATTCGTCCTAGAAGCTGCCTTCTGCTCTTCTCTTCTTCTTCTTCTACTTCTTCAATTCTAGAGAGATGATTTTTGGAGAGAGTTTTGGAATCTTTAGATGGGTGAGTTAGAATGATTAGTTTAGGGTTTATTTAAGCTTATATAGGTGGTTAAATAACCTATTAACCGACCTACATTAACCCCTAATTAATAACTAACCCAACCCCTAACTTCTAACTTAAAACGAAAAGCTGAAAAACTGGCAGCATCTATGTTTGGCCATCAACGGACTGTAGATTGATCTACTGTCTGTGGTTTGGTCTCGTGATTTGGGGACTGGCAGTGCTTCACTATTTCGGGCTTAATGTTTTACTTCGAGATCGGAATTAGGCAAACTCGATGGCATGGACTGGTCTAAGAGGCGTAGATGGGAGTCGTAGGTCATGCGGTTTTTGACAGCTTTTGGGCAGTGTTGGGGTCCTCCTCAAAGACCCCTTGGGTGGTCCTTGGGGGGTCATACCCAAACGTTTAACCCCTAAACATGATGTTCTAAGTATAAGAGTCACTTCTACAAGTTTTCACCCTCATACAACACTCCAAACATCAACGACAAGACACTATAACACACTAGCTCAGATGAGTAGTTTCCGGACATTATAGTTGTTTCTTGACATTTGACCTCTAAAATACTCAACCTAACTTGAAAAGCCATTTTACATCATTTAAACCTTACCTTGGTTCAAAACAACCTTTTTAGGCTCTAGTTTCACGTACTAGATTCCATCAAATAATAGCTAGGTCTAACTAGGTTCTACAGGGTGTTACAGATGCAGAGTACAAAAGAATTTTCTAGCGATGGTGACCCGATTGAAGTGCAATGATAAGGTGAGAACTATGCATCAGAACTTGGTAAGCATACCACACATTATATCGTTGATGACACATTATGCCATACAAATGTTAGTCAGTGGAGATATCTAAGTATGGTTCTTCTCATGTTTGAAGCAATATGCGGATTGGAGAAAACTGGGCAAAGAACTTGGCATTCCCTATTAATGAAATAGATAATATACATGAATTTGTAGGAATTTTTTTTTATGAAATATGTGGTTTTTCAACTACTTATTTGGGCTTCTCTAGGAACAAAACGCAAGGCTATTGAGATATGAAACGGTGTGATGAATAGACGTGAAAAAGAAGAGTTGATGTATGACTCATGTTGGATGACAATGTTATAAACTATTGTAAAACACTTTTAAGATGTATGACTCATGTTGGATGACATTGTTATAAACTGTTGTAAAACACTTTGAAGATTATATAATTATATTTACTTCTCACAAATATATATCAGGTAAAAATGATCTTTTGCTATCTTCTTTTTGGAGAGCACATGAAAATGTGTCTTCAGTTTAGCTACTTTCCCTCAATACTATAAATATAGCACACAAGTTGAATGAAATGGGAAAGGAAAAAACGAACAGAATCAAGAGATACATCTAATAAAGTGGGACTATGTCACTTTGAACAAGAAAATAGTAGGTTTAGGAATAAATAGAATAAGTGTAACAAATCGTAGCTTACTCATGAAGTGGTTATGAACATATATTGTGAAATAAGAGACCCTTTGGAGAAAGATGATTACAAAAGTGTGGGGAAGAAAAATTTAATGGTGCATAAATAATTTAATGTACGATTTGTTTCAGGTGATGGAAGAAAAATAGTATTCTGGCACCACAACTGAAAAGGTCACCTACTTTTATTTCGAGTTCTTATGAAGTAAATTCCTTTGTGATTCAAAGATGTTTGATATATCATATACTTGTCAATTAGTACTTTGGATCCTTGCTCACTAATAATTATATTTTGACTGAGGTAAGGCGATCGAATAACAATCAAGGTCTAAAATATAACAACAAGCAGGCTAAACTATGAGAAGGGTTGATTTCGGATTCTCATAATTTTCAAGTCCTTTAGGTACAATTTCACATACTTTTTTCAGGCTCTTTAAATTTTGGCTCCTTTTTCTTAAAAAAGAATTATAATGTTCTATCTTGTGTACTGTTAATGGTAAGTGGCGGATTATGATGTTGCATTTTGTATTTAGAGTTGTTCTTGGATATAGTATTGGGATGCAAAACTTGAAAACACTTCAACTCTAGGTTTAACTTTAATAAGTGATGTAGATTTCGTTTGTTATTTTTGTAGTAACTTCTATCATATTTTTATTATAAGAGGATGATATAAAATAGAATGACTATTAATGGCTGAGAACGATTAGATAATCTTCACTTATATTAATTTACCTAATGGATAGATTTAATTATGAGCTCAAATAAAGATCATTCAATATAACTAACTCTATTTTGAAATTTCCCATAGCATGTGGCAGACCATCTTGATTTTCGTTTCCTTAATGAAGTATTATGTGTGATTACTTGACACACATAATATTCAATGATTAAGTTTCCACATTTTTGTGATTGTACATATGAAATAGGCTTTACTTTAAAATTTTGTTATTCAGCTTTTGATTTATTGAATTGAAAATCTCAAGTCAAGAGTAGTAAACTAGATGAAAGGGCAGAAATGCAGTTATAATATGCAGGCCAAGAAAAAAGTAATCTATCCATAATATCTGAAGGTAGCTTCCTCTTAAGGGTAGCCAAAGAGAAAAACAATGTGATTAAGACAACACATGTAATTTTATTTTTCTCACTCTTTTTATCGACCTATTGGTTAATACAGATAGAATTTCAGAGATAAATTCTCCTTCACACTTACAGATTATATCACGTATCAATAGAAAGAAGAACTTGTGTACCTAAATATATACCACACCCTTGCAAATTTATCTGGAATAGAGTTTTTGACTCAGTTTGCTAAGAGAGGACTTAAGCAAATGTGTACCTTCAATTTATAAGGTGTTTTTCGCTTAGTTAACATGTATGAAAAGACAAGTAGATAAAATTGAAAGTTCAATCCTAAAAGAACCACTTTAACAGTTTAACTTTCTCCTGTCTAAATATTCTATTTTTATACATATTCTTTTTTACAATCTTGGTATAAATATTCAATTTGTGCAAATAGTGAAGTTGATACACTTAACATGAACTTGTGCTGGTGTGTGCACTTTTCAATAATTGCAGGAACAACAAATAGTAATATTTGGGCAAAGAAAAATAAATGTACAAAGAGTTGAAAGAGTTGATGTCCCTATGGCACATCGGATAGTTCAGAAGTTGTAACATCGCTAAAGTAGATAGTTCGGAAGTTATGACACTTTTTTGAGTATTTTCCTTTTTTTCCTCCCTCCTCGATATTTTGGGGTGCAAGTTGTTTGTGTTGACTCAACATTTTAATGTCTTCTATTTTATCGACAATTTGATATTGTATAATGTATATAATCTTCATATTGGCTGAACATACTTTGTTTAATTCTATAACGTACTAGATCGTCCTTACTAATACATACTCATAACTTGAACAAATCAATTCCTTGTAATTAATGATTTACATAATGTTCAGTGACAATTATTATCTATGAAGAACATATTAATTATGTTGGGCCCGTGCTTAACGGGTTATGCCCCTCTAGTGTGTGTGTATGTATATATATATATATATATATTATTTATTATTATTATTAAAAATGAAAGCTCCAAAGTGAAAAAGTTGAATTACCATTTTACCCTTACACTAAATAAAAATTTAAAATTTAATCTTAATATCTTAAATAAATAATAACATTTTAATTGTATAAACGTAGCATTAAAACTCCAACAACTACCATTTTAATATATAAGTAGTAGTTATTAAACCAAGGGAATAATATTAGATGCACTGAAACCGAATAAGTAATAGATGGTTCATTTGCCAGTAATTATTATAGTAGCATATTTCTTAATAGTAAGTAAAATACAACCGTTTCTCATTCCAACATTTATTAGTCTGAAGCTTTTACTGTTATATGGATGATTGGTTCATCTACCAATAATTATTATAACATATTTTTTAATACATAGTAATTTAGATTACAATCCTTTCACAACATTTCTTATTTTGAAGTTTCAGTCCATTACACAATTTATTCATTCATAATCATTAATCCTTTTGACACCTTAGTGTCAAATCACATAATCTTTCTCCAATCTTTCTTCTTTTGTTGGGAAAAGTATTTTCTTCTGCAATTTTTATTTTTATTTTCCAATTTTATTTTTATTTTTTTTAAACTTTCCATGAACCTCAAAATATTTTTGGATGTTCTTTTGAAATTTGATTAATGATTTGAAATTTTGCAGATGGAATAAGATCATTTGCAATCTAAAGGTATTGATATTTTCCTTCCGTCAAAGACATGTCGCTAGTTAATTCCTTTTTACAACTTTGTATGTGATGTATGAGTTATGTTCCAATTACTTTCCTTATGATGTATTATATGGCTTTTTGAGACTTATATTATATTTCTGCTTTGTCAAAACTCTTGGAAATAAGAATTGCTATCATTTTGAACTCTTTATTTGTATTATCTTGTATGATATATGCTAAGTAGCTTGTGTAGGGACTCTCGAGGTTCTATACACCATGTTACGCCTAGGGTATACTTTTGCATGCTACAAGAAACTGGACTTTTAGTGGCAATGAATGTCGCTACAGAAACTCAAAAGTCGCAGCTAAAAGTTTTCTGTGGCGACCTTAGCAGCGTAGCAATTACGTCCATAACTAAATGTTATTTGTGACGACTAGAAAGAGTCGCTACTAAAACTACTTATTTGAGGCGACTGAAGTTGCCACAAAATTAATTGGATATGGTCATGAAAAGGTTTCAGGTCGCCACTTTAGAATAATTTTTAGTGGCGACGTCACTCGTCACTAAAATAAATTAAAATTTTAGCAGCAACACTTGTCGCTGCAATATCTACTGGGTTTTAGTGGCGACCGGTGTTGCTGCAAATTATTATTCCTTCAGTAGCAACACATTTCGCTGCAATATCTACTAAGTTTTACTGGCAACTAAAAGTCGCCACTGAAACCTATATTTTAAACAAAAAAAATGCTTTTAATTAATATTAAAAACACTCAACACTGCTCTGGAAAGGACAAAGAATACTTCTCAACTCAAATATGATAAATAGTTCAACCATTAACAAGTCAATTAAATATTTACTCCTATTACACAATAATTTGCCAATATAATAACCAAAACATATTATGTCTTCAAACTTCTCCTTGATCGACCCATCGTTTGTTACTGTTTAATGACAGTATCCCTGCTATAAAGAAAACAAACAAGAATCAGTCTTATAAACTTATGCTAATAGAAAAAGAGTAAAGCATTTAGAAGCTTTAACTAGTTGGAATGGACATATCACTATAAAGGGTGGCAAGCTTTAACATGTTTTGAAATAGATGAGCCAAAATTTTACATCAAAGAATGATGTTCAAGATCATTAACCTCATCTTGCACCAAGTAAGTCCAAGCTTTTAGAATTGAAGTTCGTTGTGGGAACAATTTCAAAATAAAATTTGTGCACTTCAATATCTGATTGTTATATGTTCATAAGAAGGAAAATCAAAATGGAAATCTATCAGTTTGTTGATAATGAGAAGCAATTAAGATATTTCTTCAACACAAGCAGACTAGATAGATTTCTCATAAGTATTAATAGCACATATATCAAGGTACAAACAGAGTTGATAGAATCATAACACTAGAGCTCAACAAAGAGTTAATATTAGTGTGTGAAGACCTTACATAGACCAATTCACTCATGTTGCATTCATCAAACAAAAGAACTAGGCAGACATAAGGTCTAAAAACATATCTGAATGTTTTTTCGTGAAATGCTTAAGGCAATCGAGCTATCCCAACATATATAGACTGAGACAGTAACTTAAGCTACAAAGATATACCACATATGAATTCAAAATTACTTCAACAGAGCACTAACCAATAGAATATATGCAGTTTCACAATAAGAAATATTGGCTTGCAGCTGGCAAAACAAGGAATCAAAATAGTAAAGCACTATTTCTTTAAGTAATGAGAATGAAAAAATATCGACCTTCAAATTCTGTCCTTTTATATGATAAGAGACAACATTTTTATAGTGAAAAAGAAGACTTCGACACACCACATCATATCCTATTTTAGGCAAGTTAACAATTAAGATTTTCAGAAAATCAAGACAAATTTAGAAACTCAAAAGGGTACTTTTTTTGTTTGAAAAATCAATAATCAGAGATTAACAAGTATAAAATTAGGGGTTTCCATTTTAACATGTTTTAAAATTAGGAACATCATAAATTTTGCCTCTACTTTCACTACTTGTCATGTTAAGATACTAGATGTATGTGTATTGCCAATAGTCTATTTCAGTTTTATGTCCATCACTACTTGTAATGTCAAGGTACTAGATTTACTGCATCTTTCCTTTGATTTCCACATCATAAAGTTTCAGTAGATTAATTTTTCTAGCTATGACGGCTTCAAGATAATCTCTTTGACCCCTTAAGTGTAACAACAGATCGGAACAATGCCATGATATACAATTATCACAGTTAACATTACAAACTAAAGCAACCATGAGAGAGTCCCTATTAGATGAATTATAGTTGAATCACTTCAAAATTACAATATGGGATTAAGGCTTGAAGGTTTCATACTAACACAAAACTTTGCTTCTAAACTGACCAACTAACATTATTACTATTTGTATTGGTGAATGTAAATTAGGGATAGTTTTGTTGCTAGTTAGAAATGTAAACTATTCATGTAGTAAAACCAGCATATCTAGTATCATGTTTGGTAGCATTTTAGTTGCCCTGTATGAAATTTCACACACCAACTTTGATGTTTTGCTACTGGATTACAATCTCGCATAACTAACGCTTACTTACAATAGAATGTATGTGTTATTTATGTAGTAGAAAATGAATAACTAATTCATTCAAAACTAAATTGTTGCGTTACTAATACATACATAACTCTAACCAGCAACCAAATGACCCTTTAATGCTACAAGTGTTTGAATTAGTGTTACATTCTGGTAATTGCAACTTCAAAATTGCAGTTTAAACAAAAGGTCTTCTTTAATCCTTACATTCCACAAGATGTGACAATTTTCAAAAGGATAAACATAAAAGCTACAAGGAGACCAAAAAAAATTAATTAGCTGTCGTTAAAATTACCAAATAGTGTCGTTTTGAGACTTCCGAAGAGCAAGGTGAGTCCAAGCTACAACCTTTCCGAAGTTGAGATGCTTAATTTGGACGGACACTGCAAAATTACCAATAAGCTACACTGAATTACAAAGTTTCTTCTTCCGCTATGTTGAAGAAGGTCATGGGTGTAGAGAAACCCTAGCATACAAAACGTGGTGGTAAATAACATAATATGAAGACTATCGAAAGCGAAACTTACACCAAATAGTTTTGAGAAAATATATCAATTAGAAAGAAAAATGAGTAATAAGGGATGATATTACCCGATTCATGCTCGTTTGATTTCGAATTATGCATATTTGGTGAGGTTCGATTTCTGACACTTCTCTTTGATATATTCTCATTCATCGCCATACACAAACGGACTGAGTGAGAGATACGAAAAAGAGAAGAAATCAATAAATATCTGGCGAGATTAGTGGAGCAATGATGAAGAAAAGAGAGTAAACTAAGGATTTTCCGTGAAGGAGATGGCGTATGTATCTTGGTGGCGGCTAGGAACAGGGAAATCGGTTTTGATTTTAGGAGATAAGGGTTTGGGGGGGACTTAACCAAAACAAAATGAATGGGTGAGATTTTTCAGTGAAACGGGTTCTCTGATCTTAGAGTTTGGTAAAATTTGGGCTTAAAATAATTAAAATAATATTTATGACATGACCAAAACTATTTTGAGCTATTATAAAATAAAGTTAAATTCACTTATAAAATTATGAGAATAATAATCACATGTGTAGTTAATTATAATATTAAAATATTAAACAGTTTGTGATCATGTAAAATGATCAAAAATATTTGAAGTAAAATAACAACTTACAAGAAGGTCAAAATTAGATGTCAAATAGATAGAATTAATAAAAATTATTTAATTTTTCCTTTTAAATTTTTTTAAAGTATAAATATTGTAAACTTTCAAAAAAGTTCCTCCATTAGTAATCGTGCTATTGATGGATAAGATACATAAATAAAGTGTATTAAATGAATTAAAAGGTAAATTAATAAAAAAAAAATCTTTCTATTTATTACTATTACTTAATGTAGGTAGGTACATGGGAAAATGGATAAATAATAATAATAATAATAATATGGAACAGAGAAAGTATCTTTATTAACATCATTAACATTTATTTTTATATTTCAAAAAGATGATAAAACATGTCACTAAATTACTTATTTGTTTCGTATGTTGGATAAATGTTAAAAGACATATGAAATTACTACAAGTCCTTATAAACACTTATTTAAAACATGCTTAGATTTATGTAATTAATCTGAATATTTATTTTCAAAAATAATATCTTTGTAACCACAAATAAATAAAACTTAACTTACAAACTAATTAGAGTTAAACATACTAAAATATCTTGCAATCTACGAAATCATTCAAACTAAAATAAGAATTTTATTGACAACAACTTAAATTTACATACAAAATCATTTTAAAAATCACAATATAATATTTAAGGGCAACAACGGAAAAATACCACAATAAATCAACTTTTAGTGGCGACAGAAAAGCTGCCACAAACAAATCCACTTTTAGTGGCGATATGAAAGCTGCGACAACAAATCAACTTTTAGTGGCGATAGAGTCGCTACAAGTATTCTTTAGATGTGACATAATAGAAATCGCCACTAATACAGCCAAACTTAAATTTAAACTTTTGGTATGAATTAGTAGCGATTGTTACTAAGTCGCCACTATATGTGTTATATTCAGTGGCATTCATATGGGCCGCTCCTAAAACTACTATCTTTTGTGGCAACTATCTCAAGTCGCCACAAAACCCCATACTTTTGTGACAACTCCTAAAACTACTATCTTTTGTGGCAACTATCTCAAGTCGCCACAAAACCCCATACTTTTGTGACAACTATAAATGTCGCCACAAAAAATCGTCACAATAAATCATATTTCTTGTAGTCAAGTCATGAAAAACTTGGTTTCTAGAGCATAAGGTTTAGAAAGGTCCTAGGATTTCTCATAATCCATGTCAAGTAGAATCTTTTTCTGGAGTGTGAAGTGTGCCACATTTATGAATAAGAAGCTATAAGATGTTTAGGAAATTACACTTCATTAATCACTCTAAAGTCATGTACTAGAGTTTAACTCCCTATTTTGTCGTTACAAATAACAATAGAATATACTTTTTTTTTATGATTTTAAAGGAAAATATAAATGTTAGGATGCAAATCGTTAAAAAATGAATGTAATTGAAGGCTACAAATATATGTTAGGTAGGGGCACAAAACACAAAAACTTCTTCCTACTTTTAAGTTATTGTTGATCAATTGGTATAATACCGGCTTCACTGTATTTGTAGTTGAATCACATTTCCATGCTTGTCATGATTTAAATACTACAATTATTTTTTTGTTTTTAAAAAAAATTGATAACAGTTTCTTGTGTCATTATAATGAATCACAGATAGAGTAGTTCAAGAATCTCTAAAAATTCTTTGAAAAATAAAAGAACTCAATATGTACTTTGGTTTTAGTGTATGATTGTAAGGAAATATTCACAAAAAATTCTACTCTCTTCCTTTGTTCTATTCAAAATTTGTAAATGGTAAACAGTTTTATTTTTAAAATTTGGATTACACGTGCGTTGCACGTGTCAGAACTAGTATATATATACTCTATATAAAACTCTAACTAGGTACCAAACAATTTTATAAAGTTTATTTCAATTTCTTACGTCTGGTGCAGTAGGTTGCAATAGCACACACATATTCTTAGTAAAAGTAGTCATAATTTATTTGTGGACCATTTAGTTTATTACACCTCTTAGGATTTAAATTTAGCCATTTTGTTAGGCCTCTTCATAAGGTAAAAAGGTGATTTGATCATCTTGAAGGAAATGACAAATTGACGTAGTTCCAGGCTTAACATTAAGCACTACAAAAGGCAATCCTTTCGGATTCCAAAGAGATGTATCTTTGTGACATATCGATACTGCTTTAACTTTTGTTCCATCAACACCAATCATTGATACCATAAATGTCTTCGTACTTCCTCCACCATGACAAAAATGTACTGCATACGCGTAGTTAAGTTTGTGGCATACCATGTTAACCCCCTCACCTATTTGTTCAACTTCTTCAATAGTGTATTTTTGCAACAACATTTGATTTTCCCCTTGTACTTCCGTTGCAATTACCTTAACATTGTTTGTTCCAAGCATGAATACACTGAAATCTACCATAGACTCCAAAGAAGTTGCACAATTTTGCTTTTGTCCTTTCTTCATTGGCGCTTCACAAAATTTAATTGTTTCCTTGATTGTTTGAGCATCCTTTGAACTATTTATTGAGAAATGGTTTAGGATTTCTGGAATTTTTTTCAATGAGAAGGGAATTGATTCAACAAATTGTCGAGGCCAAATGGGTGCTTCGTTTTTATTTTTTAGAGAGGGAAAATTGATGATGTTTCCTTTTTCCAAGTCGTTTTCTAAGAAGTAAGGTTTGTAAAGGAAATTGTTATCTTGAAAGTCACTATTAATACTTTCTTGAATTACTTGTCGAAGATGTGCATTTGGGGTTTCCCTTTTTAGGTTATGAATCTCTTCATCAGTAGCAGCACTAAAAACCCAAATTCCATGTTGGTGCAAACCATAATATACTTTCTCCTTTGTGTCACCAACGTCATTCTCTGTGGCAACACAATAACAATTATTTCATACATAAAATAGTACGATTAATTTTCTATTTAAATGGACTGACCTTCAATTTTTATCCTTCGGATGAATAAGTGTTTAATTAATGCCCCTCGCAACTGAATTTATATTTAGTGGGGCATAAGGTCTTTTAAGAAATTGAAAAGCCATGTGAAAAATTATGATACAATAATATGAATTTATACATCATAAAAAATTATTTATTACAAGTAAAAATTAAAAACCAACACCAAATAGGGGAAAAAGTGCAAGTGATCACCCTAATGATTTTTCTCCAAATAATTGAATAATGGAGGAAAAAGTGCTAGTTACCCTAATGATTTTTCTCCAAATGGTTGAAAAATGACCAAATTAAGTTGGCTTCAAAAATAGTTTAAGAAAAAGAGTAATTTGATGGGTAACAAAATGGACAATCATCTAGCCAAAGTTCATCTGGCTGAAATAATTATTTTTTCAGATCCAATCGATATGGTATTATTTCTCTCAGAATAAGAGCTTGTTTGGCATTGCGGTTAGGAGATCAAACTGTCTAATTGTTTGGTTGGGAACAAGATTAGCTATCCTGAGATAACTTATCCCATCACTATGATATAAATGGTGGGATAAGTTATCCCAAATATGGCAACCAAACAAGATAAAAAAAAATCATCCCATCACTATTTCCTTATTCCATCACTATTATTTTTAATCTCTCACACCAAACGACCCCTAAGTTCTAGAGACATTAAATGTCACTAATTGTAAATATCATTCACCGGTCAATGACTATTACTTCCTTCGTCTTAATTAAATTATTTATTGTGATTCTTGTTTACATGCTTCTTAAAAATATTAACAGGATGCATATTATTTGTTTAATTAACTATAGTAAACATTTCTCTTATTTTTTTCTGTGCTAGAATCTTTTTCTCTGTCAGAGATTTATTTTTTTCAAATTCATTTCGCAAGAAATTAGCAATAAATTTCTAGATTTCAGTTAAATTTTAATTGAAATTTCACTAGACTAATTACTCAATGACTGTTAAATTAACTCCCTCAAACAATATCTATCGACTCAAACTAAGACTAACCTGCTTGGGAAAGAAAATCTCTGATAACTTTGGGCATACGAGTGTTGGGCAATTTTATTTTCCAATAAACCTCTGGAGATATAGCTGCATCACTACTTGCTACAAAAGCTAACTACATATGTACAACAATAAACAATTTTGTTAACTTTCAGAATTAAATTATAACTAGAAAAAGATGAAAATTAATTAAATTGTGAACGATAAAAAAGCAAATATATATATATATAAAGAAAATACAACTCACCACACAAATTGTGAGGGAGTATAGTAGCTGAAACTTCATTGTAAATCTTTTGTATGGAACCACAATAGATAAATGTCCATTATTTATAGGCATAGACTAATTGTATTATACACTACCCACTTGGTGAAAGTAGAAATTAAAGATTAATACTGAAGAGCTGGAATTAATGGCCTTGAAACTAATATCTTTTTCTCAAGTTGAACCCTAGATATTGGACATGCAATTAATTGAAGAAGGTCCATCATCTATCCATTACTCTGTTCGTTTATATTTGACTTGGCACACCCTCTAAAAATATATATTTTCTTTATCTTAAATTATATTTTGTAATTCTTGAAATAATTATCTCAACTTTATTATTTTAAAATTTCAAGATAAAATCAATATTTTTTTCTCATTTAATCCTTAATATTAACTGTTTTTAAGGACTATAAACACTTTAATTATGGAGTGATGATACTAGAGTAAATATTCAATGCAAAGAGATTATATTTTTTTTAAAAGGATAAAATAATTAAAATTCTCTTGATTTATAATTTTTCAAGGAACGTGTAAAGAAGAAAACACAACAAATAATTATATTTGAGCCGGAGAGGATAATAAATAAAATGACACTTTTACTATATCCGTTCTAATTATTGCTCATACATTATCTCACTCATTGAAATATGATTGAAGTGAGTTATGTTAATAAGGATAAAATAAATATAAATTGATAAATTATGTATTATTATTTTATTTAAATTGAATAAATAAATATAAACATCTATTTTTATATAATAGAAAAATTAAAAATGAACGGAGGAAATACTATTAGAATGACAAGCATTTTGAATTAATTATTTAGAAAAAAAATCTTGTTAGGTGAAAAAGATCGAATTAGATAATAGACTATATATTACTTTCTCCGTTTCACAAAGAATGATCTGGTTTGACTTGACACGGAGTTTAAGTAAATAAAGAAGACTTTTGAATCTTGTGGTCCTAAATTAAAGTTATGTCAAATGTATAAAATTGCTCTTAATCTTGTGGTCTTAAAAATATCACGTGAAAAACAAAAAGTAATATATTACCAAAAAAGAAAAGAAATCATTATTTTTTAAATTGACTAAAAAGGAAAGAATTGTCATTCTTTGTGAAACGGGAAATATTAGAATTTGTGTTTTCAAATGTGGCGGCTAAGTTGCAACTTGCAAGGAAAAATGGCCACCTAAACGTTATCTCTCTCTATACTAGATACTAGATAAAGGACCGTGCTAACACGAGTTCATTATATGTTACTTTCTCTATTGATATTTATTGTTATTTTATATTTTATAAAAGTCAATTTGATTAATTTTTAAAGTTAAATTAGACTCCATTAATTTGATATTTTAAATAAAAAATTTAGATACTCAAAAACTATATGAAAAGTAATATAAATTTCAATTTTTTGCATATCAATATGATTAAAATATATATCTTAAAATATTAGTCAAAGTTATTATTGTTTGACTCTAAAAAATGAAACTATGACAATTAAAAGTGGATGGAGATAGTATTTTTTACAATTTATGTGACATAAATAAAATTTGGAAAGTCAACTGGATTTTAATATGATATTTAAATATTTTAAGTCATTAACTATTGTAATTTATGAAACTATAACAACTAAGTGGACGGAGACAATATTTTTTAGTTTCAATTTATGTGACATAAATAGAATTTGGAGAGTCAATTGAATTTTAATATGATATTTAGATATTTTAAGTTGTTAACTATTATGGTACTTATTTTACGTAAGTTTTAACTAATACTATGTTACTCTCTCTATTCCATTTATGTAACACTGATAGAATTTTAATAGTCATCTAATTTTTTTATGTCTTTTAACTTTTTAAATTATTAATTATTGTGACTTATATTATTTTTATGTCATTTTTTTCTAACTTTCTCTATCCTAATTAACCGAATGTTTTTAAATATTTTAAACCAATTATTATTGTGATTTATAATATTTTTATATAATTTAATAAAGTTACCACAATGTTGTCGTTTGAAACATGTACAAAAACATCCAGGATTAAGTTATTAATGCAAATATTAAATTAACAATTATAATTATCAATATAACTACAGTAAGTGTAAAGTTGGCCCCACAAGTAAAAAGAGATAGTCTCAAAAAGGCAGCAATCACACGTGTATGGAGCACAATGCAAGTGGGTCCACATATTTAGTAAAATTGTCTAGAAGCATTCAAAAGATAGGCTTTAAATAATTGAAAATAGTACTCCCTCCATCTTATTTTATGTGAGGTAATTTAATTCGATACGAAATTTAAGAAAGAAAGGAAGACTTTTAAAACTTGTGATCCAAAATGAATGATAGAAATTTGTGTGACTGTAAATCATTTCATTAAGGGTAAAATAAATATTTTATAGTTAAATTATTATTTAATATATAAATATATCATTCTTTTTGAAACTGATTAAAAAGAAAAGTAAGTCAATTTAATTTATACAGAGGGAGTATGACTTTAAGAAAATGTACATCCATGTAACGATGAAGTACAAAAAAGTTAAAGCATTAAATTTATGAAAATACCAAAATAAGGGTATCTTCAACTCAATCCTTTATTTTACTCTCCAAATATAAAGTTCTCTATTTTTTCAGATAACCAATTCCAACTCAATTCTCTATTTTACTTTTTAAAAATGAATTTTTTTCTCTCTCCTCAATATTATATTATTATTTTTATTTCATTTTTATTTTCTTATTTCATAATATAAATCCTTTATTTCTTTTTTCCCAAATAATTACTTTATATAATTTTTAATGTGATATGAAATTATATTTTATTCTAAATTTTTAAATAACATAAATTGCAAAAAAATATAATATAATACATAAATTAGGAGACAAATTCAAATAAAAGTGGCATACAATTACATAAACACTCAATTTTCAAAATTATTATGTTGCTCCCATAAATGCTCTATTAATGCATTACGGAGTTCAAAATGAATATTTTTTGTCCTTAATTTTTTTATGTCTAGCTAAAAGTTGTTCAAACCGGAGATTTTCATCTACCACCATTTCTATAGTTGGAGTTGGAACCTCTACAGCATCTTGAATTGGTGCATTGAGATCACGTTCATCCTCAATTATCATGTTGTGCAATATAATACATGTAGTCATTATATCATGTAGTACATGTCGTGATCTTTAATGGCAACATTCTAAACACAGTGGTGATTTTTTGCAAAGTAGATAATCCAAATCTACCCAGCACATCAATGCGTTGTTCGAAGTACGTGTCGTGAACGACGGCAAAATATTGCATCATTAAAGCGTGGTGTGGCTGAAAAATAATCACGAAATAAATTATCATCAGCTGCCTCACGATCACGATTGATTACCACATGACCTGAAATGGAGCCACCTATGAAAACTTCATTAGTATGATTTTGTAGAACTTGTTGGAACATGTAGTTGTTCATACATAGTTGATTTATTAAATTATCATGATGTTTTGTACTAGGAAAAAAATTTCAAATCTAAGGAAAATGATGACGAAGAAGAAAAATCTTCATTATTATTATTAGAACAATCTCTAAGATTGAAATTCATTTAACAAGGACAAACCAAATTACTTGCATATGTTTTGAAATGAAATGAATGTGCAGACTTCAAGTGGTAAATGGTGTTCATTATATAGTATGTAATGTTTTATCTAAAATATATTAAATGTACTGATGAGATTCTCATCCAACCGTTTATAATAAGATGAAATCCATCTAATGGTGAATATGAAGATTACATTTTTAAATTATTGTTGTGATCAATTATGTATTGTATTTTATCTTGTATTTAAATTATTATGTTATGTATTATATTGTATTGTTATCTTGTATTTAAATTATTATGTTATGTATTGTATTGTTATCTTGTATTTAAATTATCATATCATGTATTGTATTTTTAAATTAATTTTTTTCATCTTGCCATTTTAATTTTGCGTATTCTTTATAATTAAAATTAATAATAAAATAAAATTTTATTATTCACTAAAATTAGAAAAAAAATACTATTAATTTGAAATTAAATTAGTATATATTAAATAATATTTTTTTAAATATTATATTACATTTAAAAAAGAATTATGAATATTAGATATTTAATTAATGGAATTATATGTAAAATAATATGTTAATTAGAAAGTAAATAGAAATAATAATAAAATAATTAAAAAGTGAAATAGAGAGTGTGAATAATAGTTAGGGCATCTCCAACCCTAATCTCTATTTTACTCTCCAAATATAGAGTTCTCTATTTTTTCAGACAACCAACTCCAACCCAATTCTCTATTTTACTCTCTAAAAAAGAATTTTTTTTTCTCTCCTCAATATTATATTATTATTTCTATTTCATTTTTATTTTCTTATTTCATGATACACATCTTTTATTTCCATTTTTTCAAATAATCACTTTATATAATATTCATGAAATATAAAAAATTAATTTTTCGAATTCATTACTTAGTATAAAATTATATTTTTCCTAAGTTTATAAATAACATAAATTGCAAGTTAATATT
This sequence comes from Solanum commersonii, assembly GCA_029007595.1. NCBI lineage: Eukaryota > Viridiplantae > Streptophyta > Magnoliopsida > Solanales > Solanaceae > Solanum > Solanum commersonii. The sequence continues at coordinate 2,991,739 of JAJTWQ010000051.1, forward strand.
ATATAATATACAAATTAATGGGCAATTCAAATAAAAATAAAATTATTAGTGAACTATAATTACATAAATACTCTACTTTCAAGATTATTACATTGCTCTCATAAATGCTCTATTAATGCATTACGGAGTTTAAAATGAACATTTTTATCCTTAATCAATTTATGTCTAGCTAAAGAATGTTCAAATTGGAGATTTTCATTCAACAAGAACAACTACGAATAATTGAAAAAAGAAATCAACAAGCACAACCGCAATCACAACTACACTAATTATGTGGATCATACACTAATTTTTTCGAATATTGTTAAATCTGAAAAATGACCTACCGGATTACTAAATTATCGTTGTGATAAAATTATTATGTTATGTATTGTTATCTTGTATTTAAATTATTATGTCATGTATTGTATTTTTAAATTAAAATTTTCATCTTATCATTTTAATTTTGTGCATTCTTCATAGTGAAAATAATAATGATATCAAACTATATTAAAGTGACGAAAATTAAAAAATATTTTTTTTAAAAATGTTATATTACATTTAAAATGAATTACTAATATTAGAGATATAATTAATGGTCTTATATGAAAAATAATATGTTAACTACAAAATAATAGAAATAATAATAAAATAATAAAAAATTGAAATAGAGAGGTGAATAGTAGTTCTCCAAATTTGGAGAACTACTATTCACCTCTCTATAAATGGAGAATAGAGAGTAATTTAAAGGGTGGTTGGAGAGTCCTTTCTCTATTTTACTCTTCAAATATAGAGAATAGAGAGTAAAATAGAGTGGGGTTGGAGATGGTCTTACTATTCACCTCTCTAAATTTGAAGAATAGAGAGTGATTTGGAGGTGGGTTGGAGTGTCCATTCTCTATTTTACTCTCCAAATATAGAGAATGGAGAGTAAAATAAAGGTGAATTGAAGATGATCTAAGCCTTGGTCAATAAGCTGGCAAGACACCTGAGAGGTGCTTGTCAAGCCACTTATATATATAGAGAAAATAAATACATATAAAACTCACAACTTTTTCATTTAAAATACAGTTGCATATTAGTAACATATGTGATGTGATTAGGGTCTCAAATGGACAAGTTGAACTGAAATTAGAGAGATTAAAATGAGTTTGAATTAAAAATTAGGTTAGATCATGATCTATTTAAATTTATTTTGGATTAAAATTGATTAAGCTTAAATGGGCTGAAAATCTAGTTGCGATCCGCTCAATTTGACTCGCTTAATTTTAACAATTTTAATATATTAGTGCAATTTAGCTTTTATAACCACAATTTGAATTCCAACCGAAGAAAATAAAAAGTAAGTTCTTGATTTTGAAGTGGAAAGTTACCATACATTATACCAATCAAATAAACATACATTTATGATGACTCACTTAACATGTATTCTATGAAAAAAATATTATTTAACTTTTTGAGATTATTTTGATCTGAGAAAAGCAAATTTTAATTTACAAATAAAAATAATGGATAAATAAAAGAGATAATATTTCATACATTCAATATAGGAACATACATTACTCAATGCAAATAAAGAATCTTAAACGGGTTGAATTTGATATTAAATTAGACTCGTTTTAACAACCCTAAATGTGACTGAGAGTGTTCCTCAAACACGATAATATATTTCATTCGATCTATTTTACTTGTCTATTTTAAATTTTGCACGTTTCTTAAAATAATAATTGATATAAAATATTGTACTGTACTATAATATTCCTTCCATCGCCGTAATTTTTTTGGCTTCGTGAATGTTTATACGAAGAAACAATTCAAGAGAAAATCAATTAATTTTATGATAGTTATTCTTGTTTTTTAAAATTTTATTTTTATCCCTCTCTAGGCCTCTCCGTCGGAGCTTCCATCTTTTTGCTCTCTTAATGACTCAAACTCATGATCATCGAACTGAAAGTCAGGGGTGCTTATCGCTTACTAACCGAACAACTCCTTGTTTCATAGTCATTATTTTTATGTTCAGAACTATCCTATTTTATATTTTGGAAAAATCATGTGGATAAGCAAACATATATTAGTTAATTAGCTAATGTAACTATAATTTGAATCAATTCCGGTTTGCAACTTAAATTTAGTTGTAATTACGTCGCTTATACATATACAAATACAAATTACACACATATATACAATTATATGACAGATATACAAATACAATTAATCTCTCTCCACTATGTGCCCTCTCTTGCTCATGTCTCTCCTCCCTTTCCCAGTCTCGCTCGCATCTCTCCTCCTTCTCTCAGTCTCGCTTGCTAGATATACAAATATATATGTATATCAGTTACATATATACAATTACATGACAGATATACATATACAGTTCGCCTCTCTCAACCCTGTGTCCTCTCGCCTCTCTCGCTTGCCTCTGTCCCCCCCTCTCCCAATCTTGTTCGCTTCTCTCCTACCTCTCTCAATCTCATTCGCCAGATATACAAATACATATGTATATCAGTTACATATATACAATTATTTGACAGATATACATATACAATTTGTCTCTCTCCATTCTCTGCCCTCTCTCGCTCGCCTCTCTCCTCTCTCTAACATGTAGCTACGAATCGTAATTAACAAACTATAGCTATAAAGCATAATTAACTTATTTTTGAGTGGCTATATGTGAAAATCCTCCGACCATTATTTTTTTTCAAATAGTGCAGTTTTCTTTTCATGTATAAGGAAATATTTTTATAAAAAAATAATTCTAAACCACAAAGTATAAAAAGAAAAGTGGAAGTGCATTGACAGATGAAAATAATAAACATATACAATTGGGCAAACAAAATTGTAAGATTTGAGTTGTATCAACTATCACCAACTCTTAACTCCATAGATCTGTAAAACCAATATAAAAATCTTCGTCAAATGTGAGTGCTGCAGAAGAAGAAGAATGCTCTATTTCTGGACTAAACTGAAGAGAGAGTTTCTTGATAAATCACAGAAACAGAGCATTCTTCTTCTTTTGAACTAACTGGGCTCATGTTCTTATTCGAAATCTTGATTTTCTTGAAACTGATACTGAGCAATTAGTAGAGAATCAAGAAAATTCTATACATTGTGATCCTAAGGGATGATAACCTGAGAAGAATTGACGCTCCTCTTAATGCAAATTCCTTCTCATGTCGAATTTGACCACGTTGTGAGAGTATATTATCGGTTGGACGATATTCTTTCATAATCCAGACATGGTTTTTTTCATCAAAACGGAAGGTTTTCTTTAATCCTTTTTTGTTGTAAACTGGTTTCGATTCCTTTCCATGAGCCAACAATTGCCCTGTTGAAGTACTTAGTTTTTTTCTTTAAATGAGTGAAGACATGATGATGATTAGAAGTAGTCGTTGTCTCGAATAACTGAGATGATTTTTTGTTGCCATACAAGTCTACAAATCAAAAAGGGAAAAAAAACAGAGGAGTAGAAACGAAAGAAGAAGAAGAAGATAATATATATATATTGTAGAAAGAAAATTAAGGAGAAACCGTGTATACAAGAAACGCTCAACAATTAGGACTACTGTTCAGAAGGTGGGATATTTTTGTTTATCACATCCTATATACCACAATAAAATAAATAATTTATATATTATGTATGATATTATTTAATACTATATATGTTTGGTAGAAATTTGAATCTATGTATAGCTAATTCATGTCTACATTGTCTTTGAGTAAGCAAGCGTAATTAACATTATGGATTACTATAACTTTAAGTCCGATTCTATACATGTACCTTTGTATTCATAATGATTAATGAATGTATCTATTATCACCTTAATTTATTGGTTAAACATGAAAAAATAATGTGATTTTTATGCACACACTCCATGCACTACATGTCTTTTCAAGAATTCTTTTCTCATTGGTCCTTTTTAGATACTATTCTTTCGTCCTTAATTTATGTGATACTTTTTGTTTTTCGAGAATCAAATAATTTAAATTTGATTGAAAATTTGCTCATGGAATTTTCACTTTTTTAAAATGAAATTTATATAGTTATAAATTATATAGAAAAATATTATGAGTTACAATAATGTATAAATTCAAAATATATGAAAAAATTACGGTAAATGATAGAGACAGGAGAAACTATTATATATATTATTTTGTCTTTAGAAGCTATTGCTTCTTTCAATTATTATATAATGTTGTGGCACATGTATTCTTAATACTTTTGGAGACAAATTTTATGGTTACTGATGTTGTAATGTTGGGTTAATGATTATCAAATAGTTGAAAAGTCTTGAATACGGATATATCAAGCCTGCAAGCTTATCACTTATCAGTAATGCTACGACCATTTTGTAACCATATTATGATTTACGTTTCATATATTGAGACATATAATTAAATATTAGGTGTACTGTATTATATAAATACTATTAAATTTATGATATTGAAAGAATTAAGACTTAACCCTAGGCTTGAAATTTAGGAAATAGAAGACTACATATTAATTGACATCAAAATTAGGAACTTGATTATAAAATTAAGCGCGTTTACTTATCAATTATGTATTCTTGATAGATTGGGAACATTCTGATGCATTGAGTAAAGGAAAAGCATTGAAAAATTAGTTTACTTGACTTCGGTTCTTCGATTGAGGTAGGTTATGGTTTGTTCTATGTGATAGAGAAATTCTTACTAGTGATTGATAGTAATTTAGTAATATTGTGAAATTTTCTATGTACTTAGTTACTGTGGTTTGGAAGATTTATATGTTGTTGTGGTTGGTCTTTAATCCCAAGACCGCAAAATTAAATCCATAATATTGAACTTGCTCTATCAACGTGATGCCTTGAATAAAGAAGGCTTGATGAAATATTGTTAATGAAGTGAAAAGTGATGATAAAGAATGATGAATTAACTATATTGTTGGATCGGGTGCCACAAGCCGACACAATATATTTTGATCAGGGGCCACGTTCCGACACGGTAACATTAAAGGAAAACATAATAAAATAATTTAATAACTCAATCTCAAAGAACCCATTTCCCAAAAGAGCGTGGTGTGGACCTCATGTGTGTTCTTGCTATTGTTGACTAATTACGTACTTGTTTCATTATTGTCATCACCCATTCATATTGCTTGTTGCTTGCCACTTGCTAAGTGCTATAGTTGATTTCATGTTATAACTTTGTGCATATTAGTTTCTATTTTGAGTCTGCCGATGATATCATGTACTGACCCCTACTTGTATTTTTTTTCTTCATTTTCCTTTTGTGGAGTGCAACAAGTGTACCGGCAACTTCGACTCGCCCTCAGCTCTAGCCAGTCTCCAGCATATTAGATTCCAAGGTGAGCTATTCCTTCTAGCTCTTGTTGGATTCTCTAGGTCATGACATGATGTCCTTAGATTTCAAACACAAGCTATTTTATTTATCTATTATGGTGTCTTTGATACTCTTGGACTTAGTGTTTGGGGATTAAATGTCCTTGATGTGATGACTTTTAGGTTTTGGAAATGATATGTAATAGACTCTAGTGACTTTTTGTTTCTTATATTAATACTATTTGAGTTTCCGCATTATGATTATATTTTGTAAGTTGAACAATTAATATAAGTTGGGATTGAATTTGTTGGTTCACCCACCTAAAAAGTTAAAAATGGGTGTCACTCATGACCCTTTTTGGATCGTAATATAATCTCATCTGAATTCTTATATTTTGTATTGAAAATATGATGAGACCCCAAATAAAAGAATAACTTTTATATGATAAATTCAAAGTTAAATAAGTTCTTGATATTTGAGACATCAATAAATAACAAGGCATAAGGCCATATATGACATATTAGAGATATAACACAAGTCTGCAAGTCTTTAAGGACATAACATCTAGCATATGGCCGGGAGAAGGCCAAAATCTATCCATTAACGGTGTATAACCTGCATGTAACATCCTAAAAAATTCTAATCTAAGACCTGAATCATTCCTTATTTACATATAAAATCGTATTGGGTGACTCATAAATTTTTCTTAGGTGTTGAGGTCAATTATTTAGTGTGGGAATAAATTTGGAGATGAATCAAGGTCACAAGAATCCCCTAGCACAAAGTTGAGTTGAAAGATTTCTTATCGATTAAGTTTTGATGCAAGATTCTACTTGAGTTAAATTCATACGACCATATCTCTTAGAATATGAAGAGTTATGTTACCTATAATATATTAAATTAAAGGCATTTGAGTCTTCTTTCCAACGCCACCAAGTTTGCATCAATTGAATTTTGAAATAAAAGGTTATGCCCATTTTACTGGACACTATCTTTCCACGTGCTGACCAAGCATTTTTCACATGGGCGCTCGTTGAGGCAGTAGCTACTGCCTTCCTGTGCAGTTGGCTGCGCGCCTGAGGCGTTTTCCGCACGAGAGCGCGGATGTCTGCGTCCTTTGAAAATTCCTAAAAACATAGTTTACCTCCCTAGTTCATAAATTTACCTTAGATAAGTTTTCAATAAACTACCTTCCTCTAAGGTTCATCCATCATCCAAGGTAAGATTTGACCATATAATTTCATATTTCTTCATCTAAACACCAATTAATATCTTCTACTCATGAAATTCATAGATTTTCAAGAAAATCCACCTCTAAGGTTCAAGAAACAAATTCTTCCCATCCTTTCATCCAAAGCTCTCATCTTTTCTTAAGAATTTGGAACGTATAAGATATGTAAGTTCATTCATAGTGTTGGACTAATTCGTCCTCACACCCTACATCTTAATTCAGTAGCAAGTTGAATATAAGGTTCTACCCTCAATTTTTATGAAATGCTTGATATGAGTTATGTTCTTGTTCTGAATTTTAAATTCCTATATTATGAGATTGCAATATTATGTGCATTGATATCTTTGAGTTGTTGTTCATGCTTATATTTCACATGAACCCTAGTTGATGAGATTTTTATTGAACTCCATTGTGCATTTATTTTCATGCATTGGTTTTGAAATTTTAAAGTGGATTCAAGAGTATTTTTAAAGTATCTTTTGAGATGAGTTTAAGGGAACACAAATGGTTTCAAAAGTACTATTTTCACACTGAGAAAATAATTTCTATTTTTAAGAAGAGCATAAATAGGTTTCAAAAATATTTTAACCAAATAAAGAGAAGTTCACGTACCCCTTAAAGTAGGTATTATTTTTCACATTGAAAAGATAGTGCCATTTTCAGAAAAGTATAAAGAGTTTTCACAAAATTTGTGTACAGTTCATTTAACTCTTAAAGAGACCCTTTTGAGTAATTGACTCAACGCATTGAGTGTTTTACATGAGCTTACATACATACATATAGTATTGAGCACCAATATGGGGGAGAGTTCAAACAATTCAAAGCCCCCATAAACTGCGTAGCCACCGTATATAAGATAGTACCGCAAGACGGGTAAACTCCTTAGCTGCCTCAAGAAGGCTTTTTAGTTGATCCATCAATTTAGTTGTGTTCTATACTCTGGCAAGGTATTGGGCGGATCTAGCAACATGAGTAAGATGTTGTATCATAACGAGGCACATAGTGATGGTTGTTGATTAGAGAAACTCCCTAGTAAAGTGTGTGTGTATGTATATATATATATATATGTACACACTTTCGTTCAATATTTACTTTTATTTCATCCATACAGTAAGAACATTAAATGATTTTCATCGTAACTTATGCTATTCCTTAGTTGAGATACGTTCAGCATTTCAATTCAGTTATTTATTTTATTCAGCCCGATAACATACTCGTACATTCAATGTATTGATGTCATTCGACTTGCATCTTTTCATGATGCAGATTTAAGTACTTAGGATTTTCAACTTTTGAGATCACATCATCCGTTTGTCAGATTTAGGTGAGACCTCCTTACTTTCGTACAACTCCAGTTTTATGGTTTGTTAGTAGTAGCATTTTGATGTTCCATGGGTCCTGTCTTGACACATTTTTTTTTACAGTAGAGGCTTCATAGATAGACATTCTTGGTCAGTCTTGTAATATTCAGTTTCAGATATGATATTTAAAACTTTATGTTTAATGCTCAATATTTTTAGATAACTTTAAGATTTAGTAAGTTGTTTGTAAATAAATTTTCAGTTTTGATGCTTGTGTATGCTTTAGTTAGTCTTCTGATTGTAGTTAGCTAAGTCGAGGGTTCGCTTGGGGACCAACAATGGTTCTCAAGTGCCGGCCACGTTCAGGGTGTAGACTTGGATCGTCACACTGTATTAAGGTTAAGATTCATATTATACAAATTTTCATACTTGAAATCCATAAAGGTTTAAATGACTATAGAAATCATCCTAAATCAGTAAAATGAGGTTTTAACATCTAAAATAGATTAAAGGAAATATAAGCTTGTGAGGGAAATCGTAGTTTTTATGAAAATCCTAACTTTTCTTCACATAGTTTCACAAAATCCTTGAATTTAAAATACATTAGATATGAGAGTGAAGGGATATTCTCATTGAAGCCTTACATATCTTAAACACTTCATGAATCTTTAAATGAGAACCCTAACTTTATGAAGAACGATAAAAAAAACCCTTTCTTGAAATTCTTGAATTCGTTTATTGAATATCCTATGTTTTGATGGAAGATTCTTGCTTAAGATACATAATTATATGTTGGATTTACTAAGAAATTATGAGAATAAGCTTACATTGATTTGGAAGGAAGAATTCTTGATAAACTTGCTCAAAAGGCAAGTCTTGAACCCTAGAATTGAATTCTTAATTTCACTAGAGATAGGAGGATGATTTGATGTTAGAATCTTGTAGAAATTCAAGTATTTATGTTGTAAGATCATGAAAGATATTTACCAGTACTTAATAAGGTTGAAGAAAGATTTAGGGGGCTGTTGGGATCGACCAAGGAGTGAAAAGTGAGAATAGAAACTCACAACATTTTTATGAAATCTGGAAATTTGATATACACTGAATATACGAGTGATATACATGGTCTATGGGCCCCATTTACGGACTATAAAATGATCCATGGATTGGATCTGTGGAACTCAGATAAAAAAGATGAGCCTCTGATCTTAAACCCCGAGCATGTTTCATGACCCGTAATTGGTTGCACGTCCCGTAGTTACGAGTCTGTGGTTTCTGGATGGAATTTCAGACTAGAGTGTCTTTAGTAAAACCATCATAAATTTTTACTCCAAACGCCATTTGTGGAAAATTTGGTAGAGTTGAAAAGAAGACCCATAGACCTTTAATTTGGTAGGCCATGGCTTATAAAACTTCTCATATTGTAAGATATATTGTTGTTTGAAGTTGACCATTGTATGATTTCATGGAAAAACTTTGTGAGTAAGAATGATTTTGAGCTCGCCTTAGTGCTAGAGGTCCTTATTAAACCTAAATCACTTCCGACTTACTTACAACACTTGGTAATAAGCCTTAATACACTTGAACAACGAGGAATCTTCCGGTATGAGTCTACATGCATAAAAAAGAATAGTTTAGATTTTAGCTCAATTTTTTTTTGGGTGTTACAAGAACCTTAACCATTTAATGATCACTAAAATCTAATTCTTATAGAAAAAAAAAACAAAAAAACAGTCTTACCAAAATCATGACCAAGCATGTATATCATGACTGGTTTGATGCCAAATGCAACATTCACGTGAAGATCGCTAAAATTCACATGAAGAACCTCAACTTTTTAATGATCACTAAATTCTGATCCTTGTATAAAAATAAAAATAAAAAACAGTCTTACCAAAAGCATGACCAAGCATGTATATCATGACTAGTTTTAGAGGTGTCAAAATTGAGCTCAATTATAGGTAACCCGCCCAACCCACTCAGAATTGTAAGGATTGGGCTCAAGATTATTTAAAGTGGGTTCAATTCTCATTCAAGTCCTAACCCATTTTAAGAGAATTTTCAATTGAGCTCAATTTAATCTCCAACTTCAGTCCGTTTTAAGACTCTTTATTTGTATTGATGTAATGTATTTTCCTATATTGAAGGTTTGAATTACTATTTATTTTATATCTTTTAGGATTTAGCTATCCATTTGTAACTTCTCTTTTAAAAGTTTCTTGAGTTGAAAGTTAAATTATGGTTATAAAACTTAAATAACAATGTACTAAAATTATTGAGATTAAGGGGGTCAAATTGGGCGGGTCAAGATCCAACCTGTTTTAAGTCCATTTGAGCCCAAAGTAAACTTGAACAGGTCAGAACCCAACCCAATTTTTATTTCAACCTATTTTAGTATCTTCAATTTCAACCCAACCCGTCTATTTGACACCCCTAACTGGTTTGATGCCAGATGCAACATTCACGTGAAGAATCTCAAATTTTAATGATCACTAAAAATCTAATTCTTATAGAAAAAACCAAAATAGAACAGTTTTACCAAAAGCATGATCAAGCATGTATACCATGACTGATTTGATGACAGATGCAACATTCACGTGAAGATCACTAAAATATATTTTTGTTTACAGTAAGCTGTTGTTGTGCCTATAAATAAAGAATATTTTCTGTTTTCTTTCTATCCAATTATCCAAAGCCTTTTAGCAATTCTAAAATTTCTCAATGAAGTCTCAGTTCCTCTGCTTGCTCTCATTCTTTTGTGTAAGTAAATTCCCCACTAATATAATTTACTAAATATTAGAAGAGCGAAATTTGAAGAGCTTAGGATCAGTCGATCAATTGACCTATCTGCCCATCTCCTCAAATTTCCTCTATGTTATATTTGGTAATTTTATATGAGGAGCTTATGGTCAGTAGGTCAATTGATCGGTCTGCCCTACTCCTCAAATTTCCTCTATTTTATATTCAGTAATTTCATTTGAGGAGCTTAGGGTTAGTCGGTCAATTGACCCATCTGCTATACTTCTTAAATTTCCTCTATTTATATTTACTAATTTCCTCTATTTTATATTTAGTAATTTCCTCTATTTATATTTAGTGTTTTCTCTGTTTTAATTTATTTGTCTTACTTATTTTATTATTTTTGAAATTTCATCTATGTCACGTACATTGGAACTGAGAGAATAACATATATTATTTGAAATTACGTTAAAAATACTCTAAATTACAGTAATTAACATCTCAAAATATTTAGTGTTACTATTTATAAGAAGAACGAATTTGAGGAGCTTAAAGTCAGTCTGTCAATTGACCGGTCTGCCCTTTTCCTCAAATTTCCTCTATTTCATATGCAATAATTTTCTCTATTTATATTTAGTGTTTTTTCTGTTTTAATTTATTTGTCTTACATTTTTTTTATTAATTTTGAAATTTCATCTATGACACATAACTTGAGACTGAGAGAGTAACATATATTATTTGAAAATTTCGTCAAAAGTACTCTAAATCACAATATATTAAAAATTTGATTAACTTTCGAAATATCACCTATGCTACATAAATTGAGACATAGGGAGTAACATATATAAGCGAATTTGAGGAGCTTAAGATCAATCGGTTAATTGACCGATCTGCCCTTCTCCTCAAATTTCCTCTATTTTATATGTACAAATTTCCTCTATTTTATATTTAGTAATTTTCTCTATTTATATTTAGTGTTTTCTTTGTTTTAATTTATTTGTCTTACTTTTCTAGTAATATTTCATCTATGCCACATAAATTGGGGGCTGAGAGAGCAACATATATTATTTGAAAATTAAGTTAAAAGTACTCTAAATCACAATAATTAACAACTTAAAATATTTTTAAAATATATTAAAATTTTGATTAGTTTTGGAAATTTCATCTATGCGACATATTTTGAGATAGAGGGGCTAACATATATTATTTGAAAATTACGTTAAAAGTATCCTAAATCACAATAATTAATAACTTAAATATGTAAGAAATATTTAAAATTTGATCAACTCTCAAAATTTCACATGTGTCACATAAATCACAATAATTAACAACTTAAAATATTTAAACAAATATATTTAAAAATGATTAACTATCAAAATATCGCATGTGCCACATATATTATTTGACAAGTACATTAAAAATATTATAAAAATAGTTAACAACAAAAGAATTTTAAAAATTCAGTTGGCTCTCCTAATTTTATCTATGTCACATAAATTAAAATAAATAAAGTAATATATATTAGACACAGGTTTACCGGTTTGTCCAGGCAATTGTATCTGGTATATGTACTAGTCTTAACGTGCACTGAATACTTAATATAAATTTTATATTGCATATGATTTATTTTAAATGGTACATATATTATTGAAATTTCATTGTGTTAGAAAATAAAAATTTAAACATACATAAAGTAACAATTTGTAATTTGAGGTTAGAAAATCTTGCAAATTTTATGTTAATTAACAGACATATTCAAGATTTTTCTTCGTCAAACTAAAGCATGAATCTAATAATGTAGTAATCATAAGAAAATAGATGGATTTTTTCTTTTACAAAGAATCAATGAATAATTTCTTGAGCTCTATACTCCATCCCGCAAACCAATGAACATTCAAGAGCATTGTTCATCAAGTTAAACAAAAATGTGAATCTAATTCTACAATACTAGAATAATAATATAAATGCATTCTAATATAAAATGAAAAGAATAACCTTGGATAGAGTTTCATGAAATCAAAAATGTAAATTTCTATAGGCAAAAAAAATAAAAGAAGACCATAAAATATCTTAAATTTTCAAATTAAAATTTAGGAATTATGAATATGAAAAACATGAAAGTTATGAAGAGTAGAAATTAATTCATTTGTAATTAAATAGGAGTTATGAATTAAAAATATTAAAGCAAATAAAGAATAAAAGGTCAAATATTTTCACCCATCACCACCCACCCCCACCCTCGGGAAATGGCAATGTGGCAGGGCGGGATGGGTGTCGGATAGGGTGAGTTGAGCTTAACCCGCAAAAATTTTAACCCGCACTGCATAACAATTCTTTTCATTTTTCATTCACCCCACCTCGCACTGCATAGACATCCCACATAAATTTTTTAATATATCTTTTTAAATTAAGTTTGATACTAAAAATAAATTCATTTTCTCATTAAGTTATATTAATTTAATAGATAATAACTTATAAGTTTTTTTTTTCGAGGTCAATTGGGAAGCATGTAAAGAAACTATTTTTATTTACTATTTTAAATATTTTAGTAATTTTAAAGAAATTACCTTAATAAATAATGCTCTATCACTCTTATAACATGTAAAAAGTTAAAATTAAGTTTGAACACACATAAAATAAATAGACCTGCAACCCGCCCTCACCCCACATTAGTTTTTAAAAAACCACTTTAACCAATCTCGCATTCCATCCCACCCTGCACAACCTTGAAACAACCCTGTCCGGCTGTCCCTTATAGCCTTAAACCCGCCTTGCCCCATAACAACTAACTATGACAACTCTCTTTAACCTTTCCATATATAAGACGATATTCCTAAGGGAAAACAAAACTTAATTGCCCCAAAGTCAGACAAAATCAACAGTAAGTTATGGCTGATCACACAATGCCAAAAGAAATATAGGAAGGTCACCCAAAATGAGATTTTTGTTTGCACCTTTTTATAGATCTTTTCTGATGTGCATTCCTTGAACCTTTTTATTCATGTATTTATTATTTCTGATTAATTAGTCTACATTTAATTACTCAATGCAATTCTTCCAATTCTCCTATTTATTTAGCAATGAATTAAGAGGCTTATCCAAAGCTCCAATTGAAAAGTGTTAAAAAGTTGTTTAGGGGTCTTGTTGAGGTAAAAATGGTTTTGCAAAATTGAAGTTAAAAATAATGGCATGATTGCGCTTTTTCTCAAACGACAATGACATAGATGAACCAAACTTTTAACGAATGACATAAATAAGCCTTTTCTTACAATTCAATGATCTATTTAAGCTTTTTCCCTTGTTTAGTTACTTGAGGAATTATATTGATTAGAGTTTTTATTTTTTATTTTTGTATATATGTAGCTTGCTTTTGTAGTAAGTCATGCAGCGATACCTCCAGAAGTTTATTGGAAAATAAAATTGCCCAACACTGAGATGCCTAAAGTAATCAAAGATGTTCTTCCCCACAAAGGTTTTTCGTCAACTCCATACATTTTGTTTTAATGTCATGAGTGTATAATTTTGTATATACGACATAAAATGACTTCTCTAAAAAGAACACTATTTTTCATTAAAAAAAAGTTATTTGTGTATTTGACACGACATAAGCCTTTTTTTTTTTTATGAAAATTATTTTGAAATAGGGAAATGACTTCCGTCACTTTTGGGTGGAAGCTATACTTATTATGACGAACTTGATGTGTTTAAAAATTTGATTTATGTAGATCATAATACCAACAGTAATCAGAAAGTATACCGTGGTAACTTCGATTATGGAGTGTGGCCTTGGCATCATGCTGGTACAGAGGAAGAGATTCGTGATCTGAAAAACGATGACAATCATTTTCTTTATAAACCTTACTTCTTCGAAAATGACTTGAAGAAAGGAAATATCATCAACTTTCCCTTTTTGAAACATAAAAATGATGCACCATTTTTGCCTCGCCAATCAACCATTCCCTTCTCATCGAAAAAAATCCCAGAAATTCTAAACCATTTCTCAATCGATAGTAAGTCAAAGGATGCTCAAACAATCAAGGAAACAATCGATTTATGTGAAGAGCCAGATCTCCATAAAGAGAAGAAATTTTGTGTAACCTCATTGGAGTCGATGGTAGATTTCATGTTATCCGAGCTAGGAACAAATAATATCCAAGCAATTACAACAGAGGTTGAAGGGGAAAGTAGTCAAATATCTCAAAAATATACTATGGAAAAAGTTGAACAAATAGCGGATGGGAACAACATGGTATGTCACAAAGTAAACTATCCATACGCTGTGCATTATTGTCATGTTGGAGGAAGAACCAAGACATTCATGGTATCTATGATAGGTGTTGATGGAACAAAAGTGAAAGCACTATCAGTATGCCACCAAGATACATCTTTTTGGACTCCAAAGGGATTACCTTTTGTAGTGCTCAATGTTAAGCCTGGAACTACCCCTATTTGTCATTTCCTTTTAAATGATCAAATTGTCATTTTCCCTTCTAAAGAGGCCACTAATTAGGCTATAATTTGTATGATATATCAGTATAATTATTGAAATGAATATGGGTTCATGGTATTTTTTTTGTGTGAGTTGCATTATGGCTTTCATATATTTGATTAAGCCCTTATGAAATATTTTTGAGACTTAATTGGTACGGCTGCACTGATTTTGAATTGTTCGCACCATCACCCCAAATCTGTCGCCTTCGAAGCTATCAGAAAATCAGCACACTCCTCTGAACCATCCAGGTATGCTAGCTGCTGTATCAATATCCTCCCTCCCCGTTTCTTACTTTTAATTCCCCGATTTTCTCTCAAACTCCCCTTCTGCGAAATTTCTGTTCGGCTGGCCTTGGCAAGTTCCCATTCACTTCCTTTGAAGTTGCCTCCGCATACATGTATGGTGTCAAGCATCATTTCTTCTAAAATCTCTTGCTTCCCTTCCTAACATATTCGACATCATCCAAGAACAACCCGAAACAACTAATTTTACATGATAAATTCAATTCTTACTCTTACATTTCCACTCCTGTCCATACGTCATTTTATCCCTACTTATATTTGATGGAGTCTGGCCTTTTCATCGTCATCATGACTGCAATAATAATTATAGAATTTTGAGGTAAATTTAACCCTGTTACCGATCATTGATAATTTGATATGTATTTGTATAGTGGTAAATTGTTAAGATTAGTGAGCAAAATTAGTTAGTTCAATATTCAAAATAGGAAGTGTATAAGTTAGTTAGTCGGTTATATAACTACCTATCCAAAAGTTAGTTAGGAGCTCTAACAAACTAAGTTCCAGAAGTGTTGTATATATATAATCACTCTTGTACTCATTTGTTTCAATGAATCAATAAGAGAGTTGTGAGAGATCCTATAACTCTCAAATATAAGCTTCTATAACAGATTGATTATTTTTCTTCTTCCTCGTCTATTTCTTCTTATTCTTCGTCTTCTACTATTTCTCTAGTTCTAATCTTCATTAACTACATGGTATCAGAGCTTTCAAGCAAAAGATTCATTGCTTGATTCTAGAATTCCGCAAGTTTTTCTCGATTGACATTAATACAAATTTGAAGGTTCGAAGTTGGTTCAAGAAATGGCACCAAATTCTGCTGATTCTCAAGGTCAGGCCACTAGTACCAATAGAGGAGTTGTAGCTGTGATTGATCACAATCACCCATTGCTCTTGCACTCTTCTGATGTAAGTGGGATACAAATAATTTTATTTCAGTTAACTGGAGTGGAAAATTATTCAGTTTGGTTTAGATCAATGAAGATTGCGTTGCTAGGAAGAAACAAATTAAACTGGGAATGGTTGATGGATCTTGTAAAAAGGAAATGTTTCCAGGGCTAGAGGGCATTTGGGAAAGAGTCAATGCCATAGTTCTGTCTTGGATCATGAATTATGTTTCAAAAAGCTTGTTATGAGGCATAATGTATGCTTCAAGTGCTAAAGTTGTATGGGATGACTTGTTCGAAAGATTCAACATGGTGGATGGATCAAGAACATTTAATCTTCAAAAAGAAATTGCCACCTTAAGTCAAGGCACCAGTTCTGTTTCTGTGTACTATTCTAAACTCAAAGGACTGTGGGAAGAGTTTGAAGCTCTAGTTCCAATCCCAGGGTGTTCTTATGAGGGGTCAAAGGAATATAGTGTGCATTATCAAAATTTGAAGTTGTTTCAGTTTCGCATGGGGTTGATGACTCATATCTGCAAGCAAGAAGTCAAATTCTGATATTGAAACCAGTATCTAGTGTTAATCAAGCTTATTCTATTATCTTAGTCAAAGGTCTGTTGTAGCTAATGCAGGAGTGTTGGGTACTGGTCCAGCGAGTCTACAAGGGTCTTTTGATGCTGTTATGTACTCAAGGACAAGTGGAACTCAAAATAGATTCAAGAAGGGATATAATCTTGTGTGTGATTTCTGCAAAATTAAAGGACATACAAGGGAAAATTGTTACAAGATCATTGGGTATCCACAGGATTTTAAGTTAAAAAAGAATGGAGTAAGTAGTTCTGCATATAATGTAACTGGTGAATCTGAGGATGGGTTGAGGTCAAGGTCTGGTGATGGAGTGAGGTCAAATGCAAGTGATGCAGGAAGTAGACAGTTGAGGTGTGATAGAGACGTTAAACTACCACATCAGAATCAGCTGGAATCATGTACATTGACTAGGGAGCAATATAATCAGGTCTTGTAATTCCTTGACAAGAAGTTAGAGGTTTCACATTATATAAATGCAGCATGTACGAATATTACTTCAAGAACTCAGAGTCACAGTCCAGGATGGATAATAGATACAGGAGCCACAAATCATGTTGTGGCTGACCTGAGTCTCTTAAAAAATCAGTCTACATCTAAAGTTGAAAATCCCAAGAAAGTACATCTTCCAAATGGTGATAAAGCCTTGGTAACACATCTAGGTTCTAGCACACTTGATGGGAAGAACACAGTTTCAAAAGTATTTTATATTTCTCAGTTCAAATTTAATCTATTATATGTTGCTAAACTAACCAAAGAGTTGAATTATTCTGCATTTTTTTTCCTGACTTTTGGTTGCTTCAGGAACTCTTCAATGGAAAGGTGAAGATGATTGGTAAAAAAGATGGAGGATTGTACATTTTGTCCAACAAAATAGATAAAGAAGATGATGTTGTATTGTCAGCAAGACATTCTGAGCACAGTGATAGAAAGGCTGAGAAAATAGATATTTAGTTACTACATAAAAGGCTTGGGCATAGTTCTAGTTCAAAGCTTAAGAAGTTGTTAAATACTAGTTTGGAGGATATTACAAAGTCTATAAGTAAATGTATTGTATGTCTTTGTGCCAAACAAGCTAGAATGTCATTTCCTATTAGTACTTCTAGCAGCTTGAGTACTTTTGATTTTCTACATATGGATTTGTGAGGTCCTTATAAAAAACCTACATTTGATGGTTTCAAATACTTCTTAACTATTATAAATGACTACTCTAGAATGACTTAGGTGTTCCTGTTAAGAATGAAGTCTGATGTGTGTACAATGTTGAAAACTTATTTGACTTACATAAAGACTCAATTCAATAAACAAATAAAGGTCATAAGAAGTGATAATAGTACTAAATTTGTGAATACAAATTGTTTTGAGTTGTTCAAAGAGTTAGGCATAATACATCAAACTTTGTGTGCTTACACACCCCAACAAAATGGAATAGCTGAAAGAAAACACAGGATAACAAGAGCCATAAGATTTCAAGCACATATTCCTATAATGTTTTGGGGGTTGTGTGTTAAAGTTGTTGTTTATATTATTAACAGGATGCCTAGTAGTGTTATTGCTGATATGTCTCCCTTTGAAAAACTATATAATAAGAAACCTTCTTTGCATCAATTAAGGGTGTTAGGATGTCTATGTTTTGCTAAGAGAGTAAATAAGTTAGACAAGTTGAACCCCGTGTCTGGCTTGTGTTTTCTGGGGAGATCTTTGAGACTCAAAAAGGATATGTGGTATATGATCTAGTTAATAATGTGTTTTTTGTCAACAGGGAAGTAGTGTTTCAGGAAGATGTTTTTTCATTCAAACTCAAGTCCAAGGATTCAGTTCCTATTTTTACATACACTGGTATAAATCATGAAGTGGATGATCTAAAAGAAGTGTCAATAGCAACACATTCACAGCATAATTCTCAAGCTGAGTTAACGCCTCAAGAACAAGTTAAAAATGCTAAGGTGGAGACTTCTACCAACCTATAACAAACAAATGTATATGAGGATATACAAGCAGAACAGATATCTCAAACTGAAGTGAGGAAATTAGGAAGAGGAATCAAACCTCCATTATGGTTAAAAGATTTTGTGTCATTAAACATACATGAAGGACCTTACAGTTTGGATAAATATGTGTCATACAATAGTATTAATCCTACCAATCAGGCATATCTAGCAAATACGTCAAGTGTGACAGAACCACAGTCTTACAAGGAGGTAGCATCTGATCCTAAGTGGACTGAGGCAATGAATGATGAGATAAAGGCACTGCAAGATAATCATACTTGGGAAGTAGTTGAGCTTCCTAATGGAAAAACACCTATAGGTTGCAGATGGATATTCAAAGTTAAGTACAAATCTAATGGAGAGGTTGAAAGGTTCAAGGCAAGGTTGGTGGTAAAGCGGTACAGCCAAAAAGAAGGTATAGATTATCAAGAAACCTTCAGTCATGTTGTAAAGATGAAGACTGTTAGGACTGTCTTGGCTATTGCTGCACAACAACACTGGCAGATACATCAAATGGATGTATTTAATGCATTTCTTCAAAGAGATTTACCTAATGAAATCTATATGCAATTACCTCAAGGATTTGAGAGTTAGAGGAGAATAAAGTGTGTAGACTCACTAAATCCCTCTATGGATTGAAACAGGCTCCCAGACAGTGGAACGCAAAGTTATCTGAGGCATTGTTAAGGTTTGGGTTCAAGTAGAGTGAAAATGATCACTCTTTGTTTATCAAGCAAACATCAACAGGTTCAGTATTTGTTCTCATATATGTGGATGATATACTAATTACAAGAAGTAATGTTTAGCTCATTGAAGAAACAAAAGCTAAACTGAATCAAACCTTCAAGATGAAGGACTTAGGAGAGTTAAAGTTTTTCTGGGGATTGAGTTTGCAAGATCAAGTAAGGGTATACTGATGCATCAGAGGAACTATGCATTAGAACTCATTTCTGAAACAGGACTGGGAAATGCAAAACCAGCAGTAACTCCTATTGACAATAACAACAAGCTAAGCTCAAGACAATATGATGATCACTTCATTCAAAGAATGTACAAGAAGATCCTCCAGTTTATCAAAGCCTATATCAGAGACTAATAGGAAAGCTACTATACCTCACTATAACAATACCTGATATTGCATTTGGAGTGCAAACTTTGAGTCAGTTCTTACAACAACCTAAAAAGACTCATATGAAAGCAACTTTAAGGATTGCTCGATACATAAAAGGTCAGCCAGGTCAAGGGATATTATTATCCAGCATTCAAGATACCAATCTCATAGCTTTTTGTGATGCTGACTGTGCATCTTGTCCTCTTACAAGGAAGTCTATAACAAGGTATTTTATCAAGTTTGGTAAATCAGTGATGTCATGGAAGTCTAAGAAATAATCTATTGTTTCTAGAAGCTCAGCGGAAACTGAGTATATGAGTATAACTACAATTGTAACAGAAATCATCTGGATGTTGGAGCTGTTAAAAGACTTAGGGATTGAAATGCATAAACCTGTAGAAGTATGCACAGACAGTAAAGCAGCCATCTTGTTAGCTGCTAATTCTGTGTCTCTCATGAGAGGACAAAACACATTGAGATAGACCGCCACTTCATAAGGGAAAAAATTGTACAAGGAATAATATGTACCAAGTACACTCCTACACATGAACAACCACCTGATATGCTTACAAAAGGGTTGACTAAAATTCAACATCAGTTGCTCAGTTCCAAGCTTGGAGTTCAGAACATATTTTCACTTCCAAGCTTGAGGGGGAATGTTAAGATTAGTAAGCAAAATTAGTTAGTTCAATATTCAAAATAGGAAGTGTATAAGTTAGTTAGTCGGTTATATAACTACCTATCCAAAAGTTAGTTAGGAGCTCTAACTGATTAAGTTCCAGAAGTGTTGTATATATATAATCACTCTTGTACTCATTTGTTTCAATGAATCAATAAGAGAGTTGTGAGAGATCCTATAACTCACAGATATAAGCTTCTATAACAGATTGATTATTCTTCTTCTTTCTCGTCTATTTCTTCTTATTATTATTCTTCTACTATTTCTCTAGTTCTAATCTTCATCAACTACATAAATTCTTCCAAAACACTGACCATGGCGTGCAGTGTGTTTGTATACTATAATTCAGAAGTTTCATGACCCAATAGCGTATAAGACCCAGAGACCCTACACAAGACACTTTACATGCATACAACACAATATAGTATAAACTACGAAAATTTAAGAAGAACGTCTCACACAACAAAAGAGTTTGACATAAAGTAGAAGTCTAATCATAGTCTCGACAAACCAGTCTAAACATCTCTTAGAAGGTGTTATTTTTAAATCAAGTAATTTAAAGCAATTCAAACTCTCCAACTTTCAAGGTGTTACATCTAATTCAATCAATTAATCAAAATATGATTTCAAATATAATAACACCCAAATCATTCACTTTGAAAAATGGGCCAATTCAACTATAGAACCCAATTCCGAAATTGAGGTTTGAATACAAAAATATTTACTTTAAAATGTTACCCAATGCATTTGAAACTCATTGGTGAAAACTATTTTGAAAAAGGAATTAAAATCAGTTAACAATCACCATTTTACCTTAAAACTCAAGTTTTTGAAAAACCTTGCCATTTTCCAATCAAAATCTCAAGTTTTGATGTTAAAAAGTCATAAATAATAGAAGGGAAATGAAGTTTTAGGGTCACAAAGGCTTACCCAAATGATTTAGCACAAGAAATCTCTTCAAAATCGCCCTTAAAGATTTTACAAACATTAAAATGGGTAAAACCCTAAAAATAGCAAGCATAAACCCCCTTCTGATGTCGCAAAAGCGACCTATGATTCGGAAAAGCGAACCACGAAAAACCTTGGCCTTTGCTTTCGCGAAGGTCGCAATCGTGAATAGGCCCTTCGCTTTTGGGAAGGTTTGGCGTCTCACCTCCCTCACTTTCGGGATCTTAGTCTTGCTAACACGAGGTTCGCAAAGTGAATATCCTATCGTGATCGCGAAGTATAACAGACATCAGAAAATTACAGCTGTCTCAAAAATCATCGTAAAGACCCTTGGACCTCGGGATTTGTTCGAAACCCTGTACACAATAACCATATATATAATTTGACAAAATATGATGTTTCAAACTCAATGGAACCATCGAAACATGAATCTGAGGTCTCTTTGTTGCAAAACTCGTGAAAGTCACAAGAAATGAACATAATGCCTAAAAAAGATAAATCAAGCTCGGAACCTCTAAAAATTAAACCAAGACCTCACCTAGGCCTAAAATCATCCCAAATCCAACGGAACTCTAAGAATTATAATCAGTGTGAACCCTGAATGTTGACCAAAATCAACCCAAAAGCAAAATTTCACAAATTTCCAACTAATTAATGACCTCAAATCCTTAAAAAGACTCACAATTTGAAACCGATAATTCTCTTAGATCAATTTCCACATTTCGAAACTGATGGAATCAACTGAATTCTATTCTGACACTCAAACTCAAAAAGAAATTGAAAACCATTTCTAACAATTTTAGTCTTTTGAAACCAAAAACATACATAATTCACAACGGTTTTACTCGAAGCTCGAAACCAATTTCAAAACTCATTTAAAAATGACTCGGGACCAATATCAAGAGGGGTAAAAATAGTAATTTTATGAACATTTCTAAAAATGATCTTTCGGGTCATTACAGATGCGCTACCCATAAATATATACTAAAAAGGTATATATTTATTTTAAAAATCCAAATAACAAACTCTCTTCTGTGGCGGTGACTAGGTCACCTTGTTTGAATGTTGCCGGCTGACTGCCAGCCACCATTGATGGCTGGGTTGGACTCTGCCTCATCTGCTCAGTTTCCACCTCTTCTGAACAAAATGCACACTGGTCAAAATACAATCCCTAATTCTCCATTTCTGAACAAGTTTGCAGACATTATTAAAGGACATAGCTCTTTAAGTAATGAGAAAAATGTTGTGGAAATACAACATATTCCTATGAAAAAGCCGACTCTTATTGGTGGTATACCTATCATTAATTGGTCAGCAAGCGAAATACAGCGAATGAATATCATAGAAAATTTGCAATATGCAAAGGTAGGCAAATTCTCCTATGGAGCTCCTGATATTAATGAGTTACGAGATTTAATTCCAAAACAGTGTGGATTATTGGGGTCTTGTGAAATAGGCATGCTTCGCAATAGGCATGTTTTGATCAGATGTGATTGGATGGATGATTATATAAAAACTCTATCGAAAAACTCCTACTACATAATTGCTAAGGATGGATATGCATATCAAATAAGGCCTTTTATTTATGATGCAAACTTCAAAGCTAGTGAAGGGATGACAAAGGCTACGATTTGGATTTCATTCCCTAATTTGCTGCCAATATTCTTTGTGAAGGAAGTCTTGTTCTCACTGGCTTATGTAGTTGGGAAGCCCCTTCAATTGGATCTTGCTACGATAAATAAAACCCAGCCAAGTTGTGCTAGAGTGAAGGTCCAAGTGGATCTGCTTACTGAGAAGCCTGAGTTTGTACAAATGCAGTTAGAAGATGAATCCACTCTTGAGAAAAGAATTATTTTTGTGAGAATACAATACGATTTTTTACCTGCTTATTGCATAAAGTGTAAATTACAAGGGCATGGAGAAGAAGAGTGTAGGGTCTTACATCCAGAGTTAGTATAACAGTATGATGACACTCAAAATACAACACAGAACATAGACAATAAACAGCTATACAAGGGGGTAGTAAAGAGTAGATGAAAGCCTACAAACAGGAGCTTTGCAAAAAAAGTTGGGGAACTGATGACTGTTAAGAGACTGGAAATGAAAGACATCAACGAAAACATCAATCATTTTGCTATTCTTAATAAATATGTACTAGTGGAGGACGAGGTCGTAGAGGTAGAGGTGCACAATCAGAAACAGATAGATGAGCCGGTGGTTACAAGGGATAAGAGTACACATGGGCTGGACTACAAGACTGATGAAAAACTTGAAGTGGAAAACAAAGAAGGTGGAGAAATGATTGAAGATTGTGGAAAAATAATGGGGTTGTTTCAGTTTACAACAAGGATATCATGCTTCTTAATGAAGAGGTTAGTAGTGCAATGCATAGGGGATATGAAGAGAATGAAGAAACTTCACATAATCATTTGTCTAATAGACTGAATTTACTGAATGTTGATTATTAGATTCCTTTATAAATTTTGGACCCAAACGAAGCATGGTATCCTGTACAACTGCAGGGTTCACTAATATAGGGAGGGATTGAGGAGGTTCACAATATGACAGAGTTGGCAGTGGTCTGTCCAAAATCACCACCACTTCAAATATTACATAAAATAGTGTCACATCAAGGGGCAATGGATCTCACACAGGCTAGTGATGTTGAAGATAAGAAGGAAAAGGAGAACCTGCAGGTGGAGAACTTGGTGTTTAATGAAGCAGGTGTTTCACCTGAAATAATAATCACACATAAAGGCAAAAATAAAAGGGAAGTGTTACCCACAAGATCAAATCCAGGGGATAGGAATGGGGTCAAATGATGTTGAAGTCCTTATTTTGGAATGTGAGGTCTGTTAGATCTCAAAATTCATTCCATAAAATTCAGATGTTACATAGACATCACAAGTTTAATATCATAGCATTGATGGAACCTTTTCAGAATGCTGATAACATTCAAAGATTCAAAAGAAGATTGGGTATGGAGTGTTCTAATTATAATTGCAATGGTAAAATATGGGTGTTTTTCAAGAGCATATTCAGGTAGAGGTGTTGGTAGACTCTGATCAAATGTTAACTCTAAAACTGTTGTTTCTGGAGAATAATCAATATTTAATTATTTCTATTATGTATGCAAAGTGTGATGCTGAGGCGAGGATACAATTATGGAATGATATTTACTGTATTAGCAATGATATTCAAAATTCACCCTGGCTGATTGGGGGAGATTTTAATGTCATTATGAGTGACGAGGAGAAGATTGGTAGTCTGCCTGTATATCCTAATGAGTATGAGGATTTTGCATTTTGTGTGAACTCTTGTGATCTGGAGGAAGTCAATTTCAAAGGGAGTCCTTTTACATGGTGGAATGGGAGGATTGATGATCAATGTATATTTAAAAGACTAGCTAGGTACATGATGAACCAGGTTGGTCTTGGCTATTTTGGGTTGGTGGAATCTGAACATCTGGCAAGAACAGGATGTGATCATGCTCCTATGCTACTAACTTGTGGCCAGAAGACAGATGTTGTTAGGAGACCTTTCAGATTTCTTAAGTTTTGGTCAGAACATGCAGAATTTCAGCATGTAATGAAGGATAGCTGGATTTCATAAGAAGCAGATGTGTTTATTAAATTGAAACAAAAGATAAAGAAGACTAAAACTGCCTTGTCTAACTGGAGTAGAGCAATTTTTGGGGATATTTTCAAATAGTTATCTATCAATGAGGAGGTTGTGAGGGTGAAAGAGGCATTATTTGAAACAAGTCCTACAGCAGGGAATAGAGAGATTTTACAGAAAACCCAAGCAGAGTTAAAAAAGTAAGTGCATTTTGAAGAAGAGTATTGGAGACAGAAGACATGTATTCAGTGGTTTACAGAAGGGGGGAAGAACACAAGGTTTTTTCACAATAAAGTGAGAGGCAGAAGGAAAAGATTGAGCATAAACAGAATTCAGAATAAGGATGGAGAATGGGTAGAAGGTGAAGATCTAGTGTCTGTTGCTGCTCAGGAGTATTTTCAGAAGCAATTCACAGGCATTCATAATATGGAGGAAGTCCCTCTATTGAGACATATTCAGAAAAGGGTTACTGATGAAGACAATAGAAGATTAAATGATTTTCCTTCAATGGATGAAGTTAAAAAAGTAGCGTTTGATCTCAATAGGGACAGTGCTAGTGGTCCTGATGGGTTTACTGGACATTTTTTCCAACAATGTTGGGATATAGTTGGGGATGATATGGTTAATGTGGTTGGTGCTTTCTTTAATGGTGTCACCCTTCCTAAATCTATTACACATACTAATTACTTCCAAAGAAAGATATTTGTCAATCTTTCTTAGACATTAGGCCAATTAGTTTGAGTAATTTTCTTAATAAAGTGATCTCAAGGGTGATGAATGATAGAGTCGGGGTTCTTCTTCCATCCCTGATTTCAGAAAATCAGTCTGGCTTTGTGAATGGAAGAAGCATTACTGAAAATGTGTTACTTGCTCAGGAGATTATTGTTGATATCAGAAAAAAGGGTAAGCCAACAAATGTGGTGATCAAGTTAGATATGGCAAAAGCATATGATAGGGTGGAATGGGGTTTTCTTATAAAGGTGTTGGAAGAAATGGGTTTTGATAATACCTTTGTTGATAAAGTCTGGAGACTAGTTGCTAACTATTGGTAGTCTATACTTATCAATGGGCAGGCTAATGGTTTCTTTCACTCATCTAGGGGAGTGAAACAAGGGAATCCTCTGTCCCCTGCTTTGTTCATACTAACTGCTAAAGTTCTATCTCGAAGCTTAAATGTTTTGTTCTGTAACAAGGTATACAGGGGGTTTGGATTACCAAAATGGAGTGATCAGATTAATCATCTTGCCTATGCAGATGATACTATTATTTTTACATCAGCAGATGGCAATTCATTAGATGTATTGATGACAACTCTGAGAGATTATGAGAAGAAGTCAAGGCAGATGATTAATAAAGAAAAGAGTTCTTTTTTTGTCTTTCATAATACATCACATAATTTGATCTCAGATATAGAAGCAAAAATTGGCTTTATTAGAGGCAAGTTTCCACTAATGTATTTGGGATACCCAATTGGTCATGCCAAGAAGAAGAAGGTACACTTTGCAAAATTGATGAAAAAAGTGCACAACAAGTTGCAAGCTTGGAAAGGAAAAATGTTGTCATTTGGAGGTAAGGCTATGTTAATTCATAATGTGTTAAACATCAGACCTACTCATCTCTTGCCTGCTATTAATCCTCCAAGGTGTGTTATTTATGATTTGCATAGAGTTTTTGCAAAAAAAATTTGGAAATTTAGGGAGGATGGAAATAGCAAGCTTTGGGTAGCTTGGTCAGATTTATGTAAACCTAAACATGAAGGTGGTGTGGAATTTAGATCTTTGTTTGATATTTCTAAAGCTTTATTTGCTAAATTATGGTGGGTCTTTAGAACAAGAAAGACCCTTTGGTCTAACTTTATGTGGAATAAATATTGTAAAAAGGAGAGACCTCAGGCGGTTGAATGGAAAAATGGATTTTTAACTTGGAAGTATATGATGGAAGCTAGAGATTTCATAGATCAACATATTTGGTGGGAACCTAAGTGTGGCCATTAAAGTATCTGGTATGATAATTGGTCACAATTAGGTGCACTGCATTACATAGTTCCTCTGGACAGTGCTAGAAATGTGCAATTGGATGAAGTGAAAGTGTTTTTTGAATGGGGAATGAAACTATAACTTGCTTCAAACAAGTTTTGGGGATGATATTAGTAGACATGTAATACAACTCCTGAGGAGTTCAGAAGATGAATAGCAGTGGGATAAACCATGGTGGATGCTGAAGACTTCTGGAATATTCACTGTAGGTTCTACATGGAATTTTCTAAAGGAGAAGTAAGAAGTCTGTTTAAAATATAAGTATATTTGGAGTGCAGGAATTCCTTTTAAGATATCGTTCTTCAATTGGAGACTATGGAAACAAAGACTTCCTATTGGAGAAGTTCTTATCAGGAATAGGATGGGTGATGGGGTAGTGTGTGGTTGTTGTGATGATGGAGTTCAAGAGACTATTGAACACTTATTTATTAGATGTTCATTCACTAATTCTATATAGAGATATTTTGCAGGATCAGCAGGTGTGGAGGGCCCTTTCTTGTAGTTGAAAGATACTTTGTATAAATGGTGGAATGCAGATGTTTCTGCAAAACTTAAACCTGTTCTAATGGTTGTGCCACTGTTTATTTGTTGGCAAGTGTGGAAGAGAAGAAATGCCTTGAAATTTGGTGGTTCTATGTCTTATCTGAGTATGAGAGGAGGGATAGCAAATAATTTAATTCTATTGGCTAAGCAGTTGTATCCTTGGATGTACCACCTGCCTAATAACTAGCCTGAATTGGTCAGATATTTGACAGGGTATACTCCTAGAATTGATCGTAAGGTGGTTTATTGGAAATTACCTAGACAAAATACATTCAAATGCAATACAGATGGCTCTTCAAAAAGGAATCCAGGACCAAGCTCTTCTGTTTTTTGTATTAGAGATGATCAAGGTAACCTTGTGTATGTTGAAGGAAATATGATTGGAATATCAAGCAATCTCATTGCTGAAGTGGTAGCTATAAGACTAGGGCTGGAATATTGTAGGATCCACAATTTACTCCCACTGGTTCTAGAAACTGATTCTTTAGCTGCAATGAAAATGATTGAAGGGGCTTGACACAGACCTTGGGAAGTGACTATGGAGGTCAGAAGGATACAGATTCTGAAGGAAGGTTTGGAGGTGGCCATAGTACACACACTAAGAGAGGGAAACAAACTGGCAGATTTTATGTCTAACATTGTGTTTTCTTTTACAAGTACAAATTTTACGTATTATAACAATTTCCAAGAGTTACCTACTGAAGCTAAGACAATTCTAAATATGGATAAAAGCCAAATTCCTAATCTGAGGATAAGGAGGATTCAGAATGAAAATTATGCACAAGACAGATGATTGTGATCAAAACATATGAAGAAGCAAATATTTCAAGCTTAAAGAAATACAACATTCATACAATACTCTGGAAATGGCGGATATAGTGCAAATTTATCACAATCGGAGAGACAATGGTACAACAACAGTGAGCAGATTACAGAAAAAGGAAATTACATACACAGACAACAATAACAGTGAGTCGATTACAGAATAAGGAAAATACATATACAGGTACAATAACAGTGAGCAGAGTACAGAGCAAGGAAAATACGTAAACAGGCAACAGTAACATTCATACAATACTTTGAAGATTGCGAAAATAGCGAGTTTATTCGGAGGGACAATGGTAAAACGACAAAGAGCAGATTTCAGATGAAGGAAAATACCTAAGAAGGCTGCAGTAACCTCGTTGCGAAGCTTTCGACAGTGGTATTAGCTCCTTGTTGGGCTCAACCTGTCAAAGCTAAGGGATGAAGGTTACGAGGTCATTTTTTTGGTATATGCTGAACAAAGATTCAAAGGGAATGAGGCTATCACCTGACATGAAGTTTCGATTGAAGTACACTGAGCGGGAGAAGTCTCCGATTGGGATGATTTTATGATGTTGGTGAGACTAGACAACATTCGAGATGAAATACACCCCAAACTCGTTGTACTGT
Organism: Solanum commersonii; assembly: GCA_029007595.1. Classification (NCBI taxonomy): domain Eukaryota; kingdom Viridiplantae; phylum Streptophyta; class Magnoliopsida; order Solanales; family Solanaceae; genus Solanum; species Solanum commersonii. The sequence continues at coordinate 3,020,931 of JAJTWQ010000051.1, forward strand.
TGTTGTGATTTCAAGTTGCTGGAGGATGGCCGGAAAGACATCGACGACGATGGTTGTTGCGGCGAGTCACTTTCCATTTTTGTTTCTATTTTGTTTATATTTTGTTTCCTAATGACTGATTAGGTGTTGGATCGGGTCCTCTGTTGGGCCTGATCTTCATGTAATGTAGTCCATCAATAAAAATGGCTTGCCTATCTTTAATTTATTTTTTTTAAAAAAACATATAATCTTTAATCATAAATCCTATTAAAAATAATTTGAATTTTTATCAAAAGATGAATTACACCACCTATGCCTATGCAGAGGACGTTAAATCACGAAATACAACATACTGAATGGAGTTCTAATATATTTACTTTCCAAGGCAAGAATGTTACATGTCATAGTTTCTTATCTATTGAAACATCAAGTGAGTAAAGAAAAATTATTGAAAGACTTCCATTTGAATAATGAATTCTCCAAGGGGTTGGTTTTCTTATTTAAATGAATACTGACCATTAGATTTTGAAATAGACATGTCACAAAATTACATATGCACTGGACAAATTAGAGAGATCATGTACTTGAGATGAGCCACCTCTGACCATGACAGGCTAAAAATACTTAGCTGGATGTGTAAATTATAAAAGAGTTTAATTATTATACACCAATTTATATAAAAAAATTGCGTACACAATTAGTAACTTTGAGGTAACTTCTTAAGTATTTCTACTTTTTATTATTTAAATAGAGAAGTACTTGACGCAAACTATTAGTTTTGTCCTCAAATTATTGACAGTTTTAAAATCACCCATCTACTTGACTAACTAAAACCTTAGATAATCCCCTATCTGCTACATGACATAGCAAGTGGTCTCAAACTATTGAAGGAGCATAGAACTCTTAATAAAAAGTCAAGAGAAACTTGATGAGAATTAGAGGTGTATTTCACTCATATTGCGAGATCGATGGTGTATTTAGATCCACTTAGACAAGTAAAAAGATATTTTCAAGGTTGTTAATAGTTTGGAATGAAACTAATAATTCACGTCGAGTTTAGAAGTAAGGAAACTTGGACTCTACTTTATTCTATCCAAGCAATGTTCTAGTTTACCCAAAATACAGAGGAGGGTCGTCTTACTTTCACGAGTTTCATCATCACTAATTTAGGTGTTTAATTTCTTCCACACCATGTAAACAATTAATTTCATAAATCATTCGAGTAATTACTAGATTGGTTTAGTTTTGATTTTAATCAATGATCGATCCGAATCGAACCACGAACAGCCTTAGTTATTGTTGGTCAAAGTTATTGATTTTGTAAAAAAAAAAAGTACACATCATTGGTGCATTTCTTACATTTCATAACTATAGCTTCGTACTTTTGTTTGCTATGGATATTCCCATTTGCATAATTCACTTGCCAATATACAAATATGATAAGTATATATAAATTATGTATTTATATAATTAAGAATTTTTCAGAACTTATACAAATTAAATGTATCAACATGATAATTATGTACAAGCTAGGGTAAGCATATAAAAATTCTAGATTTTATACAATTATGAGCCGAATTATACAAACTCTAGATGTGAGCCACATAATTATAATTGTAAATTAATGATGAATAGTAATTTAATTCAACTGCAACTATATTAACTAATTGACTAGTACATATTTATTTATCCGCATAATTTTCCCTAAAAATAATGATGTGGAATAATAATTTAAGTGGGTCCACATGATATAATTACTTTGAAACCTGCGGTGCACGTGTAAAATAACCTTGTTGCTAGCACACATGTCCACGTTCATTGTTCAAATAAAATTAAATTCAAATAGAAAAATCAAATTAAATTTATTAAATAAATCAATTTTATTTGACTTTGATTTCATTTTATATTTTTAAATAGATAATATTTAATTTAATTTTGTTAAAAAATCAAAGAAATAACTAAATTGAATCGACAAATCATATACTTAATTTTATTATTATATATACGTAATATATTATTAATTTGATGTTGATTTTAAACAACTAATTCAAATTGATCCGTGAACACCCCTAGGCATGTCAATAAAGTGGTGTCTACTTCATCACCTCTCCTACGTACTTCTTATATAGGATAATATATATTCCTCGTATCCCAGTTTATATGATTATTTTCTTTTTTAGTAAGTCCTTAAAAGAATGACATATTTCTATATTAAGTAACAATTTAATTTTAAAATATCCATTTTACCTTAAGGAAATGATTTATAGCCATACAAATATTTATCACTTATTTTAGGCCACAAATTTTAAAACTTCGTATCAAGTCAAACTAACTCATGTAAAATGGAATAGATATTTTAACACTGTTTTAATAAAGTCTAATAAAAACAAAAAAAAGAGTTATCAAAAGCATGAGTGCATGACGAAGCATGTATTTCATAATTATTTTGTTGTCAGATGCAACATTCATGTGAACATCACTAAAATCTAATTTAATTTTGTTTAACTAAGCTGGTCATGTTGTACCTATAAATAAAGGATATTTTATGTTTTCTTTCAATCCAAATATCCAAAGCCTTTTAACAATTCTAAAATTTCTCAATGAAGTCTCAGTTCCTCCATTTGCTCTCGTTCTTTTGGGTAAGAAAATTATGTTTCTCTATTATATCCCACATATACAGTTGCATACTTTCTCTATAATTATATTCTTTTACAAATCAAAATAGTCATAATTGGAAAAACATCAACTAATATTCTACTCATTGTTTAATTAATTTAATGATAAATTATACTGATTGAAAATTTAATTGTTTGTTTTTGTTTATATGTGGATTGCTTTTGTAGTAAGCCATGTAGCGATATCTCCAGAAGTTTATTGGAAAATAAAATTGTCCAACACTCAGATACAAGTGATCAAAGATGTTCTTCCCCACACAGGTTTATTATAAGTTTGCTTAATTTTGTATATAGGACATAAAATGACTTGTCGAGAGAAATATTATTTATCGCATAAGTCATTTTTTATGAAAAATATTTTCAAAATAAGAAAATGACTTCCATGACTCTTGGGTGGAAGTCATACTTATTATAACTGCCTAATGTGTTTGTCAATTTGATTTTGTAGATCATAATTCCAAAAGTAATCAGAAAGTATATCATGGTAACTTCGATTTTGGACTGTGGCCTTGGCATCGATCATGCTGCTACAGAGAAAGAGATTCGTGAGCTGAAAGACGATGACAATAATTATCTTTACAAACCTTACTTCTTCGAAAACAACTTGAAGAAAGGAAATATCATCAGCTTTCCCTCTTTCAATGATAAAAATGATGCACCATTTTTGCCTCACCAATCAATCATTCCCTTCTCATCGAAAATTCTACATCATTTCTCAATCGATAGTAAGTCAAAGGATGCTGAAACAATCCATATATGTGAAGAGCCAGACCACCAAAAAGAGAAGAAATTTTGTGCAACGTCATTAGAGTCGATGGTAGATTTCATGTTATCGGAGCTAAGAACAAATAATATCCAAGCAATTACAACGGAGGTACAAGGGGAAAGTAGTTAAATATTTCAGAAATAGCGGATGGGAATAACATGGTATGCCACAAAGTAAACTATCCATACGTTGTGCATTATTATTGTCATGTTGGAGGAAGAACCAAGACATTAATTCATGGTGTCTATGATAGGTGTTGATGGAATAAAAGTCAAAGCACTATCAGTATATATGCCACCAAGATACATCTTTTTGGACCCACCCCAAAGGGATTACCTTTTGTCGTGCTCAATGTTAATTAAGCCTGGAAACTACCCCTATTTGTCATTTCCTTCCAAATGATCAAATTGTCATTTTCCCTTCTAAAAAGGCCATTAATTAGGCTATTATTATTTGTATGAAATCATTATAATTAAGGAAATGAATCTGGCTAGCTTCAAGATATTTTTTTTGTGTGATCTGCATTATGGATTTCATATATCTATTAAAAAACCTTGTGAAATATTTTTGAGGTAGAATCGTCCGTGCAAAATGATTCGTCAAATTGAGCCAACCTTTTGTACACTATCATGTTGAAGTTGAGTTGTGCATTTTTCCATAAATGAGAAGTTAATTTTGCCGCCACCGCAGGGATCGGAGCAAAATATATGTATGTTAACCTTAAAATTGATTGCTACATAAGTTCTCTAAAAAACGCATGCAGTGGGGTTACAACCTATTTTAAGCGCTAATATTCCCATTGAGGAAGCCATGTTTGAAAACAGGATGAATGGTTATTGTAGTTTATCTCTTAACGGCGCCGCTCTGAACTGGAAAAGAGAAAGATGAAGGTATGGTTACCATTCTAATCGTTGCAAATTTGTGCTTATTGTATATATATATATATATATATATATATATAGAAAAAGCTGAACTGCATCATTGTCGTCTTTGCCACTTTTTTACTTTCCTTTTACGTATGGCGCTGGAGGCTTGGAACTTTATGCTAATTTTGTATATATTTCCTGTTTTTGCATTATGATCGCCTTTATTTATTACGGTTCATCTCTTAGCCGACCTTTGGTCCAGCTTCAATTAATTTCAAAAGTTCTCCTTTACTGCCTTAGATCGAAGTTGTGCAAAATGCCGCCTCAAATCCAAGTTTATCGTGCATGGTACATTATTATTATCTGAGGAGTTGAGACATTAAGATGTAAGTTTTCTAACAACAGATCTAGCTACCCTTTTTCCCTGCCTTGCTATTAATTATATATGCAGGCTTTGTAAAAATACTAGTTTTGCATCTTAGGTATACATGCATGGATATATGAATAATCAGAATATATGGGAAATAATCATGTGCGCGCGAGTTTATATAAAAGAGAATCTATATCATTCATTTCGTAGGAGGATAATGCTAGCTAGGTTATATGATAGCTTGGGAGGATTCAAACTTTGATATTGAATTCAAAGTCGTCCCGATCGAAAGAAACTTGTGTCATCTGATTGTCAACATATTGTATCTCTAAATCAAACTATTTATCGTGTTCTCCTTCAAAAAAAATAGAAAAGAGAAAATGGTCTAAAACCCCCCCAAATCTATACCCAAAATTCCAACTACACACTCCAACTTTACGGATGTCCTATTACCCACCTGAACTTTATATTTCTCTATTTTCTTCACACCTAAGTGCTGACCTCAACACATAAACCAAATAATTAGGCCTGCGTGATTCCACGCGCTGGGTCCCCCGCCTCTTCAACTCCCATTTCTTGTTTTTTCCCCATTCCCTCCTAAAACGTAAAAGAACAAAAAAGAAATCCTCCTTTCTCATTTTCAATCCTTCTCCATTAGCAATGCATTTCTGGTGATCATCAAACAAATTTGCTATCATCGAACAATTTTGTTGTGTATTGTCAACTTCATTTCATAGTTTATCAACTGATTTAGTAAAAGGTTAGTTCTTTATCCCTTATTTCGAGTTTGTGATTTATCCCCTAGGGTTTATGTTGATTCGTGAAATTAAGAGCAACATTGTGTGAAATCTTATGTGTGGCTTACGATTATAGTGTTAGGTGTTCATTTACACCATATTATACCACATTTTTCATGAAATTAGGTTTTTCCCTTTCTCGTCTAAGTCGCGTAATTTTGTATTATGTTCGTCTTAGTATTATGTTCATGGAGTGTATTTATGTTCTTCTTAGTATTATGTTCATAGAGAAGCTGCTAGTCTGCTACAGTGTTGTATTTATGTTCATAGAGAAGCTAAGTATTGTGTTGTATTATGTTCCTTTGCTAATGTGTTGCATTCTGTTCGCTTTTAAGTACTATTCTATTTTTTGGATTGCCCTCAAGTTAGAGTATGTCTATAATTACTATTCTATTTTTTTTATTGCCTTCAGGTAAGAGATGAATGGGTTTACTTTGATTACTCTAAGGTGGTACCATGGTGGGGTGTTAGATTTAAGTGGTGGGGAACCAATATATAATGGTGGAAAAGTTACTGGATTTTTGGATGTTGATGTAGATAAAATGTCATATTTTGAGTTGAAAGACTATATTAGAAAATTGGAATATAGTACAACTTGCACCTTTAGTATTAAAGCACCTAATAGTGGCATTTTGGTAGATGTTGAAAATGATAAGGATATTTTAGACATGACGTGTTCCTTGGAAGATGAGGATGAAGTGGAGGTATTTGTTAGGCATTTGGTTGATGAGGCAATTGTGGGGCCCATGTTAATAAAAAAGTAGTCATGTGGATATGGGAGAATCTGGTTTAGCTTTTAATACAAGGCATAGTGAGAGTGAAAACTTTAACTTTGGGGTAGGTGAAGACCAGTTAAACAGTGAGGACCTTGTTGCTACTTTTTCAACCTCACCTCATTTCACTACCACACCTCCTTTCAATACTGCTACTGCAGATGGTGCTACTGATGATGATATAGATGTTGGTCCTACTAGACCTGAGAAATTTCTCAGAAGAAGAAGTAGAGGGTTCTGATTATTCAACTGAGGATAGTGTTGAGTCTGAAGCTGAATTAGCTGGAGATGATGATGAGGAAGAGTATGGTAGTGATGTACATAAGGAGGCTAGGGAGTTGAGGGATGAAAAGAGAAGTTTTCAAATGAGGAAAAGAAGGGAAAGAGTAGCAGCTGACAATGAAGAGGTACCAGTAGGTGAAGTTGGACCAGATCTAGGTTTTGATGAAACTGAAACAGGTAAAGTAAGTCATAAAGGAAGGCTAGGAGGTGATGAGCCTTACTTTGCAAGTTCTGATGAGGATAGTTTTAAGTTAGATAAAGATGAGTGTTGTAATGATAATAAACATAAATCTGGTAGATCGGGAAGGGTAAAGTTATCAAGAAAGAGGAGTTCAAAAACTCAAAAAATCATTCATGATCCTACTGCAAATATAGTTGTGTGGCAGTTGGGCATGGTGTTTAAAGATGTGAAAGAACTTAGACAAGCAGTAACTAAATATGCAGTTAGAAGAAGGGTTCAGGTGGAGAAGTGGGTGAATGAGCCAAAGAAAGTTAGAGTTAGATGCAAAGATGGTTGTTCATGGCTTTTATTTGGATGTCTTGACAAGACAACAAATAATTTCATGATAAAAATTTACAATCCAAAGCATACTTGCAACAAGACAACTAGAAATTACTTATGCAATGCAAAGCTTTTATCTGAAGCCTTCAGAGAAAGAATAACTGAGCAACCAAACATAAGAGTCTTCAAGTTGCAGGAGATGATTAGGAAAAAGTTAAAACTTCATGTTGGCAAGACTACTGTGAGAAGATCAAGAGCTAAAGTATTGAAAGATCTAATGGGTGATCATGTTGTGGAATTTGGAAGAATACTTGACTACAAGGATGAATTGTTGAGGACCAATCCAGGGACCAGTTGTGTTGTAAAAGTTGGTGAACCTAATGCAAAAGGCAAATCAATATTTCAGAGTTCTTACATATGTTTTGATGCTTTAAAGAAGGCATAGATACATTGTAGGAAGTGCATAGGCATAGATGGTTGTTTCCTTAAAGATGTTTGTAAAGGCCAACTATTAGTTGTTGTGGCCAGGGATGGTAACAATCAGATGTTGCCACTTGCTTGGGCAGTAGTTGAAAAGGAGAACAAACACACACGGACTATGTTTGTCAAGTGCAAAAGGGATGATCTGGGACTTGGAGATGGTGAAGGTCTCACCTTGATTACAGATATGCAAAAGGTATGTGAAGTTATTTTGTAATTTTCAATTTATATATGTAATTGTGACCTAATCATCATCTATTGCAGGAAATGTTTGTAGCAATTACAAATGTATTACCTAAGTGTGAACATAGAATGTGTGCTAGGCACATATTAGCTAACTGGGCTAACGATTGGAGGGGTCTTCAAAGAAGACAATAATTTTGGAAGATAGCTAAGAGTACATTTAAGTCTCAATTAAGGAACAATATAGAGAAGATGAAGTTGTTAGGTCTAGAAAAAATGATGGATAACTTAATGTACTACAACATTAATTTTTGGTGCAAAGGTTACTTCAATACTGAAGTAAAGTGTGACTCTGTAGACAACAACATGTCTGATGTTTTAATGCATGAATATTGGTTGCTAAACACAAGACCATCATTACTATGCTTGAAGAAATAAGAGTGAAGATGATGACAAGAATAGCCAAATTAAGGGAGTTCCCAATTACTTGAAAGTGTAATTTCTCTCCAATGGCTCTGAAGGTTTTAGAGGAGAACATTAGTAGGTCTATGGATTGTACCATTGAGTTTAATGGAGCTGTTGGATTTGAAGTGAAAGAAGAGCTTTGTCAACACAAAGTGGATATTGTTAGGAGAACTTGTAGTTGTAGGGTGTGGCAGTTAAGGGGCATACCATGTGCACATGTTGTGGCTGCATTATACTTTAAAAAGTTTTCTCTTTATGACCATATAGACAGCTGCTACAGTAAGGAAACTTACTTGATGATTTATGCCAATGTTATTGAACCACTCACAAACATGGAGATATGGCCAGTTTCTACAAACCCCACTATTGAGCCACCAGAAATCACAAGCATGCCTGGTAGGCCACCTAAGGCTAGAAGGAAAGAAGCTGGAGAAATGAAGAAATTTGGGAAGCTTCCTAGGACTGGACTTGCAATGACATGCAGTATATGTCATGTCAGAGGCCACAACAAGAGAGGGTGTCCTCAATGTTGAATCATCAATAAGACAAAGTGCACCATCACGTACTGCATCAGTAAGGGCAAAACCAACAGGTTCAAGCAGGGGAAGAGGTAAACCAAAGGTAATATTTGAACTTGTTTTACTTTTTCTTAATTTATGACTTACTTTTTCTCTTATATGTATAGAAAACTCCATCAGCACCATCAGAAGGTGAGCCTCCACTAAAAAGGGGAAGAGGAAGACCAAAAAAAAAATCATCAGTAGCACCTAGTGCACCTCTCCTACCTACTACACCTACTGATTTTCCTGCATCCTCTTATGTTCCTCCTACTTATCATGCATCATCTTCAATAGTTGGTACTACTAAAAGAGGAAGAGGTAGGGGCAGGGGAAATACATCTCCAAAGAAAAGACCAAGAGTCATGGGAATGGTTGTGTTCCAAGCTGCAAATGGCTTCAAAGTCATGAATGTGAGTCTTTGATAAATGTTAACAGCATAAATATTGAAGTATAATCCTAATTTTGTTTAATTAAACAGCTTAAATATTGATATGATCCTAATTTTACTATAGCCTGGCATGCCAAGTAGTAAGATCTACTCTACTGGACAAGCAAAAGTGACAAGATCATCTGATGTAACTGGTGACATTGTTTATACATCAAGTAATACAACTAAGCTAAAATGGAATGATAAAGCAGCAATCTCAACAAGCAAGCTTCATGAGCTTAGAGAGAAGCAAAGAAAGAAGACAATGGGAAGTAGCTCAAGCCAGAATCACTCTTCTTCACAGTCAAAGATGCCATGAAAATTGTAGTGATGTTGATGTATTTAAGCACTTTTAAGTTAGTCCATACATGTTGCATTAATTGCCTGCTATTTTGGATTTTGTTTGTTGGTAAATTTTGCCTTATGTGAGGGCTTTTGAATATGGCATTATTCAGGTAAATTCTGCCTTATGTGAGGCCTTGTAAATATGATTTTGTTTTGGTAAATTCTGCCTTATGTGAGGCCTTATGAATGAATGGTGATGTCGTGTTTTAAAATGGTTGTTGTGTTGTCTATCAAATTGTATTGGCTATTCAGGTGTGCTTACATATGTTTTGTTGGTAATGTGTTTTACAAATGGTGTTGTGTTGTCTATGTTGAAGTATGAATGGATGACTAGGTAGTTGGTTGTTGATGAAATGTTGTATATTAATACAAGCTTCAATTGACATCACAGATACAAAATGACACACATACATTAACAATTTTAATTAAACATAACAACAATACAAATCAAAGAGAAATTCAAATATGCAGCACTTGAACTACTGATTGTTGATGAACATAGCAACAACACAAATCAAAATACACAAAAGTATCTTCCTATTGAACCTACACCATTTCAACCTTCTATTGAGTCTGCTCTCTAATAACAAATTAGAGTTCCTCAAGTTGTCAATATGAACCTATCTAATACATAATTCTTGTTCCAACTCATTGATTTTGTTCACCAATCTTGGAAGGAAAAAACTTGATCTTGGATCCACTTCTTCTTTGTCGCTCCATAGAAAAAATTTGTATTTCTTAGACTGAAAATGATCCAAAATAGTACATTAGCATCGTTCAAAATAAAGTGTAGCAAGAATACAAGAAAAAATGCATACACCATAGCATGGGCAAGACCAAAATCTTCTTCCCGGATTTAATTTCGACCAAGAAGTTTGCAAATTCAGCAAAATTCTGTGTTTGCATCTCACTACAGCGTTGAGCATTGGGTCTGATTCATCCATACAAAGCTTATTCAAGTTTTCATTTGCCATTTTTGATGAATTTCGAGAAAATTCAAAATTCAAATTAGAGACCTAAATAAGAAATTAGAGCAGATTACAAACCCTAAAATTCAAGATTTGAAGTAGAAATAAACATTAACAACTAAACCCTACTTAATTTTGAGAGGAAATTGTGATTTTTTTATAAAAGGAACAAGGGTTAATGGTGGGGAAGAAGAAATAATAGTTTATTTAAAGGTGGGGAAGATGACCGTTGGAGAAGGAGGAATTTTTCGTCAAAAATAACCTTCTAACGCGCCTAGAGGAGGTGAGAACACCTCCCATGACAGGTCAGCACTTAGGTGTGTAGAAAATAGAGAAATAAAAGCTCAGGTGGGTAATAGGACACCCGTAAAGTTAGAGTGTGTAGTTGGAATTTCGAATATAGGTTGGAAGGGTTTTAGACCATTTTCTCAAAAAGAAAAAAAAAACGGTACTACTTTAGTCTTTGTGGTTCCCAATTCTAACTAATAGAGGCAAACTACTACTGTATTAAATCTCATTGTCTTTAGTCGTGTTTTAAGAAATGGCAATTTTTAATCCTTGATAAATTAAAGAGATTTAGTTTTTTGTCTACCTTAAAATTGAACAAATGTATTCATTTGGTCTTTGGTTATTTACTGGACTGTAAATTTATGAACATTGTACTCTCAAAAGTGTTACGTATTTGTAGTTAGAGTTTGACTATTTCGATTTGCAATGGCGTAGGGCAACGATCAGGGGAACCACTTTCTACAGTGACAACATTTTTCTAAAAAATTAACAATGTCATTAATTTTAATTCAATTAGATTTTTGAAATATCACTTTGGAAAATTTGTTAGCATATTGATTAAAAATTGTAGTTAAAGGAACTCTATGAATAGTTTGCAAGTTCTTAAAAAATAACTTTTTAAAATTTTCAAAAACACTTATTTTTATCCTAAAAATTTGGTCAAGCACTTCAATTTTAAAAAAAATCTATTCCTTTTAGAAAAAATTTTTTTATCAAAAGCATGATCAAAGAGATATTTTCATGACCTTTTTGATGTCACATGTAACATTCATGCCTATGTAGAAAACTAAAATTTAATTCTTATAGTTAAAGCAAAAAAGTAAGCTTATCAAAAGCATGATCAAACATATATTTCATGACTTTTTGATGTCACATGTAACATTCATGCTTAAAATATATGAAAATCACTAAAAATCTATTTCTTATAGAAAAAATAAAAAAAAGTAATTTTATCAAAAGCATGATCAGACGTATATTTGATGACCTTTTTGATGTCACATGTTACATTCATGCCTAAGATATATGAAGACCACTAAAATCTAATTTTGTGCCTATATATATATGATATTTTCTGTTCTCATTCCATCTTCAAAGCCCTTCTAGCGATTCTAAAAAATTTTAATGAAGTCTCAGTTCCTTTACTTGATCTCATTCTCTTGGGTGAGTAAATTCCCACTTATATACATGTGTTTTTTCCTCTATTGATTGAAAATTTAATTCTTTTTTTATATATATGTAGCTTGCATTCATAGTAAGTCATGCAGCAATATCTCCGAAAGTTTATTGGAAAGTAAAATTGCCCAACACGCAGATGCCTAAAGTGATCAAAGATTCTCTTCCCCACACAGGTTTTTCTTCAACTCCATGCATTTTGGTTTAACATTACGAATCTGTTTAATTTTATATATATGACATAAACTGACTTCTCTAAAAAGTATATTGCTCTGTTTGCTATGTAAGCCAATTTGACCTTCTACTCATGAGAGTTTAATTTGTAGATCATAATTTCAACAGTAATCAGAAAGTATACCGCGGTAACATTGATTCTGGACTGGTCCCTTGGCATCATGCTGCTACAGAGGAAGAGATTCAGATTCATACCGCGGTAACATTGATTCTGGACTGGTCCCTTGGCATCATGCTGCTACAGAGGAAGAGATTCATGAATTGAAAGACGATCAAAAAGTATACCGCGGTAACATTGATTCTGGACTGGTCCCTTGGCATCATGCTGCTACTGAGGAAGAGATTCATGAACTAAAAGACGATGACAATAATTTTCTTTACAAACCTTACTTCTTCGAAAATGACTTGAAGAAAGGAAATATCATCAACTTTCCCTCTTTGAAACATAAAAATGATGCACCATTTTTGCCTCGCCAATCAACCATTCCCTTCTCATCGGAAAAAATCCCTGAAATTCTAAATTATTTCTCAATCGATAGTAAGTCAAAGGATGCTCAAATAATCAAGGAAACAATTGATTTATGTGAAGAGCCAGATCTCCATAAAGAGAAGAAATTTTGTGCAACCTCATTGGAGTCGATGGTAGATTTCATGTTATCCGAGCTAGGAACAAACAATATCCAAGCAATTACAACAGAGGTAGAAGGGGAAAGTAGTAAAATATTTCAGAAATACACTATGGAAAAAGTTGAACAGATAGCAGATGGAAATAACATGGTATGCCACAAAGTTAACTACGCGTACGCTGTGCATTATTGTCATGTTGGAGGAAGAACGAAGACATTCATGGTATCTATGATAGGTGTTGATGGAACAAAAGTTAAAGCACTATCAGTATGCCACCAAGATACATCTTTTTGGACCCCAAAGGGATTACCTTTTGTAATGCTCAATGTTAAGCCTGGAACTACCCCTATTTGTCATTTCCTTCCAAGTGATGAAATTGTTATTTTCCCTTCTAAAGAGGCCATTAATTAGGCTATCTCATATTTAAACTTAATATGTTGTGTGATTACAGAATCATGGTACTTATCTAGCTATTAATTGTATTATGTCATTATGATTATGAAAATGATTCTGGTTTCATGATTTATTTATTTATTGTGATCTGCATTATGGATTTCGAGATTTAAAGCTTTACGTGCAAAATGATTCGTCAAAACAACGTTAAACAGAAGCCATTGTTTGGGCTGGGAGCTAGCATCAGTTGATTCTATGCTGAAAATTGATATTTCCTAAAACATATAACTAAAATTGAAATACTTTATTAGTTGAATCGAAACAAAGCTTAGTTTCAGTATCTAAATGGAATATCCTAAGGGAGTGGTCATATATTAAGCCAAATGGCATTTGGATGTTACACTTTCTCCAATCTTGAGTAATGTACAAAACTAAAACTAATTACAATCAGCATAACAAAAAAGCTCAACTAACATTAGAATCAAAGAAAAATAGATATGAGACTATATATATATCAGCAAATATTACAAAAGAGATTTGAGGCCTGTTTTGAAACTGTAACTTGTACTTGATCCTGGAAAATCAAGTCCAAACATCTCTTTAGGACCTTTTCCTGGTTCCATGAAGCCAGCCAGCTTTGCTACCAAGTAGGCACTATCTGCAATGTGGTTCATATCATCTGTTTTACTCCATAATTTCTCTGCCAACTGTAACCTTCTTCTTTTGCTATTGATCCCAATTCCCCACTTAACATATAGCCCTTCTCGTTCTGCTTCACTCAACTTTTTCTCCATTTGCTTGCTCAGTATCCGTCTCTCCTCTCGAATATCTTTCTTGCTGTGAAAATGAACACATCATAAGTAAGTATACATATAAATGGATAAATTGTGAGCAATTCATTTTCATATGACATCTATTTGCAAGGAAACACCGTGAAATGAAGTTTCAAGTATATTACCTTCCCTCGAGTGACAAAGTCCTACCACTGGAAACGGTTTTCTCACCACGTGAAAATGTGTCCTTAAGGGAGGTTAATCTTCTAATTTCAACCTCCATATATATAGCATCTGTTGAATCACCTTGGAAGAGAAGGAAGAAGTATGATCTGTGTGCCAAGGATACATTACAAGTATGCCAAAGTTCAATAATCTCTTTTTGAAGTCTCTTGAATTCGGAGGGCCAGCTGTAACGACTTTTGTAATCATCTTCTGCTGGCTCAGCATCTCTCACGCTCTTTGAAGTTGTATCAGGTTCTGGTTCAGCCTCCTGAACCTGTGACATACAAGGATAAGTCATTAACAAATTAAAATAAGATTAGGTTCCCTCTATTTCTGCATTAAACAATGGACATAAGTTGCACCTATAATCCAGAATCCAGTAAGTAATAGAAATTGTGATCCAGAACACATAAACTAAAAATCCTGGATTCGCCTCCAATATAATGTTAAAATGAAGGATGTAATCTTCTAGTCAGCACCATCAAGGTACGGTACGAATGCATATATCATAATCTCAAGGAATATCATCTGACAGTACCAAATGCAAGTTTCTATTAGATTCCGTTATTAAGTGAAGACATCTGCATAAATATTTCTGATAGGAACCTTCTCATTCCAGATAAAAGCAAATGTGAAAGAAAGGTCTTCCTCTAAGGATCTAGAAGTATCAACCAGTAAACTGAGGATATAAGTTTTTGTCATCCACCCACATGAATGATTGGAGTACGAAAACATAAGACTAGAGAAATGTAAAAAGTTGCTTTCTAAGATGAGAGAGTGTACTCACCGGACAATCTTTGACACTCGTTTTATGTTGAAGCTCATCCATTTTCTTCGTCATTGCATTGCATGCGCCATCAGCATCTTTGACCTCCTCATCAGTTAAAGGTTTCCTTTTTGGAACTTCAAGTTCAATATTTGTTGAACCATTTCTTGAAGAACACTTAACATCAGTTCTGTTGGATTCCTCTGAGCATGGAGAATATCGATCAGTAATTATGCTAGCTTTGCAACTTGTACTTTTACATAACTTCAAATTTCTATTGCATGACAAATCATCATTAAGATCACACGGTGAGGATAATTTTTCTGGAGGAGCATTTGAGGAATGAACACAGTCTGAATTTTTCTCTTCTTTTAACAACAATGTCACGGGCGGCTCTTTGTTGTCCTTGCACTTTGGTGATTCAAGGGCTTGCTCAATCCCTAAGGGAAATGACATTGTATCTCTATTGGACTTCCTACCTTCCTCGAAAAATGATGATGACACCGATTCTTGGTCTTCTTTAAAGTGTGATGATTTCGACTCCCCATTCTCCTTGTATGGAGATGTCACTGATCTTCTGTGTCCATTTTCAAGATGTGATATTGTTCCGTGATTCGTTCTCTCCCCATTTATAATGGTTAGTAAAGCTGGAAAGCCACCATTTTCTACAGGAAGTGAACAATTGAATATTTGTGTTCCCTTCATACTTGATTCATCTGTTTCAATGCAACGAAGTTCCCTGCATAGTTCTTCAGAAGTCTCATTACTTTGTCTTTCAGCTTCATCCCATCCCGGACATGAATCAGTTCTGCTATTATTTGAACTGCCAACTAATAGCATTGGAAATGCATTGTTGCGAAAGATGGTTTCATCAAATTCTGGCACGTGTATAAACTGATCCTCAGAGTTACACCTGCTATGTCCAATTGAACGTGCTCTAACATCAACATCTACGTAACGGGTGTCTCTCAAAATGGAAATCTGTTGCATTGGGCTTTGATAATCTGGTGATCTCTTCACACGTAAATTTGGGTAGTGTCCGAAACCAACCTGTGAAATATGCGAAAAAAGTATCTTTAGCATAGAATAAGCAAATGTATAAACTAGTAGAGTCTATTAAATTCCATCTACCTGTATTACATCATCCCCAAGCAGCTTCAACAGATCTTTAACTTGACTCTGAGCGATGTCGCGTTGCAAAATTAAGTCCTTTATCTCCTTCTCCAGCTATAAGAGAAGGAAAAATTGATCAAGGATTCAAGATGTCAAACAGCAGTGCATTTGTAAAATAATCAGGATAATGAACTTGTAATTTAAGTTGATAACGATGAGAGACATCAAATAGCATGTCAGGGGTAATGATAGACATGCTTCATTTATGAAATAAAACAACTATTAACATCCTCGATATATAATGGAGGGTACATCTGAAAATCTCAATTATCTGTATACTTCTTCCGTCATTGAATTTGGACCTTCAACTGTTATATTAGTTTAGTATATGATGACGTTTATTTTGTTCTTGTACCAAAATTGTGCCTTCCATAAAAACAGATTACCTTAACATGTTTGCAAATACTTATTAGTGTCATCAAGATGCATTACCTGTTGTATTTGATGGTCCTTCTCTTGCAGTAATGCTTCGTAATCTGAAGGGAATATGCAAGCTCTGGGATACCTTAACTCACTTTCCAATCTTGCCAACTCCCTCTGCAAATGCTTCACTAATGTTTTATCTGACATGACGATATTCGCTTGGGCATTTGTAGTTACTTCCTTGGCACAACTTGCAAACAGTAGAGTATTCCTTGTTTGATCAACATGACTTCGTGCAGGGCAAATTGTACAGATGATGGCAGTTCTACCGTTGCCACCCAATGATGGCTGTAATATCCGCGTTAGCTTTGAATCTCGGAAAGGAATGTGGCCGGTCCTGTCCTTGCTGCATTAAGTATACAAAAAACTTGAAATAGTTTCACTTTCCAAATTCATCGACAGTGATCAAAGGCAGTATGTCATGCTTAAATCTGTTTTCCATTTAAGATTTTGATGCAACTGATTAGAAAGCTATGCACAATGTACAACTTTCAGTCTTTATAACACAAGCATAACAGGATTTAAGCCCTTCTTATAGACCTGTTTGATAATCATGTTAAACTCGATCAAGACTGCAAGAAAATTAAACAACCTTAGCTTACGAATAACAGTGCCAAGGGTCAGTAAACTGCGGTTTATGTGACAGCCTTCTTTCAGCCTTGTACCAGCTGACAATGACTGAGATGCCCGCTCACTTCCAGCCAAATCGACAAAATTCTGTGTTCAAATGATAAAACAATCAGTTGTTACCTCAGTACATTATTATATCAACACTCTATACTGTTCGGCATGAGAGAAACATTTTCGTACCACAGTAGCTAAAAGGGTACTCGAATCATTGTCCCTGACTATGTGCTCACCAGCAGAACTTTCAATTGTCTGCAACAACTTATACGTCAAAAATCTGGTGGGTTTAAACCTCAATAGCCTGTTAGACAAGAAATCTCAGCTGTTTTACCAGTCTGATGATTTGGTGAGATCTAGAGCTTGTTTCATTCAAGGAAGTCTCCCCAATCTGTCTCTGAGCTGCAACATTTAGTCGTAAAATTCAAAACCATGGTTATGTTTAAAATTCATGGTTACTCATTCTCTTACCTTCACAAATAGAAAGGAGATGAATCACATGGCTCCAGTCCCTCAATGTTTCCTCGGTGAGTTTCTCAATCACAGTCCCTCTCTGTTGAAATTACTCTACATGATTTTAGAACGAGACAAAATGACTAGTAACTTTGTTGATCAGTAAATCAAACTAATTAACCTCTGGATCATCTAGAAGACGGAGTGGAGTGTTATCTTCACTAAGGAGATCTCGGACAGATTCATTGTATATCTCCATAGCAGAAAACCTCAAAACAAAGTCTCTTTCTGTGTGCTACAACAAGTAGTGAATTTTGATCATTAGAGCAAAGCCAAAACTCTTGAAACATAAGAAGTGGTGAATAGACAACATAATGATCGATCATGAAGTAGCATTTGGTTACCTTGTTCACGTATTCGTAGATATCTGCTATAGCATATTCAGTTATTCCAGTCATAGTGTATGTCTTTCCGCTGCTTGTTTGTCCATAGGCAAGAACACTTGCTAGTCGATACATAAATAATTTCCGATTAATAATACAGGACATGGACTAGATGTTCCAAAAACTATAAGCAGACACAGCTGAAATTACTCACAATTGAATCCTTTGACAACCGAAAGAGCAACTTCTTTAGCTGCTTCTTCATACACCTGTCTTGTCGAGCAATCACTGCTAAATACCCTGTCTAAAACAAAATCATAAACCAACAACACAATATCGTCCACACAGAGAAACTATGTCATTTACTTGATTAACATGTGATAATATCGTAAAACAGGATTTGTTGATGCTACAAACAGAACTCTTCCCAAACTTTGATTATTGATCAATCACAGTTAAACAAATACCATTAAGCTGAAGCCTCATTTAAGAATTCTAAATTAAACATCACAGCAACAAACGTATCCAGTGTAATCCTATAAGCGGAGTCTGGAAGGTTAAAGTGTACTCAAACCTTACCCCTACCTCGTTGGAGGTAGAGAGGGTGTTTCAAAAGACCCTCAGCTCATAAACTTCATAATATAAACAATTATCATCCTTTGTAGAATTAGCATATGTATTCGATTAAATACTGAAAAATAATAATATGAATAAAATGTAAGGACATACCAAAGGTATATGCAGAAGGATACATTATACGTTCGGATGGGGAAGAGCTAACGTTGTTGTAGATAATAGTTGTGTCATTCATACATTCCCAATCAGAAACATCATTTCTCTCTTTTTCATTCAATGTTCTTAACCTCGCGGATACATAAATCCTCTCTTCACGATCCTCCATTTTATTTTTTCTCTAAACCAAAAATCTCATTATATTATTGGAAATGATCATGCACTCTCAAAAATAAATTGGATGTATTTTCTTATAAAAATTATGGTCCAATTTCTTACAATGTACGTAACGATAATATTTAAGAAGATCAATTAATTTTTTGAGTATATTTTTTTTTTGTTTTTCTGGTAAATTTGATTTGATAACGTTTGAAGAAAAAAGAACCTCTCTCTTTCTCTTTTCTCCTTTGGTTGGAAATTTGATAATAACAGAGAAAGAGAGAAAGAGAAGGAAATAGATATAAAATAACAGTAGAGAATATATAAGGATTGAATTTGAGAATCACAGCATAAATAAAACAAAAAAAGGCAGATAGAAAGTTTCTTTTTTTCTTCTTTTACCGAAGAAAAAGGGAAGTTGGGTTTTTGTTTTTTTTTTTTTTTGCTAATTTGTCCTAATTTCTCTTCTTTTTCTTTCCTTTGTGTTTTGCATTGCAGCAAAACTAAACCATGAAATTATCGCCAGACATTTCATTTGGAACGTTATTTAAGCAAATAGCCTTCTGAAGGCTGAAGTAGCACCTGTGGAATTCGAAATTTAAACAACTCTATTTTATTACACTATATTTTTCATATATCTTTTAATTATTTTGAATTGTCAATTATTGTGACTTGTAGTACTTTTTACTTAGTTTACAAATATATAAATTTCATTTCAAAAAAATTGAAGATTCCATGCACAAATTTCTGATCAAACTTAAATTGTTTGACTCTCGAAAAATAAAAAGTGTCACATAAATTAAGACATAGATTCGTTCAAAAGGCAGAAAGGAATAGGCTAAGGGTCGTACCTTAAAGATCCCTAACCATATTGATGTTCCTGAGTTCTAGTCTTTCTGGTAGCCAATGATCTAAGGGAGCTAGCAGTGCAAAGATACTCAAAAGTGGTACGCGCACATAAAAAAGCGGTTGGACGGTGTCTTTCTCTGTTTTGTTCCTTCCTCGGCAAGCTTGGGAGTTTCCTGATGTAAGCTCCCTGGGTACGGTTTCGGAGAGGAAATAGTATGTTTTAAAATTCTATAAATTATTGCAAGCATTGGTCTTATATTTTAGAGCTCAATGATTACTCAAAATATATCTAATTGGCTATCAAATTACTCATGTTTATTGTCTTTCAAAAGTCGTACGTAAATTTTTTTGAAATAAACTTTTGAGCAACCAACAAGTTGTAACTCTATATCACTAACACAAAAGTTTAAGAGGACCTAAACACAAGTTTAAGAGGACCTGAAGGCTTAGAGGGTCCCGAGATTCATGAGCAAGACTCTTTTCCTTTTAACTGCAGATTTAATAGCACCAATTATAAGACATAAGGCAAACTTCACGTAAGAAGTCAAAAATAACTATCGATTCAAATATAATAATTAGTTTCTCTGTAAAAATCAAATATCTAGTCTGGCATTTAAAGAACATGTACAACATCATCATTTTCATATTAGTAGAAAGTTTAAGAGGGACCTACAAGCAACTTGTGAAAGATTGAACTAGTATTGTTGGGGTTCTCATTTAAGAGAAACCCTCCAAAGATTGTACTAGTATTGTTGGGGTTCCCAATTAAGAGAAACCCTCCAAAAATTGGCGTATGCCACTATTTGCAACGTTCACACGGTATTCTTTAGTAAAAGGCGAAAGAATAGTTCGCTATGTGCTCATTGCGTGGCTGCGTGATTTTGTTTGTTGGTGCAGGAGCTGGTTTTATAGTGGTTTCTGCTTCTGCTTCTTCAATTGTAGCCGATGTGGGACTAATAATATATCACTATGAACATGGTTTTCTTGGGCCGTAGCATACTGCTCTTAAAATGGGCTGTTGGGGATTTCATGCTGGAAATAGTGGCCAAATGACTGGGCCTTCAACATGAGTTGGAAAATATATGGGAAAATACACTTTTCTTTCATTACATAAACGTGTCATTTAACTTAGTAGGTGTTTGGCTATGAGATAAAATCAGTGTTTGAACATGTGGTTTCACGCTGATTTCATATCATAAGATAAAATCCCAAATTTTCCATGGAATTTTTCAAATACAAAAAATTGACTCACAAGTTTATATTTTATAAAAATAACTCATATTTAATTTATATATATCTACTAGTCATTTGTTTCATATGTAAATAAAACTTATAATTCATATTATTACTTTTTAAACCGTTTATATCTCATATAACAATTATTCTCTCCAATATAAAAAAAAATTGGTTCAAATCAATTCTTAATTTACCATTTACATTCACCAAATTCATTATTTCTTATCAAATTTATTAGTACTTCATTCAAATCAATGTTTCATAATAATAAAAAAATCATCATTATATTGAGTGGACAAGACTAATCATTGTGGCATTAATTGCAAAAATAATTTTCTTAGCTACTAACAACTTGAACACTACAATTTATGTTCAATTTTTTTTTTATTGAATTAAGGTTTGATCAATAAATGTGTATGTTTTTAGAATAGCTTTGTAATAATGTATAGTGCAATTTTATAAACTTTTGTTTATTTGGTAAAATTGTATAAACAATTGGGACAATTTTGATAGTTTTAACTTTTACAACTTATGAAGTTTTTATGTTTATGAGAAAAATACAACATAACAAGTCCAGATCGTATGTCCAAACAAACCTTCAACTTCATCTCATAATTTCATATCGCATAGCCAAACGGGTCTTTAGTCTCAACTGACATCTATGTCTTCTAACTTTGGGTGTGTAGATTTAGGCACTTAAACTTGTATAAATTGAACAAATAGACACATTCGTCTTATGTGGCATCCTACATGGCAATTTGCGTCCTACGTATATTATGTTATATAGGACTTATATGTCTACTTGTTCAACTTTACACAAATATAAATGTCTACTTGTGTACACTTAAAATTTGAAGACATAAATATGAAATAAGGCAAAATCAAAAGGCACATTTAAATATTATGCTTACTTTAATTAAACTTGGAGATGCAAGGTTAAACACAAAAACTCTTAGAATGTGAAATAAATCTTATTCTAAGTATATTCATTCCTAAAAGAAGGTCAAAAGCAAAGAGTCGAAATTACTTTTTTTCTTTTCCCTACATTGAGAAAAGAATTTTACCATCTTATAATTAGTCTTTATCTTTTATTGAGGTGGATATAATTTTCTTGGATTATCGAGGAAATTTATTAATATCTATAAGCTTTAAATCAAGTGAATAAAGTTGATAAGAAGTACAAATAATAGTAATACAAAGGTTAATCTCATAGTTGCTTTGCTAAAGCCTTAACGAATGTTAGTTAATTTATAAAGAGTGCTAATTGTTTGTAAAAAGAAATATTTAGCGGTAATTAAGCTACTATCAGTGAAGTCGTAACATAGATAGGCACATAATGTGTTTACAAATATATATATGCACCAGAGAAATTGATTTTATGGCATTTGGCACACTGCTTCTTAATCTGTAGAAGAATTCAATGAATAGCATGCATAAAACTGAAACTGAGCAGCATGAATGTCAATAATTGCTAAAGGTACATGTTATATAAACAAAGACAATATTCTTGAGGAGCTAGCTAGCTATAAGCTTTTATGCACCGCAAACTCGATCATGAAAACATGCAGTAGTACATACTTTCTAATATCTCAGTAGACATATCCTTTCACAAACATTCCCTTCTTGGCCTCCTCAGACTCACCTTCACCAGTGTATTTGCCTAGTTGCGCGAGAGAGTTGGCACTTGCTCTAGTAAGCAAAGCTTCCTGAGCTGCCTGAACATTTTCTGGTCTTCCACCCCATGTCTTCAGGCATGTGTTCTGAAGGGCTCTAGCATATGAGAACGATACGTGCCATGGGTTGGGAGATTGGTTCATCGCGTTCAAGTTAAGAGTAGCTTCCACTTCAGATTGTCCACCAGACAAGAACTGTACATAGCAAACCATGTAATAATAAAATAGTTAGTTCTCAGTGTATAGAAGTTAAAAAACTCGTTATGTAAGTACGACTTTTTTAGGTACTTGCCATGATTCCAGGGACAGCAGGGGGAATTCTTCGTTGGAGGAGCTTGAGGGTATAATCAGCAACTTGTTCTGGGGTGGCCCTTTCCTTGCATTCTGCTCCGGGGGTGACCATGCTAGGCTTCAACAGGATACCTTCAAACATGACATTGTTTTCGGCCAGGTAGAAGAAAACTTCAGCCCACACCTGTTGAGCAACCTCAAAGGTCCTATCGATATTGTGTTCACCATCAAGCAAAATCTCTGGCTCAACAATTGGTACCAACCCATTGTCCTACAATAATTGCCACGAAAATTTCTCTGTTAATCATGTTGACAACCCCAAACAAATAGAGACATTGCATCACAAATAGAGACATTGCTTACCTGAGAAATTGCAGCATAGCGAGCGAGACCCCAGGCTGCTTCCTTAACTGCAAGTGCAGAAGGACCATTGGGAATGCTCACCACAGTACGCCTGTAAGATGCGTAATGATTAAATAAAAGTAAGCATTTGCTTCTTCATTGAGGTAAAATTTACATACAAGAGAGTAGAATGATATGCTACCATTTAGCAAAACGAGCGCCTTGTTGGTAGTAAGCAGCAGAGCGCGAGGCAAGGCCATCAAGACCTTGGCACCAAGATTCATTGTTTGAACCAGCCAAAGGAACTAAACCCTGTAGTTATCATTAAATGAATCATAACTAATTAAAACTTGTTCAACATGAAAACTTAATTAACTAATTAAATCAACTAAGTGTGCGTGCATATATAGTAGTGATGATGATGTTTTTTTACCTTGTCAACCTTAATTCCAGGAACAATGTTCTGCTCAAGAAGTACATCAACAATTTTCTTTCCATCAACAGTGGACTGGTAAAGTGTCTCCTCAAAAAGGATGGCACCTGAAATGTAGTTACCAAGACCTGGAGCTGAAACAAGAAGGGTTCTGTATGCTTGGCGATTAGCTTCGGTGTTCTCTAGTCCGATTGAATCTAAACGCTTCCCACAGGTAGCATTCGACTCATCCATAGCCAAAATTCCACGACCAGGAGATGCAACAGTTTTCTACAATTTGTTTATATCATCAGCTAAATGC
Source organism: Solanum commersonii (assembly GCA_029007595.1). Taxonomy (NCBI): domain Eukaryota; kingdom Viridiplantae; phylum Streptophyta; class Magnoliopsida; order Solanales; family Solanaceae; genus Solanum; species Solanum commersonii. The sequence continues at coordinate 3,044,920 of JAJTWQ010000051.1, forward strand.
TTCAGTTCAACCACTACTAAAAAATCACTATCTTCCCATTGAAAAATGTTCAGTGGTTATTCTCACAGATATTTTGATTGAATCAGTGAGAAAAGAGAAGATAGTAATGTTTTCATTACAGAAAAAAACAAAATTATCAAGTTTAATGAGAATTTGTTTTGTTTCTCATCATGCATTTTACCACTGAGCTGATTTGATGAAAAAAATGAGTGAAAAAATCATGTTCTATAACACAAATTTCTCACTGACTCGAGGAGGGAAAAACCTTTGTTTTTAGTGGTGAACTAAGTTATGTGCCACTTAATAGTACATGTAACCATAGTATGCTTTATTGTTTGACAGGAGTAATAGAAATTTGATAAAATGATAATATTAATTAGAACATAGTAGTAAGTAACTATACGTGCTACAACATGTTAAAATACATTGATAGTACATATAGCATGTAGGTACGTACCGCGGTTTTGATGAGCTCATCAGCGTAGGAGCTGGCACGGACAGTGAGTCCAGAAGGGTGGGAGCGGACAACGGAGATGGAGACGGATGGCTGGCGGAGTGCCTGACCTTTTATGAAGTCAGTTTTGTTAATGATTGGTGATGTTTTGAGGAGAGATGCTGATGCCATTTCTCTTCTTTTCTTATCTTTCTCTCCTCAGCTACAAGTTTGTTATCTTTTTAGTTGTTTGCTTTTTGTGTGTTTATGAATACAAGTTGAGTCCCATCCCATGCCCAATACATATATATATTGTACCATGAGATATGCCATTTGAGGCCATAATACACTGGCCAATCAACAAGTGGCTTGCTGACCTGGAATATGTGGTTTTGTGGTTAAAAATATTTTTTCATCAAATTAAAATATGGATGATTGGAGAAAATGGTGATGAGCAACTACTTACGCTTGGTTCACACCAATCCATACTAGTGGAAAAGACGGCATATCATTAAGATATTGATTTATGAATCGTTATATCGATTTAACGGTTAGTGATATTATAAACTAAAAATAAGTTGCACTGCATAAAAATTATCAATATTATAAACTAAAAATAAGTTGCACTGAGTAAAAATTATCAGTGGAACCTACTAAAGCTAATAAATTTGGGAACAAACCAATGCGTCCATAGATTTATTTTTATTTTTATTTTATAATTATAGGTTTTTTCTTTGTCAGAAAAAAATGGGTGGTCGATTGTAAATGCCTATATCTTTGTTTTATTTTTGTACCCAAAACCAAAACAAAAAATACTTTGTTTCATTGGAAGAGAAAGATTAACAACCTTACAGAGAGAGGTTGATGTGATGAGAGATTGGCAGGTCCTACCTATTACCTAATTCATTTTATTTAGACAATGCAGCATCTTCCGACAGCGTTTTGCTTTGTAGAGAGGGGTGTTCAACCACTTGACTTGACGGTGAGAAAAGGGGCGTCAAATTCCTTTGGGTTCTTGGATTTCAACATGGCAAAAAGTTAATGAAGCAATTTGGTAATAAACCAGACATAAGAATTTATACCTCTTTTGCTTGTAACATCTGGAAGAAAAAATAATCACCATTTCATAACCAGAATTTTTAAATTTTTTATTTTGGTTTAATCATCTAATATCTGAAGATCATATTGAACTAACTAAAATGGTATACCACTCTAATCAAGAAAAGGTGAGCACATCAAACAAGTGTCAGGTTAGTGGCTGGAATTGAATAGTGGCCCATGAAATATTTCAGAAATAATGTCATCATTCTTGAGCCACTGAACATATTTCCTTTTCTTTGGTTAATACTTAACTGCTAGAGCTGAGATTGAGCTTATGCACATCCATCACACTCACAAGAAGATTGCAATTCTTGCACAACCATAACATTAATTTGCTTAATTGGTGAGGTATCAGAAGTAACAAAACACTCAAATGGCAAGTGAACAGTGTTTTATTTGGAAAATATATTTTGGACTGATTTAAGAGTCGCCACTTAATTTTTAAGAAAAATCAAGAAAACTGTTGTTTTCAAAAGACTAAAACAGAAATCTAGTGAAAACTAAAAAAAAGGTTCGAGGTTCTTATTAACATTCTAGGAAGGTTTTAAAAGCACCTAGAATGTCCACTAATGTGGTTATCCGGCGATTACTTATTTGGCTAAAATAATTTTAACTTAGCTTGAATTGTAAAATTTGAACTACTTTATGGTTGAGAACATTTTAATAGAAAAATAATGAAATATTATCTAAGTGAAGTATTTCATAAATTTATATATTTATTATTTATTATTTTTAAGTCAAGTGAAAGAGGAATAATTTAGTTAAGCGATTAATTCAAAATGGGTGTCTTTTGGGGATCTGAAGTTTCGAGACCTTAATATTAATTTTTAACAAATAAGCACATAATAGCAGTTAAATAGATAGGGAGAGAGAATTTGGGCCCAAATCTGGTTTTCCTGTCCGCCTGGGCCAGTATTTGGGCCTATTTCATTTTGGGTCATTTGAGTCATCTGCACCTGTCCTAAATTCTAACGAGATGATAATAAATAAAATGACAAAGGCTTAGGCCCAAAATAACAAAATACAGTCTTGAAAATAAAAGTGGGCCTTTGGCCCCCCTTTTCATTTCTCATCTCTATCGGCATCGATTCCTGTTCGTCAATTTTTTGAGGGACCTGTTCTTCGATGTTATAGCCGGCTGACTCGAATAAGGAGGAATTTGAGCATTTATGGCTCTCTCGAAATGCAAGAGGAAGGAAGTAGGAGTCCAAGAAGACTCAGATGGTTTTCACATACAACGGGAAAAAAAGAATAAGGATTAGTAACCAGCAATAATATCTCACAACCAATCACTAAATAACAAATGTATATATATAAAAAAAAAAGAAGAAAAAGAACACAACTTATCAATAGCGAACAATTAGCAGTAACTTAACTAAACATGACATACTACTCTAAACGTGATCCTTGGCTAGAAAAAGGGCAAATACTTGATCAAAGCATATCATGCTAAGCAGTCAGACAATGAAAGATTTGAGAAGTGGAGAAACTAAACTGTTAAACATTAATTCCATGATGCTAAAAAAAACTAATAATTTTAAACCCAAAAGAAGAGACTTGTCCGTACTTACAATAAAAGTAAATAAAAAATAAAAATAAAAAATAAATAAATAAAAAAAGAAAAAAAGAAAAAGAAACAAGCTGACAGAAGACATGTAAATCACCATGGCATTTGATCATTGAATGCCAAGTTTCTAATGTATAGGATCCCGATTGCTAAAAATTAAGGCTACTGCCATATCTATGGTAACTATTCCAATATTGTGGACCTGAAACTTAATACATAGTAGTAATTTGAAGGAGAGGCATGTGACAAGCAACTTTGAAAGTTATTAAAAGAGCAAAATCATAGGGAACGAGACTCATGCTTAAACCACACAGAACAAACTTAATTAGTGAACTAGCTATTATAATATTATTATGTATTTAACTTTTGCAATATATCATGAAAGGTGTATAAAAAAAAAGTACAGCATACATTTTTAAATTTTTTTTTTCTTTTGGTATCAATAAAATATACTTATAAATTAGATAAACAATTGATTAGTGTCATTGTTTTACTGGAGTAACACATTTAAATTTATCAACATAAAAAGGAAATTATATCACTAAAAGACAATATCTTGTTTTTATTTAGAAATATTTAATCAATCTTGGCAGCAACATACACGTTTTATGTAATGCCGACTTAATTTTTTTTTTAAAAATAAAAAAAAGGGTCCGTTTAAAAAGTTTAATGGGTTTTAAATTTTATTTATTTGTGAAATTCATATTTACATGCCATAACAAGTAAATTATTTCGTCATTTCAAATTTCTTTTATGATGATAAATTTGTTGAGTAATTTTATTTATATAAAATAAAGTTCAATGACTTTACTAGATTAATTCCTAAAGTTGAAAGATCTTTTTAAGATATTAACTCCAAAATTAAGGCAACAAATTGGTTCCCAATATTAAATACTATCAACTAAAGCCATGGATTTCTAGCATGTAACGGTACTATTTCGAATGTCCTAAACAAACCACACAGTAGCCAAAAAAAAAAGTTTCAAAGAATTGCCAACAATTCAAAAGCAAAATCTTTAAATATGGGTAAGAGAATAAAATAACATAGTAGTAATAGCAACAATTTAAAAATTGTAACTTTGACAAAAGAGCAAGAGAAGAAGTTTAACATGTCTGCAAATATATAAAAAAAAAAAAAAAAAAAATCACATTAAATAATCACTTCTTATACATGAAACATATAGGATAATGCACCAATAGTGACCGCTCAACAACTTCAAATAAACTCAACAAATATGACTTGAACATTAACACTAAAATGGATGCGGGATAAGCATGAACATCGGCTAGCTCGCGCTCGGAAGTAGCTAAATACGACTGTATAAACTCATTCGCCTCCTCTAACTACATAACAACAAGCATGGATCCTATTTTATAAAATAAAAAAAACAAAACAGCAACATGATTAGCCAATAACACATGCTAAAACTCGAGGCAAGCACAACGACCACCAATTCGGACGACTACAAACAGAGAACGATTTAAAACATATACTAAGTCATCTTAAGAACAGAGCCTGCACTACTCATTTCAAAAAAAAAAAAAAAAAAAATTAAGAAGACGACTTAAGCTTTAACATATTATGCGAGAGTATTGTGGCATGGATCAAAGTACACCTCATGGTCTAAAATTTACAAGGGGGCAAACTGAATAAGGGAGTTACATGTGATTTACCTCGCTAAGAGCAGCGAGCAAGGGCAAAATGAGCAGAGAAGTAGCTTTCCACGACCACAACGAGATTTCGACTCGAGCAACGATCAAGGAATTTGAGTAGAATATTGAACTCAACACCGAAACTAGTTCTCCTCTGATTCTTTGGTATATATTTAGTATGTATTTTTTACTGCTTTCGCTTAAGTTGCTATAAGTATTCTTTGCTCTAAAAATCTTCCCAACCCTTTAAATGGAGAAGAAGGGACATATATATAGGGAAAATTCCAGGGCTCACGTTTTGAATGAAGAACGGATAGGAGCAGGGGCAGAAATGGAATTTTTCTCCGATTTCAAAATTCAAAATCTGGAACAGGGAGCAGCTGGGACGAAATTTTCCCCAAAATTTCAGAAAATCCGGACAAGGCAGCAGGCTGACTCGAGTTGGTGAGGGCAGACGCTTGCTTTTCCGTGGATTCTGCCGAATTGCTGCTGCTACTTTGACATTTTGACTGCTGAAGAAGAAGGAGAACGTGGGCGGGGTCATTCGGCTACTGCTGTACGTGTATGAATGTTTGGAAATGTATGTATTGTATGTTAGGAATTAAAAGGGAAAAAGGGGTGGGGTCAATTTAATGTATGCTGTTGTATTATTATAATATATTGTTGGGTCGGTTGCTACATGTATTGTTATATTGTTGGAGGGGGTCGGTTGGTTATTGAAAGGGGCTTAGGAAAAACTTAGCCAATTTGATTTAGCTAAGATAGATTCGACTAGTAATTAAACAAGATAAATTGATATTAATTAATTAACGAGCTTCTTAATCTCAACAAAATAAAATACTTAACTTAATTATAAACTAAATAATTTAACCATATAAACGACTAAATAACCAAATATTCAAATAACACTAAAATCCTTTTGAGACAATTTTTGAACATTCATAAAATATACTAGTTAGACACATAATTATATAATAATTAAATTAATTATAAACTAATTAACTAGAAATATAAGCTATTAATTAATTTAAACTAAATAACCAAATATTTAAATAAGACTAAAATCCTTTTGAGACAATTTTCGAACATTCATAAAATATACTAGTTAGACACATAATTATATAATAATTAAATTAATTATAAACTAATTAACTAGAAATATAAGCTATTAATTAAATTAAACTAAATAACCAAATATTTAAATAAGACTAAAATCCTTTTGAGACAATTTTCAAACATTCTTAAAATATACTAATTAGACACATAATTATATAAAATATCATATTTATTATTTTAAAATCTACAACAATGACAAAACTACTTAAAATGACTTGAAAATTATTTGAATTTTATGAAGCCAATTATTTCAAATCATTTGGAATTTAGGAAGCTCGATGATTAATTTGTATTGTGGAGGTCCAAAATTGGGTGTCAACAAACAGAACCAAACATTTTAGCTAGAACAGCAATCTTGAGAATTACTCTTAGGCCTCAGAATAAGCAGGCACCATTTAGCCTGAAGAATCGCCAATTTCTAAGCAAAGAAGAACGTTTCATTTCATAAATCTACAATTTCTTGAATCAAAAATCTCACTAGATCTTAGCAATACATGCGGTTACAACCAACAATCATGGCACTTCTCTAACAAAATTGAGATGATGAAACCGTTTTATATGAGATACGTGGAAGAAACCCACAAAAATACATACGTAATCAATGAAGTTGTCACCTCCAAACTCCTTGGCCCTTTAAATATGGGAGGAACCACAGACACCATCAAGAATGTCCCTAGAAGCCAAGAGAAAATAAAAGCACCAGCTCTGCACCACAATTTAGCAATAAAAATGAGAACACCTTAACTATCAAATATAATGAAGAAGTCTAGGAATTCGAAAACTAAGACTCAATTCCATGGCTAACTTTGGTGTCGACAATTAATTATGAGTTTTACTAAGCAATACATCATCTCTGATGCCAGTATTCAATGTAATAATAAAGAAAATCAACTCTCTTCTATTTTTTGCAGGTATCTAGCGTATTTTGAAGAATTTATACCATTCCCAGATACATTTAACATTTGTACATCATGGCAAAATTTGAGTCCATGTATGTAACATAGGTCTCAAGACAGTTTTCTTTGTTAGTCATGGAGTATTAGGTCAACTGTGCAGATAATAATGACCATATTAAAAAGACAAAACAGTAAGGTCAGAAGACAATAAGAAGCATACCCGTATAGAAAAGCTCGAAGTTTGTTCTTTAACCGATCATGAATGAAATATATGGCAGTGATCAGGGAAATGGCAACTTGAAGGGTTGGACCTTCTTCTGTAGGAAACAGAACTGTGAGAGCTCCAAGGACTATGAAAGTAATGGAAGTTTTCACGATGAACTTTGTAGCTGGTGTCCTAAACCTGCTAGTGACAGCCTGCACAACACGAGATTGTTTCATTTCCCTGACTTTCTTTTTAATGTCAACTTTTGGATTCTTTCTATCATAGAATTTCTGCATTATTATTTTATCATGGGCAGCTTCGATTGCATCCACACTTGGTTTATGACCCGCATATCTTTGTATTAGGAAGTTCCTGGCAGCTTGGATTTCATCCTCGGAAGCTTCCTTATTAATTCCAAGTCGTTTGTATGGGTCCTTCACATTGATTCTTGGAAAGATAGCTGCGCTTGAAGAAACAACACACAGAGAGAAGAGAATGCATCAACAAGAGCAACTACAAAAGCCTAAGTAATACAGAACATGGATTATTGAACTGAAAGGCAATTAAGAAGCATAGCAGACTCGGCAATATTTTGTGCATATTCACATGTAGACCATAGGAAGTTATAATTGGCAATGTCTTTTTCTGCACAAAAAAGAAAAAAGGCAAATATTTCTTTCTGATATTGACAGACGATGTTTGCCTCAGCCAAAGAACTCCTTTCAGAACCAACTCAAGGAGCAAAGGTCATTTATTGTGACACATTACACTCTCTGAAGGTGTCAGTCTATAACCACAGGATTTATGTTAATTTTGAATGGCATCTAGAATAGAAATCTTCAATATTTATGTTTCTTCCACATACTACTAAATCTATTGCTATAATGCATCATCCTTGCAGTAATGCAGCATCTCAATCTGCTATATGTGATTAAATTTGATGGACCCACCAAAAAACAAAAGAAATAGAAAGAGGCAAACACATTCAAGAAATGGAGGACTTGTTTCCCATTAAACTGAACTGGGTCCATGAATCTAAGAAATGGTGAGAATTCTTGATCTCTCTGAATTCAAAAATCCAGGATTTGAATTGATGTCCTCTCATTGATTCCTCCTAAATTGCATTGATTTGTCCTAAAGATTTCATTGCAAGTGGAATTTGGTTATTCACCATGTACGAGGATCACCGTGAAGCATCCATGGTTGAATGGTCAAAGCACCCACCTCATAATTGGCGAATTTGTAGGTTCAATTCCTAGTAGATGCACGCCAATGGGAACTTCCAATAAGTCTATTGGAATTGGTTCTATATCAACGGAATCTCATCATCCATACATAACGAATTGATGTGGAGTCTAGGGGATGTATGCAAAACTTACCCCAACTTTTGTGGGGTAGAGAGGCAATGGACACCTTATTTTGCTCACATTACATCAGTGGCGGAGCCACATGAAGTTGAGGGGTGTCGACCGACACCCCTTCGTCGAAAAATTACATTGTGTAGCTAGACTAAAAATATTTTTTTATGTATATATATTACATATTGACACTCCTTGACTTCTACGCTATTTTACTTCTTTATATTTTGACACCCCTTTATCAAAGTTCTGGCTCCGCCATTGCATTACATCTTTCAACAGAATAGATATCCAAAGGAATGGCGAAAAGAAGAAGAAATGCACAATGCCTAGCAAGATTGTTGACACTCTCTCAAGTTGGGAGGAAGCGGGAATTGGGGCAAAGAACAGAAGTTATTGAAGGAGCATTCCAACATGCATCTGGTGGACCATTTGGAGAGAAAGGAATGCTAGAAGCTTTGAGGATAGAAGCAGATCCATACAAATTATCAAAAAAGATTGTATTTTGTTATTATCTTTTTGGGGAACAAGGAGTTCCCCTATAGATGCAGAAGCAATCCTAGAAGTATTAGAATCATGCTAGGCTTGCTGTTTTTGTTCTTACATTTTCATACTTTTTGTAAAGGGGTTTTCAGTACTACCTAAGTACTGGTTTATAATACAATTTGTTACCTTCTCACAAAAAAAAAAGAAAAAGAAATGACACAATCATCAACCTCTTGAAAAGGAGTCCATATGCATCTCAACGACCATGTAATTCAGGCATGACTTCTGCAAATGTAAAGAAGTTATATTAAGAAAAAACCCGTTAAAATTACCAGCAGAGTCATCTGTAGAACCACCAAAAGAAGCTTCCATTGCACACTTCACTAAAGGCATTCTTCTTGGGTGATACTTCTGTGTAGAAACAGTACAATGACTTCTACATGATGAATACAGAAATGAAAACGATCAATCAGGAACTTTCTACCATTTGAGTGAACTCCAAGAAAAAGTAAACACTAAGTCACACTTGATAGAGCATGCACCTTGATCTCCCTAAGTTAGAAACTGAAACTCTCTTCTCACGCAACCCTGGACATTGTACAGGTAACTGGAGACAGTATTTTATGGGACTAGCAGCTACTCCTGATGTTGCCATTGTAGCCCACCTTAGTATTTGTTGACGAACTGAGAAACTGCAAATAATTTGAGTCAGAAGAAATCAGAAGACCCAACTAAAGCAAATGCTCTGTAGGAGTCCGATAGTAATTCATGTAAGACATTAAAAAGTTCGAAGCAGATTCTGTGGAAAGAATCAAATCTTACTAAGAAAAAGAATAACTTTTAATGTTGCATACTGAAGAAGAAAGTCCAACACTTGAATCAGAATTATGTAATGAAGCATTAGCGTGAAATTCCAACAGCCAGAAGCACATGCAGGAAGGGAAAGAAAAGGAAGAAGATAGGGATTGTGGGAAAGCAGTCAAATACATAGTTCACATACAGGTAACCTGCAATTTGTCAACCTGTACTTATATTCAGCAGATTATACTAACTATAACAGTTAGATATATGAGAGCACTGTGACAACAGCAGCAAGACCATTCCAAAAGGCATCAACCATATGACAGCTAGGGAAGAAGTAGAACTGTAACTTGGATTACCACTCCAATGGATTCAGTGACATTAGATGTCACGGAAGTAAATAAATAAATGATGTTTCAAGAATAGTAACCATATGCACCATTAAGTTAGAAGTCAACTTAATATCAGTATTTCCTATTATCAGACTGTAGCTAATTCGAATCACTGAAAATGATTTTTGCTCTAATCAGCTGAGCTACATAAACTACTTCCCTAAATTTTGTTTTCTTGATCAAATAGCATCCTACCTTACCACTTTACTAGTAAGGGAAAATTCCTTTACTATACTAAGAAAAATAGAATAGATAGTATCTTTTTGCTTGTTTGTAAAGCTTTCAAGTAGCTCTTTCAGACACCAACATGCTCAAGAACCGATCACAGAAAAAGAAGGCGCAACGAGCTCTCGCTCATAGCCACAAAGAAGTGCTATTTAATCCTCCGGGGGATAGGACTCCACCAAATAAGCTCTTTCTCTTACGTAAATTCCCCCTGCTGTTTCTTTTCAGTGCCAGAAGAAATGTGAAACATGATACAATCTTCTTGTATGTCCATTCAGCAAACCAAATTCATTATTGTCTTTCCTTTTTAACAAATCCATACTAAAACATGTGGCAGTCTGATCCTTGTACACTCATGAAGTTTATTCGTTTTGTTCCAATGGACCTTACCGGTCTGATAACTGAACTTGTTCATCCCTTTTGACAGTTCTCCAATTACATCTTTTTCAAAAACCATGCCAACTGACTAGTGCTACTAAGCAGTTAGTACCTGGTCTGCTATTTCTTACTTCAGTTACTCAATTTTTATTTAGTTCATTGGATATAAAGCTTTTCCAGACCTATGTCAATAACACATTCCAGAAATACAATTGAGTCTAAATTAACGTTGCCCTCTCCTCCTCAGTTCCCACTTCCCACAACATGATTCATGAATGAAACCCCACTCTCCGAAATTCACTAAAGATCGAATCTTTACAGTTTGGAGCTATTTTAACGAATTGAAACAGAAAAGAAATGGGAATAGGTAGCATCCAAGAATAAGCATAGAAAACAAAACGAGAACCTGGTGATTAGAAGGTTTTGCTGGGTTCTTCTTCTTGTTATTGTAGATTGAGAAAAGGTGAACTCTACGGCAGCCAATTCCTTAGGCGACAGGCATTTTGAAGTTGATTTTCGAGTTCCCCAATGGATAGGAGTAGAAGAAACAGCTACTGTCGAAGCAGGGTTTTGACTCTTAAAATTATTGAATTTTATACTATAAAATATCTTAGTTTAATAACAAATCCGTTGTAGTCTAGTTGGTTAGGATACTCGGCTCTCACCCGAGAGACCCGGGTTCAAGTCCCGGCAACGGAAAATTATTTTGTAAAATCTTTTACGTCATTTTTATATAAAATGGGTAAATCCTATAATTTCGGTATACAATTTTTTAAATATTATATCATTAGTATATTAATTTAATAAAATTATTTTTTAAAATCTTTTACGTCATTTTTAAATAAAATGTGTAAATCCTATAATTTCGGTATTCAATTTTTTAAATATTATATCATTGTTATACTAATTTAATTTAGAGTACTATAAGTTGCAATTCACACGTGTCACATAAATTATGATAAAGAAAGTAACATATATTATTTGAAAATTATGTTAAGGTACTATAAATCACAACTTAAAGTATTTAAAAATATATTAAAATTTTGATTAACTCTCAAAAATTCGCATGTGCCACATAAATTGGGACAGGGGAAATAACATATATTATTTAAAAATTACGTGAATTAAGAGTACTATAAATTGCAATATTAACAATTTAAAATATTTAAAAAAAACATACTGAAAATTTGATTGAGTTCAAAATTTCACATGTGTCACGTAAGTTGGGGAAGAGTGAGTAACATATTATTTGAAAATTACGTTAAAAGTACTATAAATCACAACTTTAAAAATATTTAAAAACATGGAAACATATATTATTTGAAAATTATGTTAACTAGGAATACCATAAATCACAATATTTAACAACTAAAAATTCAAAAAAAATGTATTAAAATTGATCAACTCTAAAATTTCACATATATCACATAAATCACAATAATTAACAACTTAAATATTTAAACAAATATATTAAAAAATCGATTAGCTTACAAAACATCACATTTGCCACCTATATTATTTGAAAAGTAATAAAAAATATTTAATAATTTAGTTGACTCTCATAATTCTATCCATGTCACATTAATTAAAATAAATAAAGTAATATATATTGTACCCGGGCTTGTTTGGGTTTTTGTATCTAATATATCATATATACTGTAACACCCCAACTTTTCGGAACTCTAACTTAAGTCGTATCTTCGTGGAAAGACAAAGAGTTATTAATATATATAAGTGATTATGTGGGTCATATTTTAAGTTCTCGAGGGTCACATCTTAATTTTTGAAGTTAAGCAAGTTTAGTAATAAAAGTTGGCGAAAGTTATGGCAAGTCCCTTTTTAAAGATTTCTCTGAAATTTAGTGCAAATGTCTCAAAGGTTTTCTCCCAATATAAGAAGAGTTAGAGGGCCTACAATATATCAAATCGAAGGTCTACGAGCCAGTTTCCAACGCATCAAACCGTTCATTCATACTACATCGGAATAGAGAGATATTCACCTTTTTATATTGACTGCGCAACAGAGGCGACTAGTGGGTCCCCTAGGTCAGTGGAACCTTATAAGATAACATCTTCTTCTTCTTCTTCTTTTTTCATTCCAGCTCGTAAGAAACCCATAAAAATCAGAGAACTTCTCCTCAAATCATCATTGTGTATTCATGATCTCTTCTTGGCTCCTTATCAAAAATTGCCCTATGTCGTGAGCTCGTCGTTTTGGTATAGTTTTCATGATGAATTATGCGGTGTAGCTTCGTGAAAGTTGTGGCAGCAAGGGTTTTTCAATAGTTTGAGTTTATTCAAGTGCTCTGGGCGTGTAAAGAAAGGTATGAACCATTTTTTATCAGTTTATGAATACCTTAGGTCTCAGATAGTAATTTACAATAAGAATCTATATTGATTGTCGAATTGTCGTAGTAATTTTTATCCTTAATTATTGATTGAGTTTACTTTTTTTTTAGTGTTGTAGTGGTGCGGGTAGAGGTATTTTCAGCATAAACTATAAAGAAAAAGGTATGTTACGGCTATTCCTTTCGTTCCACATGTTTCCTTAAAGCTTGGGAGTGATATAATAGGGTTGTTAATGTTGGTGATCTTGTAAATATAATTGTGAGTGGTTGGCTGATTAAGTGGTTATAAACCCTCATTTTAGGGACTCATAGTCTATTAAGAACGATCTTACGTTACGAACGACTTGGAGACTATTTATATATATTATTTATAGCTAAATTGCTCGCCTTTAGCCTATTAAATTATTTGTTATCGCCCTTGGGACTATTATGGTTAGCTGCTGATCTATGAACTGCCTACGGGGGCTATGATGTTGGCTAAGAGGACTATGTTATTGCCTAATAGGGCAATGTGTTGCCTACGGGGCTATATTGATACCAAAAGTGTCATGTGTTGCCTACGAGGCTATTTTGACGCCAAAGAAGGCTATGTGTTGTCTACGGGGCTATGTTGATGCAAAAGAGGGCTATATGCAGCCTACATAGCTATGTTGTTGCCTAAGGAAGGCTATGCGCTGCCTACTAGGAGGGATATGTGACTTTTTACAAAGACAAGGGGCTACCGATAGGGGTATGTAGATTGATTTGGCATCTTTTAGGCTTATGGGGGCCTAGGTAGGTGGTATGTTGTTTGTACCTGCCGAGCTTATGGGGGCTTGGTTAGGTTGATGTTTGATTATTTTTGTTTATTTAGATTCAGTAGTGGGTTAGCATGTTTATCTAAATTTTGATTTCCTTACCAGATTGCTTTTGAAATATTATGATACTTGCTCATTTAGTTTATCGCCTTTCATACTCGGTACATTATTTTGTATTGATGCCCCATTGCCTGGGAGGGCTGCATTGATGTATGCAGGTCCCGACAAACGACTCGATAGACCTCCCCAGCAGCACGATTGAGTTCCAGTAGGTTGGCTAGCCCTTTTTCCTCCGGAGTTGCCAGAGTTTAAAGGTTTGTTGGATTTTGTTGTATATAGTTTTTGGGTATGTCGGGGCCCTGTTCCAACCAAGCTTTACTACTCTTAGAGGCTTGCATACTAGTGTGTCGGGTTGTATTGCCACGTTATTATCCATGTTGACCTGGTTTGTTGGTTGGCTGAAGTTTGGCGATGATTTGATTTATTGTCTTGATACATAGTATTTCTTCGTTTTTCTATAGAGATAATGGTGGTTTTGACAACCCATATAGCGTTTACATTTCCTTAGATATCATGGTGGCCTCGATGGCCCAAACATGATTTATGTGCTAGCTGGATTTTTTTATATGAACTGTGTGAGTAGTTATATTATTTATAGGGTTGTTGACAAGGGACTTGCCGGCCAAGGGCATATTTTTAAGCTGAGATATACTTGTTTGTTTTCTTAACTATGTGTGGCTTCTCTGTGCCATTACAAAATGGCTAAGTAGGGTCGGCTCAGTCTCAAGTTTTGGCATTAGGTGTCAGTTGCACCCCTTGAGTTTGGGGCGTGACATATACATATATAAAAGAGAACCCTAGGCCCGCCTACATGGTGCCACCACAAGCAATGAGTTCCTTTTAATTTATTTATTTCCAAAATTAGCCTTCCCCTTTCATGAAAAGTTGTGACTTTTATAAAAAGATGCGACTTTTATGAAAAGTTGTGACTTTTATGAAAGGTTGTGACCTTTCCGAAGGGTTGTAACTTTTCCAAAGAGTTGTGACCTTTCCGATAAGGCACAATAAATATTTGTTGTCTATAAATAGAGGGATTTCCTCTCATTTTAAAACAACAAAACTTCTGAACTTCTTCTGTACAATTAAATATTCGTGTATTTTGCTTCTGTTGAGTGGCTCACTACACTATTGTTTTTGTATCAATACACGAGTGAATAGAATCGTTCTATCCTAAGAGGATCTATTCCTTTAAACCTCAGGTACTAGAGGGGAATAATTTCCTTAAGGGGATACTTTGCATTCAATGTGATTGATTTTTTCCTTTCTATTTCATTCTATTGTTACAGATCATGGTATGGTTTTTTACAATCATTAATTTAAGCTTATGTTATTAATTGTTGCTTTTGAATACATGTTGTAAACTTTGTTGTATATGTTTTTGCAAAATTATTGTTATAAGTATTGGTTAGTACAAATTAAATAACACACTTTAATTTAGTTTCATGCAAGTTTTCTCTATTGAAACTATGAAAGGCACAATAAAATTATTCCTTAAAGATCTATACTACCATCTCTTCATTGTAAGGACATAAAGACCTTAAAAACTTTATTGCACCTTGATGTGCGAAGTGAACCAGGAAAAGAAGACAAGAATTAATAAACTTTTGACATGGGTTCAAGAATGTGGCGGATGACCTATAGAGGAATATGACTAGACTAGAGCCTCTTTTAATCCCAAAGACATAGATCACTACACAATAAATTAATTGTTCATATTCCATATGAACTATGAACAGATTCTCAAGTTTACTGCAAGTTGTAATACTTTTCGTGAAGCAATAGATGTGTTTCTTGGCACTGCGATTAGAATAAAAGTGTAGTTTCAAATTGAATTTCATTACTTTGGTATGTTGAGTTTTAAAAACCACCCAAATAAACTGAATAATTTTATGTAATATTTTTCCCTTTCAAGTATATATAATAAGTTGAATTGTTGTCCAATATGATACATTTTCCAATTAATTTTTCATTTTAATAATTACTTATAATACATTTAAATGAGGAAATTAACAAAAGGTTGGGTTGAACTTTCTACACATTAGAATTAGAATATTTGTTCACTTTTTTCAGCTTTTTAAAATTTATTTATTCCTTCACCAACAATTATTTATTTATTAGAAATTTTAATATCTCCGGTTGATGTTCATTTGATTCCCTAAAAATATTAAATAATAACACTTCTTGCAATCAAAAGAATAAATTATAAAATCAAATTAAAGATAATTGATTGAAGGATAAATGATAAGATGTTATAATATCATCTTCCTTTACATTATTAATGTCCGTTACTACGTAATCTTGTATGTAAGATAATATAGTGTTTTAGTTTTAGTGAAGGAAAAAAAGTCTGAAATATATCCGAACTTTGATCGAAATTGCTGTAACAATATCGAACTTTGGAAAGGACCTTTTACCCCCCCCCCCCCCCCTGCACTATTTAATAGTGTATTTTTACCCTTTGCACTATTTAATAGTGTATTTTAATGGTAAGTATGTGCCCATGTGGACATCATAAATATTTTATCATTATAAATAGTAACGTGTCCACGTGGACATATATATACCTTTAAAATACACTATTAAATAGTGTAGGGGGGGGACACAGGGCCAACTCAACAAGATCGGGGCCTAAAGCCAAATCTTAAAGAGAGGCCCTAATATTTTGAGAAGCATTTTGTTTCTTTAATCTCTTTAATAATATTATTCTTGACTTCACTTGACAATAAGTTTAATAATTCACTTTGTATATTATGTCCAAGGTAATGACTATGAATTTCGTCATGCTTATTCTTCGAACATGTTCTTGCATAGCATAATCAAATTTATTAATCATTTCAATTAGGCTTTAAAAATTACCGTTACTTTCTTGATAGATCTTTTCATTTGTTCCCTTAAATGCTAAATTATTTTTCCCTAGAGT
Source organism: Solanum commersonii (assembly GCA_029007595.1). Classification (NCBI taxonomy): domain Eukaryota; kingdom Viridiplantae; phylum Streptophyta; class Magnoliopsida; order Solanales; family Solanaceae; genus Solanum; species Solanum commersonii. The sequence goes on from JAJTWQ010000051.1 coordinate 3,061,655, forward strand.
TCTGATCACGTCAATAATTCTTGACAATACATTTTTTCATTGTATTTTATCTCTGTCAATTTGTTCTTGCACAGCTTTATCAATTGTTTTTTAATGCAATCTCATTTCTAAATCAATACATGAGCTCATATTATTAATAATATGTTCATTCTTTACTTCATGGACTTTGAGCTTAACACTAAGATTTCTCCACTCATTACTACCTTCACTAGCTAGTTTACTATTACAAATAATAGAAGTTGTGCTAAATAATTTACAACAAAAATAATTTTTTTTAATCCAAATCTGTAGAGTAGATTAATCATTTTCTTTCATGCTTTTCTCCGTTTACGAATTTTTGAATATAGTGTGTTGTAGAAAAATGTTGTACGTATTTATCTTGTAAAAATTTATATCAGTCACTCTAAATGATCCCTTTTCTACTAATAGATCTCTTAATTTTGTAACTACATTATTCCATTGACTTGGATCATATATATTTTTAGGGATGCGACTATTTAAATTATTTAAGAGTTCTTGATATCGGGAACAATATCACATTTTCACCAACTTCTTCTAGATTTTCTTCTTGGATATTATTATCATCTAACTCAATTATAAAATTGAGTTACTTGATCATTTGAAGAACATCCTCCAATATTTTTTATTCAAATTTTTTATTATTTGTTAAAAATCTATCAAGGGCTCTTTTTTAAGATTTATCTAATTCTTCAAGTTTTTTCTCTTTTTTCAAAATCGGAATCATGTTTCCTAGTTGACATATTAAAACTGAATAAATTCTTTATAATAATTAAAACAATTTACATATACTTATGAACTAAGAATATCAACAATAACAATTTTTCAAGAAAAACTATAAAACCTCTTACACGTTTTTTTCTTTCAAAAATTAATATATTTTTTTAATAATATGTATAAGTATTTTTTTTTTAAAATGGGGCCCACAAAAAATATGGAGCCCCAAGCGATGGCTTTAGTGGCCTAGTGGTTAAGACGGCCCGGGGGGGGTAAAATGTCCTCCATAAAGTTTGGTATCGTAACAACAATTTCGGCCAAAGTTGGAGTATTTTTCATACCCTTTTCTCTTTAGTGAATGATAGGTTTTAAATATTATTTTATAAATTTCATGATAATTAATTTTTGTGCGAGATGCGAGTAATTTTATTAGTATATATATATCAAAATTATGTATTGGGGGTCATGTACATAAATGAATTGTTAAAAATGACTCTAATAATAAATAAATAAGTTTGGGCAAGGGGGAAAGTTAAGTAATTGTAGACTTTATACTAAAATAATATTATAAATGGATAAATGAGAAGAGAAAAAGGCACAAAACAACAAAAGATAAAATGATTTTTAAGTCCAAGAGAGATATTATGTCACGTTAACTATGACCATAATTACACGTACAAAGAACTTTATTCCTTTTCTTTCATTTTGTTCAATTTTAGGATTTTTTAAAAAAAAAAAGTATATAGCTCAGCACTTTGCATCCACGTCCTATATTTTCATTTCATACTCGCCTTTTTTTTAAAAAAAAAAACGCAAAAATATTTATAAAATTTTACATACAACATCATACACCAATCATAAATAATGTATCAACTTTATATAAAAATATATTAAAAGTGTTTAACACTAAGTGGTATTGAACTAATGAATGTTCAAGAATTGCCACTAGATAAAACATCCCAACGATTAGTATCAAACTACTAGTTCAAGTTACAAACCTGCAATTAGATTAAACATGTTATACGAGAATTAAAATGAAGATGGATTTGCTACAAAATTTCCACAAAGAATTAATATTGGGGAGGAAGAAAATTTCATAAAAGGTGATAAATCAATGAATAAAAATTAAATGTGATTATGTCCCTAAGTATTGCAAAAGCTATGAACTATATGGACAAGTGAGCGTTGAATGATTGGTGATGAATTTTTAAAACTGTCAATAATTTTAAAATAAAATTAATAATTTGCGTCAAATTTCGTACTTAAAAAATAAAATAAAATTGAGGTGACTCACTTGCCCCCAACCCAATTAACTATTGTGACTATCACCTCCACTACTTAAAAAAGGCAAGAGTGGACCCCATTTCTCAAAAAGTTTCAACTTGTTCACGTGTTCCATAACCCACTCATCACAAAACAACCACACTCAGATTTTTTTCTCACTTCAAATAAAATTTGAGAAATATTTGAAATTTTATTTTACTTGTTTTTTTCAAAAAATAATTTACTCTAATTTTTTTGTACTTTTATAAAACAACTTCAATTAAATAATATTTTATGTTTTTTAAATACATTTTAATTTAAAAAATAATACAATTAAACATAATTCTAACTTCTCCAGCAAAATGGTTTTTTTCTTCTTCATGTTTTTATGGCCAAAGCACACATTATACTCTATCTGTCCGTTCATTTTTGCTTGTTCACGTTTGATTGACATATTTTCTTTATTTCAATTATTTTTTTGTATTTTATTTGATATGAAGTTTATAAAAGTAAAAAAAATAATCTATTAAGTTAAAAAGACAAATAGAAGTACCAAAATACATTTTATTTTGTGATATTACATGTCACGTAAAATGTTGAAATAAAAAAATTGTTTTTAGGAAATTGAAACATAGGAAGTATCTTTTAGGAAATAATTAATAAAATAATACATTCACTATATTTTTTTTTTAATATATTAAAATCAATATTTTAGAAAGTACATAGAGAAATGACTATGATTAGTAGTTAGTACTACTAATAAAGATAAAAAAGTAATTAAGTGATAAATTGTTTCATAATTTTTCAATTTGAATAATTAAAAATGAATATCTATTTTTAATTTAGTAAAAGTAAATAAGTAAACCTGGACAAACGGAATATCAATGTAAATAAGAATTTGTAAATTATTTAACAAGATAATTAAAATAAAGATAGTACTAAAATTACACCCTACTAGTTGATATTACATTTTTTCTAAAACCAATACAATTTTTTAAATAGATCTTAAATAATTCTATTTTTGTGATTTATATCTTTAAATTAAACGGACCTTTGCATACGATTTTAATTTTAAACCATAGAACATTTTCACCTTTAATAATTATTAATAATGAATAATCAAACACTTTTAAATACGTAAAAATGAAATTAGAGGAAGTAACAATTTAAACCCCCAGTGTTTTCACAATCAGGCTGTGCTAGAGGAGCCTTGCCCATTCTTCACGTGCAGGAGCACAAATAAAGTATCATTTATAAATTTGGCCGAATTTAATATATTAATAATTTAAAATTCATAAACTTGAAATTTTTATTTTCACATTAGTAGCAGATGAATATATATGTATAAATTTTGAATCTCACAAACATAAAATTAGAGATTAACTTAATGGTTTAAGAATTTAAAAATTATCTCAAATTTCGAATTTTCAAATTTTCTTAGTGAAAATTCTGGATCCCCGTATCTCCATGTATATTCATATAAGTTTTTACAAGTCACGTATCTCCATGTGTATTCACAAGTCGTGTTTCACCAAATGTTAAGCCCTCAGCTGGGTCCCCACCACTTTCCTATTTGTTTTTTTTCCTCTCGCTATCCCTCGCGCATACACACATTTTACACACACTTGACTCTGCCAAACAGGGCCCAATACCACCGTCCCCTATCCCTTTTCTCTCTAACTCTTTCCCTTTCCGTCTCAGAAATTTCCACGTACTCGAACAACTTCCTTCGCATGGTCAATGATCACTTTTCCGATCACTTCCTCCCACCGGCCAATTCACCAAACTAGGTTTTCGTAACTTTCTATCTCGGAGCTCAATTTCTCATGGACGATGATAATTCCAGCCCGCAGATGTGCCGCCCTTGTGTAGAAGAACCTCAGAGTCAAAGGTTGCTCGAGGACGCCGCATCGTCAGTAGAAAACTGCACATCAATTCAGGATATGGAAGGGAGGCAGCTGGTTGGAGTTCCGGGAACCATGTCCGCGGTTGCTACTGGAAATTCTAATTCTCCGGCGAAGTTGAAGACGCCGATGGAGAACGGGATCGGCTTTACTGAGAAGACGAAGCGAGGACGGCCGCCACGTGGAGCAGTAGTTAAAGCTCCGCAACCGAAGAGACAGCGAGAGGAGGAGGAAGGGGAAGATGTCTGCTTTATTTGTTTCGATGGTGGTTCTCTTGTCCTATGCGATCGCAAGTGAGTAAAACAGGCGTTTTTCAGTGTTTGCTCTAATTGATTTTTATTTTTTTGCCTCCTTTTCCATTTTGAATAGTTTTGTCCCCAACTTTACTGGCTTTCAGTTTAAAATTGATATAGTAGTTCTTCATAAATGGTAAAGTTGAAGTGCTTTTCTAATTTATTCCAAATTGTTTTCTTAATGGCTTGAGATTGAGAAGTAGCTGATTGATTGTATTGATTTAACTGTAAAGGGGATGTCCGAAGGCATACCATCCAGCTTGTATTAAGCGGGATGAGGCATTTTTCCGCTCCAAAGCTAAATGGAACTGTGGTATGTACCTTTGCTTCTACACTAACTAAAGAACCTGTTTACTTCATTTAGTCCTCCGGGCTTGGATTGTTGTTCCCATCTCTGTTTATTGCACCTCATTTATGAATTTTGTCTTGGATGTGCAATTGCTAGTTAGTCCATTTGGAACATGGACTTAAGTATCAGGCAAGGTCATGCAGATTTCTGTTTGATGGTAGATTTGATCCATGAGTGACACATTACAGGCAATAATGTCATATCACTTGTGCATCTGGCATTTAGTTAAGCGTTCTCCATATAAAGGTGTCCATGCTACTGCAGTGTCACCAAAAACACATAGATAAGGTGCAAATAAATTTTAAGGCAGGTGGGTTGTGCACAATGAAAATGGTAAGCAGCACTTCAGTTACTTCCTCGTGCTGCTATTTTGTAGATATCTAAGAAGTGAGATGCTGGATCCTTCATTTTACTGCTGCTTCGTAAATCATCATAAGTTGGCCAGAAAGAACTGCATATCAATCATTGTGGCAAAAATCATTATTTCTCATCATAACAACATCAAGATTAGTACTTATTTATACTTTTTTTGACAATTATTAGTACTTATTTATCACTTCTGTATATACAAACATATATTCACATCTAAACATTTAGCGAACACCTAAAATGGAAACATGTGTGCATGCCAATATCTACATACAAAAGTCATAAAATTATTTGAGTGAAAATTTGAAATGGAAACAAAGAGCAATGAGTGCCCAAGCAGCCGATAGCATGGTGTGTGTGTCAGTAGAGAGAGTGAGAAAGGAAGGCACATATGCAGTTGCAAGAAAGAATTTGGAGTTCATTCAGGAATGGGTAGAAGGAGGAACACTAGGAAGAGTATCCTAGTTCGTTCTCTTGTAGTCCTATCACATACACAAATAGAGGGCAGTGCAAGTAGCCATCATGTCAAAAGCATATTGGAATTTTTAGCTGCAATTAGCATTTCCAAAGTTGAAAGAGCAGGTCCCAATCCATTCAATCCATCTAAATCGATCAATATTGACATGGTTCACCATAGTTGACTTACTAACTGGTACATGTGTATATTTTCTGTTGTAATCATGATCGGTTCACATGTTTTGTACTCTAAATTTGTGACATGTTCGAAATGGTTGCTACTTCCGAACATTGTTTTTTGGGATGTGAAGACGTGAACATAATCTTTCATTGCCCTGCCTTACTGTTGCTGATAACCTTACTTATCCAACAACAACACCAACAGTTCAACACCTAGTTACCAACTATGCCTCCCAATTCTAAGCTAGTTGAAGTTAGAATCGATTATATGAATCCTCACTATTCATTTCGCTCCAACTGGACCCATTCCATTTATATTCAATAAATATCTCACTCTCTTTGCTCCGTTTTTCCTTTATCTTTTCACTCTTCATAAAGAATTTTGAAAACATGTTCACTTTGGGGCAATCTCAAAAAAAATAAAAAATCTTAATGCAAAATTGGAAAAAGAAAAAAAGACACTAAATCTCCATGACAGCGAGAAACAAAGATCAGATTCCTTTTAAAAATACAAAAAATAAAAAAATGAACAAGGGTCGGATTATTTGATTAAACTAAACCTTAAGCAATCCGAGTAAATGGTACCATAGGAAAATGATAAATTGAACTATGTCTAAACTGTAAATTTCATTGAATGGTGTTGTTTTTTGGATTGCTCAAGAGAAACCTTGGTGTAGCTTACTCGATAGAACCATTAGTTTTCATCATTGTAATGTTAGAATAAGCTGCAAAGAATCTATAGGTATGAAGTGGATAAAGACTGATTTTGAAATATTATTTAGGATGCCATACTAATAGTTAATGTGATCGAAGGGATTTTCTTTGTTGATCAGTGGAACTTACCTACATTGTTATTTTCTGTGTGAGTATATGTATGTACATTCAACATGCACAACATATACACTGATTGTCTATGAATGTGTGTGTGTAGTCGAAGACACTTTGATGATGTGCATGATATCTGGAGAATATATACTCACAGCAGGGTGCAGTCACAAACATATATTAGACACCAAATATACATGGGAATGTTGCTGGTTAGCATGTGTTGTGCTGAGTGTTTTTTTTATTTCATTTTAATACAATTTTTTTGAACTTCAAAGGATTTGTTTCTCCAGATTGTTATGTTTGAGTTTTTGGTCAGCAATGTTCATGAACAATTAATTAAGTTAATAATAGAAAATGAAAAGATTCTTAAATGATAAGTCTTGAAGTTGTTGCTTGAAGTTAAAATGAAATAGAATATGATTAAAGATGCATATGATGTTCTATTGATTATCACATCACCACCTCCAAATGGTTTGCATGACATAACATTCTCAAATTACCTTTATTTTCAGGTTGGCATGTTTGTAGTGTATGTCAAAAGGCTTCCCACTATATGTGCTATACTTGTACATATTCAGTGTGCAAAGGATGTACAAAAGATGCTGATTTCTTCTGTGTTCGAAGAAGCAAAGGCTTTTGCTCAACATGCATGAAAATTATCATGCTGATTGAGAATATAGACCAAGGGATCAAGGAGATGGTATGTTGTGCCCCATAATCTCATTGCTGATTATTAATTTGACATTTTATGATATCATCAAGTCTAAATACCAGAATATCCCCTCAAACTTTGCGGGATTTGTCAGTTAGACACCCACACTTAGCTGGTGACCAGATAGGTACCTCTATTTGAAAAAATTGTGATCTGGTGTGTTCCACTTAAATCTGAGCGCGTGAGACCTTAATCATGGTTTTTCTCTACTTCCTTTTTCAGAATAATATTGAATTTTGCATGGACTTCATACATCCACCTTTTACTAGAGAACTTTCATGGCTTATTCCAATTCACTTGTGCAATTTGCTCAAACATCTAATCAAACATCTAATTTATCACTCGACAACAATAAGACTACAGGAAGAACTTTCAGTCAAATCTGCAGGTTAAAGCACCCATCTGTCACTGTTTTTTAACGAGTTGATAGGCCAAATCCCAGATTCTATTGCAGGAGTACCAAATCTTCGGAACTTTAGTTTATCTAGAAATACTCTCTTAGATCCTTTGCCTATTGCCGTTACCATAGCCTCCTTTCAACTCTGTCAATAGATTTTTCATATAACAATTTGTATAATTTCAATTTGGGAACAGTGCCAGAATGGATTAGAAACAGAGAACTTTCTGATGTCAACTTAGCAGACTGTAAGCTTTGTGGCACACTTCCAAATTTTACAATGCTTAATTCCCTTAACACCATAGACCTATCAGCTAACTTCTCCATGGATGGTATATCAAATTTCTTTGCACATTTGTCAAGCTTGCAAAAGGCAAAGATATCCCACAACCAGTTTAAAACTGATGTTGCTGGGTTCAAATTTCCATGGAATTTCATCTCTTGACCTCTGTTCAAACAAGCTTTTTGGGTCTCTTTTAAAGATGTTAAGCAAACAACCAACCAACAAGATAATTAATACCTTGAACAATCAACTTTCTGGGAACATCCCAAAGTTCATTGGTGGCTTAAACAGTGAAGAAACCACCAATGGATATCAAATAATGGCCACCTTCAAACAAATAGAAAACATGGCCAGAAAATGTTCTCTGGCAACAAACCATAGTCTTTTCCTTCCCCAAAATTCATGGCGATGCTTAGAGTTGTTTTGAGGTTCAATAGAATATTTGTAGGTGGTTTTTTATTTTTAAAATATAATTTATAGGAGGCATTTATATAGGAAAATATTACATGTGACGTTTGTTGATTTGTTCAGCCATCACATCAACAGTGAATGTTTTCACGCGTGAACATAGGTGTCCACAAGACACACCTATGCCAGGTAGAGGTATTTTAATGGTCACTAGGTAATGGAGTGTTTAAACAATTCATACCAAGTTTGAGGGGCTACCTAGGTATTTGGCCTTCCATTAATTTTTTCTATTTTGAGTAAGAGACATTCGCCTGACAATTAATGCATTTACCTATGAATATGTAAAACATGTCACATTCTCCAGGAACACATCTGATCATCAGTTCTAATTACTGAACTTTTGCAGACATGCCAGATTTGTAAATATTACATAAATAAAAAATTGTTTGATTAAAATTTTGTTCTCAGATAGTATTACTATGTACTTTTTCATTTTCTTTTCCTCTGTAGGAAAAAAAGAAGAAGAAATCTTGATTTTGATATTTGTCTGCCATATGTATTTAACTTTGTGTGCCTGAAATCTTTACAGGTTCAAGTAGATTTTGATGACAAGAGTAGCTGGGAGTATCTCTTCAAGGTATATTGGATGTACTTAAAAGAAAAATTATCATTAACACAAAGTGAACTTATTCAAGCCAAAAAACCTTGGAAAGGATCAGATACAGTACATGCTAAGCAACAGCGACTACCTTTTTTTCATCCTGTTGCATTTGATGGCAAAGGTATTGTGGGCAAGTCTTTTGACCATCTGGAGCTGAAAAAACCCGAACAATTGCTGGAGCCACCTTGCAAGGATCCTCCAATCACTGAAATCCAAACAATTGCTGAGGCTGAAAATTTATGTGGTCCTGGTTGTACTCCACAGTTGGAGAAAACGCAGCCCATAGAACTAGAGTTACGGAGGAATGGTTCTTTAAAGAAAGAAGAAGCAAGTGCTTCCATGGGGACATCATTGAATGGACGCATGGAATGGGCGTCCAAAGAGCTTTTGGAGTTTGTTGCACACATGAAGAATGGCGATACTTCTGCTCTATCACATTTTGAGGTCCAGGCACTATTACTAGAGTACATAAAGAGAAATAAACTTCGAGATCCTCATCAGAAAAGTCAAATAATTTGTGATTCGAGGCTCAGAAATCTTTTTGGAAAACATCGTGCTGGCCACATAGAAATGCTAAAACTTCTTGAATTTCACTTTCTGATAAAGGAGGATTCGCAGGGGAGTGCATTTATACCAGCCGGAATTGTTGGAAATGTTACTAGTCGTGTGGAAGCTGATGATAATAATGATATCTCATTCTTGATGAATAAAACTAAGAAACGTAAATCGCGTAGACACACCGAAGAAAGTTTAGTGCAGATAAATCTAGATGAGTATGCAGCAATTGATGCTCATAACATCAATCTCATATATTTGCGCCGTGATTTGATGGAGAGTCTTATTGAAGATATGGAAAAGTTCCAAGGCAGAGTTACTGGCTCAGTTGTCCGTATAAGAATATCTGGTAACAATCAGAAGCAAGATATGTACAGGCTTGTCCATGTCGTAGGTACTGATATTTCTTTAAAAGCTTTTTTAAACCACTCATGATGGTATAAATAAGATTTCGATCTAGTTTCCAGAGCACATAATTTCTTCAATTCAGGTACAAGCAAGGCATTTGTTCCATATAAGATTGGGGATAAGACTGCTAATGTACTGCTTGAAGTCTTAAACTTAAACAAGAAAGAGATTGTTCCTATTGATTCTATTTCAAATCAAGATTTCTCTGAGGTAATTGGATACAAGAGACTCTTCCTTGTTCACTACTTTGACTTGCAAAATTGTTGCATTTATTAATGAATAGCTTCATTTTCATGTCTACAAATGGTACATAAACCTTTTTTTCTGCTTAGTTCTGTGAAGAAAAATATACTTTGGACCTAATTCAATCCGAAAAAGTTTGCTCAAGAGATCAGGATTGTCCACGACCGTATAAAAAAATTACAGTCCATGCAACTTGTTCACTCTAACATCCTTTGGTTGTATGCTCAGAGTTGTTGGAGTAATGATAACATAATTTGGGTCCCTACAATGGTTAGTCTAGTATCAGGGATGAGTTTGACTTTTATATGTCAAGCAAAATGGACCTTGGACCTAACTCTATTCCTAAAGTTAACTTGTGAGGAATACTGTTTGGAACCATATGAAAAGACTACCACCAATACTTAAGCTTAGTGATATCACAATAGGTGTGGGTTCAATTAGTTTTGTTCCCTTTCTCTTTAATTGTCTCCTATATGATAATATTTTTTTTTTTTTTTTTGAAGTGACTACCACACATACCTTCAACAGAGTGGTACTCTCAACTACTACTCTGTCACCTTAATATGTTGTCCCTGTATAGGGTATATGGCTATTTCAGCAGGTGACTGCTATTGATTCGGATAGTTTCTTAATCATTTATTGGCATATCTTCAGGATGAATGCAGAAGATTACGTCAGATTATAAAATGTGGGCTTGTAAAGCGGCTGACCATAGTAAGTGTTGAACCTGATGTCACTTTTAAGTTTTGCTTTAGGATATCACAATGACTGACTAAATGATGCTTATTCTTCAACATAGGGCGACATACAGAAGAAAGCAATGGAACTCCGTGCAGTAAAACTCAACGATGTATGTCAGTTACTTTTCAATATTGATCACACCTTTTCATTATTCATCACAATTTTCTCTATCAGAATATGTAGATGGACATGTTTCCTTTAGTAAAATGGTTATGCAAATTTAATTGGAATGATAATGAATGGGCCACAGCCCACAAGAAATTGGGATGGGAGGAGCATGATTTAGTCTTTAAGATGTCCTTTTCCTTTAGATCATATTTAATGATCTTCGATATGAGCATTTTATCTGGGTATAATTCAATACATTTTACTTTATTTTTAGCAAGCTTTTGCATGGCTTTGAATAAATGAAGTTCTAATACCTATGTATCTTGTTAGGCAGAGTATGTTTAGGCAAGGAAGAGGCCATGTCACATAGTTTGCTAGTAATATTTTGTATTGAAAGCTTGAAACTAGTATTGGGAGATAGAAATATTTCACTTGGTCATGTGAATTCAATTGCAACAGAGAGAAATTGGTATAGTTGGATCTTTTAAAATTGTGTTTAAATATTTCCTTCCTTCTCGAATTCTATTGTGCTTCAAAATCGAGTGGTGTCTAAATCACAAAGAAACTGCTTCCAAAAGAAGGAAAAGGTATTGGTGTCTAAATGGTAACTAATCTACACATTTTGTTGTTCTACATTCCAAAGTAGGTAAATGTAAACTATTCTGACTAGTAAACAAACGTAGGTAAATTGTTGTAGCTACTCTCATGGAACTTCAATATTTTTGTATTCGAAGATTTTATGTATGCTGTCACTGTTACTATTTTTTAAAAAGATGTTAGATAGGCTGTCTTGTGATGGGCTTTTGCTTCCTTATTTTCAAAAAAAGAACAGACTTTGGAAGAAGAGATACTGCGACTCAACAATCTTCGTGATAGAGCAAGTGAGAAAGGGCGTAAGAAAGAATATCCTTTCCTCTGTTGAAACAGTTAACCTCTATTTTAGAACTTGTGTTTTTCTGCTTTTCTCTTGCTCCACACTTTCTTTTGCCAGTTCCATATGTTTCTGTCTGATTACCTTAACAAATGGATAATTTAGTTTATAGCATGAGGGAAAGAAAAAAGGAGTAGGTCAGAAACAGGGACATGAACTAATTTAAATGGCAATGAGAAGGTTGGTCCCAAGTAGGGATATTACTAATTTGAATTACATTTACAATGAGTTGAAGTTACTTAAAAGAAAAAAAAACTAAACTCCAAGTAAAATGCCAAGTACTTTTTTCTTTCTCATTATTATAATCAGATGGATAAATTTACTTCGTATAAATAGGAGTTCTTCTCAAAATTCAATAATTATTTTGATGAGGTTCTGACTATTTTTGTTAGTCAGGATCTTCACATAAATTAGTAGTATTTACCATTTTTTATGAACTCTAAACAGATGTTAAAATTGGATCACTCATATTCACTTCTTCTTTCTGCAATCACCTCTTATAACTAGCACAAATGATATGTGTTATACAAAAATTACTTAACCTATAGAAATGCACAAACTGAATCTTTTACAATGAATTAGAGTGAACCATGAAATTGCTGCTGGATCATAGTGCTGTTGTTAACTCACAATTTTCAGTTCAACATCTAAATCAATTGGGAGATTTATTAGATCTCGCTGTAAAAAATGATTTCAATATTCTTATTTGGATAAGAGCATATGATTTCAATATCTATGGATATCATTTTAAATTGGAACATTGGATAAGATTTTGAGCATGGTATGAGGACTTCCTTGACAATTCCCACGCTCAGAGAATGTGTAGAGAAACTAGAGCTTCTGAAGACTCCTGAGGAACATCAGCGGAGGCTACTTGCAACTCCAGAAGTGCATACTGATCCAAAGATGGATCCTAATTATGAAACTGAAGAAGATGCTAGAGAATTTGACGACAAAAAACAAGGTTACATCATTTTGTTTTTAGTAACTTTTTCCAATTTATTGGTGATCTTTTTTTATTGGGCGCTATTTGAAAGATTTGCTTACTGTTGATGGTAATGTAATGCAGTTGAATATGGGGGGCCAAGATACACTAGATTTTGTAGAAGGGAAGACAAGCCTATGTCTTCATGGAGGAAAGGTGAGGTGGTGGTTGTACTAGTAAGTCTTCCAAAAGTTGATTCTTCGTGAACTAAGTAGAATCTTTATTCTTTTTTATCCAGATAAAGAGGGATCTATCATGGCTCGATGTAAAGTTAGTGAAAAAAGAGAGGCTCATGGAAATATTATGAAGAAACTAGGGAATCAAGGTACTGCATGTCAGGTTGTGGATAGGTCTGCATCTGAAACTTCAATTACAAGCTTCTCTACAGTGAACTCAACATTCACCAACAATAGTGACACAGACAAGCTTTGGCATTACCGTGACCCTAGTGGTAGAATACAAGGACCATTTTCAGTGACGCAGTTGAGGAAATGGAATAAATCGGGGCTTTTCCCACTTGATATGAGGATATGGATAAAAGGTGAGCATGATGACTCGGTACTTTTAACTAATGCACTAAAAGGGCTGTTCGATAAATCCCCTCAGGTTCATGGTGAGATTTCACACCAGTCTCAGGAGCTTGGTTCTACTTCTGTTAACAGTAGTGTTGGGTGGTGTGAAAGTGCAACTGGAATAGGGAGAGAATGTGGAGAGAAGGAGGTACCTTGGCACCTCCGTATTACAAATAATCATTCTAATGGTAACACTGAGACTGCGAGGATGGATGGGCTGTCCTCATCTTCGCCACAATGTTTGGACTTGAATAATTCTTATTCTGACAAACCCCATCCATCCAGCCCTGAACCGTCATCCAGTCATGGGAACGTGCGCGGAGCTCCTTCCCATGGGAAAAGATGCCATGAAATTGTTGATTTTCAGTCCAGCACAGGTCATATGGTTCAGGACTCAAGTAGAAGCGGCTGCAATCATAGTATGCAATCCCACAGTCAGAGGCATTTAGGGCAGTCTTGTGGACAGAACTGGGAACCCTCAAACAGTAATAGAAGTTCTAGTTTTGCTTCAGTTACCAAGTCAAGTGATTCATTTCAACAGAATGGTATCACAAGTTATCCGGATCTGCCAAGTCCAACCCCCAAAACAAGCTATGACGATGTTGATGCTCAGGCTGCTGAAGAGCTACTTTCTTTGAGTTTGGTTGTTCCAGTTTGTGCTTCAAATATTCAAGATTTGCCAAGTCCTACACCAGAATTGGAAGAAGAAGCTACAGTTGGGCAGGCTGCAGCAAACAAAGATTCTTTAACTTCTAGTTTTCCTGTTCAGGATTCAGGTCCTAGTTGGAGCAGTGCTTCTAGTCTGGTGATCGATGGGGCCCAACTTCCTGAAATAGCTAATGGATTGGGTGGACCAGCTGCGAAACCATCTATAGACTCTGATCTTATCTCTGATTCTGCACTGAAACCTGCTGAAGCAGTGGGTGATCATGTCGACACACCTACATCAGATGTCAACCAACTGAAACCAGCTGAAGCAGTGGGTGATCATGTTGACACACCTACATCAGATGTCAACCAACTGAAACCAGCTGAAGCAGTGGGTGATCATGTCGACACACCTACATCAGATGCCAACCAACTCAATAATAATTCCTCATCTCATCCAATCTCAAACTTTTCCGATTGGCGAGCAATCTTTGGTGAGCCAATAGAGTTCAGCACTTTATATGAGGAATCCGTGTCAGACCTATTAGCTGAAGTTGATGCAATGGAATCTCAAACTCAAAGTGGTATGGGTTCACCAACCTCCGCCATGAGGTTCTGTGAGGAGACGATATCTGTATGTAGAAGTGACTTTTTCAGCTTTTTTGAGGAGCTTAGTCCCACACCTGACCCTGCAAAAAATGATGCCTTGAGCTCCACTGAAGATATGCCATTACCTTGTCAATCCTCTCTGACAAATGAACTAGCGAGGACATCACAGGCTGAAGCTTTTGATCCTTTTAAGAGGTCTAGCAGGACTTCATCTACTAGCAGTGAGGGAGAAACAAAGTCAGCTGAAATTTCCTTTTCCCAGGGGGAAACTGGGTTCAACATACCTACACCCTGCACCACGGGGAAAACTGCACTTTCAGTCATCAACCAGAGTACTGAACTGGAAACTATAACCATTGACTGTCGTGCAGCACCTGGAAACATGACTTATGGTGGACCAGTTCAGGGATTCACAAATGTTAATCAAGGTAGCAGCATGGGGACTGCATGCGGACATTCAAACACGAATGATTCCCCTTTCACCGGGAATACATTGTCTGAAAGCCAGTGTATATACTCAGGGGAGAGGTCTGGTGGTCCAAGAGACTGGGTTATTCCAGTAGGGGACTCGGGATTTGGAAGGGATAGGTAATTGTAGTGCAGACAACCATTTAGTGGCAAGGGATACTCTGAACCTCCCCCAAAATGACAATGTGTTGGCAAATTTTATGAGAGTGGACTTTGCAAGAAGGGGGCTTTATGCGACTATTTGCACTTTTGAGAAGGTATGAATTTAAAGGTGAATTCGAACAACCATTTTTTTAGTAGGATGATCAAGATGCAGCTAAAATATTAGTATAATTTTTTAGCTGATCAAATTTCAGTCAAAGAAGGCAGGATACAAAAAGAATTCCCACCGAACCATAATGGTAACCAGGTAGAAACTAGTACACTAAAGCAGACAAAAATAATTGTATCATTCTTGTATTTGTTCCTGAAATTGTTGCTCTATGTACAAACTACAGCAGTGAATTGATGATAGTCAAGAATTTGTACGTATACATTAGAGATGAGAGCTTTTGCTCTTTCGAGATTGATTAGTTTTCACTCTCAATCTTGTTGCCAATTCTAAGGAATTAGTTCAAGATACTTGAGGTGTACCGTAGTTGCATTACATCAAATTAGCACAGTTGTAGACAGGTTGACGATAAACCAGTTGACAACAGGCGTCCGAAATCATATCTATCTAACCTGACATTTTTACATATTGGTAACATAAATTTCCCCAGTTTTACCAGAAAGCCTATGTATATCGATTCTCTGAATACTGCCAACAATCCAACAATATCCAGCTTTTTTCAGCTTTATTCGAATTTAGGCCAAAATAGAAAGAGAGTCTTTAACACATTTGTTAGGATTTGCTTACGTTAGGTCTGCGGAGAACTACACACAGTTAATTGTTGCATGTATTACTCCGCAAATCGTATATTTTGAAACTTATACAAATGGAAAAATCTTTTTTGGCTAGAAAATTTGGTCAGAATGGTAAAATAACATATTTCATACTATTTTATTTTACTTTTTTGAACATTTTTATCCTTTTAATTAAAAAATGAAAAAAAAAATAGTTTATTTTAAAAGAAAAAAGATATTATAAACTTTTTAATTTTCTGGCAAATAGTACTAAATTTTAAACTCAAAGATTCAAAAAAATTAGCTACAATATTGAATTCTAAACCCAAAGTAGGTCAGTCTATCCTTTAATTCCCCAATAAATTTTAAAAATCTCCAATCCCCTTTTGACACGTATATATACTAATTATCAATGAAGAAACCAAAAAGAAAAAGAAGCATAAAAAGCATAATCTCCCTTTTTCTTTTAAATTTGTTCTGCACTAACACTTTGAAGTTCAAAACCCTACCTTGAAAAATAAAATTATCTAAACTTTAAAATAATAATAATAAAAATTTCTTAAAAACTCTGCTTCTACTAATTAATCTTTCAAAAACTCTGAACCGGCGGACTCGGTTCAGTTTCCTTCTTCTGCCGCATTTCCAAAACTTTCCGGTGACTGTTCGAATGTAATCCAGTCGAAAACGTCGGACTACTCGCCGGCCGGTATTCTGGTAACAGCCGACCCGATTTAAACCGGACCCCACATGCATTGCAAAGTGTTTTCTCACCTAATGGTCCGGTCCGCCATAGTGGAGTCTTCTGCACCCCACAATGGCTGCACTGTTTTGCCCCACTTCCTACCCGTTTCTCCATCTTCTTCTTCAGTTTTCTCGCCGCCGGTTTATTTTCCGATAACTGACCCCAAAAATTGTTGGCTGTAGTGGAGGAAGACGAAGAAAATGACATTGACGGCGGCCAGATTCCGCTACTACTTTTCTCTCGTTCGGCACTAAACGGAACGGTGAAACAGGGCTTCTCTCGGACCGGAATTTCTGCGTCTGAATGAACTTCGAGAGCTTTTCCCGGTAGGTTTCCAGCAGAGTATGTAAGTGAATACTCCGAAAATGAATCTTCCACAAAATGAGATAACCATTCTAGGTTATCCAAATCAGCCCCCTGAAAAAAGGGGTTCAATTCATTCAAAATAAAACAAATTTGTTTTTATTTCACAAAAAAAAAAGGGAAAAAAAGGGGGACAAAGCTTACAGGAAGACTGAGTTCACTACCAAGAAGAGAACCAAAATCTTGTTTCACAGAAGGAATAATAACAGTTTCTTTATCACTTTCCTTAATCTGTAGCGACGACGAACACTTGTTTTCATTTTCATTTTGATTTCCTTCGTCGTCAGGGAAACCACTAGACAAGTCGAGAAGGTCGTCAACGAACAAGTCATCGCCGGAAACAAAACTTTGACAGTTGCCGGAGTAATCCATTTCCTGTTCAAAAATAAAGTTAGTTATACTTACAGTATCAAAATCTGAAAAGAAAGGGTCACAACAAGTAGAAGAAAATGGTGAGAGAGAAGAAGAAGTAAAAGGGAGATTGAATTGGGAATTGCGTTAGGTAAAGAATTGAATGGGGGGATAGGGAGAGGAGGAGGGAACACAAGAAAGTTGCTCACTTCTTGACCTTGAAAACGTTACTTGCCCAAATATTTTCTCTTATGGGTAACGTTTGTTACTTCACCCGTACCCGCATAGAAACATGAGTTGTGGTGGGATGTTAATTAGACGATTAAGAGGATGTTTGGATTGATTTTTTAAAAATTGTTTTATAAGCTAAAAGTTATAATTCGATTATATTCAACTTTTAGCTTTTTCAAGCACTACAAATAATAGAAAAAAACTTAAAATTAGAACTATTTACAATAAGTTGATTCAAACATCCTCTTTAGTTAGTTCATAAATTTTAAAGTTAAAATTTAAAAATATGAGTTTTGAAAGTTACTTGTATCTTTTGGAATGTGAAACTATGTTTGGATATGTATTTTGCTTGAAAAAATATTGAAGCTTTGAAAGTGGAAATTTCAAAGCTAATCTAAGCTGTTTTTTAGAACTTGAAAAATATTTACAAGGAAGATATTTTCAAAATCTAGTTGAATTTCATGGTCAATTTTTAATTTGAGAGATAGATTATCAAAATCTAATTTAAACTCAATGGCAAAATGCTATCTTAGATTCAAATTTTGGGTATAAAAAATATCATTTTGGAAAGCATTTTTTCTTGAATAAATTCTATGCAATAACAGGGACGACTCTTGCCTGTGTAAAATAAGGCTTATGCCTTAGCCCCCAAATTTTGGGGTCTCAAATTTTTATCAAAAATAAATTATGTGTTAAAAATTTTATAGAAAAAATTGATTATTTATGATAAAAAGTATATTTAAAAAAAAAGATTATTTTACTCAGTTTAACATATGTTGTCCTTTGTTAAAAATAAGAATTAATAGTGAAGAGTGTTGAACAAAGAGAATTACAAATTCTTTTTTACTTCGTTTCAAGCATTACAACAAACATATAAAAATGGGGTAATTCAAGTCATCATCTTCCTGGATCAGATTCTATGGTTCTACCTCTTATCTTTATTTAATATTTGTCAACTTTACTTATAGAATTATGTTAACAATTCATATAATAATTACCTCACTGAAAGGATGTTTTTCAATATTGAGTAGATAAAATCTTACCATGTCAAGATCCAAATTCGAATTGGTTCCTGGAAGTGACTCTACTCCAAAGTTGTTTGGGCTGGGTCCCTCAACCCAATAGTTCGCTAGGGCGGTGCTCAGATCAACACAAATAAAAGAAGTAAAAAGCCCTATGCCCCCTGCTCATGCCTCGAAGAAGGCAATTCACGAGAAAAGTGGATATCTCCTTTCAGTCTAAAATCAATAACTGAAAAAACAACATTAAATACTACTCCCTCTGTCCCAATTTATGTGACTTACTTTCTTTTTTAGTCAGTCCCAAAAAGAATGACACATTTCTATATTAAGTAACAATTTAACTATAAAATATCTATTTTACCCTTAATGAAATGATTTACAGCCACACAAATTCCTATAATTCATTGTGGACCACAAATTTTAAAAGTCTTATTTTCTTTCTTAAACTTTGTGCCGAATCAAACTACATCACATAAAATGGGACGGATGGAGTAATAATTTTCATCTAAATAGTGTAAGAAAAATCAATTTTGAATAAATACGTATACGAAGTTTGTTTATATTTTAGGCTTCAAATTGAAATTTTGATTTAGGTCTTCAATTAGGTTGAGCCGCCCTTGTGCAATAACAATTCAAATTAATTGACGCTCTAAAATAATATCAAAGACCGTGAAACCAAGAAAAAAGAAAAAAAGGTGACGCTGACCTTCTTTTCGAAAAGAATAGCTGCACTAATGTTGAATAATCTTTTAATTCTATTCTATTGTAATTTTATATTTACTAGATAATTTAAGGCCCGTAATAGGGGCCCAATATAATTTCACATATTTTATTGGAAAATTACAAAATTTACAACTTAAGATATCACATAATCCCCTCTCGGATACATACCTTTCTCCTCTCGGATACATCCCTCTCATAGAGTAATATATCATTTGCAATGTATCGGAAAATCAAGGAATGTATTCAAAAATAATGAAAAATTTGAGATTTTTGTAATTGAGAAAACTTCCGGAATAGAATGTAATTAGCCTCCAAAGATATGAGATTTTTGTACTTTATACTATTTTTTTTCTTCAGTAAACAACTTCAATATATCACTTAATAATCTATTTCAAATGTTCATACGACATAAATACGTCGTTTACAACCCAAATTGAGAAAGTTGAATTCTCAAAAATTCTATGCAGCAAGGAAATAGAGAATTGTGTTAGATTATGAATTAAAGCATATTGTGTTGGAGGAATATATAAAATGTTGATGTCTTTGAAAAAGTTCATCGATCTACATATATTTCACAAGTGGTATCTATTTTCACTATGTTATTATTTTATTTTTTTGTAATATTTGCACCATAAGCTTTACTTCTAATAAAATACTAATCATTGATCAACCAATTCGTAAAGATCGATTCAAAGTCTTTCAAATCTCTATTGGTTCAACTTTAGTATACTGTGTTTGTAGTTTGCTTTGTCGATGAATTTTGTGATACATTTTATTATTGTCTTCGATAAATAGAAATACTTCTATTTATTTTTATTTTAATATTGAAAGTACTAATCAAAATTGATTTCTAACTCCACAACAATAAAAACAAGCAGGAAAGCAACTTTATTTCTATATACAATAACAAGTATCGTAATGTTATATTCTACATATTGAAATTATTTATTAAAAAATTATTTCTAACTCCACACCAATAAAAACAATCATGAAAGCACTTTTTTTTCTATATGCAATAACAATTATCATAATGTTATATTCTAGATTACATTAATAATTTTTTTTGATACTACACTCTTAATATCATGCCGTAAAAGAAAACTTTAAATCTTAACCCCACAAAATAACCAATATACTTGTTTTTCTTTTTCATGTTTTTTTTTCCTAATTTATTTATTTATTTAGTTTTTTTGTTCCTCTATATTTCTCAACAAAATCCTTTTCTATTGACTTTGTATTTTGTCGTTCTTCTTTATTTTTTAACTACTCATTTTTATTTAGTTTGTATTTTAATATTCCTTAGAATTTGAATGTTAAACTTTCTCCTTGTCAAATTTTCTTTGTTAAATAGTTTATTATATTATATTAAGAAAATATCCTTTATAGAAATGAAAAAATATAGCCTCAAGAATGACTCAAAACGGACCTTTTTTTAATCTTTTCGAGTAGTTGAACAGAAGGAAGTTGGTCAATCGATCCACGATGACCCAAACTCAACACTCTTAGAAGTCCGAGGCAACCCCACAACGAAGTCCATAGTGATACGCTCCCACTTTCACTCCGGAATGGGTAATCTCTGGAGGTCGCCACCAGCCTCAAACTTTACTCGCCGGGCAAAGACAAGCAACGAGAAACAAAGTCGGCAATATCACTCCTCATGCCACTCCACCAAGAACCAAATCACATCTTCACGTGTCAGGATGGATAGAGTATCTATTCACAGAAAGTATCAACTGTATCAAATCTCCAACTCTCAAAACACGAGATGCGGCCGGATCGGTATAGATCTCACATCGAACTCCATACAAGTAGTGTCTCCAAATCTTAAGCGCGAAAATCACCGCCGCCAACTCTAAGTCATGGGTGGGGTAGTTGCGCTCATGAATCTTAAGCTGCCTCGACGCATAAGCAATAACGCCCCGCCGCATCAAGACACAACCCAAACCAATGCCGGATGCGTCCACAATAAACAAGAAACCCTCGCCTCAACTGGAAGAGTCAATATAGGAGCGGTGGTAAGCAACTTCTAAGCCAGAAAGCTCCTCTCACACTCCTCCGACCACACAAACGGAACATCCTGGCGAGTCAACCGAGTCAATCTGGCCGCAATAGTAGAAAAGCCCTCAACAAAATGGCTCGCTAGTCCGACGAAGCTCCGAATTAGAATTGCCAATCACGAATAGCCTCAATCTTGATTAATACTCCTTGGACACCACGTGCCCCAAGAAGGCTACACTCAAGCCAAAACTACTTTTGCATAAAGCCGATCTCTCAAAGTCTCGGAGCACTATCCTTAAATCATGCTCATGCCCGCGAGTATATATGTCATCAATGAAGACGATGACAAGTGCATCCAGATTGAACACACGTGTCATCAAATCCATGATAGGGCATTAGTCAACCCAAACGACATCACCAAGAACTCATAATGGCCATAACGAGTCCTAAATGCGGTCTTAGGGACTAACACGATGGTACCCGGATTCAAATCAATCTTAGAAAACACGGCGGCACCCCGAAGCCGATCAAATAAATCATCAATACGAAATGGGGTAATCTTCTTCACCGTCACTTTAGTCAATACACACGCATAACCCTTTTTTACGAAGAACTGGGCATAAGGCAACACACTCGGGACGGATAAACCCCTTTAAGAGATCCTCTAACCGAGCACCGAGCTCCCCGAGCTCTCAGAGCCATCCCAAGAAGGCGGAATAGAAATGTGACGGGTGTCGCCCTAAATCTATGGCAAAATCAATATCACGATCCGGGAGGTAGGTGTAGTGGAACACATTCGCAAACTCTCTAACCACAGGAACCGAGTTATGGCCCTCCCTACCACATCTCGCATAAAGCAAATAAGCTAAACAGATTCCGGTGTGTGACTATTTCGGAGGAATGCCAGCATCACTAAGGTAATGGGGCCTTGGCGTAACAATCCAAGACCGCACAAAGGGGATAACCAATCCATAATCACATCAAAATCAACCATATCTAGCAAAATAAGATCAACTCTAGTATCATAACCCCGGGATAGTTAAGCAAGATCGCAATACCCGATCCACTACTAAGGACTCACCCACCGGGTCGAAACACGCAACGGCTCAACCAATAGCTGGGATCATACTCAATCGAGGAACACAACAAACGATATATAGGAATAAGTCCGATCAAATAAGGCGGATGCGGCCGATGGCATAATAACACTTACTCCGTGATCACATCGTTCGAGGTCTCAAAGATTAGCCGGAGCCGCATAAAAGTGGGCCCGGACTCCCTACCCCCGTTACCGCTCTTCGGGGACCACCCCGTATACTCGGGTACTCGCTGCCCCGCCTCGGAAGTGCCGGCGCATGCCTAGCCTCCGTGGAGAGCGGTAAGGCTAACCCGCGATGGGACACTCGCGGCCCAATCTAACTCCCCACACTCATAACACCCCTGGACTGCCGACCGAGAGCCGGGAGGTTAAAAGTGAACTATCTTCAGACCGGCACTATGCGATCACCCTCCGATGCCCGGAGAGAAGCCCGGAAGGGGCTACTAAACCGACCGACCGAAACCTCCGCCGAGATCTATCATAAGATCTCGGGTTCGAAACGACGCCTATCATGGCTAGAGCTCTCTTGCCGCCGCCCCTTGGGCCTCGCGACGGAGCCGCCGATAACGGTCCACTACATAAATCGCCGAGACTTCGAGTCTCAATCCGCAACCGTAGTCTCAAACCCCGAACAAAACAACGAATGTAATATCATGGCGGCACGGGAGATTATCGGGCCTCAAATCAGAATAAATCGAGCCAAGAAAGCTCAAAACTCATCCATGTGACCGGTGGAGACCCACTGCCTGGTCTCTAAATGTACGCCACCACCGCCCGGGCGGGACCATCTAACAGTGTAAATTTCTTGCGTAGTTCCGCACGACCTCGAGGTCGGCCTCTACCCCTAGCCGGGCGCTACCACGCGCGTGCGAGCCATCCCTATAAAAGAAAGTGATACAAGATTTTGAGTAAACCGATAATGCACGACAGGTGATACAAAAGCGACACGTTCCTAAAGACATTAGTTAGCCTCCCGAAGATTCGGACGCCTCCGTACCGATCCTGGGTGACTTACTAGACATTAGCTCAGACAAGTGAGACCGACGAACCGGGGGCTTACCAATTTGTCACGACCCGATTTATCAAGTTGATATAACCCACTGAAACAGTAAGTCAAGTCACTGTCTCGAAGGGAAAGAGACAAACTCTGGACCGCATCACAAAATTTTACCTGCAGGCATTAGGCCGACCGAGCAAGATAAGCAAAAGTAAACGAAATGCAAATAAAGGGTCACATCAAGTGCAAAGAGTAGTAAATGGGGTATGTACACGAGCGCACAGCAACAAAGACAAGTAATCTAACTAATATTGCACACAAAAGAAACCACCCGCACGGACCCCATAAGCCCTAGAGATTTAAAGTAAAATAATGGAACTAGAAGGTCTATCACAATATTACCAATTTCCGGACTTTTAATCAACTGATTCCCAATCATATTCCAGATCTCATTACGTTTCGGACTTTCGTAATCTCTCCAACCTCCAAAACCTCAACCTACGTATAAGAATAATCAAGACTAACTCGAAGCTTTAGTGAGGAATCGGGAATACACCACGTGCAAGCCGGACCAGGACTCGAAAATATAGGCCAAGGAGTCAACCTATATACCGGGACCGGACTCGAACCTGGGTTTAGCACGGGTTTCTGACTCTATAGATCATAGGTAAGCTGGACCACGGACAATTAGCTCGTAAAATGGCATTAATACAAGGTCATAAGTCGAGTTACCGACTATCGACTCAAGCTATATCGCCTACAAGAGCCGACCGTCCGAAACGGCGTCGGAAAAAAGTTCTACCGCCCAACGACATTCGAAATCTCGCAAGTCTATGGAAACACTAGTCTAAGCCTGACTAGGCCAAACATACTTCAAATCAATATTATCATATACACCACAAGATAATATTCAATAATAAGAGACATGTTGTCATAATCCAACACTTTCCCGAAATAAAAGAAAACTATAGAAATTTTAAATCTTAACAAATCAATAAACAAATGCCTAAAATAACGAGAAACAATATACTTGTTTTTCTTTTTCATGTTAATTTTTTTTTGACACTAAAATTTATTTATTTAAACGGGATTTAGCCCACAATTGGAATTTTTGTTCTAAACTACTCCAAAATTTTATTTCAACAATTAAAATCATTAATCACAATTTTTGGAAAAAGAATACATTATCAAATCATGAATTTCTTGATAGTCAAACATTGTTCCTCTATATTTCTCAACAAAATCCTTTTCTATTGACTTTGTAGTTCTTCTTATTTTTTAACTACTCATTTTTATTTAGTTTGTATTTTAATATTCCTTAGTTCATTCTTTTAGTCACAAAATTTGATATTTTCTTCAAATTAATTAAAAAATATTGATACGTCATTTTAAAGACTATCAATGATCAAGATACGAATTTAGTGGTCATATTATATAACATAATATTAAAAATATGTTTACACAATATCCTTTAAAGTATTTTTAGGAACAAAATATTAACTATTCAAACACATTTTATTTTAAATTAGTTCAAAATTTTCTTTCTAAAATATGTCAAAATAAGCTTAGCATTTATTATTGTTTGTAAGAAGTTAACTAATAGAAATTCTTCATTTTAACAAAATTACAAAAATATCTTTATGAGCCCATAACAAAAGTAAAGACATACAATATATGAATTCTTCTAGATTTTCATTTTGATCACTAATTACACAATTATTATTTTACCCTTAAGTGATGTTAAAATTATTAAAATGTCATTGATCGTCCTTCTCATGGCTCTTCTATATAATAGAAATGTTAATTGTCATAATGAAACAACATGAAAATTATAAGATATAATTTACTTATAGTTGAAAATTACTTACGAAAAAATGGAGTACAAACTATACATTTAAATAAGTTATGTCATAGACATATTAGTGTAAAGAAATTTCACTCTATAAATTTATTTACTTATTATAATAAGTAGTTTATTTTATTATGAAAATTTACAAATTTGATGTTTTATGAAAAATTGGTATGAATATTTTTATGTGACCTCATAGTATGAAGTTCTTTATTTTATGATATAGAAGAATATTACTTAAAATAAATTATAATATCTTAATATAAAAATGTGATTGAAAATATGGGTCCATATTATGTCATATCATTAGGATACACATGTCATTTAGAAAAATATATTTGGTTGTACTATCATTATAAATCTATTACCACTTTTTTGATGCCATAACATAGAACCAAACATTCTAGAATTTTTATGAAATGACAAATTTGCCCTTGGTCGTCCTCAATTTGGCTCCTCTATATAACTAGACTAGATATAATATGCCCGTGCTAAGCACGGGCCCAACGAATTTAGCTTCCTTGTATTAGTGTAGCATTTATTCTTACACTTGGTAAATAGAGTAAAAGACATTTCATACATTTACTGACAGGACGATAAAAATATTGAGACCACATAACAAACATTACTTGATAAGGAAAATAAACTTTTAGCTTAACTCAATTTCAAAGATAGCTCATATGGAGAGAATTATTCACGATCATAGCAAAATCAAGTCCCTCATCCACAACCAATTGGAAAAACTTCCCATGACAAGAGATGCTTCTTTGTACATTGAAATTAAACAACAAAAAGTTCACACAATCAGGTAGATTGATAGCTTATATTAAATTTACACAATCTATATAACTCAAAATTATTTGCAAATATTTATCATCTAACTGAATAAATAATTGTAGAAGCTGCAACTATTAGTTCAACACGATTAAACAAAATATCTAGTGCTCCAATCCCTCTATTGATTGACTACAGTAGAACCATGAGAACTTTTTGAACCTAAACCAATTGTTTATATACTATATTATTTAGCAACAAGCAAGTAAACATAGGAGTAACTAAAACATGGTATAAAGTAGGCAGTGTCGCAGTGACAAATCATTAGTGTGGATATATTTCTTTAACGGCATAAAATGTTGCAATACACGCACATGAATCCTTTTGACACTTCAATGGTCAATCTTCCTTCACAGTTTGGATAGATTTGATCAGCTAACTAAGTCCAAAGTCTGCAACTTTCACATATCCAGATTTATCCCATAATATGTTTGTCATTTCACTTAGAAATTAAAAGCTTTCCAGACATTTAACAGGCCTACTTCAGCCACCAATAAACAAACAAAGCATGAGACCGTGAAACAGCCAGAAAGTTTAACAGAATCAGGCTTCAGGTCTCAATTAATTATTGGTGTCAGGATCAGGTTTCAGGTCTAAATCAATTATTGCGTCAGGTTTATATTTAGAATCAAGATCGAAACTTTCATGGTTATGGCATATTTACAGAAGCTAGTGGAATGAAGAAGATGAACAAGGAACAACATAAAAAGCAAATAAGAAGTTCACAAAGTTTCAAACAATATTTTGATACACAGAAGGTCAACAAAACACGTGGAAAGATCACCACCGCAGATCTCTTAAGTGATGGATTAAATCAGAGTTGTAAGAGACACATAGACACAACTATTAGAAAGATAATTTCAGATTTCTCTACATATTTATGTAGACAACTTCTTCTGCAACTGATCATGAAGTTGTGCCACTTCTTTCCTTTCTACCTATGACAAATTGTCACTTTTACCATTAGAAATAAAACTTATTTTACTTCTATGCCTCCATCATTTTTTATTTTCTTGATTCACCTAATAGGTTAAAAGGTTGGAATTAAAATGAATCAAGTTATAATTCAGAAATAGCATGAAAAAATAAAACTTTATGATGGAAAAGAACAGAGGAAGCTCATATACTATTAGTCAAGTGTTAATATAGAATCTGAATCGTCATTAAAGAAGTTAGAGAAAAAAATAACCAGTCCAACTATATTCCGCCAGGTCTGTTTGATTACGTTAACAAAGGGATTTTACTGTGATGTCTTAGTTATTAGGAGTGTGTGCTAATGGTTGTGGACAAAAGAACAGGGCAGTTTTGTAAGAGCACACAATCTGTATGTAATATGATGGTGGGTTTCTGTTGGATTGGACTTGGAGTGAAAACCGGAGACTAACCATTGAGAAATAAACTAAAGAAATTAACCACCAAAGCATAGGAGAACGAACGGTAAGAGGTTGAGACTCACAACAAATCAGTATAGAGGGCCTGGTATCTTGACTTGCTTTTTCAAGAACAAAATTCCCCAATTTTTTCAGGTGCCAAACAATCTTGTTTCACATAAATCAACTCATGTATAACATTATAGTAACAAATAATCACCAAATTAAAAAAGAAAAGAAAAGAAATGAAAATTATAACGGAAACAGTGAAATAAATACCAAGGAAATAGCACATATTGTGTATTATTTTTTGAAGGATAAATCTGCAGCCATAGAAAAGATAGTTGGACATATGCTTGTCACAACATCTTCGTTAATTAGAGATA
This sequence comes from Solanum commersonii, assembly GCA_029007595.1. Lineage (NCBI taxonomy): Eukaryota > Viridiplantae > Streptophyta > Magnoliopsida > Solanales > Solanaceae > Solanum > Solanum commersonii. The sequence continues at coordinate 3,089,611 of JAJTWQ010000051.1, forward strand.
ATTAGAGCAATGTCCAACTATTATTGGTCAGCCTCCTCCCAGTATATTCACGACATCTTTGATGATTAGAGACTGCAGCAAGACAAATATATATCATACCTTCATCTTTTCTCCAATCTGAAGACCCTAATTGACAATAATATTCTATAATCAAAGAACCTGTACGGAAATTAAGACTATGACTGAACTAATCAAGTACATTAAGAGATATCACCACAAAGGATTTGAGCAAGACGAGGGAGAATTATAACTTAAATAGTACTAATAGACAAACAAAGCCAAGTAAGTGTCATGGCCTTTACGTCTTTTTGGACAACTTTAACACCCATCACCAAGGATTCAATTGAAACTAGCTCTATTTATAGAGTAAGATGATCAAAAAATTAATTAAACTATCCATCAGTTATAACTACATTGATTGATTTCTTCATTGATGGTCTGCTAGCTCAAATCTTGCATTTGTTCCCACAACACAGTGCAACAAAGAAAGAAACAGGGAGAACACTTATGAATGTAATTTAAAAATTTTTGTTTTGTGTTTAATTTTTTGGTTCAATGATTAACATTGAATCAAGTATACTTTGTGCAAATGTTTCTTTAATATGAACTTCTCCTAGTAATTAAAGTATATTTTCAGCCAATGATATGACAATTAAAAAGATAAATCATAATATGTGTTACGGCACACACATGTGAGCTCTTAGTGCGAGTCACCTACTTAACAATTCTTAGATTTTTCTTACCTTGAATTACTTCATATATTCTTTGTATTCAAGAAGGCAAACAGAATATAACAACATGAATTCATGAATAATGAAAAATGGTAAAATTCACCTGCTACATCTGATAAAATGGGTGACCGAATGCAGGGGTTTTCTACCCTAATAGGAAGACGATTTTGCACCTTTTTACTTTTGAAGTTCAATAACTTGCAAATGCACAAACTTTAGTCCTTAAATCACTTAATAGAAAAACAAAGACATATTTTAAGTTACTCTGATTGAAAAAGGGCCTCTAATTTATGGATCCAAGTATCTGATCAGCGCTAAATTACTAAAATCAATCAAACGATGAACTATGCTCCAATTATCAACTAATTAAGATAGGCTATATGAGTCCTCTATATCTATTCTACTTTATTCGAGCCCAAATCATTCCAATATGCAAATAGAAAAATACGATTATTAACCTGATATCTTCTTAAAGAAATTTACATCATGAAAACATGAATTAGAAACCAATCCAATGAACAGAGTTAAAAAAGATAATGTACCTCCCCGAATGCGCCTTCGCCAATGATTGTCAACAATTCAAATTCATCCATCCAATTTTATGCCTCTGCAATTCATAAGCTTAGTCTTCCTCTTCTCCAAATTCCTCAGCATCTTCTCTCTTGATCATCATCCGGTAACTATGCTTTTTGCGTCTTCCTCTACAACGTTCTTCGCCTGAAACACACAAACATAACATAAAACAATTTAAAAGTCAAAATACAAATTATACATATTGCATAAATAGAATAACTACATATTACTTTCAAACAAGTTAAGATAGGCTATATGAATCTTCACCGACCAAGTCAAGATTTACAAAATAAAAATAATAAAAATGAGAAGTACAACAACAACATACCCAATGTATCCAATAAGTGGGGTCTCAGGAGGGTCGAGTCTACGCAAACCTTACCTTTGCCTCATAGAGAAAAAAGTTATTTCTGATAGACCCTTGGCTTAAAACACATTTTCAAACAGTTTGAAAAAGGGCAATACCAATATGAGAGCAGTAATTACAAAAATCAAATAATGCGAAATAGAGAACATTAAACAGCAGACAGAAGAAAGAACAATAACGAAGAAAGAACAATAATGATAATGAAATAAGTACTATAACTTTTCTATATTTCCTATCCGTGAGTCTTTGATAAGCCCAAAAGACTCCTAGAAAGTAAATGATAAAAACATGACAAAATATGTTCCCGATTAATTGATATTTCCTACATAAATCTAGTCATTTCATAATGAATCTACACAATATTACATAGGAAAAAACCTTTCTTTGCAATCTTGCAACCCTTGAAGATAGTGTTTGTAATGATTCTCAATGATCTGCTTAACAGCAGCTGCTTCTTGACGGGTGACTGGTGAGGAAACATAAAATTGTGGCCACAATGAATTAAATACTTGATTGGCTTCTTCCGTTTGATCCAAAAATAATATATAAATGGTGTCTTGTGTAACACCAAAAAAGAAAAAGAACCAAGATTTGGAATCAGTTGGTCTATGGCGATAGTAAATTCAGTCGAGAAAAGACTATATTTGTTTGTTTCTAGTATAAGTTAAGAAGTAATAAAATGAAAGAAGAAGAGAATTGTGAGAGTGCTTAAAAAGCTCTTTTTAATTTTTATCCAAACATTACAAAAGTGTTTAAAAGTTATTTTATCTTAACACTTCAATAAGCAAATCCAAATCGGCACTAATTTATTTTTCCAGAAAGTTGTTGTTTCTCTCAAGTCTCAACTGAACTTCCAAGATTCAAAAGTGATCCAAATGTTCTTAAATAACGACAAATTTCAAGATAGTAGACTCAAACATGTACCCATTTGACGAACTCCTCTAAAACAATGCTCTCATGTGCTAATATTGAACAATCCTCTATTTTATTATGAATAATATTGACAATATGCTAAAGAAAAAAATAATGAAAACAAAAACTAACAACACATACGTTAATTTATAATCACAACATAAAATGAAGGATAAAATAGAAAACGGATCTATTTAATTAAAAAAAAAAAGACGCAACTTATATTGAGTAAAGTTTAGACAATAAAAATCATAAGTCATTTTTAGGTCAAATTTGGTTCACCTTGGCCTGGTGAAATGATTCACCCACAACAGTTTTTACTTGTCAAATTCGGCTATAGTATGATAATTTACACTCAATTAGTTGCAATTAATTCATTTTAGAAATGGGAATTACAAAAAAATTAGGACAGAAGTAGCAATTCAAGAACCTGATTTTGATAATTCTAATGCAATTAAAGAGCCATCAAAATGCAGGAAAACCCACTTCAATAAACTCTCATGAGGACTTCTCAACCCTGCAAATTAATGGAGCGAAGAACCAAATAAGAGATATTGTAAATGGGAAACAAAGGAAATAGAAATAGTACATGGGTTTTAAGCTGATAAAGATGTTTCTAGAGTGATAAAGATAAAAGAGCACAATCAATGTTTCTAGAATAACTGATAAAGATATTTCTAGAATGATGAAGACAACCGAGTACAATCAATGTTTTGATATAGCTATTTATCATTTCCCTTGGTATCTTAAGTATAATTACCTTTTTGTCCCTTAATAATATATAATAGAAAATTACCAAAATAGCCTTGGTCGTCCGGTCGTCATCATGCTTCTATATAGTAAAAATAATATATATAATATATATAATAAATATAATATATAATATATATAATAGAATAGAAATATATATTTTGATTTGTGCACTCCTATTTTTGTTATAAATAATTTAAATTACATAAAAAAGTTATAACTCAAAAATCATAGAAAATATACGTTGACTATATGATTTATCTTGCCAAAAGTAATAGAAAATATACATTGATTATATAATATAGCTGGCTAAAAGTCAAGGAACATAGACACTGACTATACAATATAACTTACTTATACATGAGCTATACATTGACTATACATTATGATACAATCCAAAAAACTGAATATAGTTTAATTATACATGAAGTATGTATTGACTATTCAATCTCGATCAACTTGAATCACCTCTAAACCATCTCAAATTATAGATATGAATTTTTTTTGATATTTTGAATCTTTTAATATATAATTCACTCAAAACGATTAACATCTACTATATCATAGTTTTGATATGAAACAAATTAAAGGGTATCGAAGTTTGTTCAGCCCACTTGATTCTTTACTAAGAGTTTGATTTTGGTAAAAGTAAGTACAGATAGCTTCACTTTTTTTTTATTTGTTATAATAGTATAAAGTAAGCAAATCATGTATTAGTATTGATATTGCGTAAAGTGTCTTCAGCATGTTTTACTTCTAAAATGCAAATATTTATTTCTTTGAAATTAAAAATATCTTTTTCTTGTTATTACATAAATTTATTTTATATTGAAATGTTATAGGATTTTTTTTTTTACTTTGATGATACAAAAAAACTAAATAAAGTATTTTCAACATTTTTTATCTAAAAAAGACTAAAATATTTTATCCATGTTTAATTCTAAAGTAAAGTACTATTTACTCATGAAAATATGGGTAACTATGGGTAAACTTGTATTTACCCAATTTTATCCATATGAAATATGAGCGGGTTGAATTATTACCCATTTTATGTTAACCCATTTTCAACCCGCCCAAATTTTATCCAACCCGCCCATTTGCCACCACTAGGGTAAACCCGCACAATCTCTTTATTTCTAGCTATAACGATTGTGATGGAGTGATAAGTATTTTTTCATTCTTAATCAGAGGTTAGAGAACGATTTAACCCCAAATATGAGATTTTTTAACGTGAATCCAAATATAGTCGAACTCCAATATAGATATTAGATACCGAATGGAAAAAATTTATAAAAAAATTATTTTATCTCTACTTGAAGTACATACAAAATTCCATGTAGTTCAACATTTTATACACTAAAATGGTCAAAAAGGATTGAGAGCTTATCCTTATTTTCTACCTACATTTTATATTACGTATACGAAGTTTGTTTATATTTTAGGCCTCAAATTGAAATTTCGCTTTAGGCCTTCAATTATGTTGAGCCGCCCTTGTGTAATAACAATTCAAATTAATTGAGGCTCTAAAATAATATCAAAATGGCCGTGAAACCAAGAAAAAAGAAAAAAAGTTGACGCTTACCTTCTTTTCGAAAAGAATAGCTGCACTAATGTTGAATAATCTTTTAGTTCTATTCTATTGTAATTTTATATTGGGAAGTGCTAAATGGCCAGAAAATTTGGCCAGAAAGTTTAAAAAACTATAATTTTTATTTTATTTTAAAATAAAGGGATCCTTTTTCTATTTTTAGTTAAAAGGTATTAAAGTTAAAAGGGTAAAAATGTTTAAAAAGGTAAAATAGCATAGATAAAATATCATTCTGACCAAATTTTCTGGCAAAAAATATTTCCCTTTTATATTTATATATATTTTGATTTGTGCACTCCTATTTTTGTTATAAATAATTTAAATTACATAAAAAAGTTATAACTCAAAAATCATAGAAAATGTATATTGACTATATGATTTATCTTGCCAAAGTCATAGAAAATATACACGAATTATACAATATAGTTGACTAAAAGTCATAGAACGTATACACTGACTATACAATATAACTTACTTATACATGAGCTATACATTGACTATACATTATGATACACTCCAAAAAATTGAATATAGTTTAATTATACATGAAGTATGTATTGACTATTCAATCTCGATCAACTTGAATCACCTCTAAACCATCCCAAATTATAGATATAAAATTTTCTCTATGTTTTGAGTCTTTTAATATATAATTCACTCAAAACGATTAACATCTACTATATCATAGTTTTGATATGAAACAAATTAAAGGGTATTGGAGTTTGTTCAGCCCACTCGATTCTTTACTAAGAATTTGATTTGGTAAAAGTAAGTACATATAGCTTCACTTTTTTTTAGGGAAAAGGGATAAATATACCCCCGAACTATCGTAAATGGTATGCAGATACCCTCCGTCATACTTTTGGGACATTGGTGCCCCTGCCATCCAAAAACTAGAGCATATATACCCTTTATACTAATGGACATACACGTGTCATAAGCTTATCCACTGATCCGACATTTATTAAATATTGAATGGACGGATAAGATTGTGCCACGTGTCCCTATTTAGTCTTCCGTTAGAGTGAAGGATATATATGCTCTAGTTTTTAGACGACAGGGGCACCAATATCCCAAAAGTATGACGAAGGATATCTGATACCATTTACGATAGTTCGGGAATATATTTGTCATTTTTCCCTATTTTTTATTATTACACATACTGTGATACCTCTGTTATAACAATTGGAACACCCAACTAAACGTATATTTTAAATAAGAAAAGAAGAAGAAGAAGAAGAAATAGAAGTACAAATTACAACTCACTGATAGGGTAAAGTCTAGTGTTGATAAAATGAGTCCATATTTTGGCAATCCGTCTAATCCGTTTATATTTTAATGAGTTGGGTGAGTGATTTTTAGATGGGTAAAATATGGATTTATACGCATATTTCATATTTAAACCATAGAAATATGAGTATTCATGGGTAAAAGATGGGTTAGCCAATTGGGTTAAGCATTCAACTTTTATTCACTCAAAATTCATGATATCATCAAAATGTGTTGTAACTTCTATTCTTTTTTATGTTCTAATTATTCTTCTCTATAATTGAAAAGGTAAAATCTTTGACCCTCCAAAAAAATTATATACTATATTACATGTACATTTCTTTTGTTAATTATAATTATATTTTTTATTTGTTTAATTTTAAATTGGATAACAAATAATAGTGTAAAGTAAGCAAATCATGTATTAGTATTGATATTGCGTAAAGTGCCTTAAGCATGCTTTACTTCTAAAATGAAAATATTCATTTCTTTGAAATTAAATATATTTTTTCCTTGTTATTACATAAATTTATTTTATATTGAAAAGTAATAGGAATTTTTTTTTGACTTTGATGATACAAAAAAACTAAATAAAGTATTTTCAACATTTTTCATCTAAAAAAAACTAAAATATTTTATCCATGTTTAATTCTAAAGTAAAGTACTATTTACTCATGAAAATATGAGTGAACTTGTATTTACCCAACCCATTATTATCCATATGAATTATGAGCGGGTTGAATTATTACCCATTTTATGTTGACCCATTTTCAACCTGCCCAAATTTTATCCAATCCCCCCATTTGCCATCACTACGGTAAACACACACAATCTCTTTATTTCTAGCTATAATGATTGTGATGGAGTGGTAAATATTTTTTCATTCTTAATCAGAGGTTAGAGAATGGTTTAACCTCAAATATGAAATTTTTTAACTCGAATCCAAATGTAGTCAGACTCTAAGATAGATAGTAGATACTGAATGCAAAAATTAAAAAAAAAAAAATCTTTTATCTCTACTTGAAGTACATACAAAATTCCATGTAGTTCAACATTTTATACACTAAATGGTCAAAAAGGATTGAGAGCTTATCCTTATTTTCTACCTACATTTTATATTAGGAGGATGACTTGTAGGTTATTCCCTCTGTTACCATCTGTCGTGGATAAATAATTACTACTATATTGTATTTCTATTAGCAACAATTATCTAAGTCAATCTTATATATGTAATCCTCGTTATTATGCCACGTTTAAGGCTAATTAATTAAATCTTCTGGTTTAATTCAGAGTCCAAAATTATGAGTATACCATTAATTCTAAAATGGATCTTTCTATTTCCATATAGATCTAAGTTTATATATGTTGATTGACACTACAAAGTTTGTTTTACACTATGAGTAACGTTTAGTGTGAGAATTAAGTTATACATTGATAAGTTTTAAAAAAGTTTGGGAAGTTACACATTCCCTTCGCTTTGTTATTTTACTTGCCCCTACATTAAAAATAGATTTTCCATTTAAGCAGAATCAAAAGAATTTTATTACTTGTTTTTCATTAATAAAGTTAGTTTAGTAGAATATATCTCTAATTAAAATTTTCTTAAGAGATGTGTCAAGTCAACAAAAACCAAATAATATAACAAGAGGGTGTAATATGTGTATGATCGTTCAAATGGTGTGAGACCTTTTGAAAAAAAATTGTGCGAGCTTTGTCTAAAGCAGACAATATTCCACCATATGTTAAGAGTATTTTTGAGTTAATTTAGCCCTGCAACTAGTATCAAAATTTAGATTCAGCGGGACGAGTATAATGAAGGCAAATGATTATGTGGGGCTCGATTGATTTCCCCATATATACAAGCTTAGAGACGCACACATACAAAAATAAGGTAGTACGTAATTGCGAGCTTCAATTACCATAAAATACTAAGATCATGATATAGGCGCGGTGTAAACAAAATCCCACAATAATAACTGAAAAGATTGAGAAACTTTATATAAAGTGCAAGATCTCTTAATTATGTGAGACCTTTCGAGAAAAAGTATACAAATTTAAACCAAAGCGAACAATATCCCTCCAAATTATACATAGAGATAAGTGATAACATGTACTGATGATAAATTGGTTACAATATGACCAGATTATTATTAGTACTTACCAAAAAAAAAAATATATCTATAAGTAGTGATAGTATAAAATTTGTATACCATCACTATGATGGGATGTCCCAGTTTGAAAATTTTGAGTTATAAATCGTTTTCCATCTATTTTTTTTAAATCTAATTCTGCCTACACACGTCTTATATATATTATATGATTTCTTCCTCATTCTTCTTACCTTAAAATCCTTTACTCCAATTTTCAATTGACACTTGTATTCCCTTTTTCCTATATAAAGTCTCCAATCTAATTAGCAAATTCAATCACAAATACTATCAAACTTCTTCAAATTAAATTACATAGTTTGTGTTTGATTAGAGAAATATGGCACATAAGGGAACTAGCCAAGGCCAAATGCACCTAACTGATGAACATGGAAATCGAGTTCATCAAATTGATGAACCCAATGCAATCCAAGGTATAGCTATGGGGTTCGCCCCTGCTGGTACATGCTCTGATACTATGAAGAAAGATCACTATGACGAAGGACAACAACAATTTCGTCGTTCTGGTAGCTCTAGTTCAAGCTCTGTAAGTTTTTATCTAAGTACAAAATTGTTCTATTTTATTGTATCGGGAATTGTTTGATTGGGCACTAAATTTTGTATTTAAAAAAACTTTTGAAACTTGATGTATTAGACCTCTTCGAAATTTTAGTTCAGTTGGTTGATTATTTGAATTTTCACTTTATCGGTCTAAGATTGATTCTCCAACTTTGTCAAAATCCCTTCCCTATTAGAAGATGTATTAAACCTATCATGATATTTATGTCGCCTATAGAAACATACTCTCCCTAATTATTTTATCTGTTTTAGTTTGACCGATTGAACATGTAGTTCATGACCTTGATTTATTAAAATGTCATTTAAATTTTTTAGTTTTAAGCATGTCAGGTAAGACATAGTAAATATAAAACATGACAATTCTTTGAAACAAAATAAAAATGAGAATATGATGCATAAATTGAAATAGAAAAAGTACGCTCAATTAAGGATGGACTAAGAAATTTAATATTGAATTTATGTCTTTAAAATATAAATATATTATCATTTCTTCCGATACATATATAAACTAAAACAAAACAAGTGTCACATAAAAAGAAATAGATGAAGTAACTGTTTCTTTTGCTCCATTTATTTATTTGACTATCTTAATTTATGGAGTAATTCATAGACATACGTAGTAGTAATTTTTATCATGTGCAAGGTTAAAAAGTTAGAACTACTCTTATTTAATGTGATATTTATTTGATATTGAACATATAGTCTGAGGATGATGGAGAAGGAGGGAGGAGGAAGAAGAAGAAGGGCATAAAGGAGAAGATTAAAGAGACGTTGACCGGAGGCGCTGACGAAGGTGTACAAACTATTATTCCTACTCCTACTCCTACTCCTACCTGTGAAGCCGGAGGGGGCAAAAAGAAAGGAATGATGGAGAAAATCAAGGAGAAGATCCCTGGGATGCACTGAGTGAATGTTACATTTCAAGTGTGTCGATTTTTGGCAATTGAAGCCTACACGATTATTTATAATGGTCCAAGAAAATAGAATCGTAAATAAATAAGATAAACTCCGCTTCATCGACAAAATTCTATGTGTTTTGTTGAGGTGGAGTGATATGTATATCTAGCAATATTGAAGCATGGTGCCCTATTTCTTATGAAGTGTCAATGTACTATTATGTATATGTCTAATGTGGTTTTGGAAATAAATATTCTACATTTTGTATAATTACGTATATATTGCTATTTACTAACTTTGGTTCTAATTTAATAGATATGTTATGTTGTTACTGTTTTATTTATGTTTTAGTACATTTTAATTTCTATACAAATTTTGATTTCAAAATGATTAAGTAATTCAGATTTTAAATTTTGATATCCCTGACGATTGTTCCTTATTAAACTGACTTTTAATATATGAAATACTAGTAAATATCATCATTAGTTCAAACAATATTATTGACTTAATTAAGCTAGTTATCATATTATGAAACCAAGGAAGAGAAATGTTAATTATGCTAAAGATCGATAGTCTCCTTTAAGTTTATGATGGTCCTCAAGAAAAAAATTATGATACCAATTAGGGTGAACAAATTAAATCGAAAAGTCAAATTAATTCGATAAAAAAAATAACGATAATATTTAGGGTCAAGGGGGTCCATTCGAATATATTTCAACAAAAAAATTACATGATTTACACATGATTAAAATTATTTTTTATTTATATACAGTAGATGTTGAACCTTCTTTGACTTAAAATTATTTCTTATTTATATACAGTAGATGTTGAACCTTCTTTGACTTTTTCGTACGCGTACTTTTCATATTATGAACTCCATCAATTAAAATATTGATTCTGCCACTATGAAACATATATCAAAACTTATTTGTGATTCTCAAATTGTATGTTGAATAAAATTATGGAAAATATCATAATCTCTAAAAATTTCCTACCATTTAAAAAAATTACAAAAATTCCCTCTCGGATATATCCCTTCCATTAAATATGTATCATTTGCGATGTATCCAACAACCACAAGAAATATATCTGAGAGGAGTGAAAAATTCAGGATTTTTATAATTATAAAAACTCCCGAAACAAGATATAATTAGCCCCTAAATATATGGAATTTTTGTACTTTATACTAGGGTTGTATATGATCGGGTTGGTTCGGGTTTTTCAAATCAAACCAAACCATTTGTGTAAAAAAAATTAATTTATAAACCAAACCAAACTAATAAAATTCAAATTTTTTCGGGTTTTTCAACCTCGGGTTGGTTCGGGTTTTTCAAATACCAAACCAAACCATTGTGTCGAATTTTTATTAAATTTATAAATCAGACCAAACTAATAAACCTCAAATTTTTTCAAATTTTTGGATTTTTTTGGTAAAGTTTGCATACAAACATATAATTAACTTGTGCTCCAAATATTTCTTTAGTCCAACCAAAATACAATTATCTAAGGTGTTTCTTAAGAAAATAACACAAAATATGAGATGAGTACTGATGACACTAAAATATTCAATAAAAAATAATAATGAAATCATCATATAAAATAAATATTGCAAAGTCATAATGAAAATGATCATAATTTAAAAGTACTAAATCATGCTAAAATAAGTTTAACAAATATTAGTTACATTACTAAATATTTAAGGAAAATTAAAATTAGATTATGTATTTGAATTGTCTAAAATAATGTAAAACTAAAGAACAAATATTTAATATTATTGTCATTCTTAGTGTTGAATTGATTTTCTTTTTGCATTAGTATTAAATTGATTTTGATTTAAGTTTTATTATAATTATCAACATCTATGAACTATACTCTTTATGGAACCATTACAAATTCTAAGTTTTAAACTTGAAATAATATATTAAAAGATAAAAACTATGAAATGGTATAAGAAATATTTTAAAACTATATCAAAGTAAATGTTTTTATGTATAAAATAAAATTTTAAAATTACATATATAATGTCGGGTTGGTTTGGTCTCGGATTGGTTTTTTTTAGTTAAAACCAGACCAACCCAAATATAGTTGGTTTTTTTTTTTCAATACCAAACCAAGTCAAACCAAACCACTAGTCGGGTTTTTTTCCGGTTTGACTCAATTTGCGGTTTGATTTGGTTTTCGGTTCGATTTTGTACACCCTACTTTATACTAATTAGAGGTGTACATGGTCGGGTTGGTTCGGGTTTTTCAAATATCAAACCAAACCATTTGTGTTGGATTTTTAAATCTATAAACCAAACCAAACCAATAAAACTCGGGTTTTTCAACTTCGGGTTTTTTCGGGTTTTTTTCCGGAAAAGCATTCATACAAACATATAATTTACTTGTATTTAAAATATTTCTTTAGTCCTACCAAAATACAACTATCTAAGGTGTTTCTTAAGAAAATAACACAAAATATTATATGAGTAATTATACTAAAATATCCAACAAAAAATAATAATAATGAAATTGCATAAAACAAATATTGCAAATTAACAAGTCATAATGAAAATGATCATAATTTAAAAGTACTAAATCATGCTAAAATAAATTTAATAAATATTAGTTACATGACTAAATATTAAAGGAAATTAAAATTAGATTATGTATTTGAATAAACCAAGGTAAAACCATAGAACAAATATTCAATATTATTGTCATTCTTAGTGTTGAATTGATTATTTTTTTTGCTTTAGTATTAATTTAATTTTGATTTAAGCTTTATTATAATTACCAATATTTGTGGATTATAATCTTTATTGAACAATTTAGAATTCTAAGTTTCAAACTTTAAATAATAATATATTAAAAGATAAAAACTATGAAAAAGTATAAGAAATATTTAAAAATTATATCAAAGTAAATGTTTTTATGTATAAAATAAAATTTTAAAATTATATATATAATGTCGGGTTGGTTATTTTTAGTTAAAACCAAACCAACCCAATTATAGTCGGGTTTTTTTTTTCCAATATGAAGCCAAGTCAAACCATCCAGTAGTCGAGTTTTTTTTCTTGATTTGACTCGATTTGCGGTTTGATACGGTTTTCGGTTGTACACCCCTAATACTAATTATATCTCAATCTCATTTAAATTGAAACATAGGCCTTAGCACTACCCTACCCTTATTGAAAAGGAGGCCCAAATTGAAAAACAAAAGGAGGAGGCCCAAATGTGAAAGAAAAGAAGATGGACAGGGGGATCTCAAACCTGTCACATATTTCACCTAAAATTGCAAAAAATGAGAAAATTACGCGGTTAAGCAAGCTTACAGTACTTAATTACTCATCATAGCTATAGTTTGCTATAATTATCACTTGTGACTAACATTATACATTAATTATGTGGGCTGACTTGAGTTTGTATAATTAGCCACATTTGTATATGTATAATTCACCACATGTGTATAATTCGCAGCTAACAATTATTTGTTTGATTTGTATTTATATATGATTGTTTGTATTTGTATATGACGATAATTTCCTTTGGTTTTTCAGTTTTGTCATCATATACATTCAATCTTTTTGTGTATAACTTTTTAAAGTTTGTATAAACGTGTAGTTTTTGGAATTTGTATAATATGATTTATATAATATAATTTGTATAATATATTTTGTATAATTGTTTAAAGTTCATATATTTATGTTTGTATCAATTTGTTATTTCGAGTTTTATTATATTTGTATAATTTCAGACTTTATATTACTCAATTATACAAAAACACATGAATTATACAAACGAGATGCGAATTATACAAATTATTGTCCTCTCTCGCTCGCCTCTGTCCTCCCTCTCCCAATCTCGCTCGCCTCTGTCCTCCCTCTCCCAATCTCGCTCGCCTCTTTCCTCCCTCTCCCAATCTCGTTTGCCATATATACAAATGCATATGTATAATATACAATTATCTAACCGATATACATATACAATTCACCTCTCTCTCACTCTTTTCCCTCTCTCGCTCGCCTCTCTCCTCCCTATAACATGTAGCTACGAATTATAATTATCAAGCTATAGCTATAGAGAGTAATTAGGCTATTTTTGAGTGGCTATATGTGAAAGTTCCTCAAAAAAAATATATTCGATATTTACTTTGAAATTCAAAAATCTCGCATTTGTATCGAGAAGTTCCATTTTATGGATAAGCGCTACCTACCAAAAAAGAATAACAATGACATAAGCCTATCTTTCCAAATTAACAGTACGAGGAGGGTGGCCTCTGTTGCATAAAATTGAATCCCAATATGTTACTCATTCCGTCCACTTTCATTTGTGATTAGTTCACTATATTAAAAATGGAAAAATTACATAAGTGAAGGTCTTTTATTTAATAATTACCGTTTTTAAGTATACTTTTAATTTATTACCATTTTTGTCAACTTTTAGCCATAGTTATTTAAAACAATTTAAAAACAAATTTTAGCAAAAACGTGTTGCCCATTCTCTCATATCCTCTCTCTCTTCCCTTTTCTTTCTACTCTTCTGTAAGAAAATTTTAGGGTTTTGTTGTTCTTTCTTCCCCATTTTTCAGCACAGAATTCTAATGGAAGAAGAAGGAGGAGCACGAAAATCGCCTAGAAGAAGTCCGCAGATACTTAGTGATGTTGGTACTTCGAATCAGAAAGTTTATAGAAGGAGTCGAATGAGGGGTCAAGTTTCATCTCCTACTGATGAAGTTAATGACTGTCCCAATTTTAGTTTGGGAATCTAACAAGAATCGGGTGAGCAGAACAAGGAGCAGAACAAGGAGGAGCAGAACAAGAGGCAGAACAAAGGTAAAAAACGAGTTAAAGAGGTGAACAATGTGAAGAAATCGAAAAAAAGATGCGTTGATTTAGCTTCTACGTCGAAGAAAATCGTGGACTATGATGACGATTTTGAGGATTTAGCTCCTCAATTTCAGTCAAAAAAATTGAAAAATAAAGATAGGCCGGAGAAGAAGAAGCCAGTGAAGGATGCAAAAACACGAAATCGATTGCCCAAAAATGTCATTCTACCAGAGAGTAGATATCCGGTATGTGATAGTATTTTTCCTAGTTAGTTGTTGTTTTAGGAATGATTGTATACTGATTACTACCCTGATTTTGAGATGTAGTATGTGAGATATCAAGTTAGGATGCATAGTGTTGCAATGCTAGCTAGTTTGAGATTGAGTCCTGCTGTCTTGAATCTATTAGGAGCTTTATATCTCAGGTTTAAGGGATTGTCATCTGAAGAAATGGCAGGAAGTGAATAAAGCAAATGTTTCATCATATATTTGAAGGAGGCGGGGTGTGTAGGAATCATGTACATGACTATTTCAATACTCTTCCAATGAAGAGCAGTGCTATAGTAGGAAGCTAGCAGTCACTTTATGTTTTACTTAATTGCAAAATATTTCCTCTTTGTCCATTGTTTTGTCTAGAATTAGTGTGAGCTTGTCAAATAGCTGGTAACACTTTTTCGTGTTAATTTGGAAAACAGATGGAAAAGATGTGTAAATGACACATCATATATTTTGGAGTAACATTGTTCCATGTTCTATTTGATCGAAATGTAGGTTTAAATTGCTTTGGAAGTTGTTTTTTTGATATAAAATAGAGCTTTAAGTGTATGACAACTAGATCATTGTTTAGGCTGCTTGTGTTGAAGTTGATAAGTTCTGGGTCTGGATTTTTGGAACTAGAAGTGGTCATCAGTGTAATTCCTCTTTAATTCATCTTAAATTCAACTGCTTACTACATTGCTTTGATACATAGTATGTGAAATTCATCTTTAATTCAACTTTAGTATGTAGTAACACATTTTTAATTCATGTTTAATACATATGCAGGATCGTAAATTCTGGAAACATTCGGATGTTGTGTATATTGCGAGTAGGTGGTCATCTTATACTAATCATAGTGTCATCGACCAAATCAAACTATCTTTATCTGATAAACAACTTGAGTTGTTCAGGGATACATGTTTTGGTTACTTTCTTGACCTTCCAAAAGCAAGCACACAACTACAAGTTATTCATTGCCTTATAAATAGAGAGTTAAAACACACACCGGATGATGTGTTTGCTATTGAAATAAATAATAAAAAGTTGTTTTTTGGTCTTAGAGAATTTGGAATAGTTACCGGGTTAAATTGTGTTAGTGATGGTACTCCTATCAATGTTCCTGATTCTAAATGTAGTTTGTTGAGTAGTTATTTTCCGGAAAAAATCACTGTTGCAAAGAGTCATTTACGTGCGTTGTTTCTATCTGAAAAATTCCTAGATGATGACTCGGCTGTTTCATTGGCTGTTCTCTTCTTCATTAATGATTTTTTATTTTCATATGAGGACAACGAATACCAAATTAGTAATAGAGATTTTTACCTAGTGGAAAGTGGACAATTCAATTCGTATCCATGGGATTTAGATGTCTACAAAAAGTTGTCTGACTCTGTGAGACATGAGCTTAAGTCAACCCATAAATACTATAGATTGGGTGGCTTGCCTCTTGCTCTTCAAATTTGGATATTTGAGTGTTGTTCAAAAGTTGATGAAGATATAGCTATTCGGGTTGCTGACTCAATTCCAAGAATCTTGAATTGGAAGACAATTGCCGAAAGTCCATGGCAAAAATATGTTGAGAAATGTCTCTTCATGCCTACAAAAAATAAGGTATTTGTACAAAGTTAATACATTTTATGGCATTGTTTAATTCAACTCAAGTTACTATATCTATTTTTATTTTGTTTATTTGATTTTTCAGTTTGAGAACATAGTGGCTAGTGAAGATGAAGTATCTAAATTCAGGCTTCCTGAACCTCGTGATTACAATGCTGAAATTTTGAAATTGGAGCCTAAAGGATCAAGCCATGGTCTAGACATGTTGACCAATGAAGTTATTGAATTGAGAAAAGAACTTGTAAAGGTATATACAAATTTGACTTTAGGCTCTTTTTTTCCATAACTTTAATATTTTAATTTTTGTGTTATGGTTTAATATCTACTAGGTGAATGAAAATAACAAAGCACTTGAAGAGAAGATTGATTTAGGATTTAATCAAATGAAATAATTTGTGGTGAATTCTAACAAACAATTATTTGAGGATATTTCTTTGTTGTTGGCTAAGAGTGGTAGTACCAGCTCTGTTATCAGAGAAGTCAGGGAACCATCTAAGAAGCAGGCTGGCGAGACGTTTTCGGGTGGATTAGATTTCAATGGAGGTTTCTTTATATTTTCAATATATTTTTGTTATAGTCATAATATACTTTTAATATGTTTTTCTTATAATATGTGTTAATTACATATACAACAATCTCTCCCTAAGTTAATGCATCTGTAAATGAATCAAGAGGGCACGATGTTCATGCTATGAGATCAAATCAAAATGAAGAATCTCAAGTGCTTAAAACTTCAGTTAGATTTGCTGACGTTGAGAATTTTGAAAGAGTATCAAGTAAAATAGGTAATGAAGTGTTTTATACAAATATATTACATATTTCACAAATGTTAATTCAACTCTCTTATTTTAAATGTTTTTGTTATGTACAGAGGAAGATGTTGCAGGAATTGCTATTGAAAAAGTTTTGTCAGAGATTGTTGCTGATATAAATGGTATTAATTTTCTTCACTTCAAATAAACTTCTTTCATTTTATTTTAATAGCATTATTAAAATATTTACTTTGCTTGCAGTCCAAGAGGTTGCTGATGTGAATACATTTGGGGCGCAACCTTATGCTAATGTAGTCAACAAAGCCAACATAAACAAGTGTTGCATCTGTTGACTGTAAATTAATCAATATGTCCATTATATGCAGATGCAACAGAGGATTGTCAAAAACCTTTGCATACTCTTGATGATTTTATTTTTCTTGATGAAGATCTTTCTCAGATCAATAGGACTGAAGAATCTTATCTAAAGAAAAGAGCCCCTGCTAATCAAAACAAAAAGAAAGTGACACCGAAGAAACGTGGCAGAAAGAAAAATCCAGGAAAGTTAATAACATCTCCCTACACACAACATTTCGAATCTGGAGGAACTTTATGTGTAACACGTCAGTTTTTTGAGTCAAAACATCCTTTTTCATATGCAACTGGAGGAGATAATGAATCGATTTGATCGATTCATTCGTTAAGTGGCTTTTATACGGGTACAAAGAAGAGGTAATTCATTTTGAAGTTTGTTGGTTAATTTGTTACTATTGAATAACTTTCATAATTCATAATAGATACAAGTTTAATTCAATCTATAGAACTCTCTCGTTACCTCTAATTCACAATAGATACACGTTTCTTAACTCACTCCTCTTTAGTTTCCTTAGTTACCTCTTTTTTATTTGTTGCTGTCCCGTTTTCGAGTACTTATGTTTTAATTTTTTTATGTTTTGATAGGGGAAAGAAACCTTATACAGATGCTCTTAATGTTATCAGTCCAGCATTTGAATTAGGTATTTGTAATGTAGCAGAAAGACACTGGTTTTTCAAATTGGCACATTCTGGACAAGAATGGTGTGATGAGGTTAGTTGTATAAAGTTTAATTGGACGTCAATATTTGTTATTCATAACGCTTGCCATTCTAGGAGTCATATTACCTCTCTTTGTTGAATTTCCTGAATGATTTGTCTAGTGAGCACCTTTGTGTTCCTTTCCTTGGGTTGAAAAATTCTGTAATTTCTCTCTTGCCATATGAAGTAGATTATTGCTCCTGCTTGTGTCATTTTATACACTTAAGTTTCTATTGCTTTTACTTGTAGCATGCATTGTAGCCCATTCCATGTGCCAGTTGCTCCAATTGATGGATAGCTAGTTCAATAATTTATGCCAAATCACATTAGACCGAATAGGTGCTGATAGTGGTTGACATTGAGTTTCTTGAGGTTAATTGAATGTTTGTTTCTTGAGACTATTTCTTTTTTACATTTCAATTCTAATTTTTTGCAGCATATTGATGTCATTTTCTATTATCTAAGAAAGAAAGGAAAATATGAAGTCAACAGTAATGTTCGATTTACGACTACTGATTGTGTGTTCAAGACGAAAATTACTACTTCTTTCTTTCAACTTTGTGATGCTCATGAGAATAAGAAGAACTATAAAGTAAAAGATTCTGATGATATTGCCCGGTATATATATGGACGTCGTTTGTTGGCAAGCACTTCGTGGGATAAAGTGGATTATATTCTTTTTCCACTAAACATTAAAGAGGGCTGTCATTGGATTCTTGTCGTGTTTGATATTGGGCAAAGGTCTTTGGAGGTATATGATTCATTTCCGGCAAGGGGTGGGGTGAATTTTGAGGTTAAAAATATTGTTGAGATGCTTTCAATTGTGTTACCACATTACTTGAGCGTGGTCAAGTTCTATGATAAGCGTCCTGAATTGAAGGCAACACCGAAATACAGTGGGATAGATGAGCTCGAGAAAATTGAGTTTCATTTCATAACTAAAGGTGTTCCCAGACAACAAGATGACTCATTTGTAAGTATTATCAAATAGGTATTCTTTTTTTGTATTAAGTAGATATTTTGATAATAATTTTATATTGAACTTTTTAGGGATTTGTGGAGTTTTCGTTCTTTGCATTTGCGGAGTTTGTAAGTAATGGCCAACATATTCTAAATCAACAAGTAAAGGCAGACATTCTCCGAAAGAGATTTGGAGCTATATTATGGGAATATGCAAGAAGGAAGCAAGCAAGTGACCTTCAAAGTGAAGACGAAAGACCGAAAAGATAAAGAAATATAGTTATATTAGTTAGTATGACTTTAAAAACTATATGGTGTAAAAACAGTTTATAGTTAGTATGGCTATGAAAAACTATATTGGTCTATTCTTCACTTTCTGATTGCTTAGCTTTTATTGAACAAATATGTGCTGGCATGCAATGGTACTTGCTTGCACGAAAGATGTTTCTGTTTTTCGTATTTGGGTATTACACAAAAGGTGTAGATTGTACCAATTCGTATTTTGGGTGTTTCAACAGAGATTCAACAGTAATAAGGAAACTAAGCATTGAGGTAATCAATAGTTAAAATAAGAGATGCAGTTCCAACTAAACATTCAATGGAAATTTTAAACAATTACTAAGTTGCATTTTATCGAATATCATTTCAACTATATCATATCACATCTAACTATAAACATGGAAATATTCGACTAAACTGAATAACATGAGATTGCACAACTAAGAAAGCATTCCACTAAACTGATTAACACGAGATTGCGGAACTAAGGAAATCAACCATATAAACAGATATGATCCAAATTTGTATAGTAAACCAATGAGCTTCTAAAACAAAATGGTAAAACAAATTTTATTTCTTATTATTATTCTTGATCATAAGGCCTAACATTTTTGCAAGTCTTCTGTTGTGATCTTGTTGTCCTGATTCTTTGCATGTAATTTTCGCCTTCTTGAATCCATCTTCTCTCGGTTGTGTATGTCTTTTATTTTTTGGTCTCCAGGAGGTCTCTTTCCATGAGGTGGAAGTACAACCTCTTCAAGAACATGTGTTGGTGTGTTCCATGTGCTTTTCATCTGGCGGGGATCCATTTGAAACCGATATGTCGGCAATAAAGTTTTTCTTGTATAGTAATCGAGCAATATTTCTCATAACCGGTGTGTTTTATTGTTAAAACGGCCCAAACCAT
The DNA here is from genome assembly GCA_029007595.1 of Solanum commersonii. Taxonomy (NCBI): domain Eukaryota; kingdom Viridiplantae; phylum Streptophyta; class Magnoliopsida; order Solanales; family Solanaceae; genus Solanum; species Solanum commersonii. Next base: position 3,110,075 of record JAJTWQ010000051.1, read on the forward strand.
GTGGACATGGCAACTCATCCAATTGAAATCTCCCACATGTGCATGTACGTTGGTGAAGACAAGGCGTGAATTGTGTAATACCATCAAGTACCGTATACACATATTTATTTGTCTCTACAACCTATGAAAAGAAAAAAAATATAATCAAGAGAGATGTTAGACATGAATCAGAAGAAAAAATATTAGCAAAAATAATTTACAGATCAAGCATACCCTTAATTTCTCTGATGCAGTTTTATTGCGCCGCAATATATTTTCATACTTTTTCCCAAGGTGAAAACCTGAAAATGTCGCCTTTGATCTGTTATTGTTATTCCATTTCTGGACAAGCTGTCTCATGAATTCCAAGAGGTGCAAGACTGTAAGAACTTTGGCATGGCTTGTTCTTGAATTGACTGATTCTGCTATATTTGATGTCATCATCCATGTTCTGTTTACTTCAGCATGCACACGCGACCATTTGTTGTATCCAATGTTCAGCAAGTAATCTTTGATCCTCTTATCTATTTTCTCAACTATTGTCATGCATTGATTAAATTCTGTCATGGTGTATGTTTTTGCCATAGAGTAGAACAACTCAGTTACCCTTTGCTGACTTTTTCTGAAGTTTTTCATTATGTTTTGCAGTAACTGCCACATACGCACAAAATGAGGCACTTCATCATAGACTCTCGAAGCTGCCTTAATAATGCTTGCATGCCTATCGGAAACGATACACATCTCTAATCTTTGACCGAATGCGTCTCTGAATTGCTCAAAAAACCATCTCCAAGATGCATCATTCTCTGAATCAACAATGACATAAGCAAGTGGCAATATACTCCCTGCACCATGCACAATTTGTTTAATACAATTTTAATACATTTTTACTGCAATTATAATTCATTTTTAATTCACAGTTCAGAAATTCAATATAGAAATTACTAGTATCATATTCGAAAGTCTCACTTGCTGCATCTAAGGTATTAGCGGTTAGTAGTGTCCCTTTGTATGCTCCTTTTAAGAAAGTTTCATCAACAACTACAACTGGTCTACAATATTCCCATCCCTTTATCGAGGTGAACAAAGCTACAAACGCATATAGAAAACGGTCATCCTCTGATTTGTGCAATCTTATATGGGAACCAGGGTAAGTTGCCTCTAGTATGTGAAAGTAGCTTGGCAACTTTGCATATGATTGAATTGAATCACCCCGGACTAATTCAAGAGTTGTTTCTTTAGCTCTCTATGCTTGCATATATGTGAGTCGCACACCATATTCAACTAACATGTCACGTTGTATATCTTTTGGTGTGTAAATAACATCTGGTTCAGCACATTTACCGACAATAATACTCCCAACAACACTCTTAGTTGCTTGCCTTTCCGATAATGAATTATGTAGCAACAAACATGTGTGTTCGCTTTCAAATTCTCTAATCTTGAACATTTGAGATTTGTTCAAGCTTGAAGCTCGTAAACTCCAACTACAGTTTTCACCTAAGCACTGTATCGAATAGCTGTTGAAAAAAAATTAATATACAATCAATAATTTAAAGTGACTTGAATTTAGGTCTTACCTGATTGAACTTGATCTTGTTGTCTTGAATTGAAAATGCTTAAGAATGGAATGTCTTTTTAGTGCACTGGTAAGGACATATTTATTCTTATACACTTGATCTTTCTCAAATAAAGAGTGATTGGGATTAATAATGATGCCTGGTGCTAATTCTTCTAGCTCATCAACTTCCTCACATGATCCAAAGCCAATTAACCCTATTGCTTCACCAATACCATTAAATGTATTAGAGAAGTACGAATTGTGTATAACCATCATATCTTGAAGTGTCTCGAACATAATAGTGGAATGAGTGTAGAATTAGTCTCCAAGTTGATCGGTTTCGGTTGTTGTGACACACAAAGGGTATCTTGCCATATCTCGATGTTCCTTTTTGGTTTCAACATATACTTTTACCCCATATCATTATGAATTTGAATTGGAGGAGACCTTTCATCAATTTTATATCTGATTTTAACTTTACTTGTTGATGTGTCTATTGACAATTGAGTAGCAGTTATAGAAACGAGGGTGGCAAAGTTTGATTCCGTATTTATCAACACACCATCTACCAAGTAATTAACATATTTGTTGCTAGGATCCCATCGTCCATTGAAGTAAAGCAGCATAGCCAGATTAGTCTTTTTTTTTTCTGCACAATATTAAAAAGTGTGCAGATTAGTTTATTTTTCATTGCTTATGTAATGAATTCTTAGGTTAGCCTTTACAACTGTATCTAATTCAATTATTGTTCAGTTCAGCAAATGTACAATGTCAATGTTTCTGGGAGATATTAATACTATTATATAAAAGTCTATGGGGGAATATATACATCCTTCCAACACGCAAAACTCAAACTGGTGTGATAAGCAAAAAGAAAATGGGAGCCACAAAGATGAAAGCAAAGAAGAAAACAAAAGATAGATGAGCATTTTTATTGGGGTGTGAAAAGATCCAAGAACGAGGAGTACATACCAGATATCCACACCCATAAGAGTCCTCACTAGTTGGATCATTGCAAAACATAAGAATCTGGACTAAAAGCTAAAGTGCCAGAAGGCAAGCACAAAAATAAGTTAACAATTAAAGTGCCAGAAGCCAAACTCATACCACATAGAACAGATGACTAGAGATGCCAGACTCAACAACTCCCCTGTCAGTGCCTGGTGATATCCAAATTAAGCACCAAAATGGCAAAGGAATAGAGTGTTCTATAGATTGAATTAAACTTGAATCTATTATGAATTAACCAACAAAATCAATCAGAAGAGTGAATTAAGAAAGAATTTAAACAACTCATCAAATCATAAAAAATCAACCAACAAACTGCAAAAATGAATTAAACTTGTATTAAAAGTGTATTACAAGGTATTAAAGTTGAATTAGAAGAGTGAGTTAAGAAAAAAATTTAAACAAATAACTAAGGAGACGACGAGAGAGTGCTCTATAGATTGAATTAAACTTGAATCTATTATGAATTAACCAACAAAATCAATCAGAAGAGTGAATTAAGAAAGAATTTAAACAACTCATCAAATCATAAAAAATCAACCAACAAACTGCAAAAATGAATTAAACTTGTATTAAAAGTGTATTACAAGGTATTAAAGTTGAATTAGAAGAGTGAGTTAAGAAAAAAATTTAAACAAATAACTAAGGAGACGACGAGAGAGTGCTCTATAGATTGAATTAAACTTGAATCTATTATGAATTAACCAACAAAATCAATCAGAAGAGTGAATTAAGAAAGAATTTAAACTACTCATCAAATCATAACAAATCAACCAACAAACTGCGAAAATGAATTAAACTTGTATTAAAAGTGTATTACAAGGTATTAAAGTTGAATTAGAAGAGTGAATTCAGAAAAATTTTAAACAGATAACTAAGGAGACGACGAGAGAGTGCTCTATAGATTGAATTAAACTTGAATCTATTATGAATTAACCAACAAAATCAATCAGAAGAGTGAATTAAGAAAGAATTTAAACAACTCATCAAATCATAACAAATCAACCAACAAGCGCGAATATGAATTAAACTTGTATTAAAAGTGTATTACAATGTATTAAAGTTGAATTAGAAGAGTGAATTAAGAAAAAAATTTAAACAAATAACTAAGGAGACGACGAGAGAGTGCTCTATAGATTGAATTAAACTTGAATCTATTATGAATTAACCAACAAAATCAATCAGAAGAGTGAATTAAGAAAGAATTTAAATAACTCATCAAATCATAACAAATCAACCAACAAACTGCAAAAATGAATTAAACTTGTATTAAAAGTGTATTACAAGGTATTAAAGTTGAATTAGAAGAGTGAATTAAGAAAAAAATTTAAACAAATAACTAAGGAGAAGACGAGAGAGTGCTCTATAGATTGAATTAAACTTGAATCTATTATGAATTAACCAACAAAATCAATCAGAAGAGTGAATTAAGAAAGAATTTAAACAACTCATCAAATCATAACAAATCAACCAACAAACTGCGAAAATGAATTAAACTTGTATTAAAAGTGTATTACAAGGTATTAAAGTTGAATTAGAAGAGTGAATTAAGAAAAAATTTTAAACAAATAACTAAGGAGACGACGAGAGAGTGCTCTATAGATTGAATTAAACTTGAATCTATTATGAATTAACCAACAAAATCAATCAGAAGAGTGAATTAAGAAAGAATTTAAACAACTCATCAAATCATAACAAATCAACCAACAAACTGCAAAAATGAATTAAACTTGTATTAAAGTTGAATTAGAAGAGTGAATTAAGCTTGAATTAAGCAAGTAACTAATGACATGCAATCGAATTTAAACCTTCTAACCTTTCAAATTTCAAAAAATTTCAAACTCAACTCTCTGTCCGAACTTGATTCATCTCGAAATTGATCACTGAATACACATCGTTGAAGGTTAGTATAGCCGAGAAAGAGAATTAATCTTGAATTAAGCAAGTAACTAATGACATGCAATCGAATTTAAACCTTCTAACCTTTCAAACTTCAAACTCAACTCTCTGCCTGAACTTGATTCATCTCAATTTTGATCACTGAATACACATCGCTGAAGGTTAGTATAGCCGAGATAGAGAATTAAACATGAATTAAACAAGTAACTAAGACATGCAATTGAATTTAAAGCTTCTAACCTTTCAAACTTCAAAAAACTTCAAATTCAACTCTCTGCTCGACTTGATTTGTCTCAAAACTGTTCACTGAATGTGTTCTCTGAAGGTAGTATAGCCGTATTTGTGAAGAGAATTGTGAGTAAGAACTGCCGAGAGAAAATCGCACCAACGAGAGAAAATCGCAGCGGCGAGAGAAAATTGGGAGCGAAAGATGGAAAGGACGAGTGAATTTAATTTAATTCAGTCAAATTGTCATATATGGTTAAAAAAATAATGTTGACAAATATAGTAAATATTTTTTAAAAAGTATACAGGTAAGTGATTTCCCCAATAAAAATAGATGTTCATTTTTACTTGTGTAATTTAGAAAATCAAGAGATAATTTATCATTTAGTTCCTAATTAATCTTTATTATTAACTATAGTCATTTTTTAAGTGTACTAAATCCAATACTTTTGTACTTTAACATGATAGTCTGGAACATCCTAGATCTATAATGATGAGACGAATTATAGAAAACTCAAATGAGCGTCCATTAAAGAACCTGGAGATTTTTTAAAATGATGAATTCTATTGTACTACTTGTAATCAACGCAAGTTAACTGTGTGACGATAGCCAACAAATGTTGAGATTGAGTCCCTGCATTGGAACGTATACATAGGGATATTTATGGGTCAATTCACCCACCAAATGGGTTGTTTAGATACTTTATGATCCTTATGCTTCTTCGAATGGTCTCATGTGTGCCTATTGTCATTTCACAACTTGACGTTTGCAAATTTAATGGTATAAATAATATGATTACGAACACAACTTTTTGATATTGGATCAAGTCTATTCATTTTGATAATGCTGCAGAGTTTTCATTCCAAGAATTTAATAATTATTGTCTGTCGAGTGGGATAAACGTTGAACACCATGTTGCTCATGTTTACACTCAAAATAATCTCCCTGAGTCATTAATTAAACATTTGCAGTTGATAGCAAGATCATTTCTTTTGAAAACTAGGTTGCCCACTTTTATTTAGGGTAACACAATTTTGCATGCTGCAATACTTAATTGTCTTGGATCGATAAATTATTACAAGTTTTATCCATGCATTATTACTGATTTGGGGCTAAAATTCTAGTATAATCCATCTAAGAATTTTTAAATGCGTTATATATATATGTGCCTGTAGCACCACACTAAGATGAACCTCCAAAGAAAGTTAAAAAAATATATGTTGGTTTTGAATCGCCTTCACTATTCGCTACCTTAATCATTAAGAGGCCATATATATGGTCATTGCTTGATTTGCATATTGACGATTTGATGGGACACTTTTTTTTAAATTAAGGGGAGAAAATAGTAAGATCAAAAGGAAAATTTTGTGAAAAATTCATCATTGTCTCATCTTGATTCACACATTTCTATTTATGGGCAAAAAGTACAAAAAATTATTCACTTGCCGAATCAAATGCCAGGTACATTTACAGATTATAAAAGAATTTTCAAATAACATATTATGATAAATCATTAGGTTCTAAAGATCGAAATCATTTTTTAGTTTTGCACTTATAAAAAATTGAACCCTATTGAATCATTTCTTGATATTGAACTTGTAAAAAATTTAACCATATCAATCATTTCTTGACTTTGAACTTATAAAGTTTGAACCTCATAAATCATTTTTAAATTTCATGAATCGATCATGAAATTTAAAACTCCAACAAATTTTTAAACTTTATAAATCATTCCTCGAATTCTACTTATCATTAATCCTTCGAATTCCAACCATGCTTCCTAGAGTTGTACCGTGTTTTAGTTGAGGGTATTTTTATCTAAAACTTTTTCTATGTCAAAAAGTGGTAAAATGTTAGTATTTTTTAAAATAATGATTATTATTTGAAAAATGATATTAAATTAAGTATTCTCCTTTTTTTCCTTAGGTACTATAAGAAGAGGTTTTGAACCTGCATTTGTGAGGTAAAAAATTATTTATTAGTATATATGGACCATATTATAAAAAAGAAGGAATATAGATAGCATAATTGAGCTAGAGAGGATTTATTCAAATTGAGAATTATTGAACAGACTTATAATAATTAGATTACATTTATTATTGGTTTATTCATTTCCATCATCAAAACCCTTTAATTGTTTATTCAACTTGATGATATACAACTAAGTAGTAGCCCCTACTGTAAATAATTTCCAGGTCTGTTTTTTTTGTGTTTAAAATTAACATAAAAAGGATTTAATTTCGTCCACACAATAATTAATGAATTTTAATAACTGAGAACTAGTACACATATATATATACACACTTTGCCTTAAAATGAATTTTATAATATTCAGCATCCTACAATAGCCTACTTAGTTGTTTTGGTCTACTTTTTACAGCTTTGTAGAGATGTTAATTAAGTGAATTAGGCACAAAAATCCGTGATGCATTAATGTTTTGTGATTTTTAGACCTTAGTGTGGGGGTCGATATTGAGGCCAAGTCAAAGATACAACTTAAACATTTATTTGTGACTTGTTTAGGGGTCGTTTGATAAAGTGTATGAAACTCGTTGAATAAAGTGAATTAATAATGTAGAGACTATTTTTATTAGTATTATTGTCTATGGGGAATTTTCGCAAATATCCATTATGATAAATTTAATTATGCTCTGTAGCTATGGTTTGCATATTTACTGGGTGTAGCTACAACTTACGCTGCCTCGTTTGTATGATTCGCGGGTACGTTTGTATAATTGAGCTAGTTTTGTATAAACTCGAAATAACGAATTTATACAAACACAAACATTTGAACTTTAAATAGTTATACAAATTATATTATACAAAATATTATAAAAAAGTCATACAAATTATATTAAATTTTTTGAATTATACAAATGTGCGAATTATACAAACTCGAAACCCCCAGCCCACGTAATTATCACTGAATGTTGGTTGTGAGTGATAATTAACTAAAACTATGGCTATGATGACTAATTGACTAGTATTATATATTTGCCTAACCATATAATTTTTGTTTTATTTATTGATTTAGTATATTAAAAATAACATGCATTAAATATATATATTTTAAATTATTTGCTTACAATTATATATCCTTCATATAGTTAGCTTTGTACACAAAAATATGTTTATGCGTGTATAAAAAACTCTTGTATTAACAAAATCATGACTTTCAATGTACTAGTTATACATAAGATAATACCAAGTACGTTATTAAATTTTTTTGGAAACTCCAGAATACGCGTAGTTGCTATAACTATGTTCATCACTGACTCACGGGTAATGGCTTGCGCTACAACCTCTGTTCGTCACCGTACAATGATCTGCAAACTACAAAGGGATGTAAACTATACTAGGCATGACTCAATTCAGAAGACATGAAGATAGATCAATCCTAGAACATCTATGTGGATGACCACCCTCTAAATCAACTAAAACATCTTGAAGGACCTAAATAGGCTATAGTAGAAAATTATACCAAGCAAGGAATTAATATATAATATCAAAATTCATATATGCATTATTTTCACTAATACATTTTACCAAACGACTCTAATTAAGTACTAAAGTCATAAATCATGAAACAACACTTTAACTCTCTTCCAACTTTCATACAACTCCCTCAGAAAAGAACCAAGACAGAAAAATTAAATGCCTTCTTCGTCCTAACATAACATATAGAGTTGGTAAAGGGGAAAGACTGGTTTAAATTAAATATTTTTTGGTAAATCAAAAATTGTTTTAAAAAGATAGTCCTAGACCTCCTACATACATAGAAAAGAAACATTAACTCCTCCCTTTATTTTTTTTCTAGTTTAAAGAAGGGTAAACGTAGAATTATGTTTGGTAAAGTGAGGTCTAGCCCCTTTTGTTTGTACTGATTCGTGAGTTTTTTATTTTTTATTTTTAAGAAAACGCCTTTGCGGGGAAAAAAGTAAGATTATGTAGCTAAATAAAGTGTCTAGTGTTAGTAACACCAAGAGATAAATGTTCCTAGTATATTAACTACCAATTATTTGAAAAAACCCTATGTATATCTCCATATGTAATCCATCATCAAGCCATGGCAAGTCAAATTGTATATGCTCTTAATTAGGGTTTATGCACCTGGAAGTAGTTCTTTCCTCGCATATTAATTAGTTGTTCATGTTACTAAATATAGTTGACCTAATTACAAAATTAAGATAGAATTTATTATATTTTTCCAATTTTATCCTTACAATTAGTAATTCTTTTTGAAAGTATGAATCAGAATTATTCTTTGTATTTATGTTTTTTTAAGAGGAGTGTAAAGAGAAAGTGGGAAACTAATATAGAACGGAGAGAGAATTTTATCAAACCTCGTAGTTTATTATTATTATTTTTTTGTTTATAGGAAATATTTTCTTCCCACGTGGACTAATAAATTTCACATAAACTGTAAATATTGTCTACTACAATATAATGTTACAACACACATACTGTTGGTTTTTCAGTATAAATAAATATAATATCCACATTTTAATATATTATCTCTTGAACAATATAATATGGATGGAGACAAGTTAAATATAAGTAATTTTACCTTGTAATCACATATACATATAAAACATATATATACTTCCTCCAAACCAAAACATTTGATGTTTATTCTTGGGTACATGAATTAAGAAATTCACTTACTCCTAAAAATCAAAAGGGATTTTTTTAAATCAAATATTGTGAATAATCGAATCTAATAACGAGTTAAATTAGAACATATGTCCTTGACCTCATCACAATTCAATTATTTTAACAAAAATCCCTAATCATGATCTTCTTTCTTTTAGGTTGACATAATTATCATTAGATTTGTACATAGTATAGGAATATATCAAGAGCTAATATATCTAAAATGTGGATAAATAAAAAAATTTCTTGCTCAAAATTTTAAATAGTTTTAATACTTTTAAAATACTTGACACATGGCATTATATACCCAACAATTTTACGGGCTAAGACATACTAATATTTATCTTGGAAATTCTCTATTAGTAATCTTTAGCTTCGATTGTTTGAGTTTTTGAAGGTCTTTTATTTAGTTATAGGCAATTTTACCTAGTTTTATAGAATTAAAATAATTGTCCGTTGTTATATTTAGGTAAGAAAAAATTAATAAATCAGACAAGAAAATATAAAGAACCGAAACAATTATGTAATGCCTAAAATAGTTGGTTTTGTATATATAAGGACTGTTGAAAATTGAAATTAATATTGCGGCTGCTTCATTTATTAGTGTTACGTGCTTGAAAGGAAAAAATAAAATTGTACCAAAAAAAAGTTATAAAAATAAGTCTTGTACTTTATGTCAACAGTTAGTCATCAATAGTTACTGCTATAATACTAGGTGCCAACACTATGTATAGTTCGAATGTGATAATAATTTCTGAAAAAATTGAAGGATATTTGAGTTGATATGGTCCTAGATGTAGATGATGAAGGGGTGTTAATTAGTCGTTTGATTTGATGGATTATTTTGAAAAATTGTGTCATATTATTTTTTCATATTTTCAATGATGTATAATTAAAATTAAAAAATTTAATTTGTCCTAATCATCTTGGTTTCTCTTTGAGTTAGGTATGTTCGGTTAATTTTTAAACGTCATCTAATAGCTTTTGCAATTGATAAAATTTGATAAAGTGGTTTGCAGGCTATTACATAGTAGGGGTTTATCCAGTGCGCACAAAGTGCTCACCCGAAGGCAGAGACTGTGACAGAGATTGTAGCGACCGCGGATTATTCTAGGGTTAAAAAAAAAAGTTGCATAAAATGAAAACATATTTTCCTTTATAATATTCTACTATACCAATTTAGAGGAGAAATATAATTATTATTTTACTATTTTCGCTAGTATTATGAAGAGACATATGAAAATTTATATTAATTTAAATTGGAATCTATAATTGATTTCATTAAAAAATTAAGTTTGTGTACTTTAACATTCTTTGTAATATCGATATCTTAACTTGTTCTGAGTTAACACTTCAATTTATAAACTGATTATTTTGACATTTTCAAAATTTATATGTCATATTTTTCTAGGATATCCTCAAAACATAATGGAAATAAGTTGGAATGGGTAGTTTTTGATTGAGGCTAAATTGAGGTGTTTATATATGCACTCGTAGAATTAAAAATATTTAATTACCAGCTCAAAATTAATTTAAATATTTATTTATATATTATACCTTAGTTAAATTTTTCATGACAAACTTTCTTGGACATATTTTCATGAAAAATGCATATAACTTAAACAAGGCCGATACCTTACACCAAAGTAGGATGATAATGGCAGAGAGGGCCAGAGTGCATTAATATATGTATCAGCTTTACATAACATTAGTATCTTATTTGATATACTTTTAAATTTATCATTAGTTATACACTGTTTTTGATATTATGTTATGTATTACTAATGTATACAAGTTTATGGCAATTGCAATGCAAAAAGCTCTTATTCAGTTATTTATACGTTAGTATGATTAAAGGTATAATTATTTATCAATTTTATTTTATATTTTTACTATCATATTTGTGGAGGATATTTTAAAAATAATATATTTTTTATATAAATATTGTAATGCATGCTATTTTTAATATAACAAATGAAATATTGCATTAGAAATAATCTCACATGCTCCTTCTGTCTCAATTTATGTGATACTTTTCGTTTTTCAAGAGTCAAAACAGTTTAAGTTTGATCGTGAATTTGCGCATGAAATCTTCAATTTTTTAAAAATGAAATTTATATATATATAAACTATGTAAAAAGTACTATAAGACAAAATAATTGATAATTCAAAATATTTAAAAGATATATGAAAAATTCATGGTCAAAGATAGAGTTGTTTAAATCTCAAAATTCAAAAAGTGCCACATAAATTAAGACAGAAGGAATAACTAATATCAATATTAATAATATATTATATTCACCACTATTCTTAAAAACAAATATTGAAATCACCATAAATTTGGCGCGAATTATTAGTTTGATCCCTAAACTATTGACAGTCTTAAAACTTAAATACACACTTGATCTTGCCACATGGGTGAAATACACTTTAAATTCTCACCAAGTTTAGAGTGTTTTCAACACTTGATCTCTTGACCTTTTTATTAAAAGTCTCACGCTCCTACAAGAGTTTGAGACCACTTTTACTATATATCATATAGTAGATCGGCAGTGTAGTTAAGATTGTCTATAATTCAAAAACGAAACTAACAATTCACACTAAATTCAAAAATATTTTCAATACTTCTCTTTTATTTTTATACAACCTACTAAACGATCCGAGAAACTCTTAAGTTTGTACTGCAACTGTAGCAGTAAAGAGAGAGAGAGAGAGAGAGAGAAGAGTTGTGGTGCTTTTTTGCCTTGGCGGCGTTTGCAGAGCTGTAATATATATAATTCTACCTTTTCTATTAATGTTCCCTCCCTCACTTCCTCTCCATAATTCTTTTTACAAGCAATCCTTTTTCTCTTCCACCTCTCTAAACTTGCTCTACTTTAAATTCACATTCTTTATATATACACATACTTATACAGCAAAAAAAACACAAATGCACTACGCTGTTTTTCAACTCTAATTTTGTAAAGCCAAAAAAAAAAAAAAAACCTTTTTTGAGAAAAAAAATATGAAGAAATCCAAGGGATACAAACATCATATTTGTGTCATAAGTTGGTGCACTTTTGTGCTATGGATTATGATTAATCACTAATCATAATCAACAACAACAACATGGCTAATTTCTTTTCATTAGGTGGCAGCCAAGAACAACAACATCAAGAAATTAGCAGCAGCCAAGCAATAGTACCCACAGATCAGAGTAATAATTGGTTTTTGTACAGAAATGATCATCATCATAATCAAGAAATACCCAACACTTACAAAGGTTTCGAGTTGTGGCAAAGTGGTAACGCTCCACAACACCAACCAGAACAACAACAACAACAACAGTTTCGTCATCCAATTTATCCTTTGCAAGATCTTTATTCCACTGATGTTGGATTAGGTGTCGGGCCAAGCCGAAGTGGCTTTGATATATCTGCAGGTGATCATCAGAAACAGATTCAGAATTTAAACTTTATCTATTCAGTACTTATAGATCTATAATTTAAATTTGATAGATTTAATATTTATGTTCTAAAGAATTCACAACATTTTGCACTTATGGATTTCTAAACGTATTTACTGAAGTATGTTAAGAATTCCCACGTCTGAAAAGGAATGGAAATTTGGTCTATGAACCTGGGAAATCTTCCCTTCGTGAGCTAGCTTTTGGGATTGTGATCATAGCTTTACATGGTATCAGAGTTAGACTCATCTCAATTCTTTGTTCATTGATGCTGGCCCCCCATATTATAATAAGGTCTGGGCGTGCAGGAGAGTGTTAAGAATTCGGAAGACTTGAGCAATCCTTCCTTCATGAGCTAGCTAGATTTTGGGGTTGAGTTAGACTAAATGTTATATCTTTTTAAAGTATATGTTGAGTTAGCTAGATTTATGATTTAAAATTGAGGATCTTATAATATTTATGTTCTCACTATAGAACCGTAGCAACGAAACTATAGTGCTATTTGTTACACCTCTCTCTCTCTCTATATATATACACATAATGTGTAAAAACATATTGAGTTCAATTGAATCTGTTGCTAAAAGGCGAGATGGGGATTATTATTGTGCAGGTGATCATGAGGCGTCGAGGTCGGGATTCGTGATGATGAGGAGTGGTGGAGGAGGAATAAGTTGCCAAGATTGTGGGAACCAAGCTAAGAAAGATTGTCAACATATGAGGTGTAGGACTTGTTGTAAGAGTAGAGGGTTTCAGTGTCAAACTCATGTGAAAAGTACTTGGGTTCCAGCAGCTAAAAGGAGAGAAAGGCAACAACAACTTACTGCTTTGCAGCAACAACAACAACAAGGACATAATAATAATAATAATAATAAGCATAAAAGGCAAAGAGAGGATCCAAGTGCTTCTTCTCTTGTGTCTACTCGTTTGCCTTCAAACACTAATGGTAAAGTACTTCATGTCTTTCTTCCTTTTTCATTGCTCCGTCTGTTTCAATTTAAGGATCTTAGTTTGATTTAACATGAATAGAATGTTGAAATTGAAAAACGTAGAGAAATATTTAAATTGAAACGGAGGAAGTAATATTATTTTTTCTTTATCACAGAAAAACATAGAGTCTTGAGATTCATCATGTAAAGAAGATTTAATTGATTGCCTAAATGAATTCTATATAAAGTAAGTCTAGAGAAAAGAGACCCTATAGTTCGTCAGCTTTTTCTTTTTCTATTTGTCATTCTCTTCTTCCATCATCACTCTTCTTTTTTATTTCTCTACAAAAGATTGACAAAAATCCGTAATGAAATTTATTCAAAATTTTGAGTTGATTATGAATTTTTAATTCTAGTTTATATAAAGTGTGAATAAATGATTTATATGTATTAGCAAAACTAAAAGTCTAGTTACACCCTTGTGTATGCATAATTTCTTTCTCCTAGACTTACGCATATTATATTTATCTCGACCCTAAAAAAAAAACTTTATTCTTGATTTCAATTTTCTTCAACAAAGAAAACAACTTTCTGAAATAACAACTATTAGTTGAGTGATCATTTGAGAAATCAACTCTCCAATATAATTTATGTATAATAATTAGTGTTATATATCGCTGTCATTAGTATTGGAATTAACGGATCATATATATATATATATAGTAAATGTACTACTTCCTACATTTCAATTTGTTTGACTTACATTCCTTTTTAGTTCGATTAAAAAAATGACTCTTTTTCTAGCAACTCTTTTAGTCTCAACTTTTCATATGAAATATTTAAAACCACAAGATTAAAGGGTTTTTTGGTACATTTGACATATTTTTAGTTTTAGACCACAAAATTCAAAAATGTTCTTTGCTTTATTAAGTTTCGTGTCAAGTCAAAATAGGTAAAACAATATTTATGGTAGATATTTATTTGCAATACATTATTCCAAACCTAATTTTGTATATGGAACTTAATGTATGTAATGTACCTTTATTAATGTTTTTTAGGGTTAGAAGTGGGAAATTTTCCAGCAAAAGTACGTACAAGTGCTGTATTTCAGTGTATTCAAATGAGCTCAATTGACGATGATGAAGATCAATTAGCATATCAAGCTGCTGTGAGCATTGGTGGACATGTGTTCAAAGGAATTTTATATGATCAAGGTCATGAAAGTCAGTACAATAACATGGTTGCAGCCGGAGGCGATACGTCTTCTGGTGGTAGTGCTGGAGTTCAGCACCACCACCATAATTCCGCTGCAGTGGCTATCGCCACTACTACAAGTGGTGGCGATGGTACTGCAGCGGGTCCCTCAAATTTTCTAGACCCTTCTTTATTTCCAGCTCCACTTAGCACTTTTATGGTAGCTGGTACGCAATTTTTTCCACCTTCAAGATCTCCCTAATCATCATCAATATAGTATAATGACTGAATATTGATATTGAGGTTTCTTTTTAATTTTATGTGAAGAGATTCTAGGAACAATAGGAAAAAAGGAGAAAAATGAAGGGATGATGGATTGTTTTTAGTTGAAATATTGATGTAGAATTGAGTTGTTTACATTATAATTCTCTTTGGATTCTACATAAAGTTGTTTTTTTTCTTTCTTTGGGCTGAATTATTGGTGTCTTGTTTCTTTGCTTTGTTATTAGGGAAACTAAGCAAATACCCGCAAAATAATTATATATATATACTCTTATAGTATTGACTAATGAGTAATTTTTGAATAAGAAATTTTAATGATACCAATATAATGTATGATACTGATTTGGTATCAGTTAAGAAAATTATCAGCCTTAATGAATAGGAGGTATGAGTTGTAATTATTTACGAGAGAATGAATATTTCGGAAATTACTTTGGGTTTGGATATGAACTTGTAATTATTTTGGGTTTTATGGCCCATTTATGTAGTTTTTCCTCGTTATTTTACATAAGACTTTCCACTCACCCACCCTAATTAGTGACGGATACAACTCTAAAATGAGTTGGTGACACACTTCAATATGTATTGAGTTGAGTTTCACGACTACATATTATTATTTTTTTAAATTGTGTATCCGGCCCATAAAAAAAGAAGCAAGTTTGCACAATGAGTGCAAGTCAATGTATTCCGAATTAGTAATTAATGTATCCTTTTGTTTAAAAGCTTAGACTTCTAAGTTAATGAGATAGAGTACTCTCTTGTTCAACAGAATTCATCAAATTTAAATTTTGAATTAGTCTTTGTACAACCTCTATATATACGTTGAATGGATCATATATTTTAAATGATCTTTTGCATATAGGAAATATGAGTTTTTTTTTCCTTTCTTTTTGGTACATTGGAAAATTTTGATAGAAATATTGAAATCGCTCGTAAGCTACATTACTGAAATCTTGATGCTTCCTAGTTTTGTTGTAAGGCTTGGGATAGGTCTTATCTTATTAGAATATCTCATTACCTCTGCTTTAAATAAAATGAAGTTTAATTTTGATTAAATGCGCTGCCCAAAAGCCTATTATAATTAAGTAGTACTAGTAAAACATATATAATGTGCCAAGAGATAACAAAAGCAAAATTTAAGAACATTTTTTTTTTGCTTACTTAATGCATGTTACTCGCTAATCAGAATTAAACAAGGTTTGTGTCCTTCTGAGGATATATTGTCCCAGATATGTTATGTCTTTTTTGGTTACATATATTCTTGAATTAGTAAATTTGGCACTCTGTGTATCATATATTAAAAGTCTGATGGACTGTAAGTATTTTTTGGTTTTTAATTAGAGTTTTCAGTTTTAAATCTAAAAAAAGGTCGTGTTTAAAAATTAAAGAGAACAGTTTACCCCAAAAGTGAATTTTTTCGGAATAAACTCGGATTAGTCGAGCCCAACAGTCGGACAACAGATCAGAAGCTAAAAAAGATTACAATTTTAATAAAATACTTATTTTAGAAAATTGAGGTGTTTGGTTAAGTTTTTAGAGAGGGAAAACATGTGCTTTTGAATAATAGCATGAATTCTTCTTCACAATTTGAAAAAAAAAAATCCAAAAAGTAATTATGAAATTAGGTCAAGCAAAAACTAAGGTTCTAAAATTGATAAAAAAAAATATCTTTTAAATTAATTAGTCAACACAAAATTATTACTCTCCAAAAATATTTTCTAAAAAATACTTATCAAAATAAATATATTTTGAAAATTTGGCCAAACTAACCATGAATCTTCTTGATTGAGGACATAAATCAAGTTGATAATAAAACTTTGGCGTTGTTGCAATGACACTCATTGATTTCAAAACATAAAAAATGAACAAGCATTAAACATATATTGAGCAAAGTAAGACATATTCGAAACTAGGACGCTAGGAATGGTGAAAGCTTAGTATGTTGGACAACCAATTCAACGAAACTCGAATGTCACTATTTAATTTGTCTTAATATATGTGATATTTAGGGGTGTTCACGGTTTGGATAAAAATCGATTCAAACCGAAATATCGAATCAAACCGATAAAATAAAATCAATTTTATTTGGGTTTGGTTTGGTTTTAGATTTTTGAAAACCGATAGTATTTGATTTAGTTATGATTTTATTCGAAAAAACTGAACCAAATCGATGAATTATATACATATATTTTTATTAATATACATACTTAATATATTGTTTTTTTTAAAAACAATTTTAAAGATCTTATATATATATTCATCAAAATTTCTTTATAATTTACTTATTGAAAGCAAAAATGCCCAAGATGAAAACATTTATCTTATTGATTTCATGTATATGAGTGTCTATGTCAATTCTTTTAGGTCAATATAGTGAATTTTAAAGCTTTATTGATAGTAAATTTAGTGATCGGAAGTTCAGTAATTTAAGTCATTCTAACTATTTTTCGTTTTGAATAGATTGTTGTCACTTTTTTCACATTTTGAATGAATTGTTTCTTTTATTTTTGTGTATGGTTACTAACTGAATGACCAAACCAAACCAAACCGAAATCGATAACCACCAAACCGATAAATGTATATTATATTTGATTTGGTTTGGTTTTGATAATTTTAAAACCGATTAAGTTGGTTTGGTTTGGTTTGATTTTGACCAATAACCGATCTAAACCGACCCGCGAACACCCCTATGTGATAATATTTGATGGATCTTAAATATTATTTTTAAAAAAATTATTCATTGGAAGGGCATTAAGTGCTACAATGACTTAAATTTCTACTTCTAAAATTTTCAACTAGGCATATTCCTTCAAAATAATTTTCATCATACTTTTGAATAATTAAATATGATATTATTGAAGTTTTGTAAATTTTCATGTATATATCTGTATTTTATATATAGAAAAATAAAAATATTAGGATGGATTGAAATCGCAATTCCAAAGCTACTTCTACTAGTATTGGCTTGGTCCAATAATGCTCGTAGATTTTTTATTAGATACTATATGACAAGAACCCTTTCAACTAAAAGTTGCCATTTTTATCATATGATAATTTTGGGACCATATGAGAGTAAATGAAAATGATATGTATGACTTACATTTTTATTTAGCCTACTTAGATCTTCACCTCAAACCTTTCAACTAAAAGTTGCCATTTTATTTAGTATAGACTTGCATAAGCATTAAAACATAAGAATATAAGATGTAAGTCATGGATCTTTAATTTTTTAATTATAGTTCAACAAAATATTATGATGACACGAAAAGTATAGACACTTTATTAAAAAAAATTAAAATATATAAAAAATAAAATATCTAGTATATTCCTACAAGTATAAACAATGCAATAGTGTTAAAAATTGTCAACAAATCAATTATCCATTTAACTTTCAAACAATTGAATTATATTTTTTTTATTAAATACATAAATTACCTTCCTAAAAGTAAATAATCAATAGATATTATCAATACTAACGTATAAAACATTACATTTTAAACTTATTTTGATTTGACATAGTTAAATTTTTATAATTTTAAATTAAAGATATATAGAAGAATGTATCAAACTATCCTGAATTTTGTGATCTTATTTTTTAAACATATCATATGAAAAGTACAAAACTAAAAAATAATCAAAAAATGAGAAGAACTATTAATTTTTAAATATATTTATAAGAAAAAGTAATACACACAAATTGAAACAACGTGGGAGGGACATAGAAGTAATTAAGACCTGAAAACCAATAGTAAGTGTAATTAAAAATCACTTTAAGGGTGTTTCAGTCATTGCAAGTATCTGTTGCATGTTGTGCCAACGATAGGAGTTCCTCCTCCAATTATTTTTTCTCTTTTCAGCTTCAATTTGTTCTTCTCGGCTTCTCTTCCAATTTGCAGGTCAGCTCCTTCTTCAATTTTTCGCCAAAACTACTTCATAGCTGTGTGATGAATGATGATATTTCTTCTTCGATTTAGAAGTTATTTTTTTTCCAGCAAATTGAGATTGAGTTCATGTGTTAGGGTTAAGGGATTTAACTTAATTTTTTCTTTCAAAATCAAATGAAGTCAAAAGCTAACTCTTGTTCAATGCAAAACTATGAAAATCCAATTTCTATAGAGATGCTAACTCTATGTATCTTCATACCCAAAATAGGCGTATGTTGAGAAATTAATGATCCATCCATTTGAGTTCTATAAGATTTAACAACTAAACTCAAATTGCAGTTTAGGGGAATGTACTCAAAGAAGAAGATCTTCAAGGCGAATTCGAGCAAACAGTGAACCTTTTAATAAGAATTCTTAGAATTGTAACCGTTGCCAGTTTCCACAAACTTAATATCAGCCAAATCAGAACTAAAATCCTTTCGTGATGCCAATTTTATTTAATGGAGGGGAGGGGATAAGAGCTCCAGTGAGAGAGACTCGATTGTACTGGACGGCTGGAGAAAGAGTATGTAGAGTAGGTGGAGAAGAGAGTAGACAGTAATTTCTCCAACCTTAACTATATAAGCCCCAAATTGGGCTTTGTTTGTGTAGGTGCTGTTGGGTTAACTATCTCTTTCCTGTTTGTGTCTCTTGGTATTTGGTATATACTGTTTCAATATCTCTTCCATTTTGTTTCTACTATTCCTTGTTAAGTGCTCAATGATATCATGTTCCTTGCCTGCGAAATGGATTTCTGTTTGTTGTTGATGTTTGCCTTGCCTTTTACTGATATATTTCTTCTGTGTGACAAGTACTTTCCATAGTGTCTTTGGGTAGTAGCTATTGTCCTATGGATTATACATTTATACTTGTATATCCATCTGTGCATTTATGGTTCTGAGTAATTGTACTTGCTGTTCTGTGTTGTTGATGAGTTTCTGCTGTTATACGTTTCACCAGTATGATTTCCTTGTACGACCGAAGCACCATAAGTTCCTGCGGTGTCTATTTTCCTCTCCCTTCTAAAGTGTATATTTTACTTTCTTTCCATACAACGAAATGAGCATCCAAGGATGCAGATTACCATACATTGATAGTGAATATACCTTGGTTATAATTCCTGCAAAAAAAGAAAACCGTGTTAGTTAAAAACCAGATCCTCCTTCCCTTGTTCACTGGAACTTGAGAATGATCTCTAGTGGGCCTGCTCCTTCTTTCAGATGCTTCTTCTTGATGTTCCCCAGATTTTTCTACTGTGTATGTCATTTTTTACAGCTCCTTATTCTCAAGTATGATGTTATGCTCTTGTCACTGTTAGCCAACTTCCTACCCCATGTCTCCATATCCAAGAACCAAAACTAGCTAACCTGAACTGTGTAATGCCAACCGAGAAGACCATTGAACATTGAAACTTAAACTTTCCAGATGAGAGAAAAAGAGCAAGATGAGTAAAGAAATAAAGCCAAACATAGAATTAAAAAATATTAGCAGCTTACTGTATATAGGAAGGCAAGAGAGGTATTCAATTATATTGCACAATTTAAAGACACATACATAACAACATAAGACGTAGCATAAAGCCATAAACAGTGTCAAATACATAAGCTCTCATGGCTATAGGAACAAAGAAGAAGCTTTCCATAAAGACTAATCCGCCCTCTAATATGAATTATAACCAAGTAGACTATTCAGGTTCTGGAGGATATGTTGAGGGCATGTGTTATTGATTTTGGTGGTCGTTGCCTCGTTGGGACCAATTTTTGCCTTTGACGGAGTTTGCATACAACAACAATTATCATTCCGACATTGAGATGGCCCCGTTTGAGGCCTTGTGTCAAGGAGATTTATATAATTCCCCCAAAAAAATGTTTTTCCCCTATTTGCACAGTATAGTTTTCCCACAAAGAGGATTTAGTTGAACCCCCTTGGCTCTATAGAGCTCCGCCCCTGTAAGTGCCTTAGTGCACATTCTCTTATCAGGTTCCAGCTAGACCAGTATTACATTTTTACCTTTGCTAGATCAAAAAGAGGGTACCATGGAATAACTGAATTGGGAACAAATTTGGTGCTTCAGTCTAGTGCTAGTGATGCCTTGCAGGCTGTTTTGACTTATTTGAGATAATTAGCTGAAGACTTCCATGAACATAGGCAACTTTTTGAGCAATTTACATCTTTTGTTAGGAATGTGGGGAAATGTATTTATTAAGCTGATGAAATGTTGAAGCTGTTTGTCTTTTCTGGCTTGAGCCAGTGTTGATTTGTTTTTGAGAAGGAAACTGATTTTTTCTGTGAGAGATTTGTTTTTGGATAGTGTAGACCATAAGTTGAAACTGGACATACATTAATGCAATCGTATATGAATCATAATAATTTTGGATGTTTTGTTCTTATGCTAGTTATTTATGCTCTGGTCATGGTTCCTGAAGTAGATCCAGAACATGCTCTGATGATTGAAGAAAATTATCCGAATCCAATGCTAATTGATCCAAAAAGAGACCGCTTTCCGTGCTGCATTGTATGGTCACCACTTCCTGTCTTGTCTTGGTTTATCCCCTTTATTGGGCATATAGGGATTTGCAGGGAGGATGGCGTGATCTTGGACTTTGCAGGGCCAAACTTTGTTTCTGTTGACAATTTTACATTTGGGGCACCAACTCGCTATTTCCAAATAAGCAGAGAGCAGGTATGTCTGCTGGTTCTAACTAGGGATGGCAATGGTGCGGGTGCGGGGCAAACCCGCAATGACTTTACTCTGCCCCGCTCCGCCCCACATAGCATAATTTTTTATTTTTCCCCACCCCGCATATACCCGCTCCGCATATACCCACCCTGCAAAACTTCAACATAACAGTACATGTGCTTAATTTTGACACTTAACTTAAGTAAAACAATGCTGTAGTTTATTAAGTTTTTCATACACTTTAGTTTCTCATTTAAGAATCTGCTACATTACTTTCTAACACCATGATTATGAAGGTACATAATAAAATATATAGCCTAGTCAGTATACAAATTAATTAGAATCAGAATTCATCACAAGTGATGCATCATTTTACTTGATAAAATATTGTATAAATACTAGAGACAAAAGATAGGCATAATAAACTTAGAAATTCAGTGTCAACTGTCCACTGATTTGCATCTGCTATTCGCCCAATTTAGTTTAACTTCAAAAGAAAAATAAACGCTAACCCATACCCGCCCTGCCCCACATGTTTTCCTAAAAAAGTATTTTGTATCCGCTCCGCCCCCGCAAAACATTAACCCGCACTGCCCTGCAAACACTATAACCCGCCCCGCTCCATTGGCATCCCTAGTTCTAACTGGGTTTGTTTCTGTTAAGGACTTCCTTACTCTAATCAAGCTGTCACTGGCTTGTTGTGCCCTTGCTCTTGGTTTTTCCATCCAAGCAGATGTAGTAACTTTTATTATGTGATTGAGTAGGATTCATTGATTTTGCTATTTGGTTGGTTGGTCCTAAATCCTAATGCATCTTTACTTTGTTTTCATCGCTTTTATGGCCGACAGTGCTGCTGCCTTTCTCCTTATTCAGCTGAACCTAGGGGTGAATATGTCGAAAACCATAATGAATCTGGAAGCAATGTTGACACATGGGAATCTGCCATAAGAAAGAGCATTCAAGAATTCCAACACCAATCTTACAGCATTTTCACTTGCAACTGCCACTCTTTTGTAGCTAATGGTTTGAACAGGCTGGGGTTTCAGGCTGGTGGATGGAATGTAGTCAACCTGGCTATTTTCATTTTTCTCAAGGGACGTTGGGTAAATAAAACAGCTATGGTTAAAACCTATTTACCGCCTCTTGTTGTGCTTGGATTTGGACTAATCTTTGGAGGAGGGACTTTCCTTACTTACCTGTTGATTTTCATGTTTGTTCTTATCGGTTGGTTTCTCCTTGGCACATATTGTTTCAAGGAGTTGATCCATGTGTAGTCAGTCGCTCGAGATTATTTGATTCCTATAGTCTAACACTTGTAATTTTGGATATGATACAAGTAACTTCTTTTTTTAGTTAATATACTCCCGTATGGCATAAAACATCTCGCCTCATTCGCATGTCTTTTGAAAAACACTGCAAATAACTTAGAGCTGGTTACTTCAAGTTCTGTATGTGTCAAAGATGGTTGAAAAAGCTGGCTTCTTTTTTTTTGGTTTCCCACCCCGTGTCAGCCGTCAGGTATCCACATCGGAGCTCGACTAAATTTGAATTTGCGCCAAAAAATCCCACATTGAGAGGGGTAAAGTGCTTCCTAACAAAGGCGACTCCATACCCAAAATGGCTCGAACCCGGGTAAAGTGCTCCCTAACAAAGGTGACTCCATACCCAAAATGGCTCGAATCCGAGACTGGTCAAGGATGATTGAGTTACCACTCCACCACAACCCTGGCTTCAGTTTCACTTAAAAGATATTTGAAAGTGCAGCTGTTTCTTGTTCCATTGAGATGTGATGTAGGAGAGGCTTGAACATATGGGATGCCCCAGCAGAGACAAGAAGTTTGAATTTTTGTCCACGGAAGGAAAAATAAATGTAAAAATTGTAAATTTTGTGGTGCTTTTAATCTGGAATTCTGTTAATATTTTTTTACTTGTTTATCATATTGTTATTGTGGCATCAGACTGCAGCCATAGAGCTACCAAGAAGCATTCTCACAACCGTAGAGGGGTGTTCACGGGTCGATTTGGATCGGTTATTAATTAAAATTAAAATTAAATCAACTTAATTGGTTTTAAAAATATCAAAATTAAACCAAACCAAATATAATAAACATTTATCGGTTTGGTTGTTATCGATTATGGTTTGATTTGGTTCGGTTATTAACCATACACAAAAATAAAAGAAATAATTCATTCAAAGCCAAAAGTAATTAGAATGAGTGGCAATATTGAACTTTCTATCACTAAATTTACTATGAATAAAACTTTAAAATTTATTATTTTGATCTAGAAGGAAGAGATAATAACATTTTCAGTCTCACAAAAAATTGTCATAGACACCCATATACATGAAATCAATAAGATAAATGTTTTCGGGTATTTTTGCTTTCAATAAGTAAATTATAAAGATTTTTTTATGAAAACATATATAAGATCTTTAAAATTGTTTATAAAAACAATATATTAAGTATGTATAATAATAAAATATATGTATATAATTTATCGGTTCGATTCGGTTATTTCTTCAGTTTTTTCGAACAAAACCATAACCAAACCAAATACTATCGATTTTTTAAAATCTAAAACCAAATCAAATCAAATCCAAATAAAATTGATTTATTTTATTAATTTAATTCGATTTTTATCCAAATCGTGAACACCTCATAGAGAAATGAGTTGATATTGACGAGAGATTTATTTTTGGTTTTGATAAAAGTAATAAGGAATAAATCACCAAATTGGATAATTTGATAATTATAATTATAATTATATGATATTGATAAGGTACGAAATCAGATAAGTATGAGCATCTAACATAGAGCTACGTGCACAAATAGATATACTTGACACGTTAGGAAAATTGATATAAATCAGAATACGTAACCAAAACTCTATATTTAAAATTATTAGTGGAAGCATTTTCTTATTTTAATTGATATTTTGGTAGCAACTAATACTATTCTTTTAGTCCTTTTTATTTGTTAGCATACTTATCAATAAAGTATTCATTATTATAGTGAATTTGTTATTTTACTCTTATTAATTGATATAATTTCAAATAGCTTTATTCACTATATTTTTTAAAGATATTAATTTTATATTATTATTGTAAATAATGAAATGTGGATGTAATGCAGCAAATCCACCCTTCATGACTTTGGAGATCTCCTTCATAACTTTGAAGGATTTGAGATCGCAACCTTTGGGTTGAAAGTGAGAAGTGCTTACCATCCGAGTAACTCCCTCTCGGCGATTTGAGATATACTTCTACTTTCTATATTTACTCATCTTATATGTAGACATAAATGCATTGAAAGATTAGAAGAAAAACACTACTGTTCTTTCTCTCCATTTCTTTGTTATTTAGTTTCTAATACATTATTTTATAACATGTTATCAGCACAAAGTCTCTTATAAGGTATGTTTTGGTGATATAACTATTTTTATTTTCATATTCTAAGAACAAGTATACATTAGAATATTTTCAGTTTTTATGTTCTCTAAATAATATAAGATGATAGTGAATTTTATTAATTAATTAAAATAAAATTTCTTATTAAAGAATACTACATATGATATTCTTAATTTTCAATGGTTAAAAGTTTATTATTTTAATCTAATTTGACTATTTTTATGATAGTTTTCATCATGTCAAATTTGTCAAAATTGGAGTTCGTGGCACTTGATATTTCTGGCAAAAAATATTTATCATGGGTACTCGATGCTAAAATTCACCTAGACGCAAAAGGTCTTGGTACCACCATTACTGAGGGTAATGCAGCATCGAGTCAGGACAAAGCGAAGGCTATGATTTTTCTTCATCATCATTTGGATGAAGGATTAAAGGCCGAATATTTGACAATGAAAGATCCACTTGAATTGCGGACTGATTTAAAGGAAAGGTATGACCACCTTAAGACAACAGTATTGCCAAGGGGTCGTTATGAATGGATACACTTACGATTACAAGACTTTAAAACTGTATGTGAATATAATTCTGATGTTTATAAAATAACTTCCCAATTAAAATTATGTAAGGAAAATATAAAAGATGAGGATATGTTGGAAAAGACTCTTACTACTTTTCATGCCTCAAATTTGGTATTACAACGAAAATATCGTGAAATGGGATTTAAAAAGTATTCTGATTTGTTCTCATGCCTTCTTGTGGTTGAGCAACATAACACTCTTTTGTTGAAAAATCATGAAGTCCATCTCACTGAAACTGCTCTATTATCGAAAGCAAATGTGGTAGAAGCACATGGCCAGTCTGAAAGAAGACAAAATAAAAATCAGGGTCATAATAATGTGCGTGAACGTGACAATGGCAGAAAATGATATAATAATCATCGTGGTAGTGGTCATTATAAAAGAGAGAACAATATGAGTTCTCAAAGTAATCCTTTAAGAGGCAACTGTCATCGTTGTGGCATGAAAGACTATTGAAAGAATGAATGCCAGACGCCTGAGCATTTTGTCAGACTTTATCAAAATTCCTTTAAAAGAAAGGCAAATAGAGGTGGTACATCTTCTTCTAATACTTGGATGTAATCACACTTGACATTTGAAAATAATGTTGAGGAAAGACCTTCGCAAATGTACAGTGATAATATTGAAGCGAATTTGACTTTGAAGAATGATGATTTTAATGACCTCAATGATGTTACTCATTTGGAGGTTGAAGACTTCTTTGGAGATCATAACTGATGTTTGATGTTATTTTATGATGCACAATATGTTGTTGTTTTTCTGTGCTTTTGATTATCATTTTTTTTATGTTACTCTTATTTTAAATTTTAAAAATAAAATAATATAAAGACCTAAGCTTTCTTGCAATGTTGCTAGTTATCTTATCTCTTATGATGTACTTTTATTTTATGAAGATAAACAAAATTACTCAGTCTTCAATTGGAAATGAGTAATGAAGATATCTGTCTTCTGGATAGTGCTACAACTCTTACTATATTAAGAGAAAATAAATATTTCTCTCATTTAATTATGAAAGGGGTCAATGTTAATACAATATCTGATAGTATAAAAATAATTGTGGGCTCTGGTAGAGCATCATTATTATTACCTGGGAAAACAATATTGGCAATTAATAATGCTTTGTATTGTAGCAAGTCTCAAAAATACTTGTTAAGTTTCAAGGTTATTCGCCAAAATGGCTATCATATTGAGATTGCTAATGAAGGAAATGTTGAATACCTTTATTGTCACGCCCTGAGCTTACACCCTGGACGGGACTGACACTTGAAGACTATTGCTGGCCTCAAGCGAACCCTTGGCCTAGCTTACTAACTCAGCGGAAGACTAGATGCATATTTATAAAGATCAACAGCACACTACTCAACTTAACTAATGAAATAACTTAGAATGTTTAATAGTCAACATTCAACTTGGCCAAAATGACAACTCAAGTCTTAACATATGAAATGAAAAGTAAAGACAATTGAATTCACTAATTGACTGTCTGACTATCTATGGAGCCTCTAAACAACTAAGATGGATGTCAGGACAGGCCCATGACATCCTAATGAACTAATACTAAAACTGAAAGCAATGTGAAGGAGTCCTCTGGAATGCAAAGAGGCTCACCAACAGGCTCTGAACTGCTCACTGGATCAACGAATGCGCCAGATGCCGATCCTAGTTACCTGTGTCTTCATCATAAGACGATGCAGGCCAACTGACATCAGTACATTGAATGTACGAGTATGCGAGTTGGAATGCTAAAACATCATAGTCTCGAAAGAGATTATGAAAGAAACACTTACCTTGGCTCTTCTCAATTCTTGAATACTTAAATAAACTCATTTCATTATAAAGCAGTTTAAAACAAGTGCAATATAAAGAAAAGCTGTTGAAAACATGCTGTCAATTAATAATCATAATATCATAAAAAGACAAACCATGCTCCCTCTCAAAGTCTACTTGTGCAATGCATGAATGAAGTCCTATACCCCCATTCACACTAAGCAGAACCCCTTGAGGAACCATGCTACTACTGTTGTGGGAGTTTCTCTAACCGACAACCATCACTTAGGAACTATAGTGATGATACAACGCTTTACCTCACACTGCCGAGGCCCATCCAATACCTTGCCGTGATATAGGAAGCTAACTCACTAAGTCGATCCACTAGTCTATGCGAAAAGGATTCATCTAAAAAGTAAGACCCCCTTTTTTACACATGATGGCTACATGGTTTATGGAGACTTGAGTTAATATGAACTCGCATCCCCATATCGGTGCTCAATACTACTCTTAAAAATACTTAGTTCTTTATGTTTAAAAACATACTTCTTTTATGATTTGAGATTAGTGCTCAAAAACATAGCTCAAAGGCTATCTCGAAAATCTCAATTTCCCTGTTTGCTTCATTTAGAAAACTATTTCTCTTTTCTGAAAACTAGCCCGAAGGCTCTTTAAAAATCTCAGTTTCCATTCTTATTTAAATGTAAAAATATTTTAAATCTCTTTGGGAATACTTAGTCCCCATATACTTTTGAAGAAATGAACTTCAATCTTTACTCTTTACTCTTTACTCAACTTGAATTGTAAGTCTTAAAACAAAGTTAAAAGCATTTGCAAAAGACTTCTTGAAGAGACTCGAAGAACTTCCTAAACTTGGCTCTTAACCTTCCTTGAATTTGAATTTATGGATTCAAGGTTATGATTCATGTTTTTGGATGATTTCTAGATGTTTAGAAGTCATTTAAAGTAGTTAGAATCAATAGGAAGTGTTAATACACTTTAGAAGGACTTAAATAGGCTAAACGACGAAAACTGGTGAAAAACAACGATTTGGGCGCATCCCGAGGGCATCGTGCCAGCCCCAACTTACTGGGGCTCAAATCTGGCGCAGTGCTGGTGCGCCGCACCAGCTTGCCTGGCGCTATGGGGGCGCGTTGCACCAGCCTCCCTTCAGGCAAAATTCTGACGAGCTATTGATCTCGTTTTTTGATCCTAAATCATTTTAATTCGATTCTTTTTCTCAAATTCACTTTAGA
Organism: Solanum commersonii; assembly: GCA_029007595.1. Taxonomy (NCBI): domain Eukaryota; kingdom Viridiplantae; phylum Streptophyta; class Magnoliopsida; order Solanales; family Solanaceae; genus Solanum; species Solanum commersonii. Next base: position 3,138,861 of record JAJTWQ010000051.1, read on the forward strand.
TTCATGTACTCAAATCATATACACAAAATCTAACCCAACAACTTAAAGAAACAACACTTAATCATCGAGAAACTCCTTAATCCCAACTCATGTTCAAGAATGAAATCAATTCAAGAACAACTATCAAGAACATCAAATTGTCAATCTTTTTAGGATGAAAATACGCTGAATTAAACATGCTTGGAGCATGGGTGAACTAACCCAACGCTATGTGATCTCACATACCTTGTAGGGATCTCCCCCGACGAAATCCACAAGCAAAGCTCCAAGAAATTGACGAATCGTGAATGTTCTTGTTTCCTTTTCTCCTTTCTCCTCTTCTTTTCTTTTCTCTCCAAACCCTGACTCTTTTAGTAAAAGTGTAAACTGATCTAATTCAGCTTATACCCGTAATTAATTACCCAAAAACGAATTAAATAAGAGGTTAAGGAAAAGACCAAACTACCCTTTAAAAATCCGAATTGGACTTTCCTTATTCCAACAGCCCAACTTCCAAAGGGCATAACTCACTCATACAAAATCGGATTTGTGTAAGCTCGGCGGCGTTGGAAAGATCCTTCCAAGAGCTTTGCAACCATATCTGGAAGTACACCTAACTCATCCTGAGTTAGGAAATATTGCCGTTTGAAGTTGACCAAAACTCAACTTTTCCTAACTTAAACAAATTTCCAGATTTTAATTCTTTCCAAAAATGACTATTTCCAATTATAAGCTTCTTCCTAGTTATTTCAAATTGCGAGATGTTACATTTATATTACTACAATAAAAGAAGGAAAAAGATTTGTGCATGAAAAATTATTTGCACTTTCTTCTAGGTTGTACCACACAAGTATTGATTTGGTCGCATCACATGTCATGATGAATAAAAGGTTTATTAATCACAATGATTTCATCATTGGCATGACCGATTGGTCCATCCCGATTATAATATGATGCGCTAAATTATTTAAAATTCACATGGGCACACTTTGAAGAATAAAAAAAATTTCAATCTAAAGAATTCTCTTGTGTTGCTTGTTTCCAATGGAAACTGATTATTAAACCATCAACAACTAAGGTTGGGATTGAATTGCCTACATTTTTGGAACGTATACATGGTGATATATGTGGACCAATTCACCCTTCATGTGGACCATTTAAATATTATATGGTCTTAATAGATGCATCTACAAGATGGTCACATGTGTGCTTATTATCAACTTACAACATGACTTTTGTGAGATTGTTGGCTCAAATTATAAGGTTGAGAGCATAATTTCAAGATTATATTATAAAGACAATTCATCTTGATGATGCTTGTGAATTTACATCCCAATCTTTTAATGATTATTGTATGTCCATTGGAATAACAGTTGAGCATCCGGTTGCTCATGTTCATACTCAAAATGGTCTAACAGAATCATTGATTAAACGTCTTCAGATGATAACTACAACATTACTAATGAGGACAAAACTTCCTCTTTCAGTATGGGGCATGCTATTTTGAATGTAGCAACACTTGTGCACATAAGGCGAATCAATTTTCGTGATTTCACCCCATTACAGTTGGCTTTTGGAAAGGAGCCAAATATTTCTCATTAAATTTTTTTTGGATGTGCGGTATATGTTTCAATTTCTCCACTGTAACGCACAAAGATGAATCTCCAAAGAAGGTTGGAAATATATGTTAGGTATGAATCTCTTTCTATTATAAAATATTTGGAACCTATGACTGGAGATTTATTTACATAAATATTTGCTGATTGTCATTTTGATGAATCTGAATACCCAATATTAGGGAAGAAACATAAGCAATTGAAAAATGAGATAAATTGGAATGCAATATCACTATCTTAGTTAGATCCTCGAACAAATCAATGTGAACAAGAGGTTCAAAGGATGATTTATTTTCAAAATATTGCAAATCAACTGTCAAATGCATTTACTAACCTTTCAAGGGTTACTAAATCTCATGTTCCAGCTGCAAATACTCCTGTTCGAGTTGATACTCTGATAGAACAAACTATTAATGCAAATGAGTCCATACCACGTTTGAAACGTGATAGACCAATTGGTTCTAAGGATAAAAATTCTCAAAAAAGAAAATGAGAAAATGATCATAATATAAAAGTGAGTGCTCAAGGAGAGCCTCAAGACATAACAAATGATGAGACAACTACAAATGTTGACATATCTGAAAATAATGAAAATGAAGAGATCTCAATAAGTTATGTCTCGACAGGAAAAATGTGGAATCGAAATGATGTTATGTTTGATAACATTTTCGCTTATAATGTTGCTACTAAAATAATGCAACAAGATGAGGATCATGAACGAAAATTTGTCGATGAATGTAGACAGAGAAATGATTGACCAAAATGGAAGGACGCAATTCAAGCAGAGTTAACTTCACTTGAAAAACGTGAAATTTCCAGATTAATAATTCGAACACCTGAAGGTGTCAAGCCAGTGAGGTACAAATGGGTGTTTGTGTGAAAACAAAATGAAAAAGATGAAGTCGTAAGATATAAAGCACGACTTGTGGCTCAGAAATTTTTGCAAAGGCCTAACATTGATTATGTAGAAACATATTCTCCTGTAGTAGATGCAATTACTTTCAAGTATTTAATGAACTTGGCAGTTCATGAAAATCTTAAAATACACATAATGGACGTGATCACTGCCTATTTATATGGCTCGCTGGACCACAACATTTTTATGAAAATTCTTGAAGGACTCAAAGTGCCTGAAGCATACAATGATTCTCGAGAAAATTGTTCAATAAAGTTTCTGAAATCCTTATACGGATTGAAAAAGTCAGGGCGAATGTGGTATAATCGCCTTAGCGAATATTTGTTGAAAAAAGGATTTAAAATTGATCTAATTTTTCCTTGTGTCTTCATGAAATGGTCTGGATCTGAATTTGTCATAATAGTTGTATATGTTGATGATTTGAATATCATTGGGACTCCTGAGGAGCTTTCAAAGGCATTAAAATGTCTGAAAAAATGAATTTGAAATGAAAGACCTCGGAAAGACAAAATTTTGTCTTGGACTACAAATTGAATATTTTGAAAATGGGATATTTGTTCATCAATCAACATATACTAAGAATATATTAAAGATATTTTACATGGATAAAACACATCCATTGAGTAGTCCGATGGTTGTGAGATCTCTTGATATTAATAAAGATCCATTTTGACCTCATGAAAATGAAGGAGAACTTGTTGGTGCTGAAATATCATATCGTAGTGCAATTGGTGCATTAATGTATCTTGTTAATAATTCTAGACCAGATATAGCTTTCTCGGTAAGTTTGTTAGTAATGTTTAGTTCTTCTCCAACACGAAGACACTGGAATAAGATTAAACATACATTCAAATACCTCAGAGGGACTATTGATATGAGTTTGTTTTACTTAAATGAATTCAAGTCACAATTGATTGGTTATGCAGATGTATGATATTTGTCTGATCTCCATAAAGGTCGATTGCATACAGGCTATTTATTTACATGTGGTGGTACAACTATATCATGACGTTTAACAAAACAAACTATGGTTGCCACTTCTTCAAATCATGCTAAGTTAATAACTATTCATGAAGCAAGTCGAGAATATGTTTGGTTGATATCAATAACTCAACACATTCAAGAAACATGTGGCCTTTCTTTGGAAAGAGATGTTCTAACAATATTGTATGAAGACAATGCTACATGTATAGCTCAACTAAAGGGGGATACATTAGAGGAGATAGAACAAAACACATTTCACCAAAATTCTTTTTCACTCATGATCTTCAAAAGATGGGTGATATAGATGTTCAACAAGTTCGCTCAAGTAATAATTTATCAGATATGTTTACTAAGGCATTGCCAATTTCAACCTTTGAGAAATTGAGATACAAAATTGGAATGCGTCGTCTTCGAGATATTAAATGATATTTCCCTTAATCAAGATTTTTGTCCCACTGAATTTTTTCTTGATAAGGTTTTTCGCGAGGCAGCAAATAATGCGTATTAAGAATAACTATGTACACTCTCTTTTCTTCTTCTAGATTTTTTTTTGTACATGGACATCCAAGGGAGAGTGTGGTAAATAATGAAATGTGGATGTCATGTGGCAAATCCACACTTTATGACTTTGGAGATTCTTCATGACTTTGGAGATCTCCTTCATGACTTTGAAGGATTATAGATATACTTTTACTTTCTATATATATATTCATCTTATATGTAGACATAAATGCATTGAAAGATTGGAAGAAGAACATTACTACTCTTTCTCTCCATTTCTTTGTTATTTAATTTCTAATACTTTATTTTATAACAATTACTAAATTAAAAATATAATAAGTAAAAAAAATTGTTTTTTCATGATTCGCAAAAAAAATTAACAAATAAAAAGAATAATTTTACAAGTAAAAAGGGGCTTTGAATTAAAGGTGACATTAAGTGTCAAATTAAAGGGGTGGTGACATAAGTCTTAATTATTGAGTGTAGGTGACAATTATGTGATTAATGATTAAGGATTGTGGAGTTGCCCTCAAGTTTATAAGTTGACAGTTTGGTCCATTGAATTAAATGAGGAATAAAAGGGTAAATGACTAAAACCTAATTTAACCAATTTTGGTCCCACCAAAATTGGAGGGAAGCCAGCTGTACCAAAAGGGGGGAAATAAAACATTCCCCCCCGTATTCCTTTTCTTATTTTTCTTCTGCTATGTTCTTGCTCTGTTCTTGCTTGGTTTCTTGCCTTTCTTCTTCCCGTTCTCTTCATTTTCTTCTTCTTGTTTTCGTACATTGTTGGTCTTGGTTGTTGGTCCTTCTTGAGCTCTTTTCATCTTCCTGAATCAGATTTAGCTAATCTAATCAGTGGACCAGATTTCGTTCTGTATCAATTGGAATTACTTCATAAGTGATTGGGTTCACACACCATTGTTTTGGTAGGTAAAATTAACAGTTCTTTGAAATCATTCATCATCATCTGGGTAGCCGTAATTTTTTCAATAATTTGCATTCGTGTTTCCAACAGATGACTATATATATTGCAACATATGCTTATATATTTTGTCACAACATGTGATTTATGTTTCGCAACAAAATAGTTATATGTAGCAACATATGACTTACATTTCGCAACATGATAGCCATATGTTGCTACATATAACTTACACATGTTGCCACATGTGATATATTTGTCACAACATATCAGTTATATGTAGCAACATATGACTTACATGTCGCCACATAATAGTCATATGTTGCAACATATGACTTACACATTTCTTCATTAGTACTAATTATTTTTTTAAATTAATTTCTTCAGGTACAATAAATGGAGGGATTATTTGTAAGGATTGATTGTCGTGGTGAATGGGTCGAGAAGAAAAATCGATACATTTGGCATTGGAAGGATGATAAGAAACGGGGAAGGTCAATAGGGATGACTGTCGAAAGTAATATTTGTATGATGATTTTGTGAATTTAGTCATGGAAAAATGTGGATACAATTGTCAACTGAAAGATCTTGTCATGAGTTACATTCCCCATTTTTTTCATAATGTGAAGTCTTACCTTTTAAAATAATTGATCAGCCTGATCAGCCTAGTTTGTGAATTTAGTCATGGAAAAATGTGGATACAATTGTCAACTAAAAGATCTTGTCATGAGTTACATTCCCCATTTTTTTCATAATGAGAAGTCTTACCTTTTAAAATAACTAATCAACCTAGTTTGGTTGTTTATTTGGGAGGAGTAGAGAGACCGCCCAAAATAAGAGTCTATGTGGATGAAAATCCTATCAAGGAGGATCATAATCTAGAAGAAGACCAACAAGATATGTTAAATGATGAATTTGATGATGTGGACATGAATAATCACGATGCTGAAATTGGAAAAGATGACGTGCCGGACTTTGAGAGCCACAATCCTCCTATACCTATTGTTGGCAGCAACATTCCATGTTCTTCTCAATCATCACGTGTGAATAATGTTCGAGATGATGTAATTGATTTTTATAAGGGAATGACATTCAAGAACAAGGAAGAACTGGCAAATTCATTGAAAATTGCTTGCTTGAAAAAAACTTTCAGACTGAAAAAGGTGATCAATTCTCGTAATATATTTTCTTTTAAATGTTCATATCCGGAGTGCAATTGGTGGCTAAGGGTTGTGAAATTTACAAATAGCGACAGGTTTGTCATTAGAATCTATGAAAACTACCATACATGTGGTTCAGAGCATCTTACAAGCCATAATCCCCATGCCACGACAAAAGTCATAGGTAAGTACTTTGAAAATAAGTTTCCTAATGGTAAAGGTCCATCTACAAGAGACATGTCAAATCAACTCCTCACAGAATTAGGTTGTAAGGTAAGCTATTGGAAGATTTATAAGGGCATGGAGCATGCTAAGTCTAATGTGAGGGGAACACATGAGCACAGATATGCAGTGTTTAATGCGTACCATTATATTCTTGAAGTTGCAAATCCAGGAAGCAAGACGGCATTGTCACTTGATGAAAATGGGAGGTTCAAATACTTCTTTGTATCATATGCTGCTTGGATAACTGGTTTTCAAGAAATGAGAAAAGTAATAGCCGTTGATGGAACATTCCTGAGGAGCAAGTATGAAAGAGTTTTGCTATCGGCGGTGACACAAGATGTTGAGAACCATATATTTCCAGTGGCTTTCTGTGTTGTGGACAAGGAATACGATGCCTCATATGAATATTTTTTTTTCAAAATATGAGAAGCTTTGTAGATGATACTGATGAGTTATGCATTATTTCTGATAGGCATCCAAGTATTCGAAAGATGGTTTCGACTATCTACCCTGCATCTCATTATGGTTGTTGCATGAGACACCTTGGGGAAAATATTTGAAATAACTTTCACAATTCAAAGGTAGTGACCCATTTTTATAAAGGAGCAAATGCGTACGATAGATGTGAGTTCAATGACCATTTCAATCAAATAAGAGATTTGGTACCAAAGGCAGCAGAAACTCTTGGACGTATTGGATTCCGTACATGGAGCAGGGCATTTTTCCCAGGAAATAGGTATATTATTGTCTATACCATCTCATTTGATTTTATTGTAATTTTATGTGTTTTGATTGATTTTTATTTTTTATTGTGTAGATATAACATTATGACGTCAAACATCATGGAGTCGGTGAATTCTATGTTTGATGTTGAAAGAGAATTTCTCATTGTCACTCTATTTGATGAAATAAACAGGAGATTTGCACTTTTATTTCACCAGAGGCGTATGGAGCTGGTGAACTCTGCAAATAGATTTGTTCCTTCAATTGAAAACGACATATCAAAGTATGTCAACGTGGGCAACAAGTTGTTGGCTCATCAAATGGCTAACTACAAGTTTAGTGTCACTGGTCAAGGTGATGTTGCTACGGTGGGTCTACAAAGAAGAACTTGTACTTGTAGAATGTTTGACTTGGATAAAATACCTTGTCTAGATGGAATGGCTGCGCTTCGAGCCCAATATGGTGCTGATTTTGGAAATCAGATTTATGAGTACTCCTCTTCATATTATTCAGTGGAAAAATACATAATGACATATTGTGAAGAAATTCACTTGGTGTCACCTGAAGATTCTTGGATTGTCCCTTTAGATGTCATAGAGAGAGAAATACCTTCTCCATATGTTGATCAAAGCAAACCTGGAAGAAGGAGCTATAAGAGACGGCGTGGAGTTGGTGAATCATTTCCAATAAGAAAAAATAAGTGTTCCGTATGTAGGGACTTTGGCCACCAAAGAACTACATGCCCAAATCGAAATGCTCCATAAGTGTTGTTGAATTTTAATAAATGTTCTTTTTTATTTGAGGATGATGTTCCATATCTTCTTATCTTAATTTGAATCAACTTATGTTATGTTATTTATATAAAATGTGTGATTTATTTAATTATGTGTTGCTACTTACAACAGAATATTGCATATGTTCTAACATATGTCAATTATGTGTTAGATTTTACAATGAAATATTGCATATGTTTCAACATATGTCAATTAGGTGTTACATGTACTACAGAATAATGCATCTCTTCGAACATATATTAATTATGTGTTAGATCTTACAACATAATATTGCATATGCTCCAACATATGTCAATTATGTGTTACAAGTACCACAAAAAATGCATTTGTTCCAATACATTTCTAATAAATAATTACGTGAAGGTGTGTGAACCATTAATCAATAATTACTGTCATTGGAACAACTTTCAAGAAAAAAAATTAATTACAACTCTTTATATTTTATCCTTTTTTCCAAAAAAAAATAAGTACTTTCATTTGAAAAGTCAAAAGTTGTGTCTCTTATCTTCTGTTCGTCTTCAGAAGTTGCAACTTTTCACACATTTCATTTTCCTGGCATTATATAAGAAATCTTGAAAGAATAATAAATCTTCAAAAATGACAATGAGTAAAAAAAACTACATTGAATCTCTTCCGAGGGAACTACTAATTGATATCGTTGAAAGGATTGCTTCCTACTCCCTCAAAGATTTAATGAGGGTTAAATTAAGGTATGTATGTATTAAACAATTTTCGCTCTTTAATTTGACTTTCTAACCATTTGATTTGATTTCTCAGTTCCAGGGTCCTCAATCAAAAGGTAACATTGGTCAACATTTCTTATCGCAGATGGTCGATAGTTCAAGAAGTCATTTCTTTCCTGAAAATGTGCAGAGCATCGGGGAATTTAGAAGCCTTATACATAAAAGACGTGGTAATTTTTTTTTTTATGTTTTTTGTATGTATTCACGTTTTTATCAATGTATTTTGCCTTTTAAATGTGTTATTTCTTCTGTAGTTTGATTTTTTCAACCTTAACGATCCAACTGCATTGGGAATGATTAGTCAAGTAGCAGACGGTGGCCACATTGGTGCATCCTATGTGCTTGCCATAATTTCAATCTTCAGTGGCGGTGAATCAATGAGAGAAGGTTTAATGTTCATTGCCAACATGAAAAAAACGGAGCCACTAAAAGTTAGAAGCTGTCGACATAATTTGCGAAATAGTTTAGGTGGAATGTGGGTGTTAGAACCTCATTTGTTGGGAGGAAGACCCATTTGTTGCACTGTTCATCAATTTGAACAAATCAGACGCAGGAATGGTTGGCCTATGGAAGCGACAATGAAGATGATATTTGTTGTGATTTATGTAGTTGTGATTTAGAACTAGATTATGTAATTAAATTTCTGCCTTATACCACTGTGTGATATTAATTAATTTGCCACCTGTGGCAACATATGTACATAACTTGCAAACCAAATTCATGGTGAAAAAGGTTGCCTTTTTGTGTTTTATACTTATTTTTGAATTTGTTCTTTATAAAATGTTTAATCCAAAAATATTTGTTTTTTTCATAGTGTTCTCATTTTGACCATCCCTGAAATGTCATCTGTGGCAATGTATGTACGTTCTATGGTATAAAATGTTGTATTTAATAATTTAAACTTCAATAATTATGTCATATGTGGCAACATGTGTATATCTTAAAATGTATTTTTTGGGGCTAATTCAATTGAATTACGGTCTAATATAACAACCTCCTTCATTAATTACAACTCTTCATATTTTACCTTTTTTCAAAAAATTAAGTACTTGTATTTGAAAAGTCAGAAGTGCCTCTTCGTCTTCAGAAGTTGCGGCTTTTCACATTCATTACATTGGGATTATATTATATAAGAAGAACACAACAATAGAAGGTCCTTTCATTTAATTTTCTCCAAGATGGAAAGGAAGAATAAGAAATCTTCAAAAATGACTATGAGTAAAAAAAACTACATTGAATCCCTTCCGAGGGAACTACTAATTGATATCGTTGAAAGGATTGCTTCCTACTCCCTCAAAAATTTAATGAGCGTTAAATTAAGGTAAGTATGTATTAAACAGTTTTCGCTCTTTAATTTGATTAACCATTTGATTTGATTTCTTAGTTTCAATGTCCTCAATCAAATCGCTAATGAACCTTCTGTATATCAGAAGGTAATATTGCTCAGCATTCCTGTATTTATATGGCCATGTTCAGTTGTTCAAAGATGCAATTCTTTCCTGGAAATGTGCAGAGCATCGGGGAATTTAGAAGCCTTATACAGAAAATGTGTGGTAATTTTTAATGTTTTTCGAATTTATTCACGTTTTTATCAATGTATTTTGCATTTTAAGGGTGTGTTTGGTATGAAGGAAAATGTTTTCCTGGAAAACAAGTTGATTTTTGACTTATTTTTTCATGTTTGGTTGGTGAGTATAAAATATTTTCCGATAGTGTTTGATTTATGAATGAAAAATATTTTTGAGAAATATCTTTTATTTTAACTAGAGTAGAAAATAATTTTTGAAATTGAAAATATTTTTTAAAAACAAACTTAAATTTTTTTTGGGGGGTGGGAGGATGGTAGGGGATGGGTGGGGGTGGTCGAGGGTTGGGGTGAAAAAAATAAAATTTTTAAGTTGAAAGTATTTTTTAAAAATGAACTTAAATTTTTTTTTAGGGGGGGTGGGGTGGCGGGGGTGGGTAGAGGTGAAAAAATGAAATTTTGAAATTGAAAATATTTTTGAAAAACAAACTTAAAAATTATATTTTGGGGGTGGTGGGTGGGGGTTCGAGGGTAGGGGTGAAAAAATGAAATTTTGAAATTGAAAATATTTTTTAAAAACAGACTTAAATTATTTTTTTTGGGGGTGGGCGGGTGGGGGCTGGGTAGGACGTGGGTGTGGGGGTCAAGGGTAGGATGAAAAAATGAAATTTTAAAGTTGAAAATATTTTTAAAAATAAACTTAAATTATTTTTTTGGGGGTGGGTGGGGACTGGGTAGGAGGTGGTGGGGGGGGGGGTCAAGGGTTTGGTGAAAAAATGAAATTTTGAAGTTGAATTTTTTTTTTTAGAAAAACAAACTTAAATTTTTTTTGGGGGGACAGGGTGGGGTGGGTGGGGGATCGAGGGTATGGTGAAAAAATGAAATTTTAAAGTTAAAAATATTTTTTTAGAACAAACTTAAAATTTTCTTTTGGGGTAGGGGTGGCGAGTAGGGGATAGGTGGGTTGGTGATCGATGATCGGGATGAAAAAATTAAAATTTGAAGTTGAAAATATTTTTTAAAAACAAATTTAAATTTTTTAATTTTTGAAGGGGGTTGAGGGCTGATAGGGGGCGAGATGGGGGGCGAGGGTAGTGGGTGCGGGGGTAAAAAAATAAAAAATTGAAATTAGAAATATCTTTTAAAAATAATTTTAAATATTTTTTTGGGAGGGAGTGGGGGTAGGGGTGAAGTTGGGGTAAAAAAATTGAATTTAAAAAAACAAGCTTTAAAATTATTATTTTTTTGGGAGGGATTGGGTTACTGGTTTGAGGGTATGGACAAAATAAATTGATTTTTTCAACCAAAAAAACAATTGTAATTTGAAGTTGGAAGAGAGGTTTGAAAAATGTTTTTCTTAAGTTTTGAAGGGAAGTCATTTTCCTTAAATTTGAGGAAAATGAGTTGATTTGGAAAACATTTTCCAAAACATTTAACCCAACCAAACATGAGAAAATTGGAAAATATTTTCCGAAAAATATTTTCCTTCATACCAACCACACCCTAAATGTGTTATTTTTTCTGTAGTATGATTTTTTCAAACGTAGCGATTCAAATGCATTGGAAATTCTTAGTCAAGCAGCAGACGGTGGCCACATTGGTGCATCCTATGTGCTTGCCATAATTTCAATCTTCTATGGCGGTGAATCCATGAGAGAAGGCTTAATGTTCATTGCCAACATGACTCCACTAAAACTCAGAAGATGTCGAGAGAAGTTGCGATATACTTTATATGGATGGGTGCCAGAACCTCATTTGTTGGAAAAAAGATCAATTTGTTGCACTGTTCAAAGCCTCCACTTTCGTTGTGAATTATGTAGGTGTGATTTAGAAATTGATGAAGTAGTTAAATTTCTGTATTAATTAAATTTTCATGTGTGGCAACATATACACGTTCTGTTTTTGAATTTGTTCTTTATAAAATGTTTAATCCAAAAAAAATTGACATATTTCCATTCCTAAATCGCTCAATTTATCGATTAACCGATCCTTGAAGTGTCATCTGTGGCAACATATTCACGTTTTGTTTGATAAATCGCAACATACATGTAATATGTGGCAACATGTGTATATCGTAAAAGGGTCTTTTTGGGATTAATTCAATTAAATTGTCACCTAATTCAACATGTAACACTAATATATAGTCCTATAACATGTCTAAATATAGAATTATGGTCTAATACAACAACCTTCATTCAATTCTATCAATTATTTTTACAAAGACTATCATCTCACTAGTTCATCATACAATGACCAAGTAACTCCATATGATAGTTCTATAACACCCTTGTAAATCATTGTTCCAAGTGTTATAACATACTTTTATTGCTTAATTATGGTTCAAAGTACTAAAACTTGGTCCAATTTGACATATTTCCATTCCTAAATCGCTCAATTTATCGATTAACCGATCCTTGAAGTGTCATCTGTGGCAACATATTCACGTTTTGTTTGATAAATCGCAACATACATGTAATATGTGGCAACATGTGTATATCGTAAAAGGGTCTTTTTGGGGTTCATTCAATTAAATTGTCACCTAATTCAACATGTAACACTAATATATAGTCCTATAACATGTCTAAATATAGAATTATGGTCTAATACAACAACCTTCATTCAATTTTATCAATTATTTTTACAAAGACTATAATCTCACTAGTTCATCATAAAATGACCAAGTAACTCCATATGATAGTTCTATAACACCCTTGTAAATCATTGTTCCAAGTGTTATAACATATTTTTATTGCTTAATTATGGTTCAAAGTTCTAAAATTTGGTCCAATTTGACATTTTCCCATTCCTAAATATCTCAATTTATCGATTAACCAATCCTTGAAGTGTTATCTGTGGCAACATATGCACTTTCTGTTTGATAAATCGCAACAGACATGTGGCAACATGTGTATATCGTAAAAGGGTCTTTTTGGGGTTAATGCAACATGTAATGTAACAGATCATTCTAGAATACTCCACTAGCACACACTCCCCTCACTCTCACTCATTATAAAAGGGTTAATTAGGGTTCCCTTAATTCACAAAAATAATCTCTCGTTTTATATTTTCTTTCCTTTATTCTTTCTTCTCTCCTCCTCTCATCACACTAAAATTTTCCTGAGAAGATGTTACCACCTTGGACAAATTTAAGTCTCCGCATGCTCTTGTTGTGGGTGATCAACGTAATTATGTTGTTCTCAGTTAATATGATGTCTTCATCATGTGTGTTCTTAGTGCATGGTTGATGTTCGTAGTTTGTTTTTGTCGGATCTTGTCTAATGGAGGGTAGCTTTATCATTTGGTAAGTCTTCTTACTTTAGATATAACATCATGTCTACTGTAACGGCGTGTATGGGGTAGTTAACTATGGTTGTTTGCTTTTTTTAGGTGGTCTTGTGACAGAGTGCATGGGTAGCTCTGATCCACCATCCTTCAAGAAAGAATGGTGATGCCCCTCTAGGTTATATCGCTCAATGTTGACTCCAGATCCTTCGGTCAAGTCCTTTTTTGCTGACTGAAGTAAAAGTATAGGGCTAAAGCATTTTAGATGTAAATTTTGTTGTTTTTGTTGGTGTTAGTGCCTTGTAAATATGGATATGTAGTCTAGCCTAGCCTTTGCATGTCACTAGTTCAACTAACAACTATCAATGACATGTTTATGTTTATGTTTAATGTTTCCCAAGTTTATGTGCTTGAACTCCTCTCTATTGATGGTGATACTACTTGAATGTACACATAATTGACATATGTTGCAACAGCTTAAAAAACGTAAGTACTTTATAAAAGTCATAAGCAAGCCCAACATGTCCCTGTCCCTTTGGGGACATCCGATTAAAAATAGGCAAGCCCAATCTTTAAAACTGGCCCAATCAACCCATTATTTCATTTCTAGAAGGGATATATATATATATATATATATATATATATATATATATATATATATATATATATATATATATATATATATATATATAAATTAGGGTTTCCATTTCCATTTCAAAAATAGGGTTTTCATTTTCTTCCCTATCACTTCGATTCCTCTTCGCGCTTTCTCTCTGTCCTCTCTCTTCACATGGATCTCAGATCTCTAGAGTGTATGGGATATAATGATGTTTTTTATTTCATCAGTCTTTTCTATTCTTTGTTTTTTAACACGCAACTAATTTGATTGGCCTTTGGTTAAATCAAATCTCAGCACTATCATTTATTGTCAAATCAATAAAATCATTAATTTTGAAATATAGTGGTTGGGTAAGAATTTCTGTGTTCTTTAAATATAAATCAGTACTCTAGATCTAGATCTAATGAATGAGTTTTGTTTGTTTTTGTAACTTTTGATATAATGTCAAATGCAATATTGAGTTGAATTTGTAATGATGAAAATGATCCCATGTTGGGTGTGAAAATATGTTGCAAACATGGAGACTTACTTTCAATGCAAACTTCATGGTCGAAGGACAATCTAGGTCGAAGATTTTGGTCTTGTCCATGCTATCGTGTATATACATTTCTACATCTTAGTCTGGAGACTTCTCTTTATTTTGTTTTTTTTTTAATTTAAATTTCTTTGTGGTGTGTATTTTAGGAGAATGCATGCAACTTCTTTAGATGGAGGGATCATGAAGATGTTGATATTCGATCCAAGTTCGTTATTCTGAGATTGGCGAATAGAATTAAGGAGTTAGAAATTGATGATGAAAATCATATTAAAAGAAGTAACAAATGTGTGATGAAGGAGAAGAAGAAAACCAAATGTTGTAACAACTGGAAGCTAATCTTCGTGTTGTTTGTTGTGGTTTTTTTTCTATTTTTAAGCATTACCAAGAAGAACACTGTGGAGGATGGAAAATTCATATGTGGTTGTGTACAACCATTAAAATTATCATAGTTGTGGAAATAAAATAAATAAACGTAGTTTTGCACTCCTATTTCAACATTTTTACTTGTTCTTAACATAACATATGAGTCAAATGTTGCTACATATGAGACATATATTGCTACAGATGACCCATATGTTGCTACAGAGGACTCATATGTTGCTACAAATGAGACATATGTAACAACATTTGATCAAATACTTGCTCTCAATATAACATCACATATTATGTACTTGCTCTCAATATAAGATAAAATAACATAAGTGATAAAATAAAACATTGTCTTTAATTACAAACATATTATCAAGGCTCCAAGCTCCTAGATACTATCCCAGCAGCCCAAACCCATTGCATTCGACGAACTGCATTGTCACACAACGGGGTTTTGGGAGGTTGAACTGTTGTCCTAGTAATCAAATGCTCAATAAATGCAAGCGAATATGACGCGCATGGGGCTTTTCTATCATTTGTTACCTTAGGTTCCAATCGACCTTTAAATTCACATGGTTCATTGAGGAACTTATTTGGCAAATGCTTCATTATTCTACTTTGCTTCAACAATTTTGGCTGCAACTCGAAACAGATTGTATGAATGTCAAAAACTTGGCATGTTCCATACCCATCAGCAGGTAGTCATAAACATTCATGCGACCCTCGTGCAAGAGGATCTCAAGAGTCACAAAATGAGTTTTGTTAATGTTCATGACTGCTGAAAGCCTTTTTGCACCAATCCAATCCATGCCTCCAGGATATGGTCTAATGCCCCTGACATAGTTAATCATATCTTCATCCCATTCAAACTCATTAATTAACTGCGTAAAGCTTCTACCACCAACTGTTGTTGCCTCCTCACTCATTTCGTCATATCTTAGTTTGAAGTTGAAATAGAAGTTGAGATACAAGATTCTATTTGTGGAATCATAGTACTCAGGGTATCTCACATGCCTCTCTCGCATGAGGCTAAGGATTTCATTAACATACTAAAATAAAAAATAATATTAAAGAGTAAAGAAGAGTAATCATTGAAAAGATAAAACAAATGAACATTATAAATTGAAGGTACTAGAAGAGAAACATTACCCAGTCTTCCCACCAAATGTCCATGCTTGTCATGATCCTGAAATCTTTTCCACGAAAACAATGCATGTCGTATTTTGCACACAAATCTTTTTCTCTTGCCAGGTCCACCAGTTTGTTATTTTCAGCTATAGTCACACGCTAATAAACATTCACATGCTTGAACTCCAGCACTTCCTCTCCTACGGCCATTGGCAATTCTCCAAAGATCTTCTTCTTCAAATTTTGTATTGCCTTGATAAAGGATTTTTTCCTCCTCTTGTCCTGTGGAGTATATGGATGCCGAACATTCTTTGAAGGAATGACCTTGACCCCCCTTTTGTTTTTAAATTATTGACAGCCTGACTCAATGTTTGAAGATACATGATAGAATCTTCATCTTATTTCTTGCACTTCTCACAGAGAAAGCCAGAGCATCTTCTACAAGAGGTAGTCCCTTGGTCTAGTCTAGCACCAGCACCAGCACCAACATCAACATCAACATCAACATCAATACCACGACCATCACCCCCATCAAAAACAATTAATTCATTAACAACTCTGTCTCTTTTGATGGTTCTTGCTCCAGCCAATTCCATTTTAACTCTATTCACAATAGGATTAAATAAGGTTTTAACTAACCCTAGAGTAATTAGATATGTCATTTGCAATTCCTTTTCTGTTGGGACAAGCCATGGATGCACAACCTAAAATTATAAACATGAGTCATCCGTAGGAATATTTGGGTCAGATATTGCCATATATATGTCATATGTCGCTACATATAGGTGATATGTTGACACATATGGGCATCTGTAGCAATATTTGTGTCATATGTTGCAACAGAGGGATCATCTGTAGAAATATATGAGTCATCTGTAGCAACATTTGTATCATATGTTGCGATAGATGGATCATATGTAGCAACATATGAGTCATCTGTAGCAATATTTGGGTCACATGTTGCTACATATATGGGTGTAATATAATAATAACTTACTGTATCATGAGGAGGGTTTTAAAGATCTGGAATATTTTTGGCAGTTTTTGTTTTTGATCTCAACCATCTCAATAGTCTTAGAGATGAGATCTCTTCTTCTGCATTTATTTGATGGGTCAAAAGAGGAATGACTTCAAATGCCCAAGCCTATAAAAAAAGAAAACATGTCACAAATCAAATGTTGAATTATTCAATATAATATAAAAAGATTAAGAACATTTATGTTTACCATGAAAGCCCATGGAAAGACAAATAAGTTATTCCCTAAAGGTTTCAACAAGTATTTGACAGTTAATTCAAAGCTCTCATGACCCCAAGGATAGTTGTTGAAAGCCTCAATATCCTGAGATAAATTCACCCATTTAAGGGATATGTTGTTGTTGATATCTTTGGCCAAAAGTACATTATGTACAAACCAAAGTAAGCACAACGACTCTTTGTGCTTCCTTGGTGTATCCTCAACATTCAACAAATGTATTAAATCGGGATTTTTGAAGCTTGTGCCAACAAGGGACATCAAGTCCTGCTCCTCAGTTGACTGTCTTGCTTCTTCTTTTCCTCCTTTCTTTCGTCTTTGTGGTTCTTTTTTGACTATGAATTCAGGGACTAACTCAGAAGGAGGATGGCATTTTAACCTTGAAACTATGGCAAACTCTCTTCTGCCAAAGAAGAGTGGTATGCCACAATAATTAATCAAAACCTCATAATTCTTTTCAGGATTCTGGAAAATGAACCTTCTTTTCAGAAGTTCATAGACCATGGTCATTTGAAAACGTGCATTATTATTCTTTGGCAAATCAAGAAAATGACCAAAACAACTATTCCAAAAAAAGTCTTCCAAACCATTCTGCTTGAGGGTGATCCTAAAGGTGTTAAAAGGTTTTCCCATTGCTGACCTCATAATGCTATCACCAGTAGCATTAGGATGCAAATGCACAGAAAAAGTGTGTGCATTGATAGTTTTGATCCCATCTTCCTCAACTTCTTTTTGTTTTCCTTTGTCTTCATCAACTTCATTTATTTTTTCTTCTTCCTCCTCAACTACTTTTTTATTTTTTCCCTCCTCTTCCTCAACTTCTTTTTGTTTTCCTTTATCTTCCTCAACTTCTTTTTTATTTCCCTCTTCTTTTGCTCTTTCTCCATTATCATCTACTTCATTTTTTCTTTTTCTCTTTCTTCATATTCTTTTTGAGAAAATTTTGCTTTTACTTGAGAAGAAGAAACTGCTGCAGATTCTAGTTCTTCTAAAAGAGTGGTAGTCGAATTTTCATTCTTCTTCCTACAAGTTCTAGTCCTAGGCCTCTTCTGGATCTTTGTGTCAGTTGTTTCTTTTGTTAATACAATTTTTCTTTTGACAGGAGCCATTATATTTGTATCTGCAACCACAAAAATAAAATATTTCTTAACAAAAATAACAATAATAAAATACAACAACACAAACAACAAATACAATTCAATACCACACATGAACCAACCAACAAACCACAAAACCCTCCCTAAACCCTAACTAACGAACTACAAATTAAGGAATAACTATCCAACCATCCTACAAACAAAAGGAATAACTATCCAACCATACAAGTGATAAAACCACTAAAAACGTCCCGATTTAATACCAGTAAGTATTTCTCAAAACCCTAATTAAATTTTACCTGACAAGATATCAACAATAAACTAGAAATGATGAGGGCAATGACGCCTTGTTGTAGAAGAGGATCGCAACAGATTACCACTGATGTTGTAGAAAATATCGCAACAACAACCTTGATCTGTGAAGGAATAATGGAACGATAGAAAGGAAGGAAAGCAGAGAAAAGAAAATGGAAATTAGTAAAATTAAATTAAATTTGGAATATGAAACGACCTTTTATCTTTTATAGAGGAGATGAGAGAGGGAAAAATGAAGGGACGATTGCTTTAAACCTTTTCAATTTTTTTCTTTGAATTTTGACAATTCAAAGTGTGACATATGTTGCCACATATACCCTTTTTGTTGGGGCACATGCAGATAATTCTGTGGTGTTTTTTACAACAGAGGTTATATATGTTGCCCCACATACACCACATTTCTTCCTTTCCATCATAATTGACATTTGTTCCAATAAAATAAAAATAATATTAATAATTATTAATATTAATATTATTAGCAAAAATGAACAATTGATGGCAATATAATGTTGCCACATATCTTCTTTTTGTGACATAAGTTACCACATATCTTCTTTCTGTGGCATATGTTACCACATGTATGCTTTCTGTTGGGGAACTTGTAGATAATTCTGTGGTGTTTTTTTACAACAGAGGTTATATATGTTGTCACAGACACCACATTTCTTCCTTTTCATCATAATTGACAATTTGTTCCAACAAAATAAAAATAATAATAATAATAATAATAATCATTAATATTAATATTATCAGCAAAAATGAACACTTCACCAATTATTTTATACAACTTATCAACAAAAAGGTAATTCACAATGGTATACATAACCATCAATCTAATCAATGGTGGTAACCACAATATTTTCATCGAACTTTGCTTTTTTAGGTCTAGTCCTCTGTGAGTCTTCATTGTTACTAACATAGCCACTCCGAGCCTTTAAAATTCCATAATTCCATAGGAGTGAAGCATATTTCAAGCGAAGGGATTGAGAAATAATTCCATCAAATGGTATTTGTAGTCCATCACTCAAAAACTTAGCGTATGCAGCTACAAAAACTCCACAATCACTGCATGGTATACCATCAATTAGAAAATATAATAAACCTAATATTAACATCACATTTCGATAGTTGTAAGATTAAAAATATAATGTGATACTACTTACAGACTATTGCTTGCTTGTTGGGCAATACCAGTAACATGTATGACTTCAAATGGGTGAGATTTTTTCTTGCCCTAGTAAGATTCAAGAACTGACCAGTTGGTTCGGTCTTTTTGCTCATAAAATCTGCTGGATTCAAGGTACTTTGGCAACATTATAGACAACTTTTGAATCTTGGTGCATAATTTTCTGTTAGTCCTAGATGAGGACATCGAATCATACACCTTTATGCATCGTTTCTTCAATACAACAACTGCCAAGACCCAATGAAACTCACCATTACAATTTACAGGGACATAAACCTCATCTGTGAGGTGTCAAGGCAGTCCAATAGGTATACCAAACCCTTTGATAGTGCCAACGATTTTATTCTCATATTCAGGAACAACACTGGCATTGTCAATGAATGTTTTGAAAAAACAATTAGTAGTGGTATATCGATATTTAGAATGACTCTGTTGCTTCAACTTCTTTCGCAAATAGTATAAAATGACATCCACATACTGTACAGATGCATCAACAAGTGTATTTATGTATCAATTTATTTGTATGTATTCATGTCTTAATCAAAAGATAAAAATGGACATGAATTTACCTCATCAGTCCAGCACTTATTGGGTTAAGACATTACGTAGAACCAGTCCTTCTTCTTTGGAAATGCAAATACAAAATCAAGTTATTTGAACTCAAGATCCGAGCAATTGGCGAAGTAGTGATCGTCCTTGTCTCTTCTGCAATTTTGTAATTATTATAAATAAATATTTAGTGGACAACAAGAAGAAATACTAATAATAGTTGAACGACTTTACTTTTTTGCATGATGCTTGTAAAGAGCCTCGTTTATCCATTGCGAGAAGGATGACATTAGTTTAGTTGGACCCTCGCCGTCAATGTTAAAACCTTCAAATGGATATTGTTGCTTCACATCACAACTGACGACTTCAACTTTCTTCTCTTTCTTTTTCTTTCTCTCTTTCTCTTTCGCTTTCTTTTTCACTTTCTCCTTCTCCTTATTTTTCTCTTGCTCCTTCTCCTTCTCCTTTCTCCTTGCCTTTTGGGTTTGAGTGTGATACTGGAGCAATAATAATTGATTTTTTTTCTTTCACTAATTATAGATAGTGATTGGGAAATAGATTTTTTCAACCTCCTACACTTCAAAGGCTGTGAAATCTTCTTGGATGTATGAACATCAATATTATAAGTCATTTCCTTAAAAATATCAGTCAGTTCTTTAACACGACTAATAAAATAATCATGTTGCTGCTCACATTCTTCGCATAGACAAAAAGAGCATTTGATGTTAGAAGAGGAAGCAACACCAATAAAAGATTTAGCTATTGTCATGGATGAAGCTTCTTGTATCATTTTATCTACAAGGTAAATAAAAAAAGGTTGAGAGTTTACAATTGATTATAAAATAATAATGGGTAGCAATTTATACTTATGTTGAAATAGATGGATATTATGTTGCCACATATGTACCTTCTGTTGCCACGAATGAATCTTTTGTGGCCACAAATAAATCTTCATATGCCACAGATTAATCTTTTGTTACTACAGATGACCATTTTGTTGCCCTAACACATATGTGATATGTTCCAACATATGACAACTTTGTTGGAATATATACCAACATATCACTAAAATGTAGCAACATACGACACATCTTTCAACAAATGAAATATATGTTAGACAACTGAACAAGACTATATTTCTAAAATCATATGAACAAAATGGTCACAAAAAGAACAACAAAAGCAACAAAAAAAAAATGAATTTTCACTGAATGTTAACAATACATATACATTTCCTCAAAATTAAGGTTTTTTTGGGTTTGTTGATTTTCTTTCAAAAATAATAAATAATAGCTACCATTACACCATTATTCAATTGTCACATCTATAAAACGATTTATTGTTCATTAACCCAGGAAAAAAAACTTAGTATTGTTCGAAAATTGTAAAATCTTTCAAAAAAATGACTTACCCATTTTAACTCGAACACAATCTTCAGTTCCGAAAGATGAGAGAGTCACGGTCGGAGATGAGGAGGAAGATAAGATAATGGGGGAGAATATTTGTTTTGACAGTCGGATTTTCGGATTTTTTAAGGAAGAAGAAGAAGAGAAGAGAGAACGTTGGGAGAAGAACAGAAAATTTTATTTTCTTTTACTCTTTTTTTTAAAATGGTTTGGATAGAATTATAAAACTTGAAAAATGAAGTGTTTTTTGTATTTTATAAAAGATTAGAAAGTTTTAAAAATGTTAATTTAGTCCTAGATTTACTTAATTACATTTTAAAATGAATTTGACCCTTTTTTGATTAATAAAAAGTGTCACTTAAAACCAAACCAAGATTTTATTGACAGCCTTTCATTTAATTGTCTCAAGTAAAAAGGGGGCAAAATGATTATTGTTTCATTAATTAAGGAAGCAGAAGAGTGAAGGCAGTTGCAGAAATGGAGGACTGGAAATCGACCTACCGTTTACTTACACACTGCAAACACTTTTTTCATCGCCGATTGAACCCTAATTTTCACAATTCTAAGCCATTTTGCACCTCAGGTACCGCTATTATTAACCAATTTTTCTCTCAGTTTGATACAATGCTTTGCTCTATTATTGCATTTCATCTCAGTTAAATTTATGCTTTGTTCTATAATTTTAGCAATCCTGAGAGTTTCTCATAGCATTAGAAACTCCCAAGTTCGGATAAATGAGATGAATTTTGGTAAAACGAGGGAGTTAAGCTAAATTGACGAACAGGTAAAATAATAGCGAAATTGAACTGTATTGTATGGAATGGATTCATATAGAGTGTGCTTGGTAGGACACAAGTTATTTTTCTGGAAAATTGCGGTCGAAGAAAAACTTGTTTGACTCTCTAAACTCGAAAGGTCCACATAAATTGAGATGAAGGGAGTGATATTACCGAAGCGGAGAGTGTTTAGACAAAATATGTTAGTAACATGGTCAGTGAGTATGCCACATCCGTGTTATTCCAATAATGTCCTAAGTTGTTCGAACTCTTCACTTTCGCTACCTCACCCCTGACCCATGTTGACATTACGTGTGTGAGATCCATTCTAGATTTGGTTGACCGATTTTGGGTACTTTGACTATAATCTATAATCGACCCAAGAAATTGGGATAAATACCTATGATTTATGAAATCAAAACAAAATCTAAGGGGGATTGAAGAAAATGGAATACCTTGTATATAATATTTTTTATGACAGTCCTTTTCCTTTTATACCCTTCTGGAATTCTCGTCTTAATCAATATTTTCTCCTTGGAGCACCTTGTAAGTTTTCCACATAATGTCTCATAGTTT
Source organism: Solanum commersonii (assembly GCA_029007595.1). NCBI lineage: Eukaryota > Viridiplantae > Streptophyta > Magnoliopsida > Solanales > Solanaceae > Solanum > Solanum commersonii. Next base: position 3,162,046 of record JAJTWQ010000051.1, read on the forward strand.
AGGCATATAACTCTATTTTTAGATATTTGAATTATTTTAGCTTTATCTCCGCACCTGTATCCTAATCCCAAATCTTAATATTTAGATCATGAATGATCCAACTACTAGATCCACCTGTATCGGACACCTGCACCTGTGTTCGAGCAACTTAGATGGTGTCCAAGTTTTAGTTGGAGTAAGTAAAATGTAGTTAAAAGTTTAGATAGTTGTAACAAAAATAACACTTCCATCTATAAGGGAGGGAAGTCACTTTTTCCATTTTGATGGAAAATATTTTCCTCGAAAAATGACCTCCACTTGACTTCCCTCGTAAGTGGCTTATCTAGAGCTTAATTTTTGCACTGACCTTGTATATATTAAGAAACCAAATGAATATTTTATTGTGAATGCAACTATCATTGTATATTAACTTTAGGTCGTTGTAGGAATCCCCAAACATCAAATCCTGGATCCGCTTCTATCCTCTATACCAAACAGTCTGATAGTTGACTCAATTAATTTTGGACTGAGACGTAATTATTTGATGATTGCATGTGGAGCTGCTCTGATTCAGAGCCTGCAATTTTTCGACTTTTGTTACTTGAGGATGAGGATGCTTGATTGAACCGTTCTCATTTTGTCTTGATTTTTGACAACAAAAAAAAATTAGTCACATGGTTTTGGGGTTACTGATTGAATAAAAAATCACTGAGGTAGAACTCCAGTTGTTATCTACCGAGTTTGTTCTGATAAAACCTCAGGTTCAATGAATGAAGTGGCGTTATATTAAGGTTTAGTTGAAAATGAACCCAACTGGAACTAATTGTATGTGTATTCTAAAAGATACTCTGATGAAGCAAACTGACAATCTTCATTTTCATGGTTTGTAGGTTCAAGGTATCATTGTAGCCAACCTTCTGAGTTGGTAAAACCTTATATTGGTAATTATCAACAAGAATTTCAAACATTTAAACATCTCCCGGTATCTCTGGGTACGAATCCATGGAACAGATGCAGAAACCAGTATAGATGTTTTGCTTCTCAGGCCACCATTATTCAAAGAAGACCAGATTTTTCAACAGTTAGTTCAGAAGACTTGAGCTATTTCAAAAATATATTAGGGGAAAGAGGGGTGGTTCAAGATGAAGAGACACTCGATGCTGTGAACACGGATTGGATGAGGAAATACAAGGGCACCAGTAAACTTATGCTCCAACCTCGGACAGCAGAGGAGGTTGAAATGTCAAGTCTCTTCACAAATCTTTTGCTCCTTATTGATAATAGATACTAATATCTACACCTTTTGGTTTCCCATTTGTGTTTCTTTGACTTTGGTTCTACAGGTATCTCAGATTCTTAAATATTGCAATTCCAGGTGCCTGGCTGTTGTTCCACAAGGGGGGAATACAGGTCTTGTGGGAGGAAGTGTTCCTGCTTTTGATGAGGTAAGGAGTTCTTGATTACTTGATGACCACTGATAATTTAATTGTGGGTAGATGGATACAGTACCATGAATATCGTATGTCCAAGCAGAGATTGTTAGTTTGTTTTCCATTAGTCAGATTAATTATAGAATGATAGGCTGCCGTCACATTGTAATATATCTTCTTCTATTTGATTGTTTACCACTGTTGTTAAAGGCTCATTTGTGGCGCATTTAAGATCTGAAGATAGGTGATGCTTACCTAGTGCACTTCTCCCGCTTAACTGGCATTCAATGTTGGTTTCAAGGCATGAAGATGTGCGCTTCATTAACCATGCTATCTTGAAGAGGTTGGCACTAAAAAATAAATATAATTGGAGAAGAGATATTTTAATTGTTAAGAAAATGGTATGAATGAATTTGGTACTTATTTAGGAAAAGGAGTTTATAGATTTAATATAAGAAAACTTAACCTAAACGGAATAAAAATCTTAAAACTGCATTTTTCATCTAATTGAAATTTTGATTTTTTTTTTTTTTCAACTTCATCTATTCCATTTAAATATTTTAATTATAGTTTGTTTCAACTACTTTGTTCATATAATTATTATTTTCTGTGATTATAGTTATTTTTTCTTGCATTACATACATAATTTTTGTTCTTCATCGCGGTTTCCTTTAATAACGTCCACAGTTTAATTGCGCTTTGAGCTTAAAGCCCTAATAGACTCTCAAAACTTTTCGCCCTCAACAACACTGTTAATTACCTGGTATAGATGTAATTGATTTGGATCTTAAAACAGATAAACAATTAGTTTCATTAAAGCCATTTTAATAAGAAAATGCTATTTCATAGATCGATTGTCTTAGTTTGTAAAATCAGAGTGAGAGCACAAGTAGCCAAAAACCTTTAAACATAGTTTACCAGGGTATGCTTTAATGTTTCATATCATAGTTTAAGGAGCCCAAAATCATAATGATAAGAGTACTTTCATGTAAAGTATACATGAAGACTTAATAATTCAGAATAGTTGGCACAATAAAATACTTGTAGAAGTTTTTGGGATCAAATTTTGGTTAAAGTCAAGCCGAATTCATTCAAACAAATTGTCACTGAACTGTCCAAAGGACAAAGGGTAATAATTGGGTCATTAAATTTGACATTTCTGATACCAGTGTGTCTTATTTGCAAGGGCCAAACCTTAATTTTGCTAATTACCTATGGGAATGAAGTTTTCTGATAATTGCCTAATCATGTGAAGTAAACATAACTATTGCTGCATCATGTTGCTTAAACCATCTTCTGTTAAAATGGTAAGAATAGGGGGGCAAACGGATCTCATTTTACTTTAAAGCTTCACCTAGGAGGAATACACTCATGTTTCAGTTACTCTCTTATCGATGTTCTTACAACTTCACTCCGATGCTGCTTAAACCCTTATTTCCACTTTCCTCTCTTTCGGAAGTGGGAAGGATCTGTGGTGGCATTATTGCATTGTTCATTGGGCTGCTTGAAATGTAAACACTGACAAGAAAACTGCTGAATGTTTTCTTGACTCTATAAACAATTGCACTGTGAGGAGAGTTTAAACTTCAAAGCTGTGGTAATGCAAGTCTTTTTTCTCAATTTAACAGCTTAGAACCAAGCCAGAACTTCCTCCTAACTCATTTTAGAGATATTGAACTTGTATTTCTTTTCAAACCAATCAGTTTAGATTTCTATGTCTCACACACGAGCTAATCACTGATACTCGTCAAGCTAGATTTCTATGAAACAGATATAGATGATTTATATAGCCGACCACAATTAGTCTGGAATTGAGGAGTAGTTGATAGACTGATTGATGTAACTAGTGGTTTTGCTGCTGGATATGTTCGTTGCTGTGAATGTTTGAAAATTCTCTGACATAAATATGTTGGCTGGTCTTATAATTCTTTTCTTAACTGATTACTGATGTATTCTTTCTTTATTTTGAAAATGTCCAGGTGATTGTCAGTACTAGTCATATGAATAAAATCATTTCTTTTGACAAGGTAAGAGTAAGTTTATTCTGAAAATGTGCTGGTGAGTGTAAATACTACATGAACCCTTGCTTTTGCAGGGTGATATAAATATTATTTCAGCGTAAAGAAAAAGATGTCAGTGACAAGATAAAAGTAACTCTACTGATCTATCTTCAATTCTTATTCTTGTCAGATTTAAACTTGATGAAGGAAAGAGTTCTTTACGAATGCATAAAGTCTATGCAGATAGAATAAGTTGTCCTCCTTTACATCTTTTTGTAGGTTAGTGGCATACTGGTTTGTGAGGCAGGATGCATTTTGGAAAACCTCATCGCTTTTCTTGATAACCAAGGGTGATTTTTTCTTACTTGAGACCTTTTCTGATTACTGTATGAATCATGTCAAGGATAGTTTTTTTTTTTTTGGATAATTCTGCTTGTGCAATTTTTTAGGTTTTAATCTAGAAACAGTGGAACACCTTTGAATACTTTATTGTCATATATTTGCAACTTTCTGACCAAAGAATGTTTCTTTCACCATTTAATTGGCATATAAACTCTGTAGTGTTATCCATCAGAGTGACTCTATTCTAAGCATTCTTACCATGTAATAGCAAGGTGTTTCAGTTTAATATTACCATCTGCAAATTCGTAGACTGATCTTCTCCAAACTCTGTTATCATCTTATTTTAATATCGTGACAATAGAAAGAAACAGCATTGAAAATTCTGTCCTGTTTCTTACATCTATCTTCTGTCTAGTTCGTTTCTATGTATAAACTTATTCTGGGTACTTCTTACTAGCTCTTTTGATGCCACTGAATAAGTTCTTTTTTATTCTGTTTCCTTATGAAATCAATGTCAATCACATTCTGTCTTAGGTTTGTTATGCCACTAGATTTAGGTGCTAAAGGAAGCTGCCAAATTGGTGGAAACGTCTCAACTAATGCTGGTGGTTTGCGACTTCTCCGCTATGGTTCACTGCATGGCAGTGTGCTTGGTAAGATCTGATTGTGCTATCTTATGGAACTTCTGAGTCGAAGTTGTTGACCTAAATGAATCTGTGAGTCTGTTAATGAGGCTGATGAAAGATTTAGCCTATAATGAAAATTATGTTCCTTCTCTTAGATCTGTTAGATAAACTTGGGATCCATTTTGTCACATTCGTTTGAGGACAAGGCTATGTATGAGCCTTTCAAGATCTTTCTGTCTGAAAAACATAAAAGTAATGTTGTTCTAAAAAAACATATAAGTGAAATCCATCCTTCTGTATGTGTTCTCAAATGTACTTTCATCTATTCAGGTCTTGAAGTGGTTTTAGCAAATGGAACGGTGCTTGATATGCTGGGCACTTTACGGAAAGATAACACTGGATATGACTTGAAACATTTATTTATAGGTGAGGTTATATTATTTATTCTATGTCAACAGAAGTTTTACATTGTGATAAACATTTTATTTTATTACATGGCATAGGGAGTGAAGGATCCTTGGGTATTGTAACGAAGGTTTCCATTTTTACTCCTCCAAAGTTGTCCTCTGTAAATGTATGCTTTCTTGCTTGTAAAGATTATGCAAGCTGCCTGGTAATAATGGTTCTACCCTCTGAAGTATGATACAACTATGAAGTTGCTTGGAATGATAACTTTACTTGCTGAAAATTCTGTTTGCCATCAGAAACTTTTGTTAGAGGCAAAGAGGAAACTTGGGGAAATTCTTTCTGCATTTGAATTCCTTGATCATGGCGCAATGGATCTGGTGAGCTTTATGTGTCTTTTTAATCCATCAAGTCTCACCTGACGATATCATCTGGGAATGTCAAGTTCTTTTTCCTGTTCTATTTGAGTTGCTTTATGTAGGTTATTATACTTGATGAATGATAACTACTGCATTGTTACTTCGTCTGTTATTCAAAATTGCATTGTAAGCTTGCAGGTGCTGCATAGTCAGCCATCTTTCCTTACCTGTCAACTTTGAGCTTAGACTGTTATTTTAAGTTGGAGATTCAAGTTATTTTGACGACTATTATAAATGTTATAGGTCACTCTCATGCAGTATATTAATGCAGCATTATCTATTATGTTACGTGGAGCAGGTCCTGAAACATCTAGAAGGTGTCCGTAATCCATTTCCTTCCTCAATGCATAACTTTTATGTTCTGATTGAGACAACTGGCAGTAGTGAATCTTATGATAGGTAACATCCTCATTGCTTAATATGCTCTACTTGCTTAAAATACTTTGTTAAACTTTGGTTGCTCATAACTATTTATATCCTTTATTTGAAAGAACTTTATTTCATGTTTGTTTTGGATTTTCTGTTCTGGAAAAATCGGAGGAACAATAACCTTTTCCACACAACTTAATCCTCATAAAGGTCCATGTTTCTTCCTGTGCCTCTCAAAGTATAGAGGCGAGCCAATGGATATTATACTGTGCCTTTGTTTTCAGACTTCAAATGTATCATGAAATGTCTATATATCGGAGGACTTTGGCTTAGTTTACTTTCAGACCACTACTGAACAATATTTTAGAATGCCTTTTCATTGTTTGTGCCATATGCTGGGTAGTAAGCCATTTGTGTCTTGGTTACCATTTTGTAAACCCACTCTTGAGTCTGGAAAGAACTCAGCCACATTTTATCCCTTATCTCTTATTAATCAATAAAGTAAAATTACATTGAGCTGTTCCAATTTTCACTCATGAATGTGCTTGCTAATTCTGGTTTCTTCATGATGATTGTTTTGTACTTTTTCACCTGGTTATTATATGCTCTGGTTGTAGGATGGCAGTAGGTCGCGCTTCATTAGCTAACCTAAACTATTAGCAGCCCGGATAGACTTCTTATGATCAGAATTGATATACTTCAAGAATCATTGATCAAAGAATTGCTAATTTTGTATGCTATAGAATTTGAAATGCTTAAAATGGTAAAATTACCAAGAAAACATTATTTGTTACTTGAGTTGAAGTTAGAAAGAAAAGTTATTAATTTTTATGATGAAAATTTTCACTTCTGAATTTAGCGTTTCGCTATTCATTAGGAGATTAGTCAAGTTTTAAGTATGGATTTGCTAGTTACTTTATTAAGTCTACCTATCACATAGAAAGAATACAAAGTAAATCCATGCTTGAGTGACCTATTGTAAATAATATATAGCGTTTGAGAGTTGATATCCTTTATGTTTAGTTGCTTTATGAAGCTGATTGGATGTCAGTAGCTGTAAGGAATTAGAGCTTGTCTATCATTTATCAATAAAAGGGGACACATGTACTGTAGAGATCAAAGAAGAAAGGAGCACGTGGGAGGAAAGGAATTAATAAAGATGAGCGGCTCAGATTATTCGAAGGGATCGGACGGCAAATACTCCAGTTAGTTAGTTACTTAAACTAACTAGATGAAACGAGTTGGGCAGTTAGAAATTTGGTATAATTCTCACTCACAAATATTCTCTCTCTAAATTCTCTTATCTCTCTCGTCTAACCCATCATTCTAATTCTCTCTTTTCAGGTTACTGTAATCACCATAGCTAGGGTTACATCTTGCTTGAGGAGTAAACTGTTGCTGTAAACTTTTCCCCATATCAATAAAATTTCCGATTTGTTCGAATATATTACTTTTTCGCATTTCAGTTCATTACAAGTTGGTATCAGAGCAGTTTCTTGGCCCTAAGAACAAGAAGATGACAGGTGCAGAAACTAGAGCTAAATTTACAGGGGAATTTGTGAAGAATTGGATGGCCAGTTACAAACGTATATAACAGAAAACAACAAAAAAATGGACATGAATGACTCCAAGTTGGATAATCTGAGCCGCTCATCTTTATTAATTCCTTTCCTCCCACGTGCTCTTTTCTTCTTTGATCCCTACAGTACACGTGTCCGCTTTTATTGATAATGACAGACAAGCTCTAATTCCTTACAAAATGCGAAAAAGTAATATATTCGAACAAATCGGGAATTTTATTGATATGGGGAAAAGTTTACAACAACAGCTTACTTCTCAAGCAAGATGCAACCCTAGCTATGGTGATTACAGTAACCTGAAAAGAGAGAATTAGAATGATGGGTTAGACGAGAGAGATAAGAGAAGGAAGAAGAGAATTTAGAGAGAGAATATTTGTGAGTGAGAATTATATCAAATTCCTAACTGCCCAGCTCGTTTCTTCTAGCTAGTTTAAGTAACTAACTAACTGGAGTATTTGCAGTCCGATCCCTTCGAATAATCTGAGGCGCTCATCATTGATGTAGGACTTCAAAAATGAGGGATCTAAGTTGTGCAGATCTGCCCATAAAAATTTTCTGGTCCTTTCTGATAATACCTTGATGTAATGAGTAGTTGGGTAGTCGGGAAGGGGTAGTAATCAACTCCAATAAAAGTGTATTAGCTACAGGGTCATCCTCATAGCTAGAAGCAATTTGTTGCATCCAAGTAGGATCAGCAGTAGTGATAGCACATAAAGAGACATCCTCACCCCTTCTGGATAAAGCATCAACTACTCTATTTTCAGTGCCCTTCTTGTATTGGACTTCATAGTCCAGTCCCAGCAACTTAGTAAGCCCTTCCTATTGGAGTACAGTAGTGATTTTTTGTTCAAGGAAATATTTCAAGCTCTGATGGTCAGTCCTAATGATGAAGTGGCCCCCTTGTAAGTAGTGTCTCCATCTGTCCACAGGAGCCAAAACAACCATAAACTCTTTTTCATATGTAGAGAGACCCATATTTTTAAGAGACAAGGCTTTGCTAAAGAAAGCCAAAGGTCTGCCTTCCAGCATAAGCTCAACACCCATACCATTGTAGCATGCATCAGTAGTGTCTGCATCAGGACACCACTTGAATGCATTCTTTTTTAGCAAATTGGTCAAAAGTCTACTGATTGCTCCATAAGACTGCACAAATCTCATGTAGTATCCCGTAAGCCCCAAAAAACCCCTCAAGGCTAGAGCTGTCAAAACGAGTAAGCCTAGCCCTACCCCGCCCAAGCCCCACAGGCTAAAGAATTTGATGGGCTGGGGCGGGCCAGCCCTTTATTTCAAAGGGCTGTAAAATGGTCAACTCGGCCTAATCCTAGAAGGGTCAAGGGCTGGGGCGGGCCAACCCTCCTTTTTTTTATGTCAAATCAATGTCACAAACAGTAACATTGTTTCAATAATTCTAAATAAAAAATCTAGCAATTTATATTTAAAGAAAAAAATAATAATCTCTTAAGCAAATAATATCTGTAAAACAAACTAGTAAACTAAAGAACACTTCTAACTAAAACATTAGTTAGCAATACATAATTACTTAAAGTATTTAGTTAAATGAAATCAAGAAAATTGTAAAATTGTCCAATGTCGTAGCAGAAAGGAGATGACAATAAAACTATAAGAGTAAAGAGACAGAGAGTTGTAGTTCAAGAATTTAGATATTAGCGTTTAGGGACTTAGGTTTTTAAGAGTAATGGCTTTAGCATTTATAAGGCTTTAGCCTTTTAAATCTTCACGTACTAGTAGTCTAGTAGTAGTAATCTACTATAGCCATATAGGTTAGAGGTTACATTTAGGTTTTCTAGTTTTTTATTTTTATTTTTTTAATATTTATTTTAATTAAAATTAAATAATTTGGCCTATGGGCCGACCCCGGCCCGTCCCCAATCAGGCCTCAAGGGCTAAGGGCCTAAAAGGGTTGGGCTTATAATCCCTGGTTTTTAACGGGCTTGAAAAATCCTATCCCAACCCTGCCCTAATAACGGGTTGGGTCGGGCTGGCCCCATGGGCTAAGCCCTTTTTGACGGCTCTACTCAAGGCGTTAAGCGACTTACGAGTTGGCCAATTCACCATAGCCTCTATTTTGGAGGGATCTGTGGAGACCCCTTTCCCAGTGATAATATGACCTAGATATTCTACCTTAGGCTATCCAAAAGAGCATTTGGACCTCTTGGCATACAACTTTTCCTTCCTCAAGATAGACGTCACCGTCTCCAAATGGACTACATGCTCCTCAACACTAGAGTTGTAGACCAGTATGTCGTCAAAGAATACTAGCACAAATTTCCTCAAATATTGCTGAAAAAAAGAGTTCATCAAGCGCTGAAAGGTGGTAGGTGCATTGGTCAATCCAAAGGGCATCACTTTGAACTCATAGTGACCCAAGTGAGTTTGAAAAATTGTTTTATAAATATCTTCTGCATGCATTGAGCCTCAATAGGAAGGTGGTGAAAATTTAGTAGAAATGGAGGAATTAGCGGCTGTGACAGAGGCTATTAACCTTAATGCACTATCGAGTACAGAATTAGTTAATACTATTCGACCGAAGGGCTATGCCAAGATGAAGTTGTCCATCCTTCTAGACTCGGGAAGTACTCATAGCTTTGTAGACTTGGAGACTGCTAAGCAAATTGGGTACCCTATCAAGGAGGCTCGACCTATGAGAGTTACTATGGCTAATGGGAATTACATCATGAGTTTGTACTCTTGTCCAAAATTTCAATGGAAAATTCATGGAGAAGAATTTGAGGACTCAGTGAGGTTACTTACTGCAGGAGGGTGTAATATGATATTAGGGGAAGATTGGATGAGAAATCACAATCCGGTGTTATTAGACTTTGTGGCTTATGAAGCACAAGTGTCTCACTTGGGGAGAAAAGTGAGGCTAAGGGGAATTACAGAAAATGTCATCGAGTAGCTTTAAACAATTTTTCAAGAAAGGAAAAGGAATGTGGGCTCATTTGTTCACCATCACAGCTACCACAGTGGAGAGCACTGAACTTCTACCTCCTGCCATTACTAGCACCTTAGACAAATTTTCAGATGTATTTGAAGTACCTTCTACTCTTCCTCCAAAGAGAGTGCAGGATCATTTCATTCCTCTGGCGCCGGGAGCAGTCCCTGTCAGCATCAGACCCTACAAGTACAATTTCTTTCAAAAAAATGAGATTGAAAAACAAGTCAGAGATATGTTAGATAGTGGAGTTATCCAACTCAGCCACTCCCCCTTTTCCTCACCAGTGCTATTAGTTAAAAAGAAAGATAGTACATCGAGATTTTGCATTGACTACAGAGAACTTAACAAGATGACTATTAAGGTTAAATTTCTCATTCCCCTAGTAGATGACTTGTTGGATGAACTATGTGGATCACAAGTTTTCTCTAAGATCGATTTGAGAGCAGGGTACCACCAAATAAGAATGCATGCGGAAGATATTTATAAAACAACTTTTCTAACTCACTTGGGTCACTATGAGTTCAAAGTGATGCCCTTTGGATTGACCAATGCACCTTTCAGAGCTTGATGAACTCTTTTTTTCAGCCGTATTTGAGGAAATTTGTGCTAGTATTCTTTAACGACATACTGGTCTACAACTCTAGTGTTGAGGAGTATGTAGTCCATTTGGAGACGGTGATGTCTATCTTGAGGAAGGAAAAGTTGTATGCCAAGAGGTCCAAATGCTCTTTTGGACAGCCTAAGGTAGAATATCTAGGTCATATCATCACTGGGAAAGGGGTCTCCACAGATCCCTCCAAAATAGAGACTATGGTGAACTGGCCAACTCATAAGTCGCTTAAGGCCTTGAGGGGTTTTTTGGGGCTTACGGGATACTACAGGAGATTTGTGCAGTCTTATGGAGCAATCAGTAGACTTTTGACCAATTTGCTAAAAAAGAATGCATTCAAGTGGTGTCCTGATGCAGACACTGCCTTTCAAAACCTCAAGAGGACCATGACCAGTGCCCCAGTACTTGCCTTAGCTGATTTTTCCAAAACATTTATCATAGAAACTGATGCATGCTACAATGGTATGGGTGTTGAGCTTATGCTGGAAGGCAGACCTTTGGCTTTCTTTAGCAAAGCCTTGTCTCTTAAAAATATGGGTCTCTCTACATATGAAAAAGAGTTTATGGCTGTTTTGGCTGCTGTGGACAGATGGAGACACTACTTACAAGAGGGCCACTTCATCATTAGGACTGACCATCAGAGCTTGAAATATTTCCTTGAACAAAAAATCACTACTGTACTCCAACAGAAAGGGCTTACTAAGTTGATGGGACTGGACTATGAAGTCCAATACAAGAAGGGCACTGAAAATAGAGTAGCTGATGTTTTATCCAGAAGGGGTGAGGATGCCTCTTTATGTGCTATCACCACTGCTGATCCTACTTTGATGCAACAAATTGCTTCGAGCTATGAGGATGACTATGTAGCTAATACACTTTTATTGGAGTTGATTACTACCCCTTCCCGACTACCCAACTACTCATTACATCAAGGTATTATTAGAAAGGACCAGAAAATTTTTGTGAGCAGATCTGCACAACTTAGATCCCTCATTTTTGAAGCCCTACATCAATCTCCCTTAGGGGGTCACTCAGGGAAGTTGGGTACTTATAAGAGAGTGTGAATGTTGTTTTGTTGGCCCAACATGAAGAAGGATATTGCTAAGTGGGTCTTGGAATGTGATTTATGTCAACGGACAAAGGTGGAGAATGTGTATTCCCCAGGTTTATTACAACCCCTCCCTATCCCTGACATGCCATGGCAGGACATAGCCATGGATTTCATTGAAGGCTTACCCTTGTCTGACCACAAGGGTGCTATATTAGTAGTGGTGGATTGACTAAATATTGTCATTTCTTAGCTCTGAGACATCCTTATACTGCTTAGGAGGTTGCAACTTTGTTTCTTAAGGAAATTTATCAACTCCATGGTCTCCCTAAATCCATTGTGACTGAAAGAGATTCGGTGTTTACAAGTCATTTCTGGCAACAACTCTTCAAATCCATGGGTACTAGACTTACCATGTCTACCTCTTACCATCCACAAACTGAGAGGCTCAATCGTTGTTTAGAAACCTATCTCCGAGCTATGGTGTCTCCTCATCCTAAACAGTGGTCTAAGTGGCTTCCCTTAGCGGAGTGGTGGTATAACACAAACCATCACAACGCCTTGAAAGTGACCCCGTTTGAAGCCCTTTATGGTTATCCACTACCCCAGCTGCCTTAGGGGTCCTTACCACATCCAACCTCCACCCCTGCTGGAGCTTGTTTGTCCCAGCGCCAAAGTATGTTGCAGAAATTAATGGATAATCTCATCCAGGTGCAAGCCCGCATGAAGTTTTTCGCAGATCGAAATAGGACGGAGCCGGTCTTGGAAGTTGGTGACTACGTCTACCTCAAGCTTCAACCCTATCGTCAAAGCTCCGTCGCAGTCCGACAAAACCTTAAGCTGAGTGCTAAATATTACGGACCCTTTCAGATCTTTGCTAGAGTTGGTTCAGTAGCGTATCGTCTGGATCTTCCCGCTGGGTCAACGATCCACCCTGTCTTCCATGTTTCCAAGCTGAAGAAGCATGTGGGACCAGCTATCAAGGTCCAACAATCAACACCCGTCTGTGATTCAGAGGGTCACATTTTGATCCAACTGATTGCCATCTTGCAGTGGAAAATGGTCAAGGTTAACAACGCAGTGGGAGTAAAGGTCCTTGTCCATTGGGCTAACCTAGCACCTGATGAAGCTACTTGGGAGGACTGGGGCTACATCAAGGGTCAATTTCTGGAGTTTGTCGCGCAACTACTACCTTGAGGTCAAGGTCTTTTTCGAAGGGGCGGGGATTGTAAGGAATTAGACCTTGTCTGTCATTATCAATAAAAGGGGACACGTGTACTGTAGAAATCAAAGAAGAAAAGAGCACGTGGGAGGAAAGGAATTAATAAAGATGAGCGGCTCAGATTATTCGAAGGGATTGGACGGCAAATACTCCAGTTAGTTAGTTACTTAAACTAACTAGATGAAACGAGTTAGGCAGTTAGGAATTTGGTATAATTCTCACTCACAAATATTCTCTCTCTAAATTCTCTTATCTCTCTCGTCTAACCCATCATTCTAATTCTCTCTTTTCAGGTTACTGTAATCACCATAGCTAGGGTTACATCTTGCTTGAGGAGTAAACTGTTGCTGTAAACTTTTCCCCATATCAATAAAATTCCCGATTTGTTCAAATATATTACTTTTTCGCATTTCAGTTCATTACAGTAGTACTCTCAGTTTCCTCTGGACTTGGCTAATTTCTTGCTTATTCAGTATGCAATTTGATAAGTTGAATTCATTCTTTGTTGGGTTCTGCTACGTGACTATGCAGAGAGAAACTAGATGCCTTCTTGCTTCACTCAATGGAAAATGACTTGATAAGTGATGGAGTTGTTGCACAAGATATAACTCAGGCATCTTCTTGCTGGCATATTCGTGAGGTTATCACTCTATACTTGACAAGTAATCTGACACATAAGCTTGCATTTGTAATCTCTCTCTCAGAAAAAAAAGCTTGCATCTGTAACTTGTGATATTCTACTATTCAGAATTTTGATAAGTAAATATTTTTTTGGAGAATGAAAGGATGCATAATTTGATAAGTAAATATTCCGTCGTCACTAAAGTAGGGCTGTTCAAAAGTGGTAACCACCATATAGAAGAGGTGATATGGAATATCATATAGAACCTTCAAGATCCCTAAAGTAAATTATAGTTTTCCAAAAATATCATCCAGTCATCTATGCAAGTGAGAATATTATGTGATCTCCACAATAAATAAAAACAATTCCATCTTTAATTTGGGTAAAGGAGTTCTGTGTCCCTTACAAATCTCTGTATTAGAAACTCTGTTACTATTATTAACTTTCGTCTGGATCACATTTTTTCAACTCTTACCATTTGTAGATTTTAAAGTAGCTGCACCTGTTTTTTAAAAAATTGTCAAGACTCGAGACCTATATGTCATCTTGAAAGTTTTACTTGATTAGAACCAAGATATCTGCATCTCCTTCAGTAATGAATAGCTGATGAAAACTTTGCCCTATCACTTACTATTATGTGTTAGAACCATGGATTTGAAGGTTGTGTATGCACCACCCTCCCCAGACCCCTGGATTACATTGGGTTTGTTGTTGTTGTAAATTTATGTTAAAAAAGTGCACATTTTCATGTGGTACGATTCTGTTCATGTCTTGATATATAAAGGTGTTAATCTTTATATTGTAGGGTATTCCTGAAGCTTTGATGAAGGCAGGAGGTGTATATAAATATGATTTGTCAATACCAGTTGAAAAGATGTATGATCTTGTTGAGGAAATGGGAGTCCGACTTGGTAAGAATGTCAAAATTCTTGCTTCGCTGAAAGCATGTTCCATTTCATTCTTATTAGTGTGTCTGGATTATTTATGGGATCAATTCTTCTTAGTGCTTCCTTAATTAGGACTCAGTTTTTCGCTTTCGCCACAGACTCAATTCCAAAAAATAAAAATAAATTCCTTTTCAAAAATCATGACTCAGTTACCTGCAGAAAAAGTAAATGCACAGTTAAATTTGAATGTCTCATTCAGAGATGCCATTTATCATATTTAATGCTTTCATTTTTATCCATCTCTCCATTTTCTGTTGAATCAACAATTTTAGGGGCATGCCATCTGTTAATAGTAACTAACAAACTCAGAATTTAATGTTGTTTTAATTGAAATTTTACAGGTGCTTCAGCAAAAGTAGTCGCTTATGGTCACCTTGGGGATGGAAACTTACATCTTAATATCTCAACTCCTCAGTATGATGATAAGGTACTGCCTTGGCCTTCTTGCTTCTCACTAAATTTTATTAGTTGATTATCCCATTAATTGGATATGTTGGTTCCAGATTTTATCACAGATTGAGCCTTTCGTTTATGAATGGACTTCTAAGCACAAAGGGAGTATTAGTGCCGAACATGGCCTTGGACTGATGAAAGCCAATAAAATCCATTACACCAAGTCACCTGAAACTGTAAGACCAATACTTTTAGTTATCATTTAAATAAGTGACATCAGTACTACTGAGTCTTCTGTCAGGATGTAGTGTTTGGAAGCACCAATTGTCGACACATCTCAATATACAAAGTTCTCATTTCTTTCAACGCCAAAAGAAGTATCACTAGTTAGGAAATACTGAAATTTCATGTGGATATATATTCTTTGCATGATGCCCAAGAGAATTTACCCCAAAATGCAGTAAATCCTCGGTATTTTCTTTCTAGGCATTCTGGAATAATGTGACTAAGTTCAAGAGATGTGATGAATAATAGTTCTTATCATAGGTTAAGACTGAATGTGGATAAACGATCATCTATGATTGTGTACTGACATCGAGCCCTTGTCTCCCTCAAAAGCATCACGTAGTGAAGATAACGTGAGCTTGCTAAAACATCTCTGTAAACACCCATCTAGCCAGCATGTTTAATATACTGCCATCAAGTATACATGCCAAAATAATACAATAAAAGAACGGAATGTGGATATTGGTATCGGTTGTCAATTGTCTGATTTAGTCTGCATAGCTTACTGTAAATTGAAAAACTAGAAGTTGAAAATACTACATGTATTATTTTCCTTCCCCTCCCCCTCTCCCCTCAATGTGTGTAAATCCTCCTTCATAAATTGCTGAACCGATGCATTTCTTTTCCCAGGTGCAACTGATGGCCAACATTAAGAAGCTACTGGACCCTAATGGAATTCTGAACCCATATAAAGTTCTCCCGCCTTCTCTTTTTACAAAAAACTGAGGTGACTAGTTCAGATTTCCATACTAATTTTAGTACTCTCTACTTGTATCACTGAATAAAACAGTAACTTGATATCTCGTACTATTTCAGATTTATACAGAATGAACCTCTCCTTAGTTTTTCTATTACGAGTCTGATTGTTTCTCAATGCAAGTGTTACTTCCAGACGAACGTTGCAATACATTGTACTGCAGTAGTAAGATATGACTCTTTCGTGATAGAAGCATGATGTCCAGGCAATCTTTCTGTTTCTGAAAGGGTCATGACACATAAATTTATGGAATAAAGCCATAACTTGCCAAATAATTGAAGAATTTCCATTGAAGACAGAAGTAAAGTATATGCAGGTTATGGGATTGAGTTGGAAAATTAAGCACTTAAAAGTAATTTAATTGTGACTTTTTTTTTTTCTGATTTAAAAGCTACTTTTAAAACCAATCTAAACGGGCTCTTAGACTTTTGATCACATACAATTTGGTGAAAAGAAATGTGACCACATAATAGCCTTTTTGCCATTCGAAGTGGCTTGCATCGACTGCTAACTTATCACTTAATAAAAAATACTAACAAAAAATCAATTTATTTGGTGAAAATCATTTAAATAAATCTCACAAGTCATTCAATTCAATGTTTTAGAGTAATTAGTTAGTAAATATAATCTAATTACTCTTCCCAAGATATGGAGTATAATTTTAATAGAGATAAATTTCATAAATAGCAAAAGATTAAACTTAATTAGTCTCCTTAGCTACGATTTACATAATTACGCTCCATAGGTTAGGACTTAATTACTATGATTCAAGATAATTTCAATAATTAAATCATATACCATGTTTTGTCCGTCAGATACATGTATCCGACGGTATGAATTAAAGAGATACATATTTTAATAATTTTGAATTAAATGTGTGTAATCGATTTTTAAATTTTCAGACTTAAAAACTTATAGTTGTTTGTCAAATACACATTTATTTTTGTTGTTCATATACATGGGAATGGTAGTAGCTCATATAATTGATACAAACTGTTAGATACACTGCTAATTCTCTAAACTCGTTGATATGAGTTTTAAGTTAGAGGCATTGTAATTTATCAATTTTTTGCTAAGAATATATATTTTTTGATAGTTTCAGATACACTATTTATCATATTAGATACATGTATATTAAGCATATGTAGAATACATATAAAAACATGTTTAGATACATGAAATAATTAAATCAGATACGCGTCACCGCCATGTACAGATACATTGAAAGAAACATATTAAATATATGAAATAAAAATTAAGATACGTAAAATGAATTGTATGACCATATACATGACATATATATATATGACAACTAAAATAATACATTGGAGGGGGGGGGGGTAGCGGATAGGCGATTTATGGAGGAGGTTGGGGGAGCGGGGTTGATGAGAGAAAAAGATATTTGTACCATTGGCACGACCCAGACCGTCGTGATTGACACTCATACTAACCCTCCGGTGGGAGAACCATTTCTACAGCCCAACTAATCAACTTAACTAAAATACTACACATTTAAAGATACGAAAGCATGCTTAAATGTCTAAGAAAATAGGGAGTTTCCATAAACTCCGAAAGTTTAACAAAACAATTACTAAAACATTTGCGGAAAAACAACCCCTAGAAACTGAAAGTCATTGTACCAAAACTCTGATTAACTAACAAGTCTAAGAAAAGGGGGTACAATCCCCAACCAACATAAGAAATAGCTAACAAACATGAAATCAAACCATCACCTACCTCGGAACCAAGCTTGAATCCCCCTAAGACACTTAAATCTTCCTTTCCGGATTCTTTCCGCTTGTTCTTGGTCTACAAAAGAATAATTTAACGCAAGGATCAATAATTAAGGTCTAATTTACCTGGATTATAACAAACCCAATAACTCAAGACCAAACCCATTATCCTAAAGTGCAGCTAGGGCTTTTTCTCACCATCAACTTCAGGCCAAAACCTTCCCCCAATGATAATTACCCATGAATCTAAGTTCTACGGATCGAAAAATGGATTAGGGGACTAAAATCCTTACCTTTAGCATCAAAAGTCGTGGAAACTGTCAAGAAATCACCTTGGGTCGTCTCCTAGCTCTTAAGAACGAAGTTTGCAGAATAATAACGAAATTGGGGTTTTTCCCCGACTTAATTCGCGACTGGCCAGCTACGGTGGTCCCCATCCCGCCACAGTGACCTCGCCCTGGCGGCTTGCACGGAGACAGAGAGTCAAAATTTGAGTTCCAAACTCCCATTTCACAACATACCTTCAACCCTTGACATTTAAAAACTACTTGTTAACACTAAGATTAGTTTCGGGAGTTCTACTCTCCCGAATTCAATTCCGTAAAGCCGCATGGACTCCCTAACGTCTTAGCTATCTACTCATGTAATCAAATTCATTATTAAATCTCATTCATTACCAAATTTCCCTAGACCTCCCTGACTCAGATTTCGTCCAAATTTGGACTAGGCTAAGAATTCCCAAGTTACTACTCAAAAGTTTTCTGGCCCAAATTCTTTTCCCATTGGCTTTTCTCTAACGACAAGAACATGTTGTTACAACCATTAATTTTGATTTTTAAATATAAAAATAATTAATTAATCCTAGTTTTTCTAAAGGATTTGTGTATCTAATTATATCTTTTAAAATATATGATATGAAATACTAAAACTGGTAATACATATAATTGCTTGAAAATAGAGATAATATTAATATATAGAGAGAATGGTCTAAAACCCCTCCAACCTATACCCGAGATCCCAACTACACACTTATACTTCACAGGGGACCTATTACCCCCTTGAACTATTTTTTAGTGGAATAAATAACACCCTAAAACTGAACACCCACATTCATAACTTGCAGTGGTGGACACGCACAACCAGCTATCAATGAATTTTTTTTTTATATTCTTTGTTTCTTCTTTCATTTATATTCTATTTTATATTTTCTTTTTCTTTTAAAACTTGTAAACGATATATATACACAAATTGATCCATCAAAATTTAGATTGCTATAATACTTGCCTCAAAATCATTCAGTTGTTTTCTTGGCTTTATTAATTTCTGAAAATTTGAAGAAAAAACGTATTGTTCTCCATCGTGTTCATCGAATTTGTGCGAATCAGTGAGTGTGATTAAGTTTGGTGTATGAAATCTACACATTACTTGTTAATTGATTTCGAATTTGGTGTGAAGATTTGAGCCAAAAACTAGAAAACTCCATTGACGTACAAAGCTGTCAAAATCAAAAAAGAAAAGTGGGTTTCTGGGTTTGAATCTAAATTTGAAAATCTTCATTTGCAATTACTAATTTGTAGAGATGAAATTGAATCCTTTATGAGAATTCCATTCTAAATCAATTGATTTGAACTAAAAAAATTGACGAATGAAAGGCGAAATACAAATCTATGGACAACCATTGTTAAAGAGCTTCGAAGCTCAAGTATGAATTTTTGAATTTGCCGACGAATTCATCTTTTCCAGTTATTATTTCCTCTTCATTGCCAGCTCATTCGATGAATTTCTCTAACAAATATAAAATTTATTAGACATCAAAGATGGGGTTGGAACTGCTGATTCTTCTTCTCCAAAGTGAAGGGAAAGTAATATCCTCCATTAAAACGGTGTCATTTTACGTATAAAAATAAATAAATAATACATAATACTATTTAATTGTAACAAAAATATAATAAACATATTCTTTTTACTTGTTTTTTGCTTCTCACTCTCTCAAAGAGAGTGAATGCACTCTCTGTGCCAACTCATCATTTAATGACTCATTTATTTCATTTTTAAATAGTTCAGAGGAGTGATAGGATTCCTGTGAAGTTGAAGTGTGTAGTTGAGATTTGGGATATAGGTTGGAGGAGTTTTAGACCATTTCCTCTAATATATATGTAGGGAAGTATGTCTTGTTAGGTAGTATTATTAAAGCCATGAAACTATGTCCACCTTATTTCTAAATTTTAGCTAAGGAGCACCAAGAATGAAACACTTGAGCCATATCAATGTAATATATTTCTCTGCATACTAACCCTACCACTAATGGTGGAATCAATAAAAAATTCAAAATATAAAAAAAGTTAACGTATGATAAATCAAGACAATTTAATACTTACTATAAATACTAATTTTATATATTTAAATATATAGTGTATTTTTTTCAAACGAAGGGTTTCAGATGATCCCTAACTCCAGCTTTGCATACATTAATTAATGACGGAATAAGAAATTCTAATAAAAGGACTAAAAACAAGCAAGAACGTCACACTAAAGATTTGATTTTGTAACCTTAAGCAAATTATGATTAAAGTTTAGCACTGTACACCACAAACTTGTCGTATGTTAGAGGAATTCAACCATTCATATATTACGATAAATGAATTTAATTGAAACTCTTGTATATACGTACATCTGTCAGGGGAAGATATATTATTTTCCAATGTGTTCAATAGAATTCAATAATTGTACAAATTATAAATTATGGAACCTAATCCCCCAACCGATTCAAAAGGTGAGAATTCAGAAATCATAAACTTTAAATACTTAATCCGTCTTTGAGCTTTGTTATTGCACTTAATAATAATAAAAATGAAACGCAATTATATATATGAGGTTTATTCAAACTTTCTTTATGAGAATTCATATTAAGGACTATTTAATTTCTTATATGTATGTAATAAATAATGAACCTTCTTGGTTAAAAATTCAACCTTCGCTACTAAATATCAAAGACAGAGTTGAATATAGCTTACCTATTCGCCTCTAAAACCATCATGTGGTGTCTTTGATGGTGGTTAATCTCACACTTGAATATATTATGTGTGATATGTGGAGTTGGTTGGCTGTCTGTATGGCAAAGACTGAGTGTGGACAACTTAGTCATCATGGGGTGTATCAAGCACTTGAAAGACAAAACCCACCAACATCTTGAAGTGGACCATTCATAGTTAGTTTTTTTTTTTTTTCTTGCATTAGCTCATGAAATTAATTCTACTACAACACAATACAATGGGAAGTAGGCCTTAAATTGTAAAGAGGTTGGGGTAGAGCATGTCCCATACATCTATTTGCCTTTTTACAACTTTTCTTTATCTATTTTTCTATTGGATGGTTAGGTAGGATGATCCCTTAGAAAAATATATTCTTGCGTGGAGATCAACACAAGCCTCAATCTAGGGTTATATTTTTATCCTCCAAATTATAGGATTTTGTGGTGGTAAAGCTTACTTAAACTGTTAATATTTGAAGAGGCAAATTCAAAACGTAGAATTTGTGAGTTTGAAATGTGTATGATTTTGTTATATATGTGTGTGTTTTAATTATTTTTCATGCATGTATATACATATAATTCGAATCGAGAGCAATCGATTTAGTCATGAATCCACTCAACCTGCTCTAATAAACCTCTAGCATGCATATATGTAGGTCTATACATGTAAGTTCACTTTGATCAACTTGCATTTTGCATTTCTAATTAAAGTTTTACATATTTAATTTGCATGTTGTGTTGTAGGGTCTAATACATATTAATTAAGCAACTATAAACGTACAACAACATTAAAGCATCACTAAATTTGTGTTAGTTAAAATACACAATATATCATTGTGTTTCATTTTCTTTTCTTTTCTTTTCCTTTTTTAAAAGAAAATTAAGTTCAATCCATATATATATATATATATATATATACACACACACTATGTAAATTACCCGTGCTTCGCATGAGATTGAACTATTTTATTAAGCTTACATATGATCATTCGGTAATATTTGTATATTAGATACATACACTACATTGTCAAGAACATTTATCTTAAGGCAAAGCGCTCTTCCGAAATCTTAAAGTGCTATATTTTTTTAACTTTTGTTTTTGTTATACAAATATTATGAGTCATAGAGAGATTTTAAGTATAAGAAAGAAGTCTAAGAAAATCTCCATAGAAATAGTTGGTCAGAAGTAATGAAATTTTCTAAATTTCAAGAAGTTATAAAGAACAACATCAGGCGTTAAAGAAGAGACCAAAAAGTCTCGAACAACAACACTCCCAAGTAAAGTGGAACATCACGTCCATACAAGGACATAATTAACTAAATTCAAATGGAGGACCTTCAGCTCCTTTCTTATGAACCTCTATCAATCTCTTTTTATTATAGTTTGTCGTATCATGTATATGTTAAAAATGATCCTAAAATTGTTAGTATTATAAATGGTTTTCCTCACTGTCTCAGAATAGTCATTACTATACCTTAGATTTCATATCACCGACCCCAACTTATTTGGAATTGAACCATAGTTATTGTTATGGTTATAGTATGTAGTTACAAAGAATTAATGCAATTATCAACCAAGCAGTAGGTGACATCTGAATGGAACTGTTCACATCTGGATAGTCTAAACCAAAATTTTGACACATAACATATTAAAATCTCACAACATAATTTTGTGAGCACTTGAACTCACAAATATCCACAAATAATAATAAAGACGACCTTACTTTCCTAACAATCAAGAAGAGAAAGGCATGTTGCTTAACATATTTTTCAAAAAGATAGTCTATCGGGTTGTATCCATGAAAGAATTCAAAAGAAAGAGTTATTTCTTCTTTATAAAAAAAACAAAAAACTTTATCAAAATAAAGAGTTAACACTACAGTAAAATGATCTTTAACGGCAATTAATAGCTTAATTGTCGCTAAATATGTATTTTCAGAGGCAATTGGTACTCTCTATAAATGTCCCTAAAGTCTAGCAACATTGAATCTAATCACAATTAATTAATGTCGGTAAAGGCTCTAGCCCTTGTCACGACCCGAGCCTACACCCTGGACGTGGCCGGCACTCAAAGACCATTGCTGGTCCCTAAGCGAACCCCATCCTGGCTGACTATAAGAGGAAAACTAATTCAACCATACAAAGCTTAAAAACTGAAATAAAAGTTCATAAAACTTAAATAGAAAGCTTTAACTCAAAAGAAAACTCTGAATAAAATAAATTATTCAACTCGCCATAAAATAGGCAACTTAAGTCTTTAAAACATTTAATAAAATAAATGAATAATACAGACTTCTCAACTATACTGACTATTTATGAAGCCTCTAACTGATAAAGATGGAAGTCAGGACAAGACCCGCGACATCCTGACTAAACTGAAAAGTAAATGAAATCCTCCGAAAACAAGGAGGCTCACCATAGCTAACTCGAACTCTTGGATGTATCAACGAAGCTCCTGTTGATGATCCTGAATACCTGTGTCTGCATCATGAGAAGATACAGGCCAAATGGCTCAGTACATGGAATGTACGAGCATGTAAAAGGAATTCTAAAGCATAAGCATAAGCTTGAAACTTGATAAAAGAAAACATACTTACCTCTTTTCAAACTTACTCAACTGAAGGAATACTTAAGGATATTCAAAACTACTCAACTTAGAAGTACTCAAGAATAAGATACTCAACTCAGAGATAAGATACTTAACTCAAAGATATGATATTCGATTCTGGGTACTCAACTCTGGATACTCAACTCAATATGACTGAATTCATTTCAATATAAAGCAATTTAAAATAAGTGCAATATAAAGAAACAAACTGTTTAAAAACATGTTGTCAGCTCTGTGTGTATGCAAGGATACAACATAACTCTGAAATGTATGTAAAAATACATATAACTGTGTATATAAGAATACAATAACTTCTGTGGGAGTTTCTCTAACCGACAACCATCACATAAGAGCTATAGTGAAGATACAACCATCTACCTCACGCTGCTAGCGCATCCTATACCCGGCCAAAGGTGTAGGACCTGAACTACCTAATGGATCCACTAGTCTATGTGTAAAGGGTTCATCTAAAAAATATGACCCTTTTGTACCCATGATGGCTACATGGTTTATGGGGGCTGTGAGTTGTCTGAACTCTCCCCCATATCGGTGCTCAATACTACTCCAAAAATATACTAGCTCTTATGTTTTAAAAACATATTTCTTTCTGCTGATTTGAGATAATTGCTCAAAAACATAGCCCAAAGGCTATCTTGGAAATCTCAGTTTCCTCTCTTGCTTCATTTAGAAAGCGATTACTCTTTTCTGAAAACTAGCCCGAAAGCTCTTTGGAAATCTCAGTTTCCGTTCTTATTTAAATGTGAAAACATTTATAAACTCTTTGGGAATACTTAGTCCCCATATACTTTTGAAGAAAAGGACTTCAAACTTTACTGTTTACTCTTTATTGAACTCAAAGCTTTAAGTCTTAAAACAAAGTTAAAGCATTTGTAAAAGACTTCTTAAAATATGGTTCATGCCGATTTATGGACGTGATCGACTCAATGCAAGGTTTTCAATAACCATAGATAGAACTCAATACTAGGAACTCAAGAACTTCAATGATACTACTCATTTAAAGAATGTTCAACTCAGAGGGTTCATGCGGAATTTATGAGCATGAACTACTCAACTCAAGGACTCAAAGATACTTCTCGTCTCAAGACTGCTCGACTTATAGGGTTCATGCGGAATTATGGACATGAATAACCCAACTCAAGGACTTCATGGGTAACATGTAATAGTCCCATGATAAGGAATGTAATCTCAAATGGGTTAGAAACTCAATACTTAAGACTTAGGACATGGAGATATTACTCCTCTCATAGATACTCAACTTATGGAGTTCTTGCGGAATTTATGGGCATGAACGACTTGACTCGTACGTCTACATAACATTATGGAACTCATGTATACGACTCTTCTTGTTCTCTGACTTACTTCCTCAAAACTTAGTTCAAAGCAATAGTTGATCTCAAATGATTCACAATTGAACTCAAAGACTTTCTTGAACTATACTCTTAACTCTTTCTTGAATTTGAATTATGAATTCAAGAGTTATGATTCATGATATGAAGGATCTCAATAACAATATAGATATTCAATAATTAGGAATAGAACTTTTAAAAGAAACATGAATTCAAGAACTCAAAATCAACTTATCTCAAGAATAATCAAATCTAGGGAAAGTATCCTAGATTACTCTTTTTCTGATCTGAAAGTAGATGTATGGCGTGAGGACGAACTAGTCCAACACTATGATAGCCTTTCATACCTATAAGAACAAGGTTCTTGAAGAATCTTGAATTATCTTGGAGAAGAACTTGATTAGAAGCCTTGAAACCCTAGCTTGAAGGTAAACAATCAAGAAAACCTTTCTTGAGATTCTTGAGTTAGTTTCTTAAAATCTCTATTGCCAAAAATTATGATTTTCATGAGTGAAGATGAAAATCTGATTTGTTTTGAGCTTTTTATTAGTCAAGAAATTCGTTGATGGTTTTCTTGGAGGTAAAAAGACAAAAACGATTATTTTCAATATTTTCTCGCCGGCTAATTCGTAACAGCACTGTATAGGTTACTAAAATAGTCATAACTTTTTACTCAGCTATTGGATTGACGTGAAATTGGTGGGGTTGGAAAGTAGATTCAATTACCTTTAATTGGATAGGTTATGGCTCACGTAACTCTTAATATTCTAAGAGATATGATCGTTTAAAATTGACCTAAGCAGAATCTTACTTCAAAACTTAATGAAATTTCAAGAACACTTATCAAGAACTTAAATCCATAAATTTCAAGAACGAAATTACGCTGAATAAATCATGATTGGCGTGTGGGTGAAAGAACCCAACACTATGGAAGCTTACATACCTCTTAGGGATTAAACCCATGGCGAAAATCCGCAACAAGACGCAAGAATCTCGACGAACGCTTGATCCTCTCCTCTTTTCTCTTCTTTTCTCTTCTTGAACTCTCAACTAAAACCCTAGGCTAATTTTAGGATTATAAAACTGAACCTAATAGGATTAGACCCTTAAAATATTACCAAAAACGAATTAAATCTGATTGGGTAAGGAAAAGACCAAAATACCTCTCTCTATTTTCGGCTAACCTTCCTTAACTGGTCAGCCTATCTTCAAAAGGCCATATCTCACTCATCCGACCTCGAAACTTAGTAAACTCGGCGGCGTTTAAAAGATAATTCAAAGATCTTCACTACGGTATCTGGTAGCACACCTAACTCATCCTGAGTTAGGAGTTATGGTCGTTTGAAGTTGACCCAAAACTCATACTTAAGCATAACTTGCAAAATTTCAGATTTTTGCTATTTCCAATTAACTCAAGGTGCTACATCTAGTGAACTTAACACTTAAGAAATTTTAATTCCTCAGTAAAATCCTACTCACAACGATGAATGGTTCAAGTCTTAGTTCGAAAAATTTCTGGGGTGTTACAACCCTCGTTGTTAATGTGCATATTTATTGCCGATAAAAAATATTTTTGTTATAGTGTATTTTCGACATTTATTAGTTTCAAGAAAACTCGATCTGTTATTATGCCCAAAAAGAAGATATGGAGAAATATGGCAAATTAGTTAACTTGCGATAAAAGAAGTGGACTAATTGTCTCTATACTAATATTCTAGGAAGAGTGCAATGGCATACAAATTGTTTGTACCTAAGAAAAAACAATCAAAAATCATATACTAACTGTGGCAAGCAAGAGAACAATATGTTTGGTTCTTTTAACAAACTTCATCATTGGTTCCATATTAGTTATTACGTATTTATTGTTGTGTGCTATCAAATATAGCACAACCCAGAAGCATTTTTCTCAAAAAGTATATGAATAAACCTGTAGAAAGGGACATAAGAGAAGATAAATTGTCAATCATCCACACTGGAATTTTTAACAAAGTTCAAAAAAAGTCACCAAAATAGCAAAAAGAAATTGCAATAGATAAATGAATTACTATGACTTACAGTAAAATATTAAGTTTCATGAAATATGAGGAAGAAAACTTTGAGGAATGAACCACACTTCATAAGAAACTTAATTAATGTATTTGAATTTGACTCCCCTATAGCGAAAAAAACCTACAAATAATAGTGGCAGAAATAAGAGTTTTGTTTACTAAAGAACCAAATGTAATGAATTCCACCATTTCAGCAGCGTTATGAGTTGTGGTTGAGAGGTGCAAGAGTAGTAATATTGCATTGCAATCAAAATCAAATTTCTTTGTTTATACGAAGAAACCTGTAGAAAGAGACAAAACAGAATATCAATTTTCAATCATCTTTGCTAAAAATTTTAATAGAGTTAAAAAAAAAAAAAGTCACCAAAATAGCAAAAAGAAATTGTCATAATTACATGAATCACTATGACTTATAGTAAAGATTAAGCTTCATGAAATAGGAGGAAGAAAACTTTGAGGAATGAAACAAACTTCATAAGAAGCTAATTAATGTATTTGAATTTGACTACCCTATAGCGGAAAAAAACCTACAAATAATAGTGACAAGAAATCCCTCTATTCATAGACAACAAAGGGTAGTGTGAACAAATGCTTATTGTGCCTCATCGGAAATGTCACAACTCTTTGGAAAAGTTACGATCATTCGGAAAGGTCACAACCTTTTATAAAATTAGCAACTTTTCATAAAAGTCACAATTTTTCATGAAACGGGAAGGCTAGTTTTGGGAATAAATAAATTAAAAGGGAATTTTGATTTGTGGTGGCGCCACGTGGGCGGGCCTATGGTTCTCATATATATATATATATATATATATATACCCACACACTTGTGTATGGAGAACACAAACGTCGATTAGGGTTTTCAATCCTCCAAACATTATTGGATTTTTTTCGAGCACGACTTGAACTTCTTTTGATGTCAATAATAGAGGCAAATCCAAAATGTTGAATCGATGAACTCAATCTTTCAAATGACAATGATCTTATTGTATATATGAACATTTAGTTTTTCTCGTAGGTATACATATCGTTTGAATCGAAAGAAATAGATTTAATTATGAACCTAGAGAAAAGATATAAAGTGACACCTGAAGTTGTCCCAAATTTTCAAAAAGACGCATAAACTATGCAAGCGTCCTATTACCCTCTAAACAATCCTGAACTGATATTATTACATCATTTTTTGTCCACCTGACATGGAGAGTGTATGCACTCTCTTAAAGAGTGTGAACAAACTAAAAAAATGAATATAATTTTATTTTTACAAGTATTTTGCTATAAAATATATTTTCTTGTTTTTCTTATTATTTTAACTTTTTCTCCTTATTATTTTTGTCTTTTTCTTTCCTCCTTCTTCAAAAATTCATTGACATCTTCATTGTAACTTCTCACTTTCAATGTCACTTTTTACCACAACTCCACCTCCCTTTTTTACTATTATTAGTTTAACTCTCTTCAATTTTAAAATTATATCTAGATATTTTATTACATTTCGAACAATTTGATAAACTCATTAGATTTCAAGATGATTAGTAGGTATTGTTTAGTTTTTTAATCCAAATTTCAATTAAACTTTTTCAATTTTCGGAGAATTCTGATTCTTTCAAAATTATCATTACTAGTTTTGAAGTTATATGAAAATGAGATAAATTAATTGACGATAGCTTCAAAATTTTGATTTTTCTTAGAAAAATAATTAGTTTTGTTATTTATAACTCACCAAAATCTAGAAAATATTATAATTTTGGAAAGAAAGGAATTTGACCGAAGAAGAAGAAGAAGAAAGAAAGAAAATGGAGGAGCTAGACTTGACATGGGGGTGGGGTGAGGTGAGGGTGGGAGGTGAAAGAGAAGAAAGAAAGAAAGAAAATGGAAGGAGGGGTAGCTTGAAAATAGGGGTGTAAGATTAAGTAGAATTTAAAATGAAATTAAAATTAAAGTAATAAAATTAAAATAAGTCAAAAGTAAGAGAGAAAAATTTTAAAAAAACTTAAAATGAAAAAAAATTATATTTCAAATTAAATTAACATGTGTCACATAATGATTGGTGTGTGATAACACTTGCCATTTAAAATCTGGAATTGATAGAAAAATGATGTAATAATATATATTCGGAATTGCTTAGGGGATAATAGTACGTTCGCATAGTTAAGACATCTTTTTGAAAATTCGGAACAACTTCAAATGTCACTTTATGTCTTTTCTGTATGAACCTAATTGAAAATGCCTTAATCCGCCTCTAGCATGAGCCCTTTTATGTTTTTTCTTATGCAACATGAGCCCTTTTAGTGTAATGTATGGTTAACATCGATGTTAACAATAATAAATGACTTGTCTTAGAACCAACCAACCACAAAGAAACGTTAAAAATGCTTCTATCAAACTCTGGACCTTTAAATGGGACTGCTAGAATCATTTTGCCCTTTCACTCAAATCTATAAAAAAAAAAAAAGAAGAGAGAACTTAAGAATGTGCTATGCAATGGGTTATTTTGAAGCCGTAAAAATATAATTAAAATTTGAAATTTATGAATTTTTAATTTGTGAATAAGTTCATATTTCATTTATGTTGATGAACTCGCGGTATATAAATATTTATAACATACTTGGTGAATTAATAAATTTAGTGAGAATAGTAAAATAATGAATTTAAATCTTATACTAGTCATATATTAGTGCGATTCACATGTTCAAAAAGTTTAATACATTCAAATTCAAATATTTCTGTTTTTTCATTAATCCTAAGTCGTATAATTCTGTTTTGTCGCATTGATGATTATGGGAATCATATTATGATTCTTATGTCTGGATGGTTGTCACTTGCCAATTAACACACGGCCCACACCTTTAATCAAATCCAACTTTTTAACCTTAAAGTATGCTATATATAAATGAATCACCTAAAAGCAATTTCTATTAGACAATACTTTAGCAAGTTAGTGAGGACCCTCTTTCATTTATAAGTTTTTTAAAAAAAATTAAAAAGAGATTCAATAATTAGTTTGAATCCTACCTGGAAAAGGTGTTTTCTAGAGGACATGACAAATTTTATAATAGTTTTTCAAAACACAATAGATACCTTAATTTATTAAATTTCTCGTTAGGGTTGGTGGGATAGGATGCTATTTTAGTCTAATTTAGACCACACAACTTAACTAACGTTTGGAAAATTTTATCGTTTAGTTTCCAATGGAGCTAGCAAATTAGCGGTTCTAGAATTAATTGACAACTTAAAAGAATATAAAATATATAAGAGTATATTAATTAACGGTGCGTTTGATATGAACGAAAATGTTTTCCTAAAAAAAAATTGACGGGGTTGTGGGGGGGAGGGGCTTGCGGCTGAGGGATGGGAGGGGCATGAAAAATATTATTTTTTTTAAAAAAAATTGAAATATTTTTCAAAAATAATTTTTTTAGAAAATATTTTCTATTCACCAACCAAACATGAGAAATTAAGTTAGAAATCCACTTGTTTTCCAAGAAAACATTTTCTAGAAAAAGATTTGCCTTCATACCAAACACACCCTTAATTAATATAGGGTGTGTTTGGTATGAAGGAAACCTATTTTCTCATGTTTGGTTGGGTAAAATGTTTTCCAAATCAACTCATTTTCCTCAAATCTAAGGAAAATGACTTCCCTTTAAAATTTAAGAAAAACATTTTCCAAAACTCTTCTCCAACTTCAAATTACAATTTATTTTTTAAATAAAAACAATTTTTTTGTTGAAAAAACTAAATTTAAAGCTTTTTTTAAAAAAATATTTTCAACTTCAATTTATAATTTTTTTACCCCACCCTCACCCCCTACCCCTCCCTCACCCCCGCCAACCCTACCCCCAAAAAAAATATTAAAAGTTTGTTTTTAAAATATATTTCAAATTTTCAAATTTTTATTTTAATTTCACCCTCACCCTCGACCCCCTCCCCCCACCAGCAGCCCCCCCCCCACTCCCCCAAAAAAAAATTAAAAAATTAAAGTTTATTTCTAAAAAATATTTTCAAATTCTTAAATTAAAAATTAATTTATTTAATTGTATTTGACGTGGACCCCACAATTTCCTTTCAATTTCTACTTAAAACTTTACACACTATCTCAGTTACTGCTTTAAAGGACAATTTGTGCCCCACAATACAAATTTTATTGTTAAGTACACCTACTATTCCCACGTTTTTCTTTGGAACGAACTAAAAGTCCCCCACAATATTTTAAAGAGGTTGTCGATTTGCTCGTATATTCTTGGTTTGCTATCAATTATTTTTTATTTTTTAAATATTATATTATTTATTCATTGTCAAATGTGTGTAATTACTCAATGTTCCAACTCAATATTATCAATGTCATATAAGTTCGGTCAATGATCAAAGAAAATTAAAGTATTGTGTTCTGATGAGTTTAGGGGTTCAATTGACAAATTGATAAGTAGGGGAATCCAACTTACAAACATAGTCAAGTACAGTGGTCTCCCAGGTTATTCCGCATATTAGTATTTATATTATTTTATAATTAACATATTGTTCTTTTATATGAGACTATTAATTAAATTTTAATATTCGTATTTTTTCTAAATATAATAAAAAGTTGACAAATTGATAAGTAGGGGAGTCCAACTTACAAACAGAGTCAAGTACAGTGGTCTCCCAGGTTATTTCGCATATTAGTATTTATATTATTTTGTAATTAACATATTGTTCTTTTATATGAGACTATTAATTAAATTTTAATATTCATATTTTTTCTAAATATAGTAGAGTAATATTATTTAATATATACTATTTTTACTCCAAGTCTATCTTCTATTTTACTCTCTAAATATAGAGATTTTTTATTTTTTCAGACAATCAACTCCAACTAGGGGGACTTATCGGGCGGATAATTTCGCTTAACGTTTTGACTTATCGGATATCGATTTTTAAATTTACTAATTTGTTAGCCAACCTATAAAATATCAGTTGGTACAATAATGAATTAACAATTATCGAACGATTATTAAATGGTGAAACAACTAACTTTTAATCTCTATGTTACCTTTATTTTTTTTTATACCTTTATTTTTTTTATGAACGCACCTTACAAAAAATATAACTTTCTTTTTACGATTTTAACAACAGTGAACCAGTGAGCAATGACAAATAGTAGTACTAACCAACGAAAAATATATAAACTCTTATATATTATGGTATATAAAATATTAAATGAGAGTAATTTATCTAGAATAAAAGTATAAGTATGGTGACTTTTAACGAGATAACGATTTACTCGATAAGAAAATTGAATAATCCAACTCACACCAATATGCCGTTAATTTTAAAATTTGAACCCGTTCACCAACTGTTTATTCGATAACCCAATATCAAAAAGTACTATATGTTCATACTTGCTCCATCTCATTTTATATGGCATCGTTAAATTTAATATTGTATCTTTAAAACATAAATTTGAAACTTGTGGTATAAAAAAATTGTGATTCTTATGTGGTAACAAAAGGTATTCTTCTGTCTTTTTTTATTTGTCTAATTTTAACTTTTTACTTATTCATTTTTATTTGTCAATTTTAACCAATCAAGAAAAGACAATACATTTTACTTATTATACCCTTAATTTATTTAGAGATTTAATGTTTCTGAAAAAGATAGAAGAACCTCTTTAATGAGTAAATTGATTTTGAAATTCTATTAATTAATAGGGATAAAATGATAAACTTACTATTTCAATTATTATTTTCGTGGTTATAAATTATTTTCTTATATACACCCACTAAGCCGCACTACACTTTTTTTTTTTTTGAAAGACGATAATGGGTGTGTTTGGTATGGAGGAATTAATTTTTCCATGTTTGGTTGGATTAAATGTTTGAAAAATGTTTTCCAAATCAATTCATTTTCCTCAAATTTAAGAAAAATGACATCCCTTCCAAAATTATGGAAAACATTTTTCTAAACTCTACTTCATCCTTTAATAAAAAAAATATTTTTTTAAAATTTTAAATATTTTTACTCTCAACCACTAAACTACCCCGCCTCCCCCTCTACCAAAAAATAAAAAATTCTTATATACACCTACTTTCCCACTAAGCCTTACTATAGTACACGTTTTTCTTTGGAACGTCCCCCCACCCACAATCTTTTAATGAGGCTGTCGATTTGTTAGTATATTCTTGGCTTGCTATTAATTATTTAACTTTTTTGAATATTATATGAGTATTTATATTATTTTGTCATTAACATATTGTTTTTATATATATGAGACTATTAATTAAATTTTACTCTCTAAATACATATATTTTTATTTTTTTTAGATAATCAACTCCAACTAGGGGAGCTTATCGGACGGATAATTTCGTTTAACGTTTTGATTTATCGGATATCGATTTTTAAATTTACTAATTTGGTTAGCGAACCTATAAGATATCGGTTGGCACAATAATGAATTAACAATTATCGGACGATTATTGGCAGAGGTGTATCTAAGGGGGGGTCACCGGGTTCACGTGAATCCATGGTCCCCTCCCGAGATCATATGTAGTAGTGTTATATTTTAAAAAATATATTGAAATATAGATGTGTGAACTCACACTTGAAGTATCACACAATGCGATTATGATTGGGTGCACCTCTCTCCACGACGTTAGAAATTTGAAATTTATATTTATCTTGTTTTATTTTTCTTTCTAAAATTAGATAACCCTTCTCTAAGTGGTAATTGATATATATATATATATATATATATATATTTATTCTGAAAAGTAATAATCAGATGTATTCATGTCGTCAACCAGATCATTGTAGTCCACTTTCTTCAGGGAGATTATAGATGAATTTTGTAAAGGCTAAATATTGTTCTTCTTTTGGATGTTGTTTTCCAACCTGAAAAGAAGAGAAAACTTTGGTTCCTGATGGAACTTTGTTAGAGCCTTCTGGTTTCCCAGAAATAATTCTTTCTCTTTTTGAGGACAAATCTTTTTCTTCGTTAGATTTAACATCTTTTTGTATTGCTTGGCTTTTACCTTTGTCTGAAGACTCAAGTTTTGACATATCCATGCTTACCGATGAGATGTTTTTGGCACTAGGTGCTAGTGGGACATCTCCTGTCACTTTTTTGGGATTAATATTCCCTTGAGGATTGGAATTCCTTTTTGGACATGTGTCCAAATGTTCACATAATAAAAGAAATTCATTCATGTTTTCAGCTTAATTGTTGCTTAGCTGATTAATTTCATATTGCATTTTTCTTGCTTGTTCAAACAAGCTCATTAGATCATCTGTAATGTTGAATAATTTTTGGCTTTTGTCGCCGATTGAATCTGACACCAATTGCATTTTTTCAAATACCCTGTTTATCAGGATCTACGTTCGATTGTTCATATTGGACATTCCTTGATAGGAAATCTGCAAAAGAATTATCTATTCCTTTAATATGTTCTATTCTAAAGGAATAAAATGATAACAAAATCTGTCATTTATGCAATCTTTTATATTGTGGTTCTGATGGAAGTTTGTTGAAAATTAGTCCTGATATCTGCGTGTTATCAGTACTAATAACAAATTGTTTAGGTAAAAGGAAAGCTGAAAATTTCCTAATTCCTCTAACAATGGCTAATATTTCTTTTTCATTTGTAGAATATCTTGTTTCTGCATCGTTAAATGTACCGCTTGTATATCTACAAATTTCATTTAGATTGGTTTGCAGTAATGCTCCCCAATGATAATCTGACGCATCAGTTAGTAGTACTAAATTGTCATTTTCATCTGGTAATCTAAGTTTTGGTAACTTAGAGCATTCTTCTTTTAATTGTTTTATGCATTGCGTATGTTCTTCAGTTCAACCATGTCTGTTGGATTTTCTTATTAATTTTTGCAGCATATTCTTTTTCTTTGCTACATCTGGAATAAACTTTCCTGCATAGTTAAGGCATCCTAAAAACCTTTGTATTTCTTGCTTAGTTGTTAACTTGTTAGGAAATTCTACAATTTTCTTTGAGATATGAGTTTGGAGCTCAATTCCATTTTTTGAAATAATCATTCCTAAGAATTCTATTTCATTTTTATTTATATCTACTTTCTTTTGGCTTAAAACTATTCCACTTTTTAAACAGATTTCTAAAAATTCTTTTAGATGAGTTACATGTTCTTCATATGTTTTAGAACATATTAATATGTCGTCTATGTCAACAATTAAGAATTCCTTGTCATAAAATATTTTATCCATTTTCCTTTGAAATATTTTAGGGGGATTTTTTAGCCCAAATGGCATTACTATCCATTCATAATGTCCATTAGGTGTACTAAATGCAGTCAATGAGATAGATTCTTTTGCTAATTTTACTTGCTAAAATTCGCTTTTGCAGTCAAATTTTTAAAAATAAGTTTTACCTTTTGCGAGGTTTATTAGATTATTTTTTATTTGGGATAAAATATCCATCAAACAAACAATTTTTGTTAAGCTCTTTGTAATTTATAACCATATGAGCTTTTCCTCTTTTTATTTCAGCATAATTTCTTACCATGAATGCTGGACTACTATGAGAACTTTTACTCATTCTGATAAGTTTTAAATTGAGTAATTCTTTGAGTTGAATTTTGAATTCAATTTTATCATCTTCATTATAGAATGCATGGGTTTTACTCTAATGATGATACTAGGGACTTTAAGGGTTAGGATAGCCCTTTCTTGATTTTTTTCCCATTTTTTCAATGGATTTTCTCCATAAGATTTTTGTAATTTTTTCTTAATTTGTTCTAAATTAAGACACTTACATGAGATTTTTCTTAGATTATCTAAGTATTTTCTTTTTCCATTATCTTTTTCAAGACTATAAGGATTTTGTTTTCTTGGGACTTTGATAAAATGTTCGCAAGGGGTTTTAAGGCTTATCATATATAGGGTCTGATGATAATCCTGAAATTGTTGAAGAAAATCATTTCCTAATAATAAATCAGTTTCTAATTTATCATAGGCATAAATTTTATTTATAGAAACAATTTTTGATCCTAAAATTATTTCTACTTTTTCTTTTGTTTTAGAAAGTCTTTCTTTGTCACCTGTAATTCCTATCATTGATATGGTGCTTTTGTTAATATCTCAATCTTTTATTAAAAAAGATTTTGCTAAACTAGCTTCGGATCCATTATCAATTTGTCAACAAGTTGTTAGTTTAGTATCATAAAAAGTTATTTCTATGAACACTGATATTTTAAAAGATGTCTCTTTAGGCATTTTTTATTATGAAACAAGTCTCATTTTTATAACTAATTTCTATTCCATTTTTTCCTATACTATAGTCTTCTAGACTATTATGGAATAGATTTCCTAAAATAAGGTTGTGATCACTTTCGTGATTGGTAATATAACAGGGAACTGTTATTCTTATGGTATCTAATTTTATTGGTAGATCTACCATGTTTTGACAACTATAGTATTTCCTTCAAAGGTTTTCTAGGTATATGGGATACCTTCATAGATTGGTAAACCTTCTAGTAGAATATTTTTAACATGATTGGCTGTTGCACCAGTTTGTATCAAGATTTCTTGGTCTTTCCACTCTGTTCCATTATAGATTCTTCCTAAAATGCTAGCAATATTAGAAACTTTAGATATTTCTAGAGTATTTTTATTATATCTTTGTGATATAATTTTTCTAATGAAATTTCTTCCATATTCTAAAGAAAGTCTTGGGTTGCTACTCGAGCTTCCTATTTCTTGTGTTTTTTAAAATTGAATTTCATATTCTTCTGGAATTTGTGCTTGTTGAATTTCTGCTTCAACAATTCTTGCAATTTCTGCATATTCTTTATCTATTTCAATAATTTCTTTATTTTTGTAAACTTTACCATAATTGGAATTGGTAATTGTATACAAAGCTTGATAATATATACTCATAATATGATTATCTGGTTTAAACATGTCTTTTCTTTTTACTTGAAAATGTAGACTTAATGCGTCATTAAAATCTGCATCTTTCAATGAAATACAATATTTTGGATAATAGGTAAAAAGGAGTTTGGTATAAGCTAGATTACCTTCTACTATACCTAAATTTCCTTCTCTAGCATTTATAAATCTTTCATCAGAAAGATTGATAACAATAGGGCAGTTGATCCCTTCTTTGAAAGTCGATTTGACAAGAATTTGAATTTCTCCTAAATGAACATAATTCATTTTTTTTTCTTTTCTTTTCAAGAAGTTTCCTAAGAATTTGGTTTATCATAGGTTTTGTTAATAGATTTAATTTGTGTTTTTCTGTTGTTTGGGTAATTTCTATTACCTTCTCTATTTCTTGATATTCATGATATGAAATTTTATTTCCAGAAAACACTCTTTGCATTTTATTAAATATATTATCTCATGTTTTGATATTTAATTGTAATCCTTGGATTTTCTTTAGTAACTCACCGTCAAAGGTTGCTTTTAAGGCGTAACCCTTTTGGTCTTCTTCAGTTTCTATAACTTAAACTAAATTGTCTTCCCTTTTTTTGTACTTCTTTATTCAGATTCTTCTGAATCTGTTGAATACTCTTCATATAATTCATCAAAGAAATCTTCACTTTCTATTGATTTTACTGACTCTAAATCAGAATCTATTTCTATACTATCAATTTTTTATATTTTAACTCTTTTTTTGTTACATTCGTAACTTTTGTGACCTTCTTCACCACAATTGTAACATTTACATTTTTATGTTGACTTTGTTCTTTTAAAATCATTTTTCTTTTTATAATACCTTTTCTTAGGTATATAATTTTGTTTAGAAATATTTTTCCTTTTAATTAAACTTTTCTTAATCTTTCTTCTTTTTTTATAAGATTTGTCGTTGCATCCTCATTGGGTTGCTGCATTTGTATCCAAACAATAGATTTAGGTATTAATTCTTTTAGCTTTTCTTTGTATATTATGTGACATACATAATTGACCTAATCCGTTATTTAGGAAAGATATTCTTTTTCCAAGGGTATCTCCTTTTATATTTTCTTTTGCGTATTCTTCTCTAAAATACTTTGCCCAATATCCTGGTAATTTCTGAAAATATTTTTCAAGATATGGTAACATTTCTTTGCTACTGTCAAATATTTTGTAGTAATATTCTTTGAATTCACAAGTGTATTCTTGAATATAACTCATTTTGCAAATTTGCAATTTTTCTAGTTGCTCTTTGGCAATTATTCTAACATTTTCTCGGTTATCCTCCACATTTCCTTCTCCTCCTAGAAATTCATTTGATATATATTGAACTAGATTTTTTATTCCTTCTTGGAGTGATATTTTAAGTCCATCTATTACATTATTTTTTATGATTCCTTTTGCATCATCTGTAAGGCATGTATACCAATTACTAACTTTTCCTGAGAAAGCATTTATCATAATCGTATATTTTTCTTCTTCTGTATAATTTATACCTTTTTCTAGTAGGAAGTAAAGAAACATATTTTGTGACCATAGATCTAAGCTTACTTCTGGATCTCTTTTGCATTCTAGATCTAGAAATTGAGTTGATCCTACATCTCCTGTCGGAAGTCTATTAGACATATATTTGGATTTACTATTGTTATGAAATTGACTTACATAGTCTTTATTCTTTTTTGCTTTAGGTACAAAATTTCTTGCTTCCATATTTTCTACATCCCAAATTTCTTTTTTTTTTTTTTTTTTATAGATTTTGATTCATTTTTAATCTCAAATTTTTCTTGGGGTCCTCCTGTATCCCCTGTGTCTTCTTTATTCATAAAGACATTTAATTTTTCTAAAAGATCTAAGTCTTCCATTGCATAAACTAGCTCATCTAGTTCATTCATTTTCAATATTTTCTTCTGTCTCAATTAATTCTTTTTCTAGAACGTTTTCTCTAGATTGTTTTTCTTCTATTTCTTTATCTTTTTGTTTTTCTAAAAATTCTTGTATGAGTTTCTCATCTAGATTTCCCTTTTGATAAGAATTTTTACTTGCACACTTTTTTGCTAAAAGTTCGTTTATGTATTTTTGACTTACTTTTTTGTCAAACTTTTTTGTTTTTTCTATTAAATTTGTAATTCTTCCTGGAATATTTTCTTTTAAAGATATAATTTCTAATTCCATTAATTTTAACCTTAAGGCTATTTGCTTATGACTTTCTATTAAGTCATTTAATAAGTCTACGACTTTTTTTAAACTCATCTTTATTCTGAAAAGTAATAATTAGATGTATTCATGTCGTCAACCAGATCATTGTAGTCCTAGTTTATTTCATACATATAAAAATCTTCTTCTGATATTTTTAATGTGATGATGGTAATAAATTTTTTCTTTAAATTTTCATTTAAATTTTTAATTACCTGTAATATTGCTATTAAGGTTTTATCTTCTATATACCATAAAGGTTTGATCAACATTTGATCTAGTTCCATGGCTCTGATACCATTTGGTTCTTGCTGTCAACAGACAAGGCTGCGGATTAAATTATGCAGTAAATAATACACATTTTTTTAAAATTGCCTTAGCATTTTTATATTCAAAGAATTCTTGTATTCTATGCATCTTCATTTCATGTATAGCTAATATGATTCTTGTAGATCTTAAGCTAGTATGCAAATATTCTTGTTCCATTTTTGGAATTGCTCTATCAAAATGATGTAGAGCTATCTTATGCTTCCAAGCTCTTTTTCTTATTCTATGCACATGCTGTTGGATATTCTTTATTTTTCTTAATTTAAAGACATAATTATAAATATGGTGTTTAAAATTGAATTTTTTATTTCCTATAGGTACTAAGTATTTCTTTCTATGCTTAGATATGCACACAATATAATATAATTTGGTTGTAAAATTAATAATATGTATTAATAAAGTGTGCGTGTATGCCTTCCTTCTTTTTGATCGATGAACAGTTCTTATCACTACCGCAGTAGTTCTCATTTAGGCTGTGAACAGTATTTTACCCTAACGACCTCAATCTTTTGGCTACTTCTTTACTGTTCCTCCTTCGGGCTGAAGATCACAGCCTTCACTTAAGACTATTTATGGAGTTTAAAGAAGAGAGATATAAAAACTAACCTTTTATTTCATATTATAATTTTTACAATCAAACCATACTATATTATATCTATATTCACAACATATTGAGAAATACTTTTCCCTGGCGGGAGAAGTTTTTACTCACTCATATTTTCAAAGGAACCTAACATTTTTTCTCTAATGGATGTCTTAAAGAAAAGATAGTATGCCTCTATTCTGAGAAGTTCCTCTCCTTTTATAGATGTAAGGAGGGACTTATTACAATATTTTATTTCTTTAGGGAAATCCCTAAGAAATTTCATATTCTTCTTTCGTCCTTCAATCATCCTAGATGTTGATGGCCGACTTGATGCGATATCTCTTTTTGACTAAAGAGATAAGATTTTTTTTTTACGTAAGTGCTTACGTCATTTGTTTTGTCCTTTTGACAGCTTACATTTCAGACTTTATTTATCTTCTTGTGGTAACTCATGTTTATGGTCTAGCATTTTACAAGCTAGCTTCTATGTTTCTTCTATAGCTTCCATCCTATGTAACTCAATATCAAGGATTTTGTCTTTTAAAATGTTGGACTTAGATCTTGCTTTTGTCATTAAGACCCAATCATGATCGTGATCCAATACTTTAAAGTCTTCATTGTAAAATCGCTTGAGAATAAAATATAGAGCTTTAATTCCCAATGCTCTCTTGGTTTGTATCCATTTTTGTTCAAGTGCGGAAGTTTTTTTTCTACTCCTGTTGCCTTGAGGTTAAATTCCTTCAATTTTTCTATCGTAATATAATTTATTGTAGGAAAATATACTTGCAAGTCTTTGCATTCCATGGAGATGCTGAAAAATCTGCAATAAACTCTTTCACCTTGGGCATATGATTTAACTGAATTAACTAATTGCTTAGGTAATTCTGATAGTTCATTTAAATCTGCTTTTGCATAAACTCGGTCCAAGTACCCGAACTCAAATAATTGGGTTGTAAACCCTGGTGATCCGTTTGAAAATATGGAAATTCTTGGAAATAAAATTCTACCAAACATAGTACTAAATAATACCATACATAATACATGGATTATTTCTCCAAATACCTCATACCAAACGACCCCTTATTTTTTTCGATGAACGCACTTCTATTTACTATCTTAACAACAATGAGCCAGTGAGCAATGACAGTAAAATAGTAGTGCTGACAAAGGAAATATATATAAATACTCATATATATTATGGTATATAAAATATTAAATGAGGGTAATATGCCTAGAATATAGGTGTAAGTATGGTATCTCTTAACGAAATAACGATTTACCTGATAAAGAAATTGCATAATCCACCCCCACACCAATAAGCTGTTAATTATTTAAAATTTTAACCCGTTCACCAACCGTTTATTCGATAACCCAATAACAAAAAGTATTATATGTTCTTACGTACTCCATCTCATTTAATATGACATCGTTTAATTTGATATTGTATTTTTGAAATTTGTAATCTAAAAATATCTTCGATTCCATGGTTATAAATCATTCTATAAAAATTAAAAATTAAAAAGAGGATGTCAATTGGTCCGTACATCCTTGGCTTAGGCTTTCCCACTAAGGCCTTGTTGCACCACATAAATGGGATCCAGTTCTCATTATATATAGGCGAAATAGTCTGATGGACCCTTATACTTATATGAGTTTGTATTCTGGACCTTCTAACTTAGCACTTTGTTAATTGAACCCTTTAACTCAATGGAACTCAATATTTTAAATCATTTTGGCTTTGTGTGAACTGCAAACGCCCAATGAAAATAACATGCCATCATCCACATCAGATTTAATATGACACGTCATTTAGTATTTAATTTTATTTTCTTTTTTTTCTCTCCATTATTCCCTTCATTGTTACTTGAGCAACTTCTAAAACTCTTTCCTCCATTGATATCAAAGAATCGCCATTAAAATACCTTAATATATTTTAATATTTACACACAATTTTACACAATATACTTCATCTAATTTCATAAAGATATTAAACAATTACTTTTCACTATTCAAAACTATCAGATATTGTCATTTTACCCTAGAAAAAAAGAAAAACAACAACAAATCAAGAACAATTTTGACAGCAAAAGACTTCAAGATACTCATTAGACATATTTCTTCCAACAACTATGTTTATCCCACCAGTTTTCTGAATTTTTCTTTGCTAATTATGTTCAATTTTTTTGCACAATTTTAGTTTTTTGGGGGAAGAGAAAACGAAAAGGAAATTGGAAAGGAGCGGGGAAGGGGAGAAAGAGAGAAATGGGGGTCTGGGTGAGGACGAACATGGAAAGTGATGGTTGAAGAGGAAAAGAAACACGGATTGGTGTGTGGGGGGGGGGGGGGGGGGGAGAAGGAATTTTGCGCATGAAATCACGTATTTGTTCCAACTTATTAATCAAGTTGCCACATAAGCTCGGACAATGGTCAGAGAGATTTAAAATGTTAAGTTTTATTGAGTTTGAGGGTTCAGTTGACAAAATTCTAAGTTGAAATATCCAAAATACAAACGCATACAAGTGCAAGGGTCCGTCAGACCATTTCGCCTTATATATAGGGGTGTACATAGGTCGGTTCGATTTGTTTTTTTATTAAAAAAATAACCTAAACCAATTATGTTGATTTATTAAATCTAAAAATCAAATCAAACCACGCAAAGTCAGTTTTTTCAGTTTTGGTTTTAGTCGATTCTTTCATTTTTTTTTATTTTTTACAACTATACAGTGTTTGAAAAAGAGATCAAATATATTTTCACTTACCTGTGTGATAAGCTAAACTTAAGAAGTGTTAAATAAATAGAAATTTTCGTAAAAACGGTAAAATTCACATGAGTACAAAATATATTTTTTTCAAATATCAACGTTCATTATGTTAAATTAATAAGATTAAAGGATACAGTCAAACTAAATACAAAATGAAATATTTACAAAGTAAATTGTTAACTTCGAATTTGAAAACCTATAACAATATAATTGTAACTTCGGATCATAATACAAAATAAAATATTTACAAATAAACATTGAAAACTATAAACTAACTAAAAATATATTATTAACAAAGTAGATTATAAATAATATTTTTTATCTATAAATAAAATAAAATTATATATATATATATAATATAATATAAAATATTATGTCGGTTCGGTTTGAGTTCGATTTGACTTTTTTTCTTTTAATACCAAACCAAATCAAGAGTGGTCGGTTTTTTTTTCAATCGCCAAACCAACCAAACCAAACCACAAATCGTTTTTTTTTTTCTATTTGATTTGATTTGTCGATTCGGTTAGACTTGTACACCCCTGTATAAAACCAACTATTTCCTCCTTTTTAAAGTGTAAACTTTTTGAGTCTTTCTTCTTTAATTCCTCTTTTCTCCTTGTTCATAATCTATCAATGGCATCTACCAAATTAGTTAAAGTTCCCACCATAGATTTTTCCAATCATCAAGAGCTAAAACCAAACACACCACTATCGGAATCCACAAAAATTCAAGTTTTTGAAGCTTTACAAGAATATGGTCGTTTTGAAGCAATATATGATAAAGTTCCAAATGATGTTAGAGAGGGCATGTTTGGTTTTTCAAAAAAATATTTGAATTTCCTTTAGAGACTAAATTGAAAAATATCTCAGAAAAACCAATGCATGGGTATATGGGGATGCTTCCACAATTGCCATTGTATGAGAGTTTGTGTATTCCTGATTTGCTTAATCCTTAAAGTATTGAAACTTTTGCTAATATCTTTTGGCCTCATGGTAATCACCATTTCCGGTATGTCCACGGGAGGAAGTATATTTTTAAAATCCTCCTAATTAAAATTGAAAAAAAAAAGTATTCTTTGAATCTCATTTACAATAGAATGTTTTTTCTCTTCAAGATTTAATCAAATAAAAATTTAATTATTATAGTATATATGACCTATTTTATTTTTCAAGTTATCAATTAACACTTAATATTATTTTTCTTTTGTCTCTAATAAGAATAGAAAAATACAAATTAATACATTAATCATGTTTTGATCATATAACTTATTGGTGATTAGAAAAGTAAATTAATTGAAGTTAATTAAAATCTAGGAAAAAGTTGACAGTAAAAAATGCATAATTATAATACGGAAAATTATGAAACTATATGCAATCTTTTCATTAAATTAATATAAATAATAAAACAATACCTAATAACTACATATTCATTTGACCAAGAAAAATAAATAAATATTGTACCATGGTAAAAACTTTCTATTATCCATTAAGAAAAACCATCCATAGAACATCCTATAATTTAATATTAGGAAAAGTTTTACCAACGACTCTTTTCACTTAAAATATTGAGAAACAAGAATTAAACCATCCCAAATAAGGGTATTCGTGAGAATGATTCACAGTAAAATTGATTTAAATTTTGAAAAGAGTACACAAATAAACCTTAAAGCTAAACTAATTATCTAAAAATGCCCAACCCAAACTAATTCCCTAA
Organism: Solanum commersonii; assembly: GCA_029007595.1. Taxonomy (NCBI): domain Eukaryota; kingdom Viridiplantae; phylum Streptophyta; class Magnoliopsida; order Solanales; family Solanaceae; genus Solanum; species Solanum commersonii. The sequence continues at coordinate 3,206,306 of JAJTWQ010000051.1, forward strand.
ATGGTCAATCGGATGTGTCCCTTTTGTTTTGAAGTTAACTTTTGTTAATATTTTTAAATTCTCTTTATTTGAGGTAAAATATTCATTCATCGGGTATATAAATTACTTTAGAAAAAATTATTTGTTTACTATACTAAATTGTTCTCCTAATTTTAATGAACATAAAGACAAGACATAAGTCAACTTTTCTTTCATCATTTTATCACTTTGTAAAGAATAAGATAATTCATTCTAATTTTCATTAAGTAGATCATTATTTTTGTTTGTTAAACACCTATAAAACAAATTCTTATGCTTTTTTGTCCGGTGATTCCTTCAAAGTAAGTGTTACTCTGTCTACATTTATACGACACATTTCGTTTTTCGAGTGTTAAATAATTTAAGTTTGAACTTTATATTGCTATTTTTTTTGAACTTTTGTTGCTCGGCTTTTTAAAATATCATTTCATTAGTGTAGAATTCTTAAAAAAAGTAATTTCTTAAAAGACTCAAACACACTAAATAATATTTTTGAATGAGTCAGAGTAACAAAGGTTAGAACCACACACATCATTAATTCCTTCATGCAAAATTGAAAATGAATTTTGATATTTGGTTATAACCTATGTTGCTTTCTCCATCACAATTATAAGGCCTAACCCATCGGTGGCTCCCTAAAGTTGGCATCAACTTTCACTTAGACACCTTAACTTGACTTTGTTCATTTTAGGCACCTCAGGTAAGTTTTCATTGTGTCATTTTGACACTTTTTGCATACACGTCATAGAGAGTGTGATACACTCGTTTATTGCGCGTGAAAAGCTTGTTTAATCAATTTTTAATTATTTTTTCTTCTTCTTTTTCCCCATTTTCAGCCTCCATTTTTCAAGCTTAACTCCATCCATGGCAAATGTTTTTAAAAAACCTATTTCAATTGAAAAATCATGAAATTCTTTTTTGGAGGAATTTACTATTGTAATATGGAAGTGGATTTGATTTTTCCTCTTCCTTCGCAGGCCTTCAAACTTAGCTTTTACGGTAAGTGCTCTCTTAATTTTTCTTCAATTAATTTTAATGATTTCCGTTCAATTTAATTGCTTTCTTCAGTGATACACTCGTTTATTGAGAGTGAAAAACTTATTTAATCAATTTTTAATTATTTTTTCTTCTTCTTTTTCTCCATTTTCAGCCTCCATTTTTCAAGCTTAACTCCATCCATGGCGAATGTTTTTAAAAAACCTATTTCAATTGAAATAATCATGAAATTCTTTTTTGGAGGAATTTACTATTGTAATATGGAAGTGGATTTGATTTTTCCTCTTCCTTCACAGGCCTTCAAACTTAGCTTTTACGGTACGTGCTCTCTTAATTATTTTTCTTCAATTAATTTTAATGATTTCCGTTCAATTTAATTGCTTTGTTATTGATTAAGAAGAATCTAAATCCATGATTTAGCTTTATTCTTTTATATAATTAAAGGGTTTGTGTATGATTGAGAAGGGCCGCTGGGGAGGGGCAGCGTTTCTACAAAAAAGTTACTCCCTCCGTCCCATTTTATGTGGCAACATTTGACCGGGCACGGAGTTTAAGAAATAAATGAAGACTTTGAAATGTTTACCAAATTGCCCTTTAAAAAGTAGACTCACTTTTCTCTCTCCTCATAAATGTATTAGAGTATTATTTTAAGATTAAGTGGGACCAATAAGGGTAAAAAATGAATTGTACCTTTAAATAGTTTCCATATAAGGAAATGTGACATTCTTTTTGGGACTGACCAAAAAGGAAATGTTGCCACATAAAATGGGACGGAGGGAGTAGTATTTTGGAGAAGACACTAAGAAGGCTGCAAAATAGTTTTTGTTAATTGGTTAAATATTTTTTTAATTATGTGGGCAAAAAATGCCACATGTCATCGATTTATTGGCTACTTTTTATTTTTCTCAAAATTTATTATTTAAGAATGATTTTGGGCACAAATGACAAATGTCTTCATTTAATTGGACACTTTACACGTCATTTGCGAGTGTATTACACACACATTATATATTTTTGCTGATTGTAACGAAAGTGTCAAAATGACACAACAAGACCTTACATGAAGTGCCTAAAATGAATAAAGTCTAGTTAGAGTGTCTAAGTGAAAGTTAGTGCTAATTTTAGAGGGTCACCGAAGGGTTAGCCCCAATTATAAAGTGACTTGTTACCAATCAAATCAATATCAAACGTCTACCTGAATAATGCATGCAATAAATGGCTATCTATACTGAGACAAAATTGAATAATGTAATGAATCGGTACGAAATTTTTTATTCTCCGTAAGGCACACATATTGTCAGTTGTGTGAGGCCTATAGGTATAAATGTGAGACCCATAGTGTGTATATATATATTATTTACGGAAAATATAATTGGCAAGATAGATTTTTGGCACGAAATAACACGAGCAATAAAAATCAAGTATTTTCGTAATTTCGGTGAAAAGTTAAGGGCGTTTGGATAAATTCATTTATTTCGTGTATCTAAATTACCCTCAAAAGTAAAACCATTTTTAATACTTTTAAAACCACAACTATTTAAAACTTAAACCACTTCTGAAAAGTCCAAGTTGTAATTATTATTTATTTCACACTGCCCAAGAAATTTTTATTTAATTTCATACTTAATTGAGTTTTTTCATTTTTTTTGGGTAAGGTTTACTTCTATTTCTACCAAGTTTGGGTCTCCATACGTTGTCATTTTAAATAGTGTTTTTTTGTTTCCTTTTCGTTCATAATTTTAATTTGAAATAATAAATCAATGACAAATCCGAGTTGATTAACCTACCTTTGTTCAAATATATTTGTTTTTTGTCAATTTTTTTCTTCATTCACAAGAACCCTATATTTAAATATATCAATCTTCTATATAGGGATGTACATGGTCGGGTTGGTTCGGGTTTTTCAAATATCAAACCAAATTATTTGTGTTGAATTTTTAAATCTATAAACCAAACCAAACCAATAAAAACTCGGATTTTTCAACCTCGGGTTTTTTTGATTTTTTTCGGGTTTTTCTGCTAAAGTATTCATACAAACATATAATTTACTTGTACTTCAAATATTTCTCCAATTCTACCAAAATACAACTATCTAAGGTGTTTCTTAAGAATACAACACAAACAATGATATGATTAATGACACTAAAATATCCAAAAATAATAATAATGATGAAATCGCGTAAAACAAATATTGCAAATTAACAAGTCATAATGAAAAATGATCATAATTTAAAAGTACTAAATCATGCTAAAATAAATTTAATAAGTATTAGTTACATAACTAAATATTAAAGAAAATTAAAATTAGATTATGTACTTTAATTGTCTAAACCAATGTAAAACTAAAGAACAAATATTCAATATTATTGTCATTTTTAGTGTTAAATTGATTTTCTTTTTGCATTAGTATTAATTTGATTTTGATTTAAGTTTTATTATAATTACCAACATCTATGGACTATATAATCTTTATGGAACTATTCAAAATTCTAAGTTTCAAACTTGAAATAATATATTAAAAGATAAAAACTATAAAAAAAGTATAAGAAATATTTAAAAATTATATCAAAGTAAATATTTTTATTTATAAAATAAAATTTTAAAAATTATATATATAATGTCGGGTTGGTTTGATCTCGGGTTGGTTTTTTTTAGTAAAAACCAAACTAACCCAAATATAGTCGGGTTTTTTTTTCAACACCAAACCAAGTCAAACCAACCACTAGTCGGGTTTTTTTTTCGGTTTGACTTGGTTTGCGGTTTGATTCGGTTTTCGGTTCGATTTTGTACATCCCTACTTCTATATATTGTAGTTGGCAAGAATGTGCAAATTTGACCATTTGACTTAGTGGTAGTTTATACCGTAAATACAAATGGTTGAACATTCAAATATTCCAATGAAGAGTGAAATTAAGCTACAAAAGTATTGTGGAATCATGTTATTTAAAGAACTATATATACTTATGTTATAAATCCAACAACAAAATAAATTCTTGATCAACAAATTAAAATAAGAGCAGATGAGAGTGAAGAGTGAAGTTGAAGGAGATAAAAAGAGTAAAGTAAGAGAGAGAGAGTAAATAATTATTAAAATGTCAAAGATGATTTTATTTTTTTGAAGGGAAATACAAGCGGTTTTGGAGCCAAAGGGACATTTTCGTCATTTACCCGTGTCTTGCCAATTCGTGCCAAAATTTTGTCTTGCCAATTAGCAGTACTCTATCATTTATTTGATGGAAAATTAAAGTAAATGTCAGAAGTTTAAATTTATTTTTGGATGAATAAGAAGAAATTCAAGATAGTGAAATTTAAAAAAAAAATTGAAATCTCATCAACAAAATAAAAATTCATGTGAACAACCAATTGAGCTACTAAAATTCAATCGGCATTATTCATTACACTTAAATACACAATTTAATTTTAATTATTTAAATTTTAGTCATTAATTTATTTTTTGAGATTTCAATTCTAATCACTCAATTCTTAATTATCAAATATGTTTTTACTTTTGTTTATTCTATACCACTTAATGTATTTGAATGCTTAATATTAATAATAATGTATTAATGATATCAAGCACTCAATTATCTTTTCTTTTTCATATTTGTTAAACTCTCTACTTCTGTGGCATGTATTCAATTATTATTGCCAATATTAATTTTGTGTTTCTTGTTCAAGATTTTTTTTATGTTTAGTGTCTTAAAATGTGAAATGAAATTTTTATAGGTTTATTTTTTTCTTGTAGGATGCAAGAATTAATTGAAAAAAAGAGTCAACCAAATAAATTTGTGAAAGCACAAGATAATAACAGTATGAATATTTTGTTTTGCACTGAGAGATAGGACTTAAAAAAATGCTATAGAAACATTGGTAAAAAAAGGGTGCAAAGATAAAATAGAAAAGGGGTTTTGCAAAGAAAAAAAAATGCAGATGAAGAAAAGAATAAAATTTGAGAAAATGGAAGTATGAAAGAGAGAAAATGTGACAAGAAGAAACAGGACAAAAAAAAGACTTGTCAAAATAGTGCCCTCATACAACTATTGTTGGTTGTGTCTCAACCGCCATAATTTTTTTCCAAATAGCTACCTATAATTTGACAAAATCTATTGTCGTTAGACTGTAAGGGAAATTTGTGGGTATTGATTATTGATGCCTTAGGTTGAAAACTTTGGTGGAAACCTTGTTTGTTTAATCTACGTGGAACCTGCAGTCATTGGAAAAATTCCAAGTGATCAACTTTAAGATAATGATGGGAATTGTTAAGGGGTAAGGAAATTATTGCTAAATTTATATATGTGCATATGGTGTTACAGGAGTTGGTTTTATGGACCGGCAAATTGGGTTTTTTTGAATGAAAGTGGGGTGGTAATTATTTAATTGCACGGATAGTTATTAGTGGATTAAAGAAATTATGAAGCGGAAAGGTGTAGCGATAATATGCATGCATTTGATTCACTGATTGGTTGAGATTTTGGATAAAAAGGTGAGGAAGTTAATAATTAAACCATGATGAGATATGATAAATTAATGGTATAATTGGATCGAAGTGTCACGTTTCGACACGATATTATTGGATTGGAGTGTCATGTTCCGACACGGTATAATTGGATTAGAGTATCACGTTCCGACACGATATAATTGAATCGGAGTGTCACGTTTCGACATGATATTATTGGATCGGAGTGTCACGTTCCGACACGGTATAATTGGATCGGAGTGTCACATTCCGACACGATAACATTAAAGGAAAAAGATATTGAATTAACTTAATGTACTCAATCTCAAAGAACTCAATTCCCAAATTACTTTGGTTTGGAGGCATGAGTCCTCATGTGTGATCTTGATATTGTTGACTGATTACGTACTTACTTTAATGTTGTTGACATTGGTTCATGTGCTTGCTGCTTGCCACCTGCTAAGTGTCATAGTTGATTTTATACTATTATTCATTACATATTAGTTTCTGTTTTGGGTTGGCCAATGATATCTACTCAGTACATGTTGCCCTGTACTGAGCCCTACTTGTGTTTTTCTTTGTTTTCTTTTTGTGGAGTGCAACGAGTGTATCAGTGACTTCGACTCGCCCTCAGCTCTAACCAGTCTCCAACACATCAGGTTCCAGGGTGAGCTATTAATTCCAGCTCGTGTTGGATTCTCTTGGTCATGGCATGATGTCCTTGGTTTTCAGACATAACCTATTTTATTTATTTATTTTGGTGTCTTTAATACTCTTAGACTTAGTATTTGAAGATTAGATGTCCTTGATGTGATGACTTTCAGATTTTGGGGATAATAAGCGTTAGACTTTAGAGGTTTATTTGATTGGTTACTTTAATAAGTTTTGAGCTTCCGCATTATTGTTGTTATTCGTAGTTGAATTATTGATATATGTTGGGGTTTGGATTTCTTGGTTCTCCCACTTAAGAGGTTAAGTGTGGGTGTCACTCACGACTCATTTTGGGTCGTGACAAACTTGGTATCAGAGCGTTAGGTTCGGTGATCTCATCACACAAGGACAAGTCTAGTAGAGTCTTGCGGAACGGTACGGGGACGCCTTTACTTTTCTTCGAGAGGCTATAGGACTTTAGGAAATCTTCATTCCTTCTTTCTTTCGTGCGACTACTTGAACCCAATTGGTATCTGAACTTCTTCACTCTATTTCACATATGGTTAGTACTAGAGTATTATAAGTTGAAACAGCAACACCAGAAAGAAAAAAAAATGTGTCCTTAGAAATAGGTATATTTTCTCGATTGACTACAGGGCCTGTAATGCTGTTTTGTCCGGTGATTCCTTCAAAGTAAGTGTTACTCTGTCTACATTTATATGACACATTTCATTTTTCAAGAGTTAAACAATTTAAGTTTAAACTTTATATTGCTATTTTTTTTTAACTTATGTTGATCGGCTTTTTAAAATATCATTTCACTAGTATAGAATTCTTAAAAAAAGTAATTTCTTAAAAGACTCCAACACACTAAATATTTTTGAATGGGTCAGAGTAACAAAGGTTAGAACCACACACATCATTAATTCCTTCATGCAAAATTGAAAATGAATTTTGATATTTGGTTATAACCTAGGCTGCTTTCTCCATCACAATTATAAAGTGACTTGTTACCAGTCAAATCAATATCAAGCGTCTACCTGAATAATGCATGCAATAAATGGCTATCTATAATGAGACAAAATTGAATAATGTAATGAATCGGTACGAAAATTTTTATTCTCCGCGAGGCACACATATTGTCAGTTGTGTGAGGCCTATAGGTATAAATGTGAGACCCACAGTATATATAAATCATTTATTTGATGGAAAATTAAAGTAAATGTCAGAAGTTTAAATTTATTTTTGGATGAATAAGAAGAAATTCAAGATAGTGAAATTAAAAAAAAAATTAAAATCTCATCAACAAAATAAAAATTCATGTGAACAACCAATTGAGCTACTAAAATTCAATCGGCATTATTCATTACACTTAAATACACAATTTAATTTTAATTATTTAAATTTTAGTCATTAATTTATTTTTTGAGATTTCAATTTTAATCATTCAATTCTTAATTATCAAATATGTTTTTACTTTTGTTTATTCTATATCCACTTAATGTATTTGAATGCTTAATATTAATAATAATGTATTAGTGATATCAAGCACTCAATTATCTTTTCTTTTTCATATTTGTTAAATTCTCTACTTCTGTGGCATGTATCCAATAATTATTGCCAATATTAATTTTGTGTTTCTTGTTCAAGATTTTCTTTATGTTTAGTGTCTTAAAATGTGAAACGAAATTTTTATAGGTTTATTTTTTTCTTGTAGGATACAAGAATTAATAGAAAAAAGAGTCAACCAAATAAATTTGTGAAAACACAAGATAATAGTAGTATGAATATTTTGTTTTGTACTGAGAGGTAGGACTTAAAAAGATGCTTTAGAAACATTGGTAAAAAAAGGGTAATGCATATGAAGAAAGGAATAAAATTTGAGAAAATGGAAGTATGAAAGAGAGAAAATGTGACAAGAAGAAAAGGGACCCAAAAAAACAATTGTCAAAAGGAAATAGTGCCCTCATACAACTATTGTTGGTTGTGCCTTAATCACCATAATTTTTTTCCCGAATAGCTACCTATAATTTGACAAAATCTATTGTAAATGTGGGCGCTGGATATTCTTTTTGATAGGAATGTAACGGTCTTTCAGAAAATACGTATTTTTCGTAATAAATAAAGGTATTTGAGTTCAATGCACTAACGACGTAAATTTATAGAGGCATGGACAAATGGTCGATTACATTCTCCTATTCATAGAGTTGAAATGGCCAGAGAAAGTGATAGATACTCCATTCAGTTATTTTCATTATCAAAATCAGGCCACTTCATAGAGGCCCCGAAAGAACTTGTGGATGAAGAACACCCTTTACTCTTCAAGCCATTTGAAATTCTTGGATTATTTGAGTTTGGTACTTCACAAACTGGCTATAGAGATCCCTGTAATCTATTCAAGGCTTATTGTGGTGTTTGATATGTTAATTGTGAATTTCTGACTAATGTTTGTATCAGAAAACCATTAGTAGAATATATAGGATTTCTGATAGAACATTCATTGGAAACGTCTTTAACGAGTCACCATTTCAATGGGTTAAATTCATATTTTTTTAGTAGTTTGAATCTTATGTTTGAATTGTTGCAATTGGAAATTCATGTTTAATTATATGTATGCGTGTTTTTGGACGAATAATGAAATTTTAAATGGATGATCTTACTCTTTAGTATCTATTTCCATCCTCAATGCATAACTTTTATGGTTTGATTGAGACAACTGGCAGCAGTGAATCTTATGGTAACATCAGCATCGCTTATATGCTCTACTTGTTTCAAATACTTCGGTTGCTCATAACTATTTATATCCTTTATTTGAAAGAACTTCAGTTCATTTTTGTTTTGGATTTTTTGTTCTGGAACAATAACCTTTTCCACATAACTTAATCCTCATAAGGGTCCTATTATGATCGAATAATTCGGCGTCATGCGAAAGTTAGCAAACCAAATCTCAAAAGACCATGAGTAAGAAGACAAATGAGAAATATACTATAAGACACACAGATTTAACATGGTTCGGTCAATCGACCTACGTCCACAAAGGAGATGAGCCTTTTTAGGCATTATATTTGTTTTTGGTGATTTTCACGAGTTTTGGGTCAAGGAGACCTTAGATTCATGTTTCGATGGTTCCATTGATTCCAGAATGTAGAATTTAATTGGGTAGCATATTTGGTTTGTTTAAGCGGGATTTCAAACCAATCTCAAGGGTCATTTCAGAAACATTTTATGTCTTGTGTGATTGATGATTTGTTGTTTCAAATGCAGTGTTAATTGTTCATCAAGATTGAGAGGATAACCTTCATGATCGTGAAACTTTAAGGCCCTAGTCATCACGATCACGTGGAGGTCATCGGGATGGTCAAACTTAATGAGTTGGTCCATTTAACTCACGCAGTCGCGACGCCTTTGTCATTGCGATCGCGATGAACATTTTATACCTGAGCAAAATGTTTTTCCTAAAATTGGGGTATTGACTCCATTTCACAATTTTTGAGTGTTGGGAGTTTTGGTGTGACAATTTGAACAAGGTTTTTGAGAAAAAACAGTTGGGTAACGATTCCTAATCTTAAATCTTTATTTATCCCTTATTATCAATGAATCTAAGTGTTCAAATTAAGATTTTTGGGAATGACAATTCGAGGTTTTTTCAAGAACCCAAGAACTTGATAAAATTATGATTGTGAACTGATTGTAACATCCCGCCTTAGAAAGAGCTAATAATAGAAAGAACTAATTTGGAAAGAGCCAATTTGAGAATTTTGCAAGTTATGCTTAAGATGTAAGTTTTGGGTCAACTTCAAATGGTCATAACTTTCAGTACATGATGAGTTAGGGGCCCATAAGATATCAAATGAAAGGTCTTGGAATCCTCTTTCCAACACCACCGAGTTTACTAATTTTCGAGTTTGGATGAGGGAGATATGCCGGTTTGAAGTTAGCTTGTCCAATTAAGGAAAGTTATCCAAATTAATGAGGTGTATTTTGGTATTTTCCTTACCCCATCAGATTAAAAACATTTTTAGTAATATTTTGGGGTCAAATCCAATTTAGGTCAGTTTTACAAATCCTAAATTACGCTAAGGGTTTTAGAAGAGAGTTCAAAAAGAGGAAAAGAGGAGAAAAGGAAGAACGATCAAGATTTCTTGTGAATCGAGGAATTGTTTTGCCAAATTGAGGTATGTAAGTTTCCATAGTGAAAGGTTCATTCACGCACACGCCAATCATGATTAACATTATCAAATTCATCCATAAAGATTGAGAAATTAAGTTCTTGATGAGTGTTCTTGAAGTGTTACTCGCCATTCTTGAATTTAATGTTTGGTTGTATTCTTTAGGCGAGGATTTTGTTAAGGATTTGAGTAAATTGATAGTGCTTAGGTGGGTTTCGCTAAAATTGTTCTAGGTTATAAGAATTCGAGAGTTTTTACTTTAGAATTTCAGTGGGTATAAGTTGAATCGAGTTTGGGAAAGGAAGAAAAGATCAGGCAGAAATAGGTGCCAGGTCCGCGTCGCAGACATGCTCCCTAAAGAATTTCCTCTCTCTCCGCGTCACGGAGAGAACGCAAACTCCACTATTTCAAAAATTACTTCGCGATCAAATATTGTAAATCATCTCTGCGTCGCGCCCTTGCTCCCCAGAAAGTGCTTTCGATCGTTTCTTATTATTAGGTATCTAAAACTCATTTAATCATCACGATATCCTTCATATCATAAATCATAATTGTTGAATTCGTAATTGAAATTCAACATAGAGATAAGAGTCAAGTTTGAGAGAGTCTTTCGAGTCATTTTGAGAAGTCTTTTAAAATTGTTTTAAGACTTGAGTAGTTGAGTATGAAGATGAGTAGAGTTAAGTTCATTTTTAAAAAAATGATATATGAGAACTAAGTACTCTCAAGAGTAAATATTTTACATTTAAGATGAGAGGAAACACCAATTTTCAAAAGAGTTCATGTGGGGTTTTGAGTATTATCTCTTTTAAGAGGAATTTTTTGAGTAATAATCTCAAAGTTGAGGATGAGGAAATATTTTTTTTTAAAACATATGAGCTAAGTTATATTTTAGGAGTAGTATTGAGCATCATATGTGGGAGACTTCAGACAACTCACATCCCCCATAAATCATGTGGCCAATGTGGGTAGAAAGGGTCATACTTTTTAGATGATTACTTATTGTTTTTTAAGCATAGTTTCGTGGATCGACTTAGTTGAGGAGTTTTGTACCTCGACAAGGTATATGACAGTTCTGACAGTGTAGACGAGATGTTGTATCATCACATAGCTCATAGTGATGGTTGTTGGTTAGAGAATCTTCCAAACAGAGTTATTTTGTATTTTTGCATACAAATTGAGTTATAATTGTATTTTTAAATACATTGAGTTGTTATCTAGTGTTTTAAATGCTTTATATAAACTACATCTTTATTGTTGTTTTTATACTACATTGAGTTGATGTTGAGTTGAGTAGCGTCAAGGTGAGTATATTTCATTCATTTCAAGTTGAAGTTTTATGTTATGTTCAGTATCCCCTTACATGCTCATACATTCAATGTACTGATGTCATTTGGCCTGCGATTACAGGAGATCAGGGTCATCAACAGGTGTTTCGTTGATACCATTTGCAGTTCCAGAGTTGTTTAGTGAGCCTTCTTGCTTTCGGAGGATCCCTTATTTATTTTTATCTATTTCAGTTTTATTAGGATGATCAGGGGTCTTATCTTGATGCCCCTCATAGTATTAGAGGCTTCATAGATAGATAGACAGACAGTAGTAATTCATGAGTCTTTTCATTTCATGTGTTTAATGTTTAAAGACTTGAGTTGACTTTTTGGCCAGTGAATTCTTTATTTCCAAAATTTTCTGAGTTTACTTTTTAGACAATTAAGTATAGTTACTTTTAAAGTTCTTTTATTGCTGAGTAAGTCTTTCGCTGAGAGTTGAGTCATGCCAAGGGTTCGTTAGGGGCTAACAATGGTTCTCCAATGTCGGTCACGTCCAGGGTGTAGGCTCGGGGCGTGACACTGATTTTAACTTTGTTTTCTAAATGAATTTCACCAATAAGTTCCAAATGTCCTGGGTAAAGTTTTCAAGTAAAGATTTTTTTATTCAAATCCCATTTTTGGAATTGAATTTTACCAGTATTGAAAAAACAGTACATACCGACCTAAAATTTACGGACTTCCATTGAAACCTCCAAGTCTTCTTTCGTGTTATGAAATCTCCTCACTGCTCACATACATTGCTCGCAAGGCGTAACTCATCGTCGCAGCCAGTGTTGCCATCATAGTAGGTATCGCTGTCGCAACAGGTCACCGGCACAGCAGGTCGCTGGCGCAACAACTTACCGTCACAGTAACTCGTCGGCGTAGAAGCTCATAAGTTTACTGCTTCTTCATGGTTGTTTGATTCATTTACTGAAAATTCCTAGTAGTTTTCAATAAAGTACACAAAGTTCCTCCTTAAGGGTGTGTTTGGTATGAAGGAAAATGTTTTCCTAGAAAACAAGTTGATTTTTAACTTATTTTCTCATGTTTGGTTGGTAAGTAGAAAATATTTTTCGGAAAAGATTTTTAGTGTTTGATTTATGAATGATTTTTTTTTTTTTTGAGAAATATCTTTTATTTTTACTAGGGTATAAAAATAATTTTTGAAATTGAAAATATTTTTTAAAAATGAACTTAAGGGTGGGGTGGGTTGAGGGTAGGGGTGAAAAATTGAAATTTTGAAGTTGAAAATATTTTTTAAAAACAAACTTAAATTTATTTATTTTTGGGGTGGGGGGCTGGTAGGGGGTGGTTGGTGGGGGGGGGATCGAGGGTTGGGGTGAAAAAATAAAATTTTGAAGTTGAAAATATTTTTTAAAAACAAACTTAAATTTTTTTGGGGGGTGGTGGAGGGGGGGTGCTGGTAGGGGTGAAAAAAATGAAATTTTGAAATTGAAAATATTTTTGAAAAAAAACTTAAAATTATTTTTTGGGGTGGTGGTGGGGGGGCTGGTAGAGGGGTGGTTGGGTGGGTGGGGGTCTAGGGTAGGGGTGAAAAAATGAAATTTTGAAGTTGAAAATATTTTTTAAAAACAAACTTAAAATTTTTTTTTGGGGGGTGGGGGGTGGGGGTGGTAAGGGGTGGATGCGTGGGCGTTCGAGGGTAGGGGTGAAAAAATGATTTTGAAATTGAAAATATTTTTAAAAACAAACTTAAATTTTTTTTGGGGGTGGAGGGGGTCAAAGGTAGGGTGAAAAAATAAAATTTTAAAGTTGAAAATATTTTTTAAAAACAAACTTAAATTTTTTTTTTGGGGGGCAGGGTGGCTGGTAGTTGTGGGGTGGGTGGGGGGGCTGGGTAGGAGGTGCGTGAAGGGGGCGTCAAGGTAGGGTGAAAAAATGAAATTTTGAAATTGAAAATATTTTTTAAAAATAAACTTAAATTATTATTTTTGGGGTAGGGGTGGCGAGTAGGGGGTGGGTGGGTTGGGGGGGGGGTCGAGTGTAGGCGTAAAAAAATAAATTTTTGAAGTTGAAAATATTTTTTAAAACAAACTCAATTTTTTTTTGGGGGGAGGGGGGGCAGGCCGGGGAGGGGGCGCGGGTGATTGAGGATCGGGATGAAAAAAATAAAAAATTGAAGTTGAAAATATTTTTTAAAAACAATAAAAAATTGATAGCGGGGCGAGGGTAGTGGGTGGGGGGTAAAAAATAAAAAAATTGAAATTAGAAATATCTTTTAAAAATAATTTTTAATATTTTTTTGGGAGGGGGTGGGGGTAGGGGTAGGGGTGACGGTGGGTAAACAAATTGAATTTAAAAACAAGCTTTAAATTATTATTTTTTGGGGGGCTGATTTGAGGGTAGGGACAAAATAAATTGATTTTTTCAACAAAAAAGTAATTGTAGTTTGAAGGTGAAAGAGAGTTTCGAAAAATGTTTTCCTTAAGTTTTGAATGGAAGTCATTTTCCTTAAATTTGAGGAAAATGAGTTGATTTGGAAAACATTTTCCAAAACATTTAACCCAACTAAACATGAGAAAATTGAAAAATATTTTTTGGAAAATATTTTCCTTCATACCAAACACACCCTAAATTTCATCGACAATTTTTTGTTTTTATCAATAGAGGTTCCTTAAATGCTTTATTAGTAAACGCTATATTCCAAGTTTGATAGATTTTCTCAATCTCATGTGGATGCATAACTTTCATCAAAGTGTTTTTAGTGTTGATAGGGTTGCATTCAACGATTCATAACAAAACGTTAATTTTAATTTGAAGCTTTTAAATTTGTTCAGTTATCTCAATGTGAATGTATGTGAAATTCTATAAAGTACTTCTTATCTCCATTGACCCTCCATATCTAACTAAATTTGAATTCGTACCGGAAGCCTTTAATCTATTCATAGCTCTTCTCATTTTTCTCGAGAAAATGTATCAAATTGAACTATGATATTTTGTGATTTATAAGAGTATAACTTTTATGTGTTCTCTAAGTTGTTTGTGCTATATATCTATTGTTAAAGTAGTTATTCTAAAGAAAAATTTCAACAATTATAAAATGTACTAAATGTGGTGTACAAAATTTTAAATGCAGGGGTACAATTTAATTAAAGGTTCCAATCTCTGACGCTGTCGAGCCAACTTCCGTCAATCCTTCCATCTCCATCCTGGATTAAAAAATGTCGAGGTATTTTTCCCTCTAAAATTTTAATTATTGTATATATTAGATTTATTTTATTCAATGTACAATATACACTTGCATTTTATTTAGGGTTTGTTTGAATTTTTATAGTGTTCTTTAGTAATAAGGTGTTTTGTTTAGCATAAGTGACCACACTAGTTGATCCTATAGATGACACAATTAATTTTGTTGTAAGATCGATTTATGTCCATCTACTATTGACACTAAGCTTTAATTTGGTGATAATGTGTTTGTTAAACATAAGTATCAACACTAGTTGATCCTATTGATGATAAAATTGATTTTCTTGCAAGATCGATTTGTGTCCATCTAGTGTTGACACTTAACTTTAAATTTAGGAATAATGTGTTTGTTAAGCACAAGTACCAACACTAGTTGATCCTATTGATGACAAAATTGATTTTCTTGCAAGATCGATTTGTGTTGACACTTAGCTTTAAATTTGGGGATAAGGTGTTTGTTAAGCATAAGTACCAACAATAGTTAATCCTATTGCTAACAAAATTGTAGTTGATCCTATTGCTGACAAAATTGATTTTCTTGCTAGATCGATTTGTGTCCATCTAGTGTTGACACTTAGCTTTAAATTTAGGGATAATGTGTTTATTAAGCATAAGTATCAACATTAGTTGATCTTATTGATGACAAAATTGATATTCTTGCATGATCGATTTGTGTCCATGATCTAGTGTTGACATTTAGCTTAATTCGATTTAGTTCTTGGAATAGATTTGTAACAAAGTATAGTTGTTTGTCTTGTCCTAGACTTTGATTTAGATGTTTGAATTAATTTAAAACTAGTTAAAGTTAATGTACTTTAGTTGTTAAAATAAGTTCAAATAAAATTTAATTAACCCCTAGTTTGCGTTATTATTTAAAATAATGTGGTTTAGTTGATGGATTTAGTTGTTTGAATTAGTTTAAAACTAGTTAGAGTTAATGCAATTTAGTTGTTGAAATATGTTCAAATAAAATTTAATTAACTCCTAGTTTAATTTATTATTTGAAATAAAGTGGTTTAGTTGATGAATTTTGTTGTTGGAATTAGTTTAAAACTAGTAAGAGTTAATGTAGTTTATTTAGTGAAATAAGTTCAAATGAAGTTTAATTTATCCCTAGTTTAATTTATTATTTGAAATAATATGGCTTAGTTGGTAAATTCAGTTGTTGGAATTACTTAAAACTAGTTTAGCATTAAGATGGTTTAGTTGTTGAAATAAATGTAAATAAAATTTAATTAACCCCTAGTTTGATTAGTTATTTGAAATAATGTGTGGTTTAGTTGGTGTATTTAGTTGTTGGAATTAATTCAAAGCTAGTTGGAGTTAATGTTGTATAGTTGTTCAAATAAAATTTAATTAACCCCTAGCTAGTTTGATTCATTATTTGAAATAATGTGGTTTAGTTGGTGGAATTAATTCAAGCTAGTTAGAGTTAATGTAGTTTAGTTGTTGGAATTAATTAGAATTAATGTTGTTTAATGAGAAAATACATAAAATACCCTTGAACTTGGCAGCATAACTTACTTTAGCACTTAGAGTCCGTTTGGATTGACTTAAAAAAAAAGTAGCTTTTAAATAAAAAAAATAAAAAGTCAAATTGGGGGAGACCTACTTTTGGTTTCTGACTTATTTTAAGTCATTTGTTACCTTGTCAAACTCTTCGTAACTTCTTTTAAGTCATCTTTTACTTATTTTAAGTTATTTTTTATATTTGTCAAACACTTTCAGAAGTCTAAAATTGACTTAAAAGTAGTTTGATCAACTTTTAAGACAATTCAAACGGGTTCTTAAACTACATGGGTGTTTTTTACCCCCTAATTTCATTTCGTGTGAATTTAATAACACCTTAACAATGACGTGGCAAAAAAATAAAAGCAAAAAAGTTGAAGGCGCGTAAATATATTTTTTTAAATAATGGTCCTACTAACATTTTATATAATTAAAAAAAAATCCACCTACCCCATTCTTCTTCTTCTTCAAACCCCTCCACCCCTTTCTCAAAACCCCACCACTCCTGCTTGTCTCTTCTTCCTCAAACTCCCCAACCCCAACCCGTCCTCTTTCTCCTATATCAAACTCTACATCCTATACATTTTTTTGTTAAACAAAAATAGAAAATCAAATTCAGACCCACATAATTTTATTTATTCTTTATTTTTGAGATTTGATTTTTCTTAAAAAATAATTATTCATTTAACTTTAAACATTACTTATTCTATACCTGAATATGCATTAAGAAGTGAGACAAGAAAAGTAACAACAAATCTAAAAAATTAGCATATCAATTTTGCATAAATTTAAAATCGCCATTGTTGATATAAGTTGATAGTTTCACCTAGTTGGGGAAAAAAAGTATGGTGATTGATATAAGTATTGATGGAAGTAATAGTGAATAATTACAAAGCAATGAAAAATAAAATGAATCAATCAATGTGAAGTTTTGGATGTTAAGAAATTGACCCATATAAAACAATGAAGAGGGTGGGTAAAGGGTGAAAATAATTTTTTAAAGAAGATGTGGGAAGTAAAAATAAAATAATATTATTTTTTCAATTATCTGACATGTCATTGATGTGGCACTGAGGTGACACTTAGGTGGCGTGTGCACTTCACCCATGAATATGAAACTGATATTTATGTGTAAGGTGCTATTAAATTCACTTGCAATAAGATTAGGGGGTAAATAATTACCCGTAAAGTTAAAGTGCTAAAGTAAGTTATGCTGTCAAGTTCAGGAGGGGTTTTAATGTATTTTTCTTGTTTAATTGTTGAAATATGTTCAAATATGTCATCAAAATTTGAAAAAAAACTCATATATGTCATTCGTTAAAAGGTTGACTCATATATGTCATTTCTATTAAACTAAGTACTTATCCATGCCATTATTTTTTAATTGAAATAAGAATTTTTGTTCACGTGGCCTATGATAATTCCGCCACAACATTTTCAATACATTGCATAATTAAACATTTCTGATATGTGTATCATGATACCTTCTTAATATATTACATAATAATATTTTTTTGATATATAATGTATCATGATACTTTTTGATAAATGATGTATCTCGATATAGTGGATATATTAAAGAAATCACATATCTCTATGATAATTTATGTTTGGATGACTATCCTTCAGTTACAATCTTGCTATTGGAAGAAGAAATATATGGAGAAGAGAATCAAAATAGTCACTCATCTTTGGGTTAAGACTCAAAATCATTCTTGAGTTTTCACATGAAGCACTAATAGTTCATCATGTTTGCAATATTGGTGCACTTTTGATCCTCCCCTAAATATTTACCTATTTTTTAATACTAATTTTGTCCACAATTTTATGTAAGGAATGTCTAATCATCTTTTTATATATTTGATAAAATTAATAACTCCATGTGAGAGAATGTGAGAAGAAGAACACATTGTTCTGCTCAGTGAAAACATTACTGCAGCTAAACTAAGAACATCTTAACATATGACGTTGCAAAAAAAAAAATTATACTATTGCACGTGAAATCATCGTGGTGAATCTTTCGACTTTACCTGCAATATGATTTCTAATAAACAAAACAAGGGGAAGAATTTTTGGAGAAGGACAAAAAATGCACCAATATTACAAATATAAGGGACTATTAATACTCCATGGAAAAACTCAAGGATGACTTTGAATCTTAACCCAAATCATGTTTGCAATATTAGTGCACTTTTGGTCCTCCCCTAAATTTTTACCTATTTTTTAATATTAATTTTGTCCATAATTTTATGTAAGGAATGTCCAATCGTCTTTTTATATATTTGGTAAAAATAATAACTCCATGTGAGAGAAGCTGAGAAGAAGAACACATTGTTCTGCTCAGTGAAAATATTACTGCAGCTAAGCTAAGAACATCTTAACATATGACGTTGCAAAAAAATAAATTATACTATTGCATGTGAAATCATCGTGATAAACCTTTCGATTTTACCTGCAATATGATTTCTAATAAACAAAACAAGGGGAAGAATTTTTGGAGAAGGACCAAAAATGCACCAATATTACAAATATAAAGGATTATTAATACTCCATGTGAAAACTCAAGGATAACTTTGAATCTTAACTCAAATCATGTTTGCAATATTGGTGCACTTTTGGTCCTCCCCTAAATTTTTACCTATTTTTTAATACTAATTTTGTCCACAATTTTATGTAAGGAATGTCTAATCATCTTTTTATATATTTGATAAAAATAATAACTCCATGTGAGAGAAGGTGAGAAGAAGAACACATTGTTCTGCTCAGTGAAAATATTACTGCAGCTAAGCTAGGAACATCTTAACATATGACGTTGCAAAAAAATATATTATACTATTGCACGTGAAATTATCATGATGAACTTTTCGACTTTACCTGCAATATGATTTCTAATAAACAAAACAAGGGGAGATTTTTTTGGAGAAGGACCAAAAATGCTCCAATATTGCAAATATAAGAGACTATTAATACTCCATGTGAAAACTCAAGGATGACTTTGAATCTTAATCCAAAGATGAGGGACTATTTTGAGCCTTTTCTCAAATATATGTATATATACTTATCGTTAATTAAAATCTCTACCGGATATAAATAATCACAAAATTGTGAATTTAAGGAAATTCCTTATTTGAATTTGAAGAAATTAAAAGTAATCGTGCTAAATACGTACTCCCTCCGCTTTATTTTATGTGGCAATATTTGACCTGACACGAAATTTAGGAAATAAATGAAGACTTTGAAATGTTTATCAAATTACTCTTTAAAAAGTAAACTCATTTTTCTCTCTCTTCATAAATATATTAGAGTATTATTTTAAAATTAAGTGATACCAACAAGAATAAAAAAAATTGTACCTTTAAATACTTAACATATTAAAAAATGTGACATTCATTTTGAAATTGACAAAAAAAAATGATATCACATAAAATGAGACCCAGGGAGTAATACTTTAACTTTATTAAAATAGAATTTTACAGACTGATTTTACATTGGGAAATGGAAAATTCAAGTGACTCACAGAACTAAGCAACATCAAGTACACGCGTCCCAATGAATCACAGTAGTTAACACGCTTAAGTTATTGACTAGAAATAGACGTAAAACCATGTGCTTTTTGTGACACATGAAATAGTAGTATAGTACTCCCTCCATTTAATATTCTCATCACTTCTCTGCCTTTTCTTTTATAGTTATTTTTAATTATTTATTTATTTTAACAAATCAAGAAATAATAAAATAATTTTATCTATTATATCTCAATTAATTATTTTGAAAAAATATAATTTCTTGAAAATTTTAAATTTTTAATCCATCAACTTCATAATTAATAGGAATAAAATGATAAATTCACTATGTCAATAATTGTTTTCTTAATAAGTATGTCAATTCAAAAGTGGACAAGTAATTAGGGATAGAGAGAATAATATATTGTTCATTATTGATTTTTCAAAATTTTTAAGAAATTATAAATAGAAGAGTAATTTTACTATATCATCAATTGAATATAATAAATATAATATCTTGAAAAAATGAAGTAGAAAAATGACTATAATTAATACTCCTTTTGTCTAACAATATTTGTCTACCATTGACTTTGTACACTTCGAAACTATAAATAGAAAGATAATTTTACTATATCACCCTTTTAAATATAATAAATATAATGTCTTGAAAAATTTAATAGAGAAATAATTATAACTAATGTTAAGGATAAATTAGGAACTAAGTATAAAATTATCCATTAATTTTATAAAAATGGACAAGTATTATTGGACATTCCAAAATAGTATAGTGGACAACTATTGTTGAACGGGTGAAATAATAAAAGTAAATTAGCAATTAAGTGTAAAATTATTCATTAATTTAACAAAGTAAACAAGTATTGTTGAATATTTTAAAATAATATAGTGGACAACTATTATTAAACGACGGGAGTACAAATATTCATATTAGTTCATATGAAATAGTTGATCCATTTCCCATTATATATAGTGTTGGAAAACTATATGCACAGCGGAAGCATATCAGAATCTTTCTGATTACATGAATAATAGATAACCAATAATATTTATGCTAGAGCACATAATCATGCTAGAACACATAAACATACTGAAATTTAATTCGATAAATACCTTTTGAAGCGTGAACATATACCTTCAAGCGAATCTCCAATTTAGATAGTTCTTCAAGTGAATCTACAAGATAGCTATGGTCTTCTACAGTGATCCTAAGGTCACATCTGAACTCTCTCAATACTTGGGTGGGCAAGTATCGAATAGAAAACTGAATTCATCTTTTTCTAGGTTAGGAGAATTTTTATTTATAGAGATTTCTTCCCCAATCCAAAAAGGAGAAGAAAACCTAGTTTTCTTGAAAAACAAGAAAAACACACGCCTATTCCTTTTTCCCCTAAGAAATAGGATTTCGAGTTCTAGTTAAATATGGGCACTGGAGGGACCACAAAATTAATTACTAAGGCTTCCTATTATGGAAATAATTCCAAATAATTATTTTGAATTATTATTTCCATAATAAATTACAAATCATTCCACTAGAAATTCGTAATTGCACTCCTCTATTTATATTTTATAATTCCCCATTAAACACTTATGTAATTCCCCATGTTAAGATTTCAGATACTAATCAATAAATTAAATTACTGACGAATTTAACTTAATGATTAATTTTCTTTAGAGCACTACTTAACTTATTTCATGTGTCGGATTCATAAATCCACTAGCAAGGTTTGACACGATGAAAACTTATAAGTTTCTCAAAAAGGCATATCAATCAGTCTCTATAACGAGACATGGATTTCATCAACTAACTTATTATTTCACCAATATATATTATTATCATCCAACTTACCAGGCATATTGACCCATCTCAGAATCTCACATTTTAATAAATCAAAACGATAATTAATATATACAGATCATAATAGTTATATCAGGATTAAGAATATAAGTACATTTAATAGCTTAGAGAATATGTTTTGTCAGTCAGTCTAAAACAACTATCTCTACTCGGTCTCGTTCAATACATACAAAATGCACTAGCACAAGAAGTTGAAACTATACCGTTCTCATAATCAAGATAAATTACATATAATCTTGTGCTACAATCGTACCGATGACATGTCCAATTTTCATCCTAGATTGTGAACAAAAAACTTTATACTTATAAGAACCGATGATTTAATCCTCTGTGTATAAACTAAAACTCTACACACTAAATCATCTACTATATAAGTAAACAGACACCATAAACGAATATATGATCTATTAAAATTGAGCAAATATTTATTCTATAAAAAATATTATTTCTTAACACCTGGTTAATAGTATATACCCCAACAATCTCCCACTTAGACTTTTAACCATCACAATTGTTATAATGTATTATATCTAAATGCATGGTTAATAGTATATACCCTAACAATATCCTACTTAGATATTTAATCTTGAAAATTGTTAGAATATTATATCTAAACACATGATTAATAGTATATACCCTAACAATCTCCCATTTAGACTCTTAACTATGCATTTACAACTTTCACAAGCATTCCTTTATTTCTATTTTCTCATGCAATTTTGTCTAGTAGTGCTTCATCGTAACAAATCGATTTTGTACTAGATCTTGAGAGAGCTTCTCATGAAACCTTTCAAGAGTGTACTTCTTTTCAGATCATAAAAGTTCTCTCAAGCATACAAAACAAATCAATCTTCGCTATGATTCTCCCACTACGACTAAGCACTACATAATTACACTTTCATGATCTTGAGTCTTAATATTTTCTTCAAAATCTTTCGATATTGAAATATTAACAACTTTTCATGTAGTGTTCTTCAATTTGCTCAACATCACTGCCACTACTTGAGGTAGTAGTTTTCTTATGTTTAGCAACGTTTCTCCCACTACTTAAATGCAATGGAACGTCATTTCTAACATACCGATTAGATGTTTTTGAGCGTCTGAATTTATAATTGACTTATTTGTTATTTCTTTGTTCAATTCCTGTAAAATTAGTTTACTTCTAGGAACATGGTTTACTAAATGATCCTTTTCTAGAAATCGAACAGTTGTGTTAACAATTGTCTTATTTTCTTTAGGACACTATAATAAACCTTCTTTCATTTTTTAGGATATCTAATTAACACACACATTCCGTTCTTAATTTCAATTTTCTTATTCTCTCACTCAGCACATGTACTGAACAATCCTATATCTGAACATGTCAAAGATTAGAGTTACGTCAAATCCAACTAGTTCTATAGTTGTTCAAGGTACCGATAAATTGAATTCAGAATGTGATATGTAGTTATTAGATACTATCCCAAAAGAAACAAAATAACTAATAATAAGTCAATAATTAATCTTGTCATCTTCATAAGAGTCTACTTCTTTTCTCTTCTACACCAATCTATTATAGAGTGTCTGGTGTAGACAGTTGAAATGCAATTATTCTATAAAATAAGTGACTTATGAGCTCTGGAGAGAGGTTTACGTCACTACAATCAGATTGCAGTGACTTTATATATTTTTCATGATGCTATTTTCATGTGTCTTAAATATTTTGAGTTTATCAAGACATTTAGACTTACAAAACATCAAAAAAATATATCAATATCATGAGTAACCTTCTTGAAAACTCAGAATACTCAAATTCACCTCTTACCCAAATGCTCATTTATTACACAAATCAGAATAGATTAATTATAACTTATCACTACCTCTTTTTCCTTTTCTAAGAGGACAGGTCTCTTAGTCATTTTTCCTTCTAAACAATACTCACATGTTGGTAGTGACTTCACTTTCAATGAACCGTTATGTCCATCCATTAACCAACCTTGAAATTTTATTCAGAATAAATGACTTAGATGCTAATGTACAAATAAATTTCATTCAATTTAAAAGGTATTTTCCCTTATGAGACAGATTAATATAATTCAATTCATGAGAGATAATACTAATAAAGAATCACGCATCAATGTACCACAAGAAATAAAATATTCATCAAACTCAATGGTAGGAGAGTTACAAACAAATATATTAAATACTCATCTCTTAACTAGTTAAAAACTGAAAATAATTCCTTCCAACATAAGGTACATGTACAATGCATTCTTTGAATTAATATCTTTATCTCTACCAAAAGAAAAGCTTAAGTAGTACTAAGTGGGTGTGTAAAGTCTATTGAGAATATGAGATATAATACTTTAAATAGATCATAATATTTCGAATAATCCCAAATAACAAAATTCAGGGCTCATTTATACATATATATCCATGCATCTTGAATAGCCAATCGATGGGATTGGAGAACTATTCATGCAATACACATGTACAATGACCGATTATTCACTCCATAAACTTATACAGACCTAACTCAGTTGGAGAGTCTACTGTTAGTTTAAGTCAAGTGAAAATCCTCTAGTTACATTGATCCAATTCTATATTACTCAATTTAGGAGAGTTAATACAGATTATCAAAACTAGACGATTAAATACATAGTGACTTGTATCAATTTTATCCGATAGGGAGGAAGGTCTAAGCCAGCACATAAAATTAATACTTCACTACTATTTAATCAAATATGACCAAAAACTCATATGACAATCCAAAATAAATTAGTTTCTTACTATGTCGTTCTTATGAATCTACCAAATTCCAAATCAATCAGAGTTCCTTTTTTTTTTCGAATTCCAAAACTATGATCAATTTGGTTGAAAACGTTGTTTGGCCAAAATAGAATTTAAGATTTTCCCGCTCGATAATTCTTATCATATATCATCATTTTGTGAAATAGATACACGAATTAAGAATAAAGAACGAAATTCTAAAATTCCAAAAGAAAAGCATGTTTATGTATACATTGAATATTAAAATTCAAAAACACACCTCATAGATATCAATGCATCTTGAACAATAAATTTTGATGAAAAAATGACTACTCGTGCAACATACATATGTGGTGTCAGATATTCACTTCAACAAATTTAGAACAAAAGCTAACTCAGATGGAGAGTATTTATTATTTTAAGTCAAGTGAATATCATTATCCCTAGATCCATTGATCCAATCAAATATTACTCAGTTTAGGAGAGTCAATACAGATAATCAAAACTAGAGATTAAACTTTAATGACTTGTATTAATTTCATCCGTTATGGAGGAAGGTCTAAACCAACACATGAACTTAATACTTCACTAAAATTTAGTCATGAAGACCATAGAGAACAAACTCTATCACCACTATATATCATAGTTGAGTAATTTTTCAATAAAATTAATTTTTCAAGATACAAGAATTATCTAAAAACATCATCTGAACGACCTCAAATTACCAAATCACTATATAACAATGAGTGTTTTAAATTTGATCATTTATGATGAACCCACCGAATTTCAGATCAATCAGAGTTCAAAATTAATATTTATCTCCAAAGCTATGATCAAATTCAGATTCAAACGATTTGAGGAAAAATGAACAGATCTACATTTTTATCATATATCAATTTATGTTAGCTCATCACTTGTAATCATGTACTACATATAACATAAATAAAACCAATATAAAGGATGTCATTCATACTAAATCACATTTTAATTCCAAATAACAACTTTAAAATCATTTTAACGACCTCAAAAAATTATAACCACATAGCAATGAGTACTTCTTACTAGGTCGTTATCAATGAACTTACCAAATTTCAGGTCAATTGGAGTCTATAAAGAATCTTTATTTCCAAAGCTATGACCAAATTCAAATTCGGGTGATTTAAGCATTTTAGGAATTAAAACAATATGACCTACATTCTTATCACATATCAATTCATGTTAAATAACCATGTGTAATCATGTTCCAAATTTAACATAAAGAATGATCTTATCATATTCAAATCATATTTTAATCCAACAAACTACCTAAACCCATCTAAATGATTTTCGATGGAACCATCAAATTTCAAGTCAACCAAAGATCCTTAACTATGACCAAATTTGAAAAATTAATCGTTTCAGGCATAGCTAGAGATTAAAATAACTTGATTCACATTTTTTTTTTCTTTTTAACAATTATCTCATGAGCACAAAACATACTAGTGTCCTGTCTTTTGGCTAAGACACATAACTAACCTCTTTACAACATATTGTTCTCTCAATTAATACACTTGAGAATTCAAAATATTATATTTCTCTCTTTAAAACGGTGAAATATTTTAATATCTCTTCTCATGAATTAATTTAAGTGTTATTAGTATCTAAAGGTAAATCTCCTTCCCAGTAAATAAACCTTTACTAGTATACATTTATGAAGAACAATCCATACATGATACATTGAGAATATTCTAACGACTCAAATAAATAGACCAATTTTGCAGATCCTATTTATTTATCATAATTCTCAATTCATATATTGTAATTTCACATATATAAAATATTAGGAGTTTTAATAATTGTAAATAAACAAACCACTTTAATGGTAACCATTTATTAATTATAAAATTCTTAATATATATATATATACCGTGAAAAAATTTGCTCATGTAATTAAAAAAGGTAATAATAATTGATTCATGACCAATCAAAAGTGACGAGCATATTGTGCTTAATTGTATATACTTTGCCAAAAATATTCATACAATTACTGACACCCTACGAGTATACCCAAATCCCAGCCGCCGCCAATAACATAACACCAGTTTCCTTTTATTTTAAGGATCACGAACAAAATTGGCAACACTGGAATTCGAAGCAGATAATTAATCAAAACAAGCGACTTCTTGTTTCAGGAAAAATCATAGTAATAGGTTTAAAAAAATAACCCCAATACAGCCCCCAATTAGCATATCCAGCAATAAATTACCTTTTGTAATTTAAAGAATCTTGTACACCAATTTTGCCCAAAACCATAATCTTATACTACGATTATTAACTATCAACAGTAAATTAAGTTGATCTTGGCAATCCTTCAATAATTCACAAAACACATAAAGTTATACATGGATTTAAGTGTTGTTTTTCCTATAGCTTTTTCAACGTGAATATGAATCGCATGTATGATCACACATATACATATATCATCTAGGTTCTTTATTATAGATGCAAGCATGACTCTGATACCAATTGTTGGAAAACTATATGCACAGCGGAAGCATATCAGAATCTTTCTGATTACATGAATAATAGATAATCAATATTATTTATGCTAGAGCACATAATCATGCTAGAACACATAAACATACTGAAATTTAATTCGATAAATACCTTTTGAAGCGTGAACATATACCTTCAAGTGAATCTCCAATTTAGATAGTTCTTCAAGTGAATCTACAAGATAACTATGGTCTTCTACAGTGATCCTAAGGTCACATCTGAACTCTCTCAATACTTGGGTGGGCAAGTATCGAATAGAAAACTGAATTCATCTTTTTCTAGGTTAGGAGAATCTTTATTTATAGAGATTTCTTCCCCAATCCAAAAAGGAGAAGAAAACCTAGTTTTCTTGAAAAACAAGAAAAACACACGCCTACTCCTTTTTCCCCTAAGAAATAGGATTTCGAGTTCTAGTTAAATATGGGCACTGGAGGGACCACAGAATTAATTACTGAGGCTTCCTATTATGGAAATAATTCCAAATAATTAATTTGAATTATTATTACCATAATAAATTACAAATCATTTCACTATAAATTCGTAATTGCACTCCTCTATTTATATTTTATAATTCCCCATTAAACACTTATGTAATTCCCCATGTTAAGATTTCAGATACTAATCAATAAATTAAATTACTGACGAATTTAACTTAATGATTAATTTTCTTTAGAGCACTACTTAACTTATTTCATGTGTCGGATTCATAAATCCACTAGCAAGGTTTGACACGATGAAAACTTATAAGTTTCTCAAAAGGCATATCAATCGGTCTCTATAACGGGACATGGATTCCATCAACTAACTTATTATTTCACCAATATATATTATTATCATCCAACTTACCGGGCATATTGACCCATCTCAGAATCTCACCTTTTAATAAATCAAAACGATAATTAATATATACAGATCATAATAGTTATATCAGGATTAAGAATATAAGTACATTTAATAGTTTAGAGAATATGTTTTGTCAGTCAGTCTAAAACAACTATCTCTACTCGGTCTCGTTCAATACATACAAAATGCACTAGCACAAGAAGTTGAAACTATACCGTTCCCATAATCAAGATAAATTACATATAATCTTGTGCTACAATCGTACCGATGACATGTCCAATTTTCATCCTAGATTATGAACAAAAAACTTTATACTTATAAGAACCGATGATTTAATCCTCTGTGTATAAGCTAAAACTCTACACACTAAATCATTTACTATATAAGTAAACAGACACCATAAACGAATATATGATCTATTAAAATTGAGCAAATATTTATTCTATAAAAAATATTATTTCTTAACACCTGGTTAATAGTATATATCTCAACAATATCCCACTTAGACTTTTAACCATCACAATTGTTATAATGTACTATATCTAAATGCATGGTTAATAGTATATACCCTAACAATATTCCACTTAGATATTTAATCTTGAAAATTTTTAGAATATTATATCTAAACACATGATTAATAGTATATACCCTAACATATAGACCTTCTATTTCATCAATGGCATCTAGCAAATTAGTTAAAGTTCCTACCATAGATTTTTCCAATTATCAATATCTAAAACCAAACACTCCACTATAAGAATCCACAAAAAATCAAGTTTTTGAAGCTTTACAAGAATATTGTGTTTTGAAACCATATATGATAAAGTTCCAAATGATATTAGAGAGGGCATGTTTGGTATTTCAAAAGAAATATTTAAATTTCCTTTAGAGACTAAATTGAAAAATTTCTCAGATCTATTCTCTATCGCACCGTTTAAATAAAATAAATTTACTGACAACGTTAAAATATTTCGTATGAAGTCACGATCTAGTCAATAAAAATAAATAAATAGGATACTAACAATAGAAGTATCTTTCTCGAATCAATTTTCAAATCTATTCTTGGGCACCCCGTTGAAACAAAATAAAAATACAGACAACAATATTAAAATATTTGGTACCTGAAATCACAGCCTAATAAGTGACCGTTTGATTCCCCTTCCCATTTCTCTAATTTTCACTACCCCAATTTTAAAAATAAATAAAAATACAAGACTTACTTGAGAAGATTTGGTGTGGTGCCCATCAACAAGAGTTAGTTTAAACCATAGCCCATGAACGTCATATTTCTCTATTTTCAATACACTTAAATGCTGATCTCAACACATAAATCAAACAAATATTCCAATGTGATTGCACGCGCTGGGTCCTCCACTTCTTCAACTCCCAATTCTTGTTTTTCCCCCATTTCCCTTCTAAAACGTAAAAGACCCAAAAAATATCCTTTCTCCTTTTCATCTCCTTCTCCATTTGCATATGCATTTCTATCGATGATCGAAGGATTTTGCTGTGTATTTTCACCTTGATTTCGTAGTTTATCAACTGATTTAGTAAAATTTTAGTTCTTTATCCCTTATTTCGAGTTTTTGCTTTATCCCTTAGGGTTTCTGTTGATTCGTGAAATTAAGAGCAACATCGGGTCTAATTCATCCATACAAATCTTATTCAAATTTTCATTTGCCATTTTTGATGAATTTTGAAAAAATTCAAAATTCAAATTAGAGACCTAAATAAGAAATTAGAGCAGATTACAAACTCTAAATTCAAGATTTGAAATAGAAATGAACATAAACAATTAAACCCTACTTATTTTTTAGAGAAAATTGTGATTTTTTTTTTCTTATAAAAGGAACAAGGGTTAATGGTGGGGAAGAAGAACCAATGGTTTATTTAATGGTGGGGAAGATGACTGCCGGAGAAAAAGAAAATTTTCGTCAAAATTTAAGGTGTTCTCACCTTCTAACGCGCCTAGAGGAGGTGTTATCACCTCCTATGTCAGGTCAGCGTTTAAGTGTGTAGAAAATAGAGAAATATGAAGTTTAGGGGGGTAATAGGACACCCGTATAGTTAGAGTGTGTAGTTGGGATTTCGGGTATAGGTTGGGGGGATTTTAGACCATTTTCTCTAAATAATTTTTAATAAATTTCAATATTAAAAAACTCTTTTACGATGAAACCTCAGAAGTTTCTTCTTCAATGTGGCTTTTGATTTTTCATATACCAGCTTTATCGATATCATAAACCTCCATAAAACACCTTGCACCAAGAACCAACATTTCCATCTTCCATTTTTGAAACCATAAACAAACGTAAGATCCCATAATCGTTCTTAAAGATTTCAAACAAAGTGAATCAGGCCTCTTTTGTTCAATCGTCTTCCCAAGTTCAGTTGAATCTTTTTCAATCTTCTTCCTCTCATGTAAGTTTAATCGTATTTCCAGTAACTTATAGTCCTATTTGATTTATTTTTTAATTGCGGTAGTGTAGTGAAGTTTAGATTTTTGCTTAAACTTTTGAGAATCTGACCCTTTTTTAGTTTATGTATTTTATTCTGCATCGTTAATGGCGTTTTGATTTGGATAATGCATTTTGAAAGTTTTATGTTAGCGATTTGAAAATTTTTAATGTATTTTGATTGATTTTAATGGTGTTTATGTGTCATGCCCCGAGCCTACACCCTATGCGGGACTGACACTCGAGAACTATTGCTGGCCCCAAGTGAACCCTGACCTGACTTACTTACTCAGCGGAAGACTTAACTTAACAAGATAAACCCATACAAAACTTAGAATGTTATAAAGAAAACACTCAACTAGCCAATAAAAAGGATTCTCCTGAGAGCAAGGAGGCTCACCACCAGATTCTGAGTACTAAACTAGATCAATGATGCGTTGGATGCTGATCGTGGTTACTTGTGTCTGCATCGTTAGAATATGCATACCAAAAGGCCTCAGTACATTGAATGTACGAGTATGCGAAGAGAATTATAAACTAGGACATAAGCTTGAAAGGAACTGAAGAACTTACCTGGCTCTACTCAACTTAACTGAACTCATTTCAATATAAATCAGTAAAGTAAATGCAATATAAAGAAAAGCTTTTAAAACATGGATGTCAACTCTTTGTATTTAGAAATACAATAATACTCTGTGTGTATGCAAATATAAACTATAACTCTGAAATGTATAAAAAAAATACATATAAATTGTGTATATAAGAATACAAATACTTCAGTGGGAGTCTCTCTAACCGACAACCATCACATAAGAGTTATTGTGATGATATAACATTTTGCCTCACGCTGCCAGGGTCGTCCTATACCTTGCCGAGGGTATAGAACCTGACTACTAAGTGGATCCACTAGTCTATGCTTAAAAGCACTAAGGAATCATCTAAAAAGTATGACCCTTTTCAACCCATGGTGGCTCAATGGTTTATGGGGGCTGGGAGTTGTTTGAACTCCCCCATATCGGTGCTCAATACTACTCCCAAAATATGATACTGACTCTTATGTTTAAAAACATGCTTGTTTATGTGATTTGAGATAATTGCTCAAAATTTAGCTTAAAGGCTATCTTGGAAATCAAAGTTTCCTCTCTTACTTAACTTAGAAAGCGTTTACTCTTTTCTGAAAACTAGCCCAAAGGCTTTTTGGAAATCAAGGTTTCCTTTTCTTGTATAAATGTGAAAATATTTTAACTCTTTGGGAATACATAGTCCCCATATACTTTTGAAGAAATGAACTTCAATCTCTACTATTTACCCTTTACTCAACTTGAACTTTAAGTCTTAAAACAAAGTTAAAACATTTGGAAAATACTTTTGGAAAAATCTAAGAGCTCTTCTTGATTTGACTCTTACTTCTCTTGACTTTGATCTTAACTTTCCTTGAATTGAATTATGGATTCAAGGTTCATGATATCATGTTTATGAATGATTTCATGATGTTTAGACGTATCTTAGAGTGTTGGAATCAACTAG
The DNA here is from genome assembly GCA_029007595.1 of Solanum commersonii. Classification (NCBI taxonomy): domain Eukaryota; kingdom Viridiplantae; phylum Streptophyta; class Magnoliopsida; order Solanales; family Solanaceae; genus Solanum; species Solanum commersonii. The sequence continues at coordinate 3,238,107 of JAJTWQ010000051.1, forward strand.
AAAACACAGGTACGTTGCTAAGGGACTAGTACGGAAAGATGGGGGAGAAATGAGAATGACTGAGTTCCTTGGGGCTCTAAGAGGCACAGGTTGCCAGACCACAAACTTCAAAGCTGAAGTTGTGGCGCTCTGGCTGGTGCGTCGCCCCAGAGCCCAAACTTCAGACACTGAAGTGGGGCGCGACGCCCCAGACCCCTGCCTAGAAAACTTCGATTTTTCTCCTTCGTTTTTCAAATCTAAACCCCTATTTCAACTTAGTTCTTTCCCCAAACACTTAGAATCGATTATACCCTTAATATATACAAGATTCAACTCGAAATCACACCTAAAATTATGGATTCAGATCAAACAACTCCTCAACAATTTCAACGAATCAAGAATTCAGTAGAACTTCAACAAAACCGTCAAGAACTCAATTTCTAAGCTTTCAAGAACTTAAATTCGCTGAAATAAATCATGATTTGGTGTGTGGGTGAACGAACGCATGCGATATAACATACCTCGTAGGATTGAATCCTTGGTGAAATCCACAACCAAACTTAAACGTTCTTGACGAATCTTGATTTTGCTCCTCCTTTTTCCTATTTTCTCTTTTCTCCAAGCCCTAATGTGAACTTCAACTTTTCTATACTGATATAATTCTGATTAGACCCCAAATAAACCCCTAAAAAAAAATTAAAATAATTGGGTAAGGAAAAGACTAAAATACCCTTTCAAAATTCGGTTTAGACTTTTCTTATTTGAACAATCCAACTTCAAATGTACATAACTCACTCATACGAACTCGAAATCGCGCAAACTCGGCGGCGTTGGAAAGATTATTCCAAGATATTTCCTACAATATCTGTAAGGACACCTAAATCATCTTGATATAGGAGTTATAGTTGTTTGAAGTTGACCAAAAACCCAAACGTAACATTACTTAACCAAATTTTCCAGATTTTCATTCTTTCCAAAAATGGCTCTTTCTCTAGTTCTTTTTAGTTACGGGGTGTTACATTACGTCAATGCCATTGTCTATTTTTGTTTGAACTACTACTTCTTTTGCATGTGTTTTTAATGTAAGCTCTGATTGTGTTAATAGACTAGTGGTCGATATTTTAATATGACAAATTTGTTTTTGCTTGTATATAGTATAGTATAGCTAAAACTAGAGGTGACATCATTAAACAATTTGGTCCTAATGCTTCTAAAAATAAGAAAAGAAAAGCTGAAAAGGTTTTCAAAGCTTCAAAAAACAAAAAAAATTGTTATGAAAGAACATGAGTCAAACTCGAATTTTGATACAATGGCCGAGATTGACAACTACTAGGACAGTAGTTCCCAGTCTAGTGACGATATTAAATCTAGTAATGAAAAAAAGTGACAGTGAAAATGAGGAGGGTAGTAGAGATACCCAAATTGGTGATGAGACTGAAGATCCCATGTCTTTGCCAATTTGTGCAAGAGATATTTCTGGTAAGTCGTATGAATTAAAGACATGGATAGATGTGACTGGATCGTTTCCAGCAAAAATTTCTGTTAGAGCAAGGATGGCTGTTTATCGTGATTTTAGAAATTTTCTAGTTCAAGAAAAAATTTATGAAGACTTTAAAGGTACTTGTTTTGGAAACTTGAGGCATATTCCAGAACATTTCAAGTTCAATGGACAGATAGCCCATTATATGTTGTTGCGACGTGTGAAAAATGAGAAAAAAATTACATGAAATTTGGTTCTGTGTGAATGCTAAGTCTGTTTGTTTTGGCTTAAGAGAATTTGTATTAATTACAGGGCTGAATTGCTCAGCGTATCCCCGTTTGATCATGGGTGCCAAGTTGAATAAAGAGCAGAAGTTGAAGTACTCTTTAGTTTTGTTCGTCCACACGATTCTGCTTGCCTATGATTGATCTAAAATTATGGATTCAAGCCATATTAAGATGGTGGATGATTTAGATTTCTTCAATAGTTATTCGTGGGGGAAAGAGAATTTTAATTTAACATTGACGTATCTGAAGAATAAAATCAATTTAAAGAAGCAGAGTGAAATGTATAATGAAAGAGTAAATACATTGTATGCTTTGTATGGCTTGCCCTGGGAATTTCTGGTACTTCTTATAAATTATTTAGTTAATTTATGATAATTTTTTTTTTTATATATTTGTGTAGTATTTTATAGCCTCTGTTTATTTATTTGTTCTTTTATTAATTTCAGGTTTGGACATATGAGGCTTTTCCTCATCTTGGAAAGTATGCCAAGAAGTTCTTGGATTCTCCTCTTCCCATTCTCTGTTTACTTAGATTGCACACCGCAAGAAATGATAATATTATCAAGGGTGATCCATTTAAGTACAAAGGTATAAATTTATTTATTATTATTTAGCAATATTTATAAATTGGTGAATGTCATGTAATATTTGTATTATTTTTTGTAGATTGTGCACCCATACCTCACACCTACTGTCTGTGAGACAAAAAAGAATTACTTGGCAACATTAAAGTCATATGGACGAAGTGAAGGATACAGTCATCGGTGCCTTAAAGGCAAATTTGAAAGGTGTAACTGTCCTTACTCCAGTAGTAGAGAATGTGAAGGATGAGTATTTAAGTGATCACAATCCTAATCACAGTAGCAAAATCAAAAGACTTCTTTGCTGCCGCTTCGGCTAATAACAATTGTAACTCATTCTTGTTACTGAAAGCTTGATTTATGCATAAATTAGTTCTATCGGAGAAGGAATAGTTGGATTGTGATCCCAATTTCTGTTCTCCCTGCATTTCTTCACAACATTCGAGTTCAGGATCTTCCGCATCTACTGGCTGATTTTCCACATTAATTGGATCATCATGTATATTCATTGAATGATCACCCAAGCTCTCATTTGAATTATCACTATTAGTTCAATTGGAGGTCTCGTATTGACGTTTATCCTCAATGTAGGCCTAGAGCCATCAATACCAATATCTAACATGTACAAGCTCATGTGCCTATCATTTTTATGAATGTGGGATGTACTATTCCCCTCTAATTCATTTGATAGCTAATCACCAAGTCATTTGGCTCGCAAGTTAACTCACCGACCTCAATTACGCTTGCAATCATATCGTCATATGAACCATTGCGACGCAACGCAATGGGCACTATCGTCTTACTAAAAAATTTCAAATTCTAGTTTTTGGGAATCTCCTCCCATACTCGTATATAATCACCACCATCAACAACAAATTCAACTACTGTCATTATAGACTACAAATATAGATACTAGATTACAGTATCAATCTTTAATGATCGATAAGGTACGACATCTGTACATGAAACACGACTGGATGAGATCGGGGTTTAAAATTCAGCTCCTGCAATGGCAAAACGTATTTTAATGCTTTTAAACTACTAAAATGCATCTATTAATGAGTTATCAAGTGATTATGAAAGATTTCTCAAATTTCTAAAATGACCGGAAAATAATTTTGAAACTTGATTTTTAAAAGAAAATGGAGTAAAATTGAAAAATGGAGTAGGAGATGATAATGATTTTACCTTGAAAATGGATATTATTGCTGGAAAAACTCGCCGGAATCGACAGCAGCAAAAATGATCTGCTTGTTTCCCATTGAAGACTTTTTTCTTTTTTCTAATATAAATTTTAACATTGGAAATAGATATATTATTCCATATTGGTTTGAAAAGAAGGGGGGGGGGGGGGGGGGGCCCAAAGTGGAGATATGAAAACTTAGAGAGTCTTTTGTATAACTCAAGTAGGGCACATGGATGATGTCATAATTAGTGGCTATACCATTAATTTTTCAAGACTTGTGACTTAATGTCACATTAAGTCTTGAGAGTGGCTATTTTGGCAACTCTCCCCTCACACAACTATTGTTGCTTTTGCCTTAACCACTAGATTTTTTTTTGAATAGCTACCTATAATTTGACAAAATTTATTGGAAATGTGAGCGCTGAAAACTCCTTTGATAAGAATGTAACGTCTTTCAGAAAATACTTTATTTTCTATAATAAATAAAACTATTTGAGTTTTATGCACTAACAACATAAATTTATACAGGCATGGACAAATGGTCGATTGCATTCTCCTGTTCATAGAGTTGAAATAGCCAGAGAAAGGGATAGATACTCCATTCAATTATTTTCATTATCAAAACTAGGTCACTTCATAGAGGTCCCAAAAGAACTTGTGGATGAAGAACACCCTTTACTCTTCAAGCCATACGAAATACTTGGATTATTTGAGCTTGGTACTTCACAAACTGGCTATAAAGATTCTAGTGATCTATTCAAGGCTTATTGTGGTGTTTGATATGCTAATTGTGAATTTCCGACTAATGTTCATTCCTATCAGAATACCGTTAATTTATATGAGATTTCTGACAGAACATTCATCGGAAACATCTTCAACGAGCCACCATTTGCAGTGGGTTTTCTTTGGAAATTCGTATTTTTTTAGTAGTGTGATTCTTATGTTTGAACTTTTGTATTTGGGAATTCATGTTTAATATGTATGCTTATTTTTGGACAAATAATGAATTTTGAATGGATGATTTTACTCTTTGAGAGGAAATGGTTCAACGTAATCCTTAAGTATCTATTATGTTACGTGGAGAAGGTCTGAAACATCTAGAAGGTGGTCGTAATCCATTTCATTCCTCAATGCATAATGTTAACTTGTGCAAAGAGTTAACAAGCTGTATGGTTAAGTTAGTTAAGTCATAAATGTAGTGACACATAAAATACTACTTTCTCCGTTTAATAATATTTATTCATTATTGATTTTTTGCACTTTTAAAGAAACTATAAATAGAAGAGTAAGGTTACTCTATCATCCTTTGGATTTAATAAATACAATATTTTGAAAAAAATGAAATAAAAAAATAACTATAATTAATACTGATTATGTCCAACAATATTTGTCCACTATTGACTTTGCACACTTCAAAATGATAAATAGAAGGATAATTTTACTATATCACCCTTTAAATATAATAAATATAATGTTTTGAAAAATGTAATAGAGAAATAACTATAACTAATGATAGGGGTAAATTAGGAACTAAATGTAAAAGTATACATTAATTTTATAAATTGGACAAATATTATTGAACATCTCAAAATAGTATAGTGGACATGACAAAGGGAATAATAAAAGTAAATTAGCAACTAAGTATAAAATTATTCATTAATTTAATTAATTAAACAAATAGTGTTAAATGTTTAAAAATAATATAGTGGACCAACTATTACTAAACAGAGGAAATACAAATATTTATATTCGTTCATATGAAATAGTTCATCCATTTCCCATTATATATAGACCTTGTATTTCCTCATTTAGAAAGTAAACTTTGAAGTGTTTCTTCTTTCTTGTTTTCTCTTTGTTCATACTCTAAAAATATTTCATCAATGGCATCTACCAAATCAATTAAAGTTCCTACCATAGATTTTTCCATTAATTATCAAGATCCAAAACCAAACACTCCACTATGGGAATCCACAAAATTCAAGTTTTTGAAGCTTTTCAAGAATATGGTTGTTTTGAAGCAATATTTGATAAAGTTCCAAATGAAATTAGAGAGGGCATGTTTGGTATTTCAAAAGAAATATTTGAATTTCCTTTAGAGACTAAATTGAAAAATATCTCAGAAAAACCAATGCATGGGTATATGGGGATGATTCCACAATTGCCATTGTATGAGAGTTTGTGTATTCCTGATTTGCTTAATCCTCAAAGTCTTGAAACTTTTGCTAATATCTTTTGGCCTCATGGTAATCACCATTTCCGGTATGTCCACGGGAGAAATTTAATAGCTTAGTTGGTTGACTATTATCTTTCAACAGTTCTATGGAATATTGATTTATGCATATATATTTTTTTCTTTTAGAAAAAACAAAATAGGAGACTAGAAATGAAAGTCTCTTTCTTGGATCTATTATTTGTCACACCTTTGAAACAAAATAAAAATACAGACAACAACATTAATATATTTGGTACATGAGTCACTGTCTAAAAAGTGAGAGTTTGATTCCCCTTCCCATTTCTCTAATTTTCACTACCCCAATTTTAAAAATCAATAAAAATACAAGACTTCATTAACGTGTCTAAGTGAAAAAATCATATCAATTTGAGATATTTCTAAATATGTTCAACCATCTTCATATGTTTATACTAACATTATATGTCCGTTAATTTTTGCAGCAATTTGGTAAAATCTTATTCTAATCCACTTGTGGAATTAGATGAAATGTTGAAAAGGATGATTTTGGAGAATTTGGGATTAAAAAATCACATTGATGAATTGATGAATCCCAATTATTTCCTATTTAGATTTACACATTACAAGGGATCATCAATTATCAGTGGAGATGAAAGTAATAAAACTGCTGGATTGGGTGGCCACACAGATGGTAACTTCTTGACTTTTATATCACAAAATCAAGTCAATGGATTGCAAATCAACAAAAATGGAGAGTGGATTGATGTCAACATTTCACCAAATTCTTATGCTGTTTTGGCTGGTGATTCTTTCAAAGTAAGTGTTTAGTTTTTAGCTAGTGTTATTATCTTCTTGGGAACTATGTTTTCAAATTTTTTAAAAATATTGTTACACCTTATTCGATTCTTCAAAAAAAAAAAAAAGCATAGGTTTCAGAGGATCCGAGATATTTGTGAAGAATAAATCGAAAGTTGGAACAACATGCTTAATTTCTTCAATGCAAAATTGAAAATGAATCTTGATATTTGTTGGGAATCTATGTCTCTAAAAATATCTTCACACTTATGTTGGATTATATTCTGAAGATAATACCTATATTTGTTGCTCTACTCTCCAAAAATATTACCGCGTCTATCTTTGTATTTATACAGGCTTGGACAAATGGTCGATTGCATTCTCCTCTCCACAGAGTAACAATTGCCGGAGAAAGTGATAGACTCTCCATTCAATTATTTTCATTATCAAAGCCAGGTCACTTCATCGAGACCCCAAAAGAACTTGTGGATGAAGAACACCCTTTACTCTTCAAGCTATATGAGATGCTTGGATTATTTGAGTTTGGTACTTCACAAACTGGCTATAGAGATCCCTGTAATCTATTCAAGGCTTATTGTGGTGTTTGATATGTTAATTGTGAATTTCCGACTAATGTTCCTATCAGAATATCGTTAGTAGAATATATAGGATTTCTGATAGAACATTCATTGGAAACGTCTTTAACAAGCCACCATTCCAATGGGTTAAAATCATGTTTTTTTAGTAGTTTGAATTGTTGCAGTTGGGAATTCATTTTTAATATGTATGTGTATTTTTGGATGATCTTATTCTTTAGTATCTATTTCCATCCTCAATGCATAACTTTTATGGTCTGATTGAGACAAATGGCAACAGTGAATCTTATGATAGGTAACATCCTCATTGCTTATATGCTCTACTTTTTTAAAATACTTCGGTTGCTCATAACTATTTATATCCTTTATTTGAAAGAACTCCAGTTCATGTTTGTTTTGGATTTTTTGTTCTGAAACAATAACCTTTTCCACACAACTTAATTCTCATAAGGGTCCTGTTATGATCAAAATAATTTGGTGTCATGCGAAAGCTAGCAAAACAAATCTTGAAAGATCACGAGTAAGAAAACAAATGAGAAATATACCATAAGATACAAAGATTTAACGTGGTTCAGTCAATCGACCTACGTCCACAATAGAGATGAGCCTTTTTAGGCGTTATATTTGTTTTTGGTGACTTTCACGAGTTTTGGGTCAAGGAGACATTGGATTCATGTTTCGATGATTCCATTTATTCCAGTATGTAGAATTTAGTTGGGTAGCATATTTGATTTGTTTAAGCGGGATTTCGAACCAATCTTGAGGGTCATTTTAGAAACATTTTATGTCTTGTGTGATTGATGATTTGTTGTTTCTAATGCAGCGTTAATTGTTCATCAAGATTATGTGAATGGCCTTCGCGATCACGAAACTTTAGGGCCCTAGTCATCGCGATTCCGTGGAGGTCTTCGGGATGGTCAAACTTAATGAGTTGATCCTTTAACTCACGCGGTCGCGAAGCTTTGTTCATTGCGATCGCGATGAGCATTTTATACTTGAGCCAAAATGTTTTTCCTAAAATCGGGGTGTTGATCCCATTTCACAATTTTTGAATGTTGGGAGTTTTGGTGTGGCAATTTGAACAAGGTTTTTGAGAAGAAATAGCTGGGTAACGATTCCTAATCTTAAATGTTCATTTACCCATAATTATTAAGGAATTTAAGTGTTCAAATTCAGATTTTTGGGAATGACAATTTGAGGTTTTTTCAAGAACCCAAGAACTTGATAACATGGGGATTGTGAACTGATTTTAACTCTTTTTTCGAAATGATTTTCACCAATGAGTTCCAAATGTCCTGGGTAACGTTTTCAAGTAAAGTTTTTTTTTTATTCAAACCCCATTTTTGGAATTGAATTATACCCTACTAAAAAATAGTAAATACCGACCTAAAATTTATAGACTTTCATTTAAACCTCCAAGTGTTCTCTCATATTATGAAACCTCCTACCCGCTCACATACATTGCTCGCAAGTCGCAACTTGTCGCCACAGCCAGCGTCCCCGTCGCATCCAGTGTTGCCATCATAGTAGGTCTCGCTGTCGCAGCAGGTCACCGACATAGCAGGTCGCCGTCACAGCAGATTGCCGGCGCATCAGCTCGTAAGTTTACTGTTTTTTCATGGTTGTTTGATTCATTTACTGAAAATTTCCACCAGCTTTCAATAAAGTACACAAGGTTCCTCCTTAAATTTCATCGACAGTTTTTTGTTTTTATCAATAGAGGTTCCTTAAATGCTTTATTAGAAAAACGTTATATTCCAAGTTTGACAGATTTTCTTAATCTCATGTGGATGCAGAACATTCATCAAAGTTTTTTGATTGTTGATAGGGCTGCATTCAATGATTCATAATAAACCATTAATTTTAATTTGAAGCTTTTAAATTTGTTCAGTTCTCTTCATGTGATTGTATGTGAAGCTCTATAAAGTACTTCTTATTTCAATTGACCCTCCATAGCTAACTAAATTTGAATTCGTACTGGAAGCCTTTACTCTATTCATAGCCTTTCTATTTTTCTCGAGAAAATGTATCAAATTGAACTATGGTTGTCACGCCCCGAGCCTACACCCTGGACGTGGCAGGCACTCCACAACCATCGTTGGTCTCCAAACGAACTCTTGGTCTGACTCAATACTCAATGGAAGACTTACTCATCAAAATAAGAACTCAAGATAGTCATTAACTCAATTGTCTCAAACAATTAACTCAAAAAATTATAAATAATCTACTAGTCATAAGAAGGAAACTCAAGTCTTAAACATTAACAATGGAAATGGAAAAGACTCCTCAAAGCACTACTGTCTACGAAGCCTCTAATAACTATGATGGAAGTCGAGACAAGACCCACAACATCCTAACAAGATTGAAAATAAATGTGGAACCCTTTGAAAGCAAGGAGGCTCACCAAAGCTAATTGGGACTGTAATTGGTATCAACAGAGCACGTTTTGATAACCCTGAATACCTGTATCTGCATCATGAAAAGATGCAGGCCAAATGACATCAGTACATTGAATGTACGAGCATGTAAGGGGAACACTGAAACATGACATAAACTTGAACTGATAAAAAGGAAAACATACTTGTTAGGACCGAAATAAGCAGGTGTAATGCAGAAACTAGCAAAACAAACCTTGAAAGACCACAAGTAAGAAGACAAACGAGAAACACAACAAAAGAGACAAATTTAACGTGGTTCGATCAATCGACCTACGTCCACAAAGAAGATGAACAATCCACTATAAATATGAGAGTACAAAATATAGAGAGAAACAACCTCAACCAATTCACTCTGAATACAAGGAGGTACAAAAAATTCTCCCCCATAACCGCAACTCTCAAAATCCTAGGACTACATTGTGAATGCTAATTAAGTTAGAAGGAACAAACCTATATTTATAGAGTCCTAAAACCCTTCCTACAAGAAAAAGGACTAGTCAAAATATTAAAACCTTTTCCTAAAAGGAAAACTTATTTATGTGAAGAAATCAGGGCAAATAAACCTCAACAATACTCACATAGTCTTAACTCAACTCAACTCAATATAAAAGCAACAATAAAGATGCAGTATAAAGAAAGATTTTAGAACAGTAGATAATAACTCAATGTATGTGACAATACAATAATAAACCCTTTACTCTTGTTGGGGAGATTCTCTAACTGACAACCATCACTATGAGCTATATGATGATATAGCGTGTCGCCCACGCTGGCAGAACTATCATATACCTTGTCGGAGTATAAGACATCCTCAACTAAGTGGATCCACTAAGTTATGCTTAAAAACAATAAGGAATCATCTAAAAAGTATGATCATTTACCCATATCGACATACATGGTTTATGAAGATTTTGAGTTGTCTGAACTAATTTTCATATCACTGCTCAATACTACTCCCAATAATATATAACTCATGTTCATATGTTTTAAAAAAAAACATCACTTCTCCTCAATTTGAGATAATTACTCAAAAGATTCTCTTAAAACAGACAATGCTCAAAACTCAAAATCAAAGTTTCTTCTCGTTTAAATGTAAAAGTGTTACATGCTTGGGAAATAAGTAGTCCCCTCATACTCATTTTGAAAAATAAGCTCAACTCTCCTTATCCTCATACTCATTTACTCAAGTCTTAAAACAAGTTATAAATAATTGTAGAAGACTTCTCAAAAGGACTCAAAAGACTTTCTTGACTTTACTTTTAATCTTTTCTTGAATTTGAAATGAAGATTTAAGAGCTATGATTTGATGTAGGATCTCTCAATGATTTAGGAAGGTTTAGATAGTTGATAAAAAGAAACGAGCGAAAGCACAATTTGGAGAACACTGGCGTGACGCGGAGGATGAATTAAATTTTCGACTGCAAAATAATTTTTGAAATAGAGGACTCCGTAGCCTCTTCGTGGCGTGGAGAGGGGATAATTGTCTGGGGACTGAATTTTTAAAGCGTCTCCGCGATGCAGATCTTGGCGCGTATTTTTTCCCGATCTTTTCTTTCTCTCTCAAACTCAATTCAACTCATACCCACTTCAATCCTATGGTCTAATTTTATAAATTTTCACAAACCAGAACATTTTCAATGAAACTCACACAAAACTCAATCAAGAGACTCAACTATTTCCCAAAACTTCACCTCAAGGATTTCAAAGACCTCAATTATCAATTAAACTCAAGAACTTCACAAGAGCTCAATAATCAACCTCAAGAATGAATTCATGGGTAAAATTATACACGATTGGCGTGGGGGAGAACAAACCCAACACTATGAAAGCTTACATACCTTGAAAGAACTAAGTTTTTGGCGATTTCCCCGAAATCTTGAAGAACTTTTTCAAACTCCTCTTTTCTCCTCTTGAACTTTTCCCTAGCTCTCTTGAACGTTTCAGAATGAATCCCAATTGACTTGATCTGATTAGACCCCTTAACTTAGGTGAGTAAAACATTTTAAACTAGAGGGGTAAGGAAAAGACAAAAATACCCTCCTTAAAATAGATGAATTTCCTTAATTAGATAGGTTGTACTCAAACACATATATCTCCCTCATCCCAACTCAGATTTTAGAAAACTTGGTGGCGTTGGAAACAAGACTCAATGACATTCAATTCGATATCTCATGGGCCACCTAAATCATCTTATGCTGAAAGTTATGGTAATTTGAAATTGACCAAAAACTCACAATTTAAGAATAACTTGCACTAATCTCAAATTGGCTATTGATAATTTAATTCTTTCTAAAATTAGCCCTTTCTAAGACCGAGGTATTACAATCAGGGGCGGACTCACGTGGGTTCTGGGGGGTTCACCCGAACCCCCTCGACAAAAAATTACACGATATATAAGGTAGTTTTTTTGTATTTCTGTAAATATATATATTTTGAACCCCCTCAATAACAAAGAGAAACTAATGGCGCAGTGGAAAGTACCCTTAAAATTAAGTTGTACGTCCTTGGTTCGAATCCCAGTGAAAGCGTTTTATTTTTTTCATTTTCAGTTTCAGTTTTTTTTAGTTTTCTTTTTTAATTTTCAGTTCAAGTTTTTTTTAGTTTTTTTTTTACTTTAAAAAATGTGCTAAAAGTTTGGTTTTAAACCTAAAAGAATTCAAGGTTCCCATTTCTAAAAACTTATTTACACGTTTATACTTTTATTTTTCGAACCCCCCAAACAACAATTGTGGGTCCGCTACTGATTAAAATGGTATTTTTTATTTATTTATAAGAGTATAACTTTTATGTGTTCTCTATGTTGTTTGTGCTATCTATCTGTTGTTAAAGTAGTTTTTCTAAAGAAAAATTTCAACAATTATAAAATGTACAAAATTTGGTGTACAAAATTTTAAATGCAAGGGTACAATTTAATTAAAGGTTCCAATTCCGACGATGTCGAGCCAACTGCCGCCAATCCTTCCATCTCCATCCTTGATTAAAAAAAGTCTAGGTATTTTTTTCTCCAAAAGTTTAATTATTGTATATATTACATTTCTTTGATTCAATATACAACACTTGCATTTTATTTAGGGTTTGTTTGAATTTTTATAGCGTTCTTTAGTGATAACGTGTTTGTTTAACATAAGTGACCACACTAGATAATAGTTGATCCTATAGATGACAAAATTGATTTTGTTGTAAGATCTATTTATGTTTATCTAGTGTTGACACTTAGCTTTAATTTGGAGATAATGCGTTTGTTAAATATAAGTATCAACACTAGTTGATCCTATTGATGACAAAATTGATTTTCTTGCAAGATTGATTTGTATCCATCTAGTGTTGACACTTACCTTTAAATTTAGGAATTATCACTCCCCGAGCCTACACCCTGGGCGGGACTGGCACTCGAGAACCATTGCTGGCCCTAATAAGACCCTTGGCCTGACTTACTAACTCAACCGAAGACTTGACTTATCAAAGATAACTTAAATAAAACTTAGAATGTTATAAAGAAAACATTCAACTACACAATAAGGCAAACTCAAGTCTAAACATAAGATAATGACAATGAAAAGACTAAAGAACTAATATCTGACTGTCTATGAAGCCTCTAAAACAATTGAGATGAATGTCAGGACAAGACCCCCGATCATCCTAACAAATGAAATACTAAACATCAAATGATAACAAAGGATCCCTCCAAAAAACAAGAAGGCTCACCAACTGACTCTGAATGTTCAATTGGATCAACGAGGCGTTGGATGATGATCCTGGTTATCTGTGTCTGCATTATAATAAGATGCATGCCAAATGACATCAGTACATTGAATATACGAGTATGAGAGAGGAATTCTAAAACAAGACATAAGCTTGAAAGGAACTGAAGAACTTACCTCGCTCAATTCAACTCAACATAACTGAACTCATTTCAATATAAAACAGTTTAAAAGCAAGTGCAATATAAAGAAAAGTCATTTAAAACATGATGTTAACTCTGTGTGTATGCAAAGATACATATAACTCTAAAATGTATGTAAAAATACAATAAACTGTGTATATAAGAATACAATTACTTCTGTGGGAGTTTCTCTAACCGACAACCATCACTTAAGAGCTATTGTGATGATACAACGTTTTGCCTCACGGTGCCAGGGCCGTCCTATACCTTGCTGAGGGTATAGAACTTGAACTACTAAGTGGATCCACTAGTCTATGCTAAAAATCACTAAAAGAATCATCTAAAAAACATGACCCTTTTCTACCCATGATGGCTACATGGTTTATGGGGGTTGTGAGTTGTCTGAACTTTCCCCCACATCGGTGCTCAATACTACTCCAAAAATATAATATTAGCTCATATGTTTAAAAATATACTTCTTTATTTGGTTTGAGATAATTGCTTAAAACATAGCTCAGAGGCTATCTTGAAAATCAAAGTTTCCCTTCTTGCTTAATTGTGAAAACATTTACTCTTTTTTGAAAACTAGCTCAAAGGGTCTTTGGAAATCAAACTCTCCTTACTTGTTTGAATGTGAAAACATTTTAAACTCTTTGGGAATACATAGTTCCCATGTATTTTGAAGAAATGAACTTCAACTTTACTCTTAAATGAACTCAAAACTCAAGTCTTAAAACAAAGTTAAATCATTTGTTAAAGACTTTTGGAAGACTCTATGAACTTCTCTTGACTTGGCTCTTAACTTCTCTTGACTTGACTCTTAACTGATCCTTGAATTGAATTATGGATTCAAGGATTGAGATTTGTGATAGGAAAGATCTCATGATGTTTATGAGTGTGTTTAGATAGTTAAACACGAGAAAAGATCAAGAAATCACTGCCTGAAAGTTGGTCCGCAATGCAGAGCTGTATTTAAATTTTTGGTTGCAAAAATAACTTTTGAGGCAAAACAGTCCGTGACGCGAAGAACTTTCTGTGAAAATTTGGGATAGGTCCGTGATGTGGACAAGGGCCTCAGTTTTTGCCCGACTTTTTCCTTCTTCGTTTTCCAGCCCCAATTCACCTAAATTTGATTATATTTCTCAATATCTCTTTAGATTCATGTACCCACAACATATAAACAAGAATCTAACTCAAACAACTCTAATAATCAACTCTAAAATCTCAAGAAACTCTTTAATTTCATCCCAATTCAAGAACGAAAGTAAATTCAAAAACACGCATTGAGAACATTCAAACTTTCAACTTTTAGGACGAATTCATGCTGAATTAAACATGTTTGACACGTGGGTGAATCAACCCAACGCTGTGTGAACTCACATACCTCGCAGGATTGAATCCTTGGCGAAATCCACAATCAAACTTGAACGTTCTTGGCGAATCTTGCCTTTTCTCCTTCTTTCTCGTTTCTCCAAGCCCTAGCGTAGATTTCCAATTTTTGAAACTGACCAAATTCAGTTTTGACCCTTAATTAATTCACTAAAACGAATTAAATTAATTGGGTAAGTAAAAGACCAAATACCCTTTCAAAATCCGGATTGGACTTTCCTTATGTGAACAACCCAACTTCGAATGAGAATATCTCACTCACAAGAAATCGGAATCGCGCAAACTCGGTGGAGTTGGAAAGATTATTCCAAGATCTTTCCTCAAATATCTGGAAACACACCTAACTTATCCTGAGCTAGAAGTTATGGTCGTTTGAAGTTGACCAAAAATCCAACTTAACATAATAATTAACATTTTCCAGATTTTATATATTCTTTTCAAAAATGACTATTTACACTTTTTAACTTCTTCCTAGCTCTTTCTAGTTAGCTGGTGTTACAATATCTCCCCCTTGGGAGAATTTGTCCTTGAATGAGCTTACTCTTAGTAGGCTAAGGGTGTAACATCCCACATTCAGCTCAAACACCCAACAAGCAATGCAAATACAACATGCAATCTCATAAATTAAAAAGTACTAAGAAGAGAATTAGTACCTTAGTCTCGAATTTCTCCATTTTTAAAGAGATGTGGATACCTCTTCTTAATATCTTCTTTAGCTTCCCAAATAGCTTCCTCAATAAATTGGTTCCTCCAAAGAACTTTGGCTGATGCTACTTCCTTAGTCCTCAACTTGCGAACTTAGCGATCTAGAATCTGGACCGGAATCTCTTCATAAGATAAGCTATCCTTGATCCCAATATCTTCAGTTGGTATAATCAATGAGGGATCACCTATGCACTTTATTCAACATGGAGATGTGAAAAACTGGATGAACCACGACAAACTCTTGGGGTAGCTCTAACTCATAAGCTATATTACCTACCCTTTTCGATATTTTGTAAGGGTCAATATACCGGGGACTAAGCTTCCTCTTCTTACCAAATATCATAACACTTTTCATGGGTGACACTTTCAAGTATACCCAATCATCTACTTCAAACTCTAACTCCCTTCTCCTAACATCAGTGTAGGATTTCTGACGACTCTACGCCGTTTTCAACCTCTCTTGAATCATTTTCACCTTGTCCATAGCTTGATGAACTAAATCTGGTCCTATCAACCTTGCTTCACCAACTTTAAACCATCCAATAGGAGATCTGCATCTTCTTCCATAAAGAGCTTCATAAGGAGCCATTTGGATGCTAAAGTGGTAACTATTGTTATAAGCAAACTCAATAAGAGGTAGGTGATCATTCCAATTACTTTTAAAATCAATCACACAAGCCCTCAACATATCCTCTAAGGTACGAATAGTACACTCTGCTTTCCCATTTGTCTGAGGATGAAAGACTGTACTTAAGTTCATCTTTGAACCCAAGCCTTTTTGGAATGACTTTCAAAACTGTGTAGTAAATTGCGTACATCTGTCTGAAATAATGGAGACCGAAACCCCATGAAGTCTAACCACTTCTTGAATATACAACTTGGTATAGTCATCTGCTGTATGGGTGGTCTTTACTGGTAAGAAGTGGGCTGATTTTGTCATTCTATCGACAATCACCCAAATAGATCATGCTATTTGCGAGACCTTGGTAAACTTGTGATGAAATCCATATTAATCATCTCTCACTTCCATTTCGGAAGTTCTATGTTCTGAGTCATACCACCGGGCCTTTGATGCTTTACTTTAACTTGTTGGCAGTTCGGACACTTAGCGACAAACTCTGCAATGCCCTTCTTCATACTACTCTACCAATAAACTTCTCTCAAATCGCGATACATCTTTGTGGAACCCGAATGAATGGAACATCTGAAGCTATGAGCTTCCTCCATGAGCCTCTCTTGGAGTTCATCCACTCTTGGTACACACAATCTACCTTGATACCTCAATACGCCATCTCTCCTTTGTTCAAAAGCTAAAAAAATTTGCTTATGAACATTTGCCTTTAATTCAAGCAAAATAAGATCTTGGTCTTGCTTCTCTTTCACTGCTGACACTAAGGATGATTCAGCCCCATTCATCACCTCCACTCCTCCCTCTATGGAATCCATTAGTCGGACTCCTAAGCGTGCAAGTCTATGCACATATTTTGCTGAATCTCTATTTGCTTCCTCAATATGGGCGGTACTACCCATAGACAGCCTGCTTAAGGCATCATCAACAACATTAGCCTTACTAGGGTGGTAGGGAATACTTCTGTCATAATCCTTGAATAATTCTAACCACCTCCTTTGTCTGAAGTTAAGCTCTTTCTGAGTGAACACATATTGAGGACTTTTGTGATCAGTGAATACATCAACATGAACCCTATACAAATAATGACGCTATATTTTCAAAGCAAACACTAAAGCAGCCAACTCTAGATCATGGGTTGGGTAATTATTCTCATGATCTTTCAACTATCCGGAGGAATAAGTTATTACCTTGCCATTTATCATTAACACACAACCCAAACCAACTCTAGACGCATCATAATAAACAACATAGCCTTGCGTACCTTCTGGTAAAGTCAATACTGGGTAGTAGTCAACCTCTTTTTCAATTCCTGAAAGCTTTTCTCACAAGCTTCAGACCATTGAAACTTTACAGTTTTCTGAGTCAACTTGGTCAAAGGAGATGAAATAGATGAGAACCCCTCTACGAACCTTCTATAATAGCCAGCCAAACCCAAGAAACTCCTAATATCAGTTGGAGGTGTTATTCCCTCTCCAAACATAATGTGGCCTAAGAATGCCGCAGACTCAAGTCAGAACTCACACTTAGAGAACTTGGCATACATCTCCTTATCTTTCAAAGTCTGAAGAACTATTCTGAGATGGCTAGTATGCTCTTCCTCATTCCTCAAATAGATTAGAATGTCATCAATGAAAATGATAACAAACATATCTAAATAAGGCTTGAATACCTTATTCATAAGGCCCATGAATGCTGCAGGTGCATTAGTTAAATCGAATGACATGACTGGAAACTCATAATGACCATAACGGGTCCTGAATGCTGTCTTGGGAATATCACACTCCCTTACTTTCAACTAATGGTAGCCAGATCTGATGTCTATCTTATAAAAATAAGAAGCTCCCCGAAGTTGATCGAAAAGACCATCAATCTTTGGAAGAGGATATTTTTTCTTGATGGTAACCTTGTTAAACTGATGGTACTCTATACACATCCTAAGAGAGCCATCCTTCTTCCTTACAAACAAGACCGGAGCTCCCCAAGGTGAGACATTTGGTCGAATAAAGCCTTTATCAAAGAGATCTTTCAACTGTTCTGTAACATCTGGCAATGTGAAATAACTATGAAGAGGCTTATAATTGAATTTTTTTTTTTTGAAGGAATTTAAAAATCTGGAAAATTTGGTTAAGTATGGAAAAATGTGAGTTTTTGACCAACTTTGAACAGTCATAAATCATAGCTCAGGATGATTTATGTGTAGTTCCAGTTATGTTTAGGAAGCTGGTGGAATGATCTTTCCAACGCCACCGAGTTTGCTCTATTCCGAGTTCATACGAGGGAGTTATCCCCTTCGAAAGTTAGGCAGTTGGCAGGGAAGTCTGTCCAGAAATTTGTAAGGGTATTTTGGTCTTTTCCCTAGCCTTTTCTTTTGGATATATATGAGTGTGTTAGACTGATTTTGATCAGTTTGTCCCATTTTAAAGAGTGAGAGTGAGGGTTTGTGAGTGAAGAGGAGAAGAAGAGAAAAAAGAGAAGATCAAACAAGGTTTCGTCAAAGATCGTTGTGGATATCGTCGGGGGTGATCCCTATTAGGTATGTGAATTCATAGTGTTGGGTCGATCCTTTCCCCCACACGCCAAAATCATTTTATTTTCAAGAAAAGATTGGTTATGTTGTTGAAGTTGTTGGGTTGTGTTGTTGATGTTGTTGGGTTGTGTTGTTGAAGCTCCTTGTTGATTTGGGACATGTTTCCGGTTGTGTTTTTGAGTTGAAATCTATTATATGTTGAGGGGTTTATGATTCTAAGAGTTTGGTGTTGGAACCTTTGAAGTTTAGAAGGTTTAGAGTTGGAGAAACAAGAGAGGAAAGTCAAAATTTCGGGGAAAAGGGCTGGGGCGTTGTGCCAGCCAGCGTCCCCCAAAAGGGGCTCTGAAGCCCAGCCCTTGGGGCGGTACGCCAGCAGGCCCCTTCTGATCTTCAAGGGCTGGCACTCCGCGCCTTGCAGAGCGCCAAGGACGCCAAGTTTCCCCCTTCATTTCACCCTTTCTCATGCATGTTCCTTGGTATTGTACCTATGTTTCCTAGTTGATTCCAACACTCCAAGGTACGCTTAAACGTCAAGAACTCGTCCATAACACGTGATCAAACACCTTGAATCCATAATTCCAATTCAAGGAGAGTTAGTTTCCAAGTTAAGTGAAGTTAAGAGTTAAGTCTAGAAGTTAAAGAAGTGAGTCAAAGCAAGTCTTTAAAGTTGTTCAAGAGTCTTTATTGAATGTTTTAACTTCATTTTAAGGCTCCGGTTTCAAGTCAAGTCAAGAGTAAAGAGTCAAGAGTTTCAAGTTGAGTAAAGAGTATAAAGTTGAGTTCATTTCTCAAAAGCTATTAGGGAACTATGTATTCCCAAAGAAGTTTCTAAATGTTTTTACATTTGAGTAAGAAAGGAACTATGATTCCAAAAGAGCCTTTGGGCTAGTTTTCAAGAAAAAGGAACATCGTTTCCAAGTGAGCCTTTGGGCTAAGTTTTGAGTAATTATCTCAACTAAAGAAAGATGTGTTTAAAACACTTATGAGCTAAAGTATTTTTGGGAGTAGTCTTGAGCACCGAATTGGGGACACGAGTTCATATCAACTCAACTCTTCATAAGAACCATGTAGCCAACATGGGATTTAACAGGTCATACTTTTTAGATGATCACGTAAAGTTAAGCTTGTGGATCCACTTGATAAAGTTAGCTTCCTATATCATGGCAATGTATAGGATAGTCCTTGGGCAACGTGAGGTAAAACGTTGTATCATCACTAGGGCTCATAGTGGTGGTTGTCGGTTAAAGAATCTCCCACTAAAGTTATATTACTTTATATAAGTAAAGTTGAGTTTGTTATCGTTTTATCCTTAACGAACTAAGTTGTTTACACTATTTTACAAGCTTTATATATTACATGTGTCTTATTGCTTTATATATTGAGTTCAGTTCTTCATGAGTTGAACAGAGCCAAGGTAAGCCTTTGTACTCCTTCCAAGCTTAAGTTGTGGTTTAGCTTTCCAGCTCGCATACTCGTACATTCAATGTACTGATGCCAGTTGTCCTGCATCTTATTATGATGTAGACACAGGTACCCATGGCCAACATTTGGTTTGCCATTGATCCAGTTGAGTACTTCAGAGTCAGTGGTGAGCCTCTTTGCGTTTTATTAGGATGTCGTGGGGTCTGTCCGAACATCCATCTTAGTATTTTAGAGGCTTCATAGACAGTCAGTCAGTTAATTTTGAGTCTCTCATCTATGTATATATGTAATATTCTATTTGAGACTCGAGTTGCCCTTTTGGGCCAGATTTTATTAGTTAAGTTGTTTTATGTCCTTGCTTTGCATGGAGTTTTCTGTTGAGTTTGGTTTCTGCTGAGTTAAGAAAGTCAGGCCAAGGGTTTGCTTGGGGCCAGCAATGGTCTTCGAGTGCCGGCCACATCAGGGTGTAGGCTCGGGGCGTGACATGTTCTTTAAGCTCTTTCAACTCTGCTGGAGCCATTATATATGGCAGAATAGATATAGGATAAGTATCTGGAAGAAGGCCTATACCGAAGTCTATCTCTCTATCAGGAGGGACTTTGGGAAGATCATCTGGAAACTCTTTTACTGCTGCAACGAACTGAATAGGAGGTATCTCAACACTAGAGTCATTAACTCGGACTAAGTGATAGACATACCCCTTAGAAACTAACTTTCTTGCTTTATGGTACGAAATGAAATGACCTTTAGGCACTGCTGAACTACTTTTCCATTCTAAGACTGGCTTACTTGGAAACTAGAATTTGACAAGTCGAGTTCTACAATTAGTTGAGGCATAACAAGCATGAAGCTAGTCCATACCAAGAATGATATCAAAATCTACCATGTCTAACTCTACTAAATCTGCCATGGTACTTTTGTGATTGACGGAAATGGGACAATCACGATAGACTCTCTTTGCTAGAATAGACTCACCAACAGGTGTAGAAACAGTAAAGGGTTCACTAAGTTGCTCAGGAATAACATCAAAATTCATCGCAACATACGGAGTTACAAAGGATAAACTTGCTCTTGGGTCTAGCAAAACATAAACATTAAAGTTAAAGACTTAGATCATACTAGCAACAACATCTGGCGAATCCTCTTGCTCTTCGCGACTTGTAATAGCATATAGGTAGTTTGATCCTCCGCAGTACCGAAAGTAGCCCATCTAGGTGCAGCTTTGTCTGGTGGAGCAACTGAAGAAGACTGGGCTCTTTTTCCCTCATTACCACTACCCTGCTTGTTCTTTGGACATTCTCGCATGAAATGACCATTTTGTCCACACTTGAAACAACCAGTAGAGCCCTCACGACAAGTACATGAGTGGTTCCTACCACACTTAGCGTAGGCAGGAGGCTTACTACCCCCTTGCGCTATACTACCCTAAGAATAAGCAGTCTTGGCTCTAAAATTCTTACTATTGTACTCACTTTTGTTCTTAGGTGCAGGTGCATTCGCATATGATGGAGCAGGTCCCTTCTGTTTCTGTTGCAATGATGATCGGTTGGCATTACTGTTCTGCTGCCCGGAATCATTCCCTGTCTTAGCTCTCATGTTCTTAACTCTTCTCTATCCCTTAGCTTCTCTTCCTCAACCTTTTGCACATAGACCATCAACCTTAATATATCCATGTCACTTATTAGCATTGCAGCCCTACCTTCCTTACTCGAAAGACGAGACAACCCATTAACAAATAAGCTCATTCTACTCCTTATATCCACAACTATCTTTGGAGCATAACGAGATAGTTGGGTGAAATTTAACCTATACTCATGAACTCTCAAAGAATCCTGTTTAAGTGTGAGGAACTCTCATACCTTAGCCTCTTTCAGTTCTCGGGGAAAGAAATGTCGCAAGAAGACCTCCTCAAAACAAGCCCAACTCGCAGGTGGTGCATCCTCAGCTCAGTTCTTCTTTCATTGATCGAACCAAATCCTAGTGACAATCTTCATTTGGTATGCAACTAGTTCCATCCTCTCAGTATCAACACCGTGGATGATATCAAATACCTTTTGCAGCTCCTCAATAAAGTTCTCTAGATCCTCAGTAGTGTTTGAACCAGTGAAACTTGGAGGGTTCACCTTAAGAATTCATGGAATCTCGAAGTGTCAACCTCTTCTTATCGAACCTCTCTTTTTTGCCCAACCTGATTACTCACAGCTTGACTCAACATTCGGATAGCCTCACAGAACTCAACATTGGTGACCTCTCCTTGGGGTTGCACGTTTGGTGCATTTGGTACCCTTTGTTCCTATGGTTCAATATTTCTCCTAACTGAACGACCTATGACAGCTCTTTGTGGAGGCATGATATAAAAGACACACGTAAGAACGAGTTAGAAGATACTTTTTAGAGATAAACTCTAACGAACGAAATGAGTATGAAAGAAGTGAAGAAATTCCTAAATGTTGCAGCCTCTTAATTATAGATGTGATGCACTTCACACATATAACTGGGACTCTACAGACATGGCTTCATAGACTCCCTAGGACTCTTGAACTCTGTGCTCTGATACCAAGTTTTTCACTCCCCGAGCCTACACCCTGGGTGGGACTGACACTCGAGAACCATTGCTAGACCTAAGAGAACCCTTGGCCTGGCTAACTTACTTAATGGAAGACTTAAGTTATCAAAGATAAGTCACATAAGACTTAGAATTTTATAAAGAAAACATTCAACTAGCCAATAAGGAAAACTCAAGTGTCAAACATAAGATAATGAAAATGAAAAGACTAAAGAACTAACAACTGATTGTCTATGAAACCTCTAAAACAACGAATGTGGATGTCAGGACAAAACCCCCGATCATCCTAACAAATGAAATACTAAAAGGCAAATGATAGCAAAGGATCCCTCCAATAAACAAAGAGGCTTACCAACTGACTTTGAATGCTCAACTGGATCAACGAGGCGCTGGATGATGATCCTGGTTATCTGTGTCTGCATCATAATAAGATGCAGGCCAAATAACATCAGTACATTGAATGTACGAGTATAAGAGGGGAATTCTAAAACAAGACATAAGCTTGAAAGGAACTGAAGAACTTACCTGGCTCAACTCAAGTCAACATAACTGAACTAATTTTAATATAAAACAGTTTAATAGCAAGCGCAGTATAAAGAAAAGTTGTTTAAAACATGATGTCAACTCTGTGTGTATGCAAAAATAGATATAACTCTAAAATGTATGTAAAAATATAATAAACTGTGTATATAAGAATACAATTACTTCTGTGGGAGTTTCTCTAACCGACAACCATCACTTAAGAGCTATTGTGATGATACATCATTTTGTCTCACGTTGCCAAGTTCGTCGTATACTTTGTCGAGGGTATAGAACATGAAATGCTAAGTGGATCCACTAGTCTATGCTAAAAAGCACTAAAAAAATCATCTAAAAAGTATAACCCTTTTCTACCTATGATGGCTACATGGTTTATGGGGGCTGTGAGTTGTCTGAACTCTCCACCATATCGGTGCTCAATACTACTGCCAAAATATAATACTAGCTCTTATGTTTAAAACCATACTTCTTTCTGTGGTTTGAGATAATTTCTCAAAACTTAACTCAGAGGCTATCTTGGAAATCAAAGTTTCCCTTCTTGCTTAATTGTGAAAACATTTACTCTTTTCAGAAAACTAGCTCAAAGGCTCTTTGGAAATCAGAGTTTCCTTACTTGTTTAAATGTAAAAACATTTTAAACTCTTTGGGAATACATAGTTCCCATATTCTTTTGAGGAAATGAATTTCAACTTTACTCTTTACTGAACTCAAAACTCAAGTCTTGAAACAAAGTTAAATCATTTGTAAAAGACTTTTGGAAGACTCTATGAACTTTTCTTGACTTGACTCTTAACTGATCCTTGAATTGAATTACAGATTCAAGGGTTGAGATTTGTGATAGAAAATATCTCATGATGCTTAGGAGTGTTTTTAGATAGTTAAACACGAGAAAAGATCAAGAAATCATTGCCTGAAAGTTGGTCTGCGATGCGGAGGTGTATTTAAATTTTGGTCATAAAAATAACTTTTGAGGTAAAACAGTCCGTGACTGCTCCGCTCCATAAAGAACTTTCTGCAAAAATTTGGGACAGGTCCGTAACGCGGACAAGGGCCTCAGTTTTTGCCAGACTTTTTCCTTCTTCATTTTCCAGCCCCAATTCGCCTTAATTCAATTGTTTTTCTCAATATCTCTTTAGATTCAGGTACCCACAACATATACACAAGAATCTAACTCAAACAACTCTAATAATCAATTCTAAAATCTCAAGAAACTCCTCAATCTCATCCCAATTCAAGAACGAAAGTAAATTAAAGAACACACATCAAGAACATTCAAACTTTCAACTTTTAGGACAAATTCATGTTGAATTAAACATGTTTGACGCATGGGTGAATGAACCCAACGCTCTGTGAACTCACATACCTCGCAGGATTGAATCCTTGGCGAAATCCACAATCAAACTTGAACGTTCTTGGCGAATCTTGCGTTTTCATCTTCTTTCTCCTTTCTCCAAGCCATAGCGTAGATTTCCAATTTCCTAAACTGACCAAATTCAGTTTTGACCCTTAATTAATTTACTAAAACGAATTAAATTAATTGTGTAAGGAAAAGACCAAACTACCCTTTCAAAATCCGGATTGGACTTTCCTTATTTGAACAACCCAACTTTAAATGGGTATATCTCACTAATATAAACTCGGAATTGCGCAAACTCGGCGGCGTTGGAAAGATTATTCCAAGATCTTTCCTCAGATATCTGGAAACACACTTAAATCATCTTGAGCTAGAAGTTATGGTCGTTTGAAGTTGACAAAAAATCCAACTTAACATACTAATTAAATTTTTCCAGATTTTATATTCTTTCCAAAAATGACTATTTCCACTTTTTAACTTCTTTCTAGCTCTTTCTAGTTACGGGGTGTTACAAGAATAATGTGTTTTTTAAGCAAAAGTACCAATACTAGTTATCCTATTGATGAAAAATGGATTTTCTTGCAAGATCGATTTGTGTCCATCTAGTGTTGACACTTAGCTTTAATGTCACGACCCAAAAATAGACGTGATGGTACTCGTCTTATCCTACCAAGACAAGTCAGCCTAAAACTCAACTAATACAGTGAATGCTGAAGTAAGACAAGAAAAAAGGGACAAACACCATCTAATAATGTGGAAGTCATAATCAACGCAAAATAAAAACCCAAAACCAGGTAGTCATGTGTACAAGCCTCTAACGTATTACAATTGATTCAAAAGAAATATACAAGTCCCAAATGACATTGTTTCTAGAATAGAACAAGATCATAAATATGAGTAAGAAGGTCTGCTGAGATGACAAACAACCATCTCACAAATCTCCACATGAAGCCTCGTATAAATAAGAGAATAGAAAGTATCACAAAGATCCGAGCTCATAACCTACAAAAATGTAGGAGCAACGGGTGAGTACCAAACCACACGGTACTCAGCAAGTAAAATTCTAAACACAAGTTAAGGGAATAAAATATAGGTACTCCTTAGACCCCAACCAAACCTCCACAACTACAACCTGCATAAAACCTGCCTAACCTAACAGTTCACAATTTACATAGCTCACAGCTCAACCATAACACTCTAACAATTACATATCCTCAACAACAAACTCAATATTCATCAATCACAAGTTCCACAAAAAGACACTCATAAAATCAACAACACACAGGATCAAGTTCACCAATAATAAAGATGTGCAATGCAATGTCAAGTATAGTGATGCATGTTTGACCTAACGATATACACCCGATGTCTCTCAGTCCGGGACCCATGGGGGACATATCTATTTATGCATCTGTCACGGCGTGTGACACGTACCTCGATAATAGAATCTGTTGCAGTCTGCGTCACGTTCCTCAATAATAGTAAATGTTACGACGCGTGACACGTCCCTCGAAATGGTACATCCTCTTTAATTTCTTATTCTTTCTCAATTCACATAACACTTATCACAACCATGTCTCAGAACCAATGCAAATGACATGTTCACATAAATAATGAAGAGATGACCATTTTCATAATAATGCACAATTCACAACAACACAATCGTGATACAACATCAATAATGAGTCAATAAGCCTTTCAAACCATTCTCAACACATCACACACCAACAATTAATCACATTGCCTTTTATTATCCCTTTTTCATCATTAGAATGATTCAATATGGACAATTCAACCCCTCACCAAGTCTCATTACTCCCCAACACATACCACAAGGAAATACACGATTTTATGCACTTAACAAGGGTTTAGAAATTCACTTGCCTCAAATAGTTGAACAATCACTCTGGGCCTTGAGCTTTCATTGGACTTCTAAATCAATGCAATCTATCCAAATAAATAACCACAATAAGATTTTGAAACTAACAACACTCATAACACTATGTGTCTAGTTTAGACCCAAAAGCTCACCCCGAATTTATAATCAAGTTTCAAATCTTAATGCCAATTAATTTGTCAAGTCTCATATTCTTAAATTTCAAGTCTAAGGTTAAGTTCCAATTTTTTCAATATCGTAAATCTAATTATATTATATAATACAATACACTTAATATTTATTTACCTATCTCAATATGTCAAGACTTAAATTATAACTTGATTTTTTTTAGAGTCACGATAACAAAAGAAAGAAGAAAAGGAACATCAAGTTACCAGATAGCATGTGAACTCGAGAAAGCCAAATAGCACTACAAAAAAATTGATTATTAGGTACAAATAATTTCGTCATTTATAAATTATATTTCTTCACTAAAAATCTTGTAAGACGAAAAATAATTCGTCAATCAGTCGTCACTAAATGTGTGTCGCTAAAAGTATACAAAAACGATTTAATGCTTCGTTGCTAAAAGTATTATATTAACTACAAAAAGAAAAATCATCCCCAAATGCTTAAACATTTGTGACAAATTTATTTGTCGTAAAAAGTATATTTTTTTTATAGTTAATAGTATGTTTGTCACTAAAAAGGTTATTACTACCAATAAAATTATATCATCGCTAGTTATTAAACTTCAATCAATGACGACATCAATTGTCTCTAAAGTTATATGTATTTCGTAGTTGAACAAAATCTAATTTAGTCACTAATGACAATATTTTATATACAAAAAATTATTTTGTTCTTAAATATATATTAATTAGGGACAAATTTATTATTACAAAAAAGGTTAATTTTCTGTTATCTCCCATCTCAATTTTTTTTAACCCCTCCCAAGGAGCTCCCACATTATGCTTTCTTGGGGACTCAAACTCACAACCTGAAGGTTGGAAGTGAGGAGTGTTTACCATCCGATCAACTCTCTCCTGTCTCTCATTTTTATTTTATTTTTAACTTCATTCACTTCGTCAAATTTAACTTCTGTAGAAATAATATATTATATGATTATTTATACACATATACAAATGCATGAAAGTTACCACCCACAATTCATTCAAATGTAGATTATATTTTAATTAAACTGTATATTTTTTAAAATATCTTTAAATATATTCAGTACGATTCTGTCATTTTATTTATTTATTTTTATAAATTTTAAAAATTATTCAGTACAATTATAAATTTATATAAAATTAAACTTTTGATTTTATTAAATAATCAATTTAGTTCGATCAGTAATCAATTGTTTTGAAAAAACATCGATACACATAACTAAAGTACTTCATCATAATATATTTGAAATCCTAGTTGGTTCATTTCTTTCATTTGTGCTTTCATTTTTTAGTTTATTTCAATTTTCACACTGATATAAAAATTTAATAGAAATTCATGAAATATTTCGCACATTTGCAAAGTTTAAGTTTGTAAGTCGATGTTACCTCTGTATAGTTGCTCTGTGTACGTATGTGGAATATGCACATATTTTTAGACAGAAGTAAATAGATCGACTTAGTCTATGCAGTTTACCAATCACAAATCAATTGATACGCACAAAAATTAGCACCAAGACTTGAGAAATTATGTTTTCTATCATCTTTATCGATGAAAGTGTATAAAATAAAAATAAAAGTGTTGAACCAACAAATATTAGTGATCTTGTGGTAGAACCGTACCCCACTCACGATACTTATAACTGGATTGTATTTTCCAAATGATGCATTTTATAATTGCGTAATTTAAGAAAACTGATGAATTGAACTTTTTCATTTTTACAAAATTGACCGAATTCGTTGGTTTAATATTTTCCCTCGCCAATTAACGAATGGACTCTGTCTATTTCTTATGAAGCACTTGTATTAGGGTCTGTTTGGATTGGCTTTGACCTATGACTTATAAGCCAAAAGCCATAAGTTAGGATTTCTAACTTATGACTTTTGGCTTATTTTTGTTATTTTGGCTTTAAAATAAGTGCTTATAAGCTGTAATGACCCAGAATGTCATTTTTAGAAATTTTCGTGAAATTACCATTTCATCCCTTCCAATAGTTTCCCCGAGTCATTCATGATCAGTCGGTGGAGTTGGTTTGAGAATTTTGAATTATTCGATAACTACAGTTATTTAATTGATGGGTATATATTAAATAAATTATTTATT
Organism: Solanum commersonii; assembly: GCA_029007595.1. Classification (NCBI taxonomy): domain Eukaryota; kingdom Viridiplantae; phylum Streptophyta; class Magnoliopsida; order Solanales; family Solanaceae; genus Solanum; species Solanum commersonii. The sequence goes on from JAJTWQ010000051.1 coordinate 3,266,807, forward strand.
TAGTTGGTGGTTAATGGGTCAATGTCATAATTTAATACCCTATACTATTTGACCCATGATAAAATAAGTTAGTAGGGTTTAACATATTAGTCCACAATTTGAGAAAGAGAAAAAAAGAGGTAGAAACTCACCTATGCGGACGAAAGCAAAAATTGAGAAGTACGTGAAGAACTTATGCGACCTCAGCAACGAGTATTAGGTAAGAACAAAATCTATCAAATTAATTTTCTATCCTTGTACAAATATATACTAGATATGTATATATAGTTGACCGAATTGTAGTATGTTAATTGGTTTTGGGGTTGTGGGGAAGCCATTAAATATCAATTATCTCAATCTGTACCCATTTTATATATTAAATAATGTTGGATGAAGAAATTGGAGTGCACGCCGATGCACTGTAGCATGTTGGTTGTTGGAGTTGTGGATTAGTTAAAGGTTTTGGTCATGTGTTGTAGTGTTGGAAATTTTTAAGAACAAAGGATTGTAAGTGACCATTCTTCATGTGATGCTGGCCAATGATTGCCATTATGAATACATTGTGATAAATATAATAAATTAATGATGGGGTTTAGATTTTTGTAAAGTTTTCAATAGTTAATGTTCCTTTTACGTCTCTAAATTTGGTCACCATCTTATGATTCAAGTATGCATATTAATATACATAATTGAATAATAGATATATTATATTATATGAATACCATTAGATTATGATATTGGAGGAGTTAGGACTTAACGCTAGGCTTGAAATTTGAAAAAAAAACATGAGAGTGGACATGTTAATTGACACCAAGATTAGGAACTTGATTATAAATTGAGTGAGTTTTTGGGTGTAGGCTAGACCTATAATAATATGAGTGTTGTTAGTTTTGAAATCTTATTGTGATTTTAATATGAATAGATTGCTTTGAGTTGGAAGTCCAACTCAAAGGGAAGGCTCAAGTCTTGGAGTGATTGTTCGGACTATTTGAGGCAAGTGGATTTCTAAACCCTTGTTAAATGTATGGAATTCGTGTATTTCTTTGTGATATGTGTTTGGGGGTAATGAGATTTGATGATGGGTTGACTTGTACATATTGATTATTTTCTAATGATGAAAAAGAGGTAATAAAAGGCAATGTGTTTAATTGTTGATGTGTGATGTTTAAGCCTGGATTTTTGTGGTACTTGTCATTCTCTTCTTTTCCAAGGCTTCTTAGAGATTTGTGAGGTAGTTGTTTGTCAACTCAGCAGACATTCTTACTCATGTTTATGATCTTGTTCTACTCTAGAAACAATGTCATATGAGACTTGTATTTTTCTTTTGATTCAATTGTAATACTTTAGAGGCTTGTACACGTGATAACCAGATTTTGGGGGTATTTTTGAGTTTATTATAAAAATTTCTGCATTTTATTATAATGGTTGAGTTTTAGGTTGACTTGTCTTGGTTGGTTAAGACGAGTGCCATCACATCCATTTTTGGGTCGTGACATAAGCACTTTTAACTTTACCCAAATACTTCAAAACTGCTTAAAAGCACCTAAAATAAGTCAATCCAAACGGGCACTTATTCTTTTTGTAAGTTGTCACTTTTAATCATGAACAATTGTAACCAAAAAAATATTGTATTTAGCTATGAATTTTGTTCGTAGCAAATAGTTGAATTATTTACTACAAATTTTAAGTCGTCGCTATTTAACACCTTACATATTTTGTGACAATGTTTTTGTTGTCACTAGATCACAAATTGATTAGAGAGAATAAAATCTTTGTCACTAATTATTTATATTATTAGTGACGAAAATAAATGTCATAATTAAATCTAAATTTTTATAGCTAAAACTCATAATATTTAACTACAAACTCTAATTTGTCGATATTGTAACAACATATTTTTTAAATGAAATTTTTTGTGTCCAAAAATTAACTAATTTTAAGACAAAATAATTGTCATGAATTAGATACATTATTAGTGACGAAATAATGTGTCACCGATAACTTTAAATTTGTGACTAACACTACTTAAAAAATTGCACCAATTAATTTTTTGGTGGGAAACTTTAGTGGATAAAACTTGCTACAATATTTTATGTTTTGTCACTAAAAGTATGTGTCTCATATATTTAAGCATGAAAAGCAAATTTTATCACTAAAAGCGAACAATTAGTGACGAATTTGATATCGTAAATAATAATTTTGTAGTTATATATCATATTTGTTGTAGATAGCCATTCATCATATACTCCCAAACAATAACCAGTGATTTGCTAATAATCACCCTTAATCATTATGCAACTATTATTTAATCATTGGACACCAAGGTCCTTTTTTTCAAATCAAAAAGCTACAACGGAGAAATGTGCAGATTTAAGTTTGAAGCATTCAAATTATTTCCTCTCTTTTGCAAGCATAATCATAATCATCATATCATATCATATCATAAACTATTAAAAGTGGGAACAAAAAAACTTAAAAGTTGAATTACCAGTTTACCCCTACACTAAATTAAAATATTATAAATATTTAGTTAATTACATGTTTAAATATTAGTGATAATCAATTATTACATTGAGTAAATGGAGAGTTCATGTGTTCAAAGGAGAATTGTTTACTCTTCCAGATTTTAATGGAGGTTCATTGCATATATTTAATATTCTTAAAGTTGTTCTCTTTTATATATTTTGGCCCTTTGAAATCTTCAAATATTTAATTTAAAATTTTAAGATGTCTTTTGATAATTCCTCTATTTTTATCTATATAAATTCATCTTTTTTGTTACATGAAATTCACACCCAAAATTATCCTTTTCATTTTATAGTTAAAGTAGTGAAGTCATCAATATCTAAAGTGTATGATATATCTACCTTAGTCTGATCATATATCACTTTACAAAAAATAAAGTGATTGTTCTATTTGATTCATGCTTTAGTTTGACTCAATGGAGAAGACTTTTGAATTTTGATTGGATATGAGTCAAGGTGTCGACAAAAACTTGGAAAATTATGTACCTATTATATATATATTCATTTATATAATGTTATGATTAAAGGCTTAAGAAGGATGCGCATGTTATTGTTTTCTTCTATGTTTATTTTTTTATATTTATCTATTAGTCTTCTTTAATTTAATTTTCTATCAAAAAAATTATTATCATAACATTTATTTGAGATTGTTGCATTTTAGTACTCATTACACACATGTTTCATTGAATTTTAATCATCCTAACAAATTTATAAATATTACATGAGACAAACATACGTTGCACGTGTCCAGAAATTAGTAATTATAATAATAGGAAAATACAACATCTACTCATACATACAAATTTATAGATTGAGGTATGGTTTACCTGATTCACCATGCGGTTCCTCTTCGCCCGATGCAACATAGGTAAGTTTTCTGCCTCTCTTTCTTTTTCTTTTTTCTTTTCTAAAATAATCATGTATTAAAAGTGCAACCCTAATAACTTATTCTTAATACATGATCCAAAATAAATTATAAACTTGGCTCATTAATCACCAATTAAATTTAAAAAAATTATTTAATACATACATGTCAACTAAGTACCTATAGTTATCGAATAGTTCAAAATTTTCAAACCAACTTCACCGACTAATCATAAATGACTCGGGAAAACTATTGAGAGGGGTAAAAATGGTAATTTATGAAAACTTCTAAAAATGACCTTTCGGGTCATTACATTTAAATTTGGGGATAAGGTGTTTGTTAAGCATAAGTACCAACACTAGTTGATCCTATTGCTGACCAAATTGATTTTCTTGCAAGATCGATTTGTGTCCATCTAGTGTTGAGACTTAGCTTTAAATTTAGGGATAATGTGTTTATTAAACATAATACCAACATTAGTTGATCCTATTGATGACAAAATTGATTTCTTGCAAGATCGATTTGTGTTCATCTAGTGTTGACACTTAGCGTTAATTCGATTTAGTTGTTGGAATAAGTTTGTAACAGAGTATAGTTGTTTGTCTTGTCCTAGACTTTGATTTAGATGTTTGAATTAATTTAAAACTAGTAAAGTTAATGTACTTTAGTTGTTAAAATAAGTTCAAATAAAATTTAATCAACCCCTAGTTTGAGTTATTATTTAAAATAATGTGGTTTAGTTGGTGGAATTAATTCAAAACTAGTTAGAGTTAATGTTGTTTAATGTTGAATTAAGTTGAAATAAAGTTTAACTAACCACTAGCTAGTTTGACTCATTATTTGAAATAATGTAGATTAGTTGGTGGATTTAGTTATTGGAATTAGTTTAAAACTAGTTAGAATTAATGTACTTTATTTGTTGAAATAAGTTCAAATATATAATGTGGTTTAGTTGATGGATTTAGTTGTTGGAATTAATTCAAAACTAGTTAGAGTTAATGTTGTATAGTTGTTGAAATAAGTTCAAATAAAATTTAATTAACTCTAGTTAGTTTGATTCACTATTTGAAATAATGTGGTTTAGTTGGTGAATTAATTCAAAACTAGTTAGAGTTAATGTAGTTTAGTTGTTGAAATTAATTCAAAACTAGTTAGAATTAGTGTTGTTTAATTGTTGAAATAAGTTCAAATATGTCATCGAACTTTGACAAAAAACTAATATATGCCCTTCGTTAAAAGGTTGACTCATATATCTTATTTCTGTTAAGGATAAATTAGAAACTAAGTGTAAAATTATACATTAATTTTATAAAGTGGACAAATATTATTGGACATCCCAAAATAGTATAGTGGATTGGACAAAGAGAATAATAAGGATAAATTAGCAATTAAGTGTAAAATTATTCATTAATTTTATTAATTGAACAAATATTGTTGAATATTTTAAAATAAAATAGTGGACAACTATTATATAAACGGAGGGAATGCAAATATTCATATTCCATTTCCCATTATATATAGACCTTGTATTTCCTCATTTAGAAAGTAAACTTTGAAGTGTTTCTTCCTTCTTGTTTTCTCTTTGTTCATATTCTAAAAATATTTCATCAATGGCATCTACCAAATCAGTTAAAGTTCCTACCATAGATTTTTCCAATCATCAAGAGCTTAAAACCAAACACTCCACTATGGGAATCCACAAAATATCAAGTTTTTGAAGCTTTTCAAGAATATGGTTGTTTTGAAGCCATATGTGATAAAGTTCCAAATGATATTAGAGAGGGCATGTTTGGTATTTCAAAAGAAATATTTGAATTTCCTTTAGAGACTAAATTGAAAAATTTCTCAGAAAAACCAATGCATGGGTATATGGAGATGATTCCACAATTGCCATTGTATGAGAGTCTGTGTATTCCTGATTTGCTTAATCCTCAAAGTCTTGAAACGTTTACTAATATCTTTTGGCCTCATGGTAATCAGCATTTCCAATATGTCCACAAGACTAATTTTAATACCTTAGTTGATTGACTATCTTATCTTTCAAAACAGTTCTATGGAATATTGAATTATACATATGTTTTATCTCTTAGAAAAGGACAAACTACTATTTTTTTTTTTCTTTTAGAAAAAATAAAATTCAGTAAAAAACAAAAAAGGAGACTAGAAATAGAAGTCTCTTTCTGGAATCAATTTTCAAATCTATTCTTGGGCACCAACATTAAAATATTGGTACATGAAGTCACTGTCTAATAAGTGACAGTTTGATTCCCCTTCCCATTTCTCTAATTTTCGCTACCCCAATTTTAAAAATAAAAAAATTACAAGATTTATCTAACGTGTCTAAGTGAAAAACTCGTATCAACTTGAGATATTTCTAAATATGTTCAACCTTCTTCATATGTTTATACTAACATTATATGTGCGTTAATTTTTGCAGCAATTTGATAAAATCTTATTCTAATCATGCCACTTGTGGAATTGGATGAAATGTTGAAAAGGATGATTTTTGAGAATTTGGAATTAAAAAATCACATTGATGAATTGTTGAATCCCAATTATTTCCTATTTAGATTTATACATTACAAGGGATCATCAATTATTAGTGGAGATGAAAATAATAAAACTACTGGATTGGATGGCCACACAGATGGTAACTTCTTGACTTTTATATCACAAAATCAAGTCAATGGATTGCAAATCAACAAAAATGGAGAGTGGATTGATGTCAACATTTCACCAAATTCTTATGTTGTTTTGGCTGGTGATTCTTTCAATGTAAGTGTTAAGTTTTTAGCTAGTGTTATTATCTTGTTGGGAACTATGTTGTTCGAATTTTTAAAAAATATTGTTACACCTTATTGGATTCTTTAAAAAAGCATAGGTTTCAGAGGATCCGAGATATTTGTGAAGAATAAATCGAAAGTTAGAACAACATGTTTAATTTCTTCATGCAAAATTGAAAATGAATCTTGATATTTGTTGGAATCTATGTCTCTCTCAGGTCTCTAAAAATATTTTCACACTTATGTTGGATTATTCTCCAAATGCATTTTTGAAGGACTTGACATAATGAATACTCTCTCTGTTCTTTTTTATTTATTCAATTTTGACTTTTTACTTATTCTTTTTTGGGATAAGGGTTTGAAAAATACCTCAATTTTGGTCGAATTTGTTGTTGCGATACTAAACTTTCATAAGGACTTATTACCTCCATAAACTATTTAATACCGTATTTTTTACCCCCTGAACTATTTAATAGTGTATTTTAAAGGTATATATGTGCCCACGTGGACACATTACTATTTATAATTTTGTATTATTTTTTATGTCTATGTGGATAAATATATATGTTTAAAATACGGTATTAAATAGTTTAGGGAGGTAATAGGTCCTCATGAAAGTTTAGTATCTTAACAACAAATCCGATCAAAGTTGGGATATTTTTCAGATCCTTATCCCTTCTTTTTTACTTGTCATTTACAAATTAAGAAAAGATAATATTTTTATATATTATACTATCAATTTATTTAGAGAGATAATGATTTTTCGAAGGCAAAACCAATGAGTAAATTGATTTTGTGATTCTATCAATTAATAGGGATGAAATGGTAAACTCATTATGCTAATTATTATTTTCATATGTGCGCCACCAACCTAGTTTATCGGAATTCCACAAATCTGAAAATGAATTTTGATATTTGTTGGAACCTGTGTTTCTTGAATCTCTAAAAATGGTGTCCCACTGTTGTTGCATTATTTTCTAAAATATGCATATTTATAATATTTGTTGGAATTTATGTTTCTCCAATCTCTAAAAATGTTGTCCACTAGTGTGGAATTGTTTTTAAAAAATGCATATTTTTGAAGGTTTTGACATACTGAATGATATTCTGAAGATAATACCTATGCTGCTCTACTCTTTTAAAATATTATCGTGTCTATCTTGGTATTTATATAGGCATGGACAAATGGTCGATTGCACTCTCCTCTCTACAGAGTAACAATTGCCGGAGAAAGTGATAAACTCTCCATTCAATTATTTTCATTATCAAAACCAGGTCACTTCATCGAGACACCATAAAAACTGGTGGATGAAGAACACCCTTTACTCTTCAAGCCATTTGAAATTCTTGGATTATTTGGGTATGCTTCCTCAGAAGCTGGCTATGGAGCTCCACCCAGTGATGTTTTCAAGTCTTATTGCAGTGTTTGATATGCTAATTGTGAATTTCTGTTCCTATCAGAATACCGTTAGTATATATGAGATTTCTGATAGAACATTTGCCGGAAATGTCTTCAACGAGCCACCCTTTCCAATAGGTTTCGTTGGGAATTCGTTTTTTTTTTAGTAGTGCGCATTTTATGTTTGAATTGTTGCAGTTGGTAATTCATGTTTAATTTGTTTTTGTGTTTTTTTGGGAAAATAAATCCAATGGGTTTCGTTGGAAATTCGTGTTATTTTTAGTAGTGTGCATCTTATGTTTTGATTGTTGCTGTTGGGAATTCATGTTTAATTTGTTTGTGTTTTTTTGGGCGAATAATGAATTTGAAGTGGATGATCTTACTCTTTAAGATGATCGATCAAGTTAGGAATAAAGTATATCATTCAATCTGCAAATTATATGCAACACCAAATCATAGATAAAATAGAATACATTAAATGTTGACACAACTCAAACAACTTGCACCCAAAAATATGTTATCTAAATTATTGAACATTAACATTAGTTTAAGCAAAATTAAAAAAGATGATACAGAGAAATGGAGTGCATGATCTGCCAAACCCGATTTGCCATTAGCCTTACTCTTAATATTAATGATTTGAGCCGTCTCTTTCCAGATAAAAACAATCTAGCTTTACTACTCTTGACCTGAGATTTGCAATTCAATAAACAATTTATTTAAGCAAAGCCTGTTGGGTTTTAAAAGGTGTGAATGGAAAATGAAGAGTTGCGACTTTTATGAAGAGTTGTGACTTTTATGAAAAGTTGCGACTTTTATGAAAAAGTTGTGACTTTTATGAAAAGTTGTGACTTTTATGAAAGGTGGTGACCTTTCCGAAAGATTGTGACTTTTCCAAAGGTTTGTGACCTTTCTGGTAAGGCACAATAAGAACCTTTTCACACTACCCTTTGTTTTCTATAAATTGAGGAATTTCCTCTCATTTTAAAAAACAGAATTTTTCTGTACTTCTTCTTCTACTACTAAATCTAGTATTCTAAGTGTACTTTACTGCCGTTGAGTGGCTCGCTGACACCAGCGTTTTGGGTATCAATACACTGGTGATTGAGATCATTCTATCCTGGGAGGATATATTCCAAATCAAACCTCGGATACTAGAGGGGAATAATTTCCTTAAGGGGACCTTTGTGCATTCAGTGGGCTTGATCTTCTTTCTATTTTTCCAAATTCTGGTATGTGTTACAGATTTAGATTTGTGAATTAATTTATGTTCTTCTGTTCTTCATTGGTTCATTAAACTTTGGTAACTTCGTGTTTTTGCAAAGTTTGTTGGAATCAGTAAGATTCTTTAAACACAGATTGACAACAATTCTTCTTTAAGAAAAAATATTTCGTATATTTTTTCTAATCTGTTTCTGATTCTAGTTTCTAAACTAGTTTTAATTTTCTAGTTGTGAAAATGTGCTTAAACTTTATTATGTCTTACCAAGTTCTTCAAAGTTTTGTTCTAAGTATCTTAGGAATACAAGACGAATAACAATCTTAAGGAAATTATTATACTGTTGGTATTTCTTGTATTCTGCTTATTGAGAGAAACAGATCATGGAAGTAGAAGTTTAAGGCATTACTTCTTCATAATTTGGTGCTTTGTTTAGCAAGGTCGAAGTGAGAATGTACAGAAAAAATTGGTGCTATTCCGGTTAAAGATTACACTAGGTAACCTTCTTATTATTTATCTTAGTTTCTAAGAGTTAACAATTTTGAATTTTTATCATGTTTATCTTTGAAAAAAGATCTGCAAACCATTTGTTGTGGAATGAATTTTTCTTGGCAAATAGTATTGCCTTTAAAATTCTTTAGTTTGCAAAATGAGAGATGCACATTTTTGTTTGATAAAATAGTATGTCAAAATGTTATAGTTGGAAGACTATTTAAAAAGAAAAACATTTCCATGTGATAAAGAGAATGTTTAATTCTGTTTGGAGACTTAAAAAAAAATAAAAAAATTTGTAGTTTTGTACTCCATGTAAAATTTGATTGTGTCTGATTTTTGTAGGCTTAAAATTTTTGTAGTTTATTACTCTAGATAAATCAGACTATGCAATTGATTTGAAAAATTATGAAAACTTCACATAATAAGTCAATGTTACACTTTTGACTTTCTATAAACTCACTGTTATATAGAAACAAATTGTACAAATTTTTGTCTTTATTGTTAGTATTCTAAATACTGAGTGGTATATCTATTTGTGATAGATGGAAAAATACCAGTGACTTAGAGTTTGTGATTTTGTGCCTCTATGAATGAACTTTGACACTATGTAAATATTGTCAAAGAGAATTGAAGCAATATAATTCTTTTGTAGAATAATATTTCCAAAAGAGGTTTCATAGTGCCAATAACATTTTGATAGTCTGGGAAAATATGTGAAAAAAACTATTTTCAAATACTTGAAAAATATTTTTGAGATCATATTTAAAATGTGGGGGTTATTTGCTTATGATAAAGATAAAATTAGACTTGGTGTCTAATTTAATTTTGGAGCAAAAGATATGAAATTCAATGATACTTTTGTATTATGTTAGACCCACAAAATTCTTGGAGTATATTCGGTATTGTGGTTGTTGAGTTTCTCTATTACTAGTATATGATGTGACTAGTATGAAACTACCAGATTATATATATACTTGTTCAAATAAAAGTGTTCTTTTATGAAAAAGTGTCACTTAAAATGTTGTGATTTTCATGGAAATATGTCTATTATAATAAAAGTATTTGCATAGACATGAATATTGGTGAATAAATATTCGTTATGTTTTGTAAAAGAAACATTTGGATTATATTGCCTTTATTGGACCTAATGAAACTTTGTTCACGGGTAGTTCTATAACAATCAAATTGAAAGTTATGGAAAGGTCCTGCTGAAAAGGACATTTGTCAAGGTGATGACTCTAAACAATGTTTGTGTCATACAAAATTGTAAGAAATAGGAACAAATATTTGTGAGAAAAAGCTACCTCGCAGAGAGCTTTTCAAACTCAATATTTTTATTTGTTCTTACTTGCTTGAGTCAAACTGTTTGTGACATGAACACTTGGGACATGTCAATTACAAAACCTTGTAAGGAAAATTGATCAACTTAGAAGTTTTATCTAACTTTGAGTGCAATAAATAAAAAAAAATGTCAAGTTTGTGTAAAATCTAAGTATCTTTGAGCATTCTTATAAATCTGTTGAAAGGAATTCTAATCCCTTAGAATTGATTTACACTGACTTTTGTGATATGAAGTCAACATCATCTCGTAACTTTCATTGACAATTGCATTAGAAATGACTATGTCTATTTGCTGAATGGTAAGGATGAAGCAATAGAAACGTCTAGACAATATAATATTGAAGTTGAAAATCAGTTAGGAAAAAGATAAGAAGTAATAGGGATGGAGAGTATAAATCTCATTTTGCAGAAATATGTTTGAAAAGTGGAATTATCCATCAAACTGCTGCCCTATTCACCTCAATCTAATGGGAAAAAAAAAAAAAACTAAACTTTGAAGGAAATGATCAATGCATTACTTATAAGTTTTGGTTTACCACAAAACTTGTGTGGAGGAACTATCCTTACTGCAAAAGGGAACAACAAAAAGTTTTGCCTTTTCATAAAGAAAGCAATGGAAAATTTTGTTTTTTCAGGACACAATCTATTCCATATGAGAAATGGAAATGAAGGAAATCCAACTTGAAATATTTTAAAGTGTGGGGGTGTCTAGCCAAAGTCCAAGTTCCTATTCCTAAAAGGATTAAAATAGGACCTAAGTGTCTTAGTGGACTGTAATATTAGACTTGAGTAGTCTAGTGAAAGGTCTAAACGACCTTGGAAAGAACAAAAGGAGAATGTACTTAATAAAGATATTCCGAGGTGTAGTAAATGTCAAAGGATATCTACTTTCTTCGAATATGATTTTGTAACATTTCTTGTGTCTTTTGTAGACTCATCCTTTTGGATAAATGATGTTAATAGTGAGATTGGTTCAATCTTGAGCAATCCTATTGGAAGTTGGTTGATCTTCCTCGGGAAATAAACTTTTGGGTTCAAAGTGAATCCTCAAAAGGAAAATGAAAGTCGATAGAACTGTTGATAGATATAAAGCAAGACAAAAACAAGGTCTTGATCTTTTCGACACATACTCGCCAGTAACTAGAATTACATTCATTTGGATGTTAGTTGTATTAGCTGTGGTATATGACCTCCAAATTCATCAAATGAATGTGAAAACAACTCTTTTAAATGGAGAATTGGAGAGGAAGAAATTTACATGGAACAACCCGGGGGTTTTGTGGTTTCTGGTAAAGAAAAGAAAGTGTGTGAACTTGTTAAGTCACTTTATGGACTAAAACAAGTGCCCAAACAATGACATAAGATATTTGACCAAACTATGTTGGTAAATGGATTTAAGAATGATGGAAGTGAAAAATGTGTTTACATTAAAATAACTAGGTCATTGTTTGTTTGTATAATTAGTGATATCTTTGATCATCAATGGAGACACTAAATGCTACTAAACGTATGCTAGAAGGCAAGTTTGGAATGAAAATTTTTTGGAGTTGCTGATGCGATCTTAGGTATAAGAATCCTTAGAACTCCATAATGTTTAGCATATTCGCGGTCTCATTGCATTGAAACGGTACTTGACTAGTTCAAATATTTGGATTTCAATATTGTCAAGTCTCCAATAAATATGAGCTTTGCATTTCAAAAGAGTGAAGGCAAAAAGTGACTCACAATTGGATTGAGCTAAAGTATTGAGAAGTATGATGTATATCACGAAGTGTACGCGATCAGATATAGCATTTGCTATTAATAAACCGAGTCGGTTCACGAGTGATCCCAATCGAACTCATTATATGACAATCAAAGAGTTTTGGAGTATTTAAGAAATACTTAAAACTACGTCTTGCATTATAACAATATCCAATAGTATTGAAAGGATATATTAATGCGAATTGGATCACCGGACAAATGAAGTGAAATCCACGAGTGGATATGTATTTACTCTTGGTAGAGGAGCAAGTCTCTTAGAAATATTTTTAAAAAAAAAAAGAAAAAAAAGACATGTATCGCTATCTCTAAGCTAGGTGCTCTAGATAAGGTCGGTGAATAAGTTGAAAGACTTCGGAATTTCTTGATAGATATTCTTTTTGGCCCAAACCTTTGGCATCAGTATGCATACACTTTGATAGTCAAGATGCAATAGGTAGGGCATGGAGTGACGGTTCGGCATTGTCAACAAACTCAATCCATTCTCATGATGAAGACAATGCTCAGGAACAAGGATACAACATTAAGGCTTGTTAATGAGTTAATAAAGCTTAATGCTTTTAATGATTTGCTAAGTTTGACAGATTTGATCAAATAGTGTATCTACGCGATAACACGGTTAGAAATCACCTATGTGGGTGTGAAGTGTAAGCCGCTTCAAAGAGAATTATTGTCAAAAGCCTATTCTCTATACACTCATGAAACCAGGAGGTGTTCATGGCTGAAACGAACACAACCGTAAGAACCATAAACGGTAAAGGATTAATTGTGTGACATATGGTTGTCTAGGTATACACCAAAGCTCGACGGTTCAAAGATATCACATCTACCGATTGATCGAGTATATCTGACATATGTTCACTACGGAAAGTCCAAGGGGAACCTACTTATCCGGATGCAATTAATTCTTGCTTGTAAAGTACACATATTTGTCCGTTTCTTTGTCTTGGAGTCATTCCCCATTCATGCGGGGGATTGTTGGGTTTTAAAAGGTGTGAATGGAAAATGAAGAGTTGCGACTTTTATGAAGAGTTGTGACTTTTATGAAAAGTTGCGACTTTTATGAAAAAGTTGTGACTTTTATGAAAAGTTGTGACTTTTATGAAAGGTGGTGACCTTTCCGAAAGATTGTGACTTTTCCAAAGGTTTGTGACCTTTCTGGTAAGGCACAATAAGAACCTTTTCACACTACCCTTTGTTTTCTATAAATTGAGGAATTTCCTCTCATTTTAAAAACAGAATTTTTCTGTACTTCTTCTTCTACTACTAAATCTAGTATTCTAAGTGTACTTTACTGCCGTTGAGTGGCTCGCTGACACCAGCGTTTTGGGTATCAATACACTGGTGATTGAGATCATTCTATCCTGGGAGGATATATTCCAAATCAAACCTCGGATACTAGAGGGGAATAATTTCCTTAAGGGGACACTGTGCATTCAGTGGGCTTGATCTTCTTTCTATTTTTCCAAATTCTGGTATGTGTTACAGATTTAGATTTGTGAATTAATTTATGTTCTTCTGTTCTTCATTGGTTCATTAAACTTTGGTAACTTCGTGTTTCTGCAAAGTTTGTTGGAATCAGTAAGATTCTTTAAACACAGATTGACAACAATTCTTCTTTATGAAAAAATATTTCGTATATTTTTTCTAATGCATTTCTGATTCTAGTTTCTAAACTAGTTTTAATTTTCTAGTTGTGAAAATGTGCTTAAACTTTATTATGTCTTACCAAGTTCTTCAAAGTTTTGTTCTAAGTATCTTAGGAATACAAGACGAATAACAAAGCCTATCCCATGGCCATAGGTACAATCACAAAAATGTGAAAACTTCTTCATTGCATATTATGGGCCTGTTTGGAAAAACACCCTGAAAATTGGATTTCGTATAATTGAGTGTAATTACACTGTCTGTCATGTTTGATTGGACAAGTAATTATTTGGTCAGCAGGTAATTGGTGTAATTGGCAGGGGGTAATTACACTCTCCAATTCATTGCCGGAGACTGTGAATTGCTGGTAATTACATGGTGTAATTATCAGCTTATTACTTTTTAATTTCTTTTTTTTATTTTTTTGTTTTAATTTTTTACTTCTATTATTTTAAGTTCTTTTTTTATTTTTTTTATTCTAAAAATTTCTAAAAGTTAATTTTTTTTATATAATTATATTTCATTTTCTTCTCGTTCTCAACCTTACTTCATGTGATTCTATGCAATTTTTTCGTATTATCTATTTTTTTATGCCATGCTTATTTTCTCATTAGCATAATTCTATTAGTATTCTAATTTTTAAATTAAAATAGAATTTATTGTTAAGTAAGGTTATAGACTTATGTTTATTTATTATTTATTTGAAAAATAAAAAATAAAATAAATCATATTTATGTACGCTATGTTGAAATTTGTGATAAGAGTATTATGTTAATTTTTTTGTTTTAAATTTATAAGTTATGTTATATTTTCAGTTTCATTTGTTTTAGTAATATTGAATTGACATTGTAAGTTATTTTGTAATCAGACCTGATAGAATATCTTTTTGCCAAACATTTAATAATTTATGACATTTTATTTATATATATTAATCTTTTTATCAAACATGCATTTCACAATGTTAGTATTTACTTCATACTTTTAGTTTTTGTGATCAATTTAATTGAAATATATTAATTTGAAAAAATATAAATCAATTATTTTTTGGACAAATTACTTAACTACACTACTTTACTTACCTTAATATCCATTTATCCCTATTTCAAAAATCCCTTATTTACCTATGTATCCCGTGCACAACGCTATGTATCTTGTGCACAATGCTATGTATCCTGCATGTATCTCGTGCACAACGCTATGTATCCCGCTATGTGGAATGTATCAAACCTAATGTATCCCGTGCACAACGCTATATATCCTGCTATGTGGAATGTATCAAACCTAATGTATCCCGTGCACAACGTTATGTATCCTGCAAACATCATTTTTAAGGGATTTTTGGTAAATAGAAAACTAGAAGGGATAGGATGTTATTTAGTACTTATAATATGTGGTTCATATAATTTATACTTATTATTTCATAATATTAGTTAAGAACATATGTTTATTAATTAATACTTAAACATTTAATTTAATATCATTTATATAGTTTCTTATTTGTCTAGTATAAATTTTAAATAATTAATTTATATTTTTAAAATCTAATATAATATTATGATTGCAATTGTGCATTCAAACAGAACAAGTGTAATTATATTGTTGCATCCAAACATGACATGTGTAATTACATTGTAATTACACTGTGGCAACCAAATAGGTCAGTGTAATTACTAGGCTGGTAATTACTACCCTAGTAATTACACCAATTTCAATTATCAGGTGGCTTTCCAAACAGACCTATGTGTATCAAATAATTCATACATATACCTCATTAAGTGGATGAAAATGAAGAGGTGCTGCCACATGCTATGGAAAATTCCCACGTAGAGTTACTATTTTTTTTGGTTGCAAACCCAACCTTTTTATTTCATAAAGAAAGATAAGAAGGGATGAGATTAATTCTCAAACCTTTTCCTAGTTACAAGAGACAATTAAATGAAAGATGTCAATTAAGTCTTGCTTTGATTTTTGGTGACACTTTGACCAAGAAAGGGTCAAATCCACTTTAAAATGTAATTAAGTAAATTTGGGACCAAATTAACATTTTCAAAACTTTCTAATCTTTTATAAAATACAAAAAAAAACACTTCATTTTTCAACTTATATAATTCTATCCAAACCATTTTTTTTTAAAAAAAAGTAAAAGAAAATAGAATTTTCTCTTCTTCTTCTCCCAACGTTCTCTCTTCTCTTCTTCTTCCTTAGAAAATCCGAAAATCCAACTATCAAAACAAGTATTCTCCCCCATTATCTTATCTTCCTCCTCATCTCCGGTCGTGACTCTCTCCTCTTTGTGAACTGAAGATTGTGTTCAACTTAAAATGGGTTAGTCATTTTTTTGAAAGATTTTACAATTTTCGAACATACTAAGTTTTTTTCTTGGGTTAATGAACAATAAATTGTTCTATAGATGTGAAAATTGAATAATGGTGTAATGGTACCTATTATTTATTGTTTTTGAAAGAAAATCAACAAACTGGAAAAACCCTAATTTTGAGGAAATGTATATGTTGTTAACATTCAATGAAAATTCATTTTTTGTTGCTTTTGTTGTTCTTTTTGTGACCATTTTGTTCATATGATTTTAGATATATAGCCTTGTTCAGTTGTCCAATATATATTTCATTTGTTGAAAGATGTGCCGTATGTTGCTACATTTTAGTGATATGTTGGTATATATTCCAACAGAGTTATCATATGTTGGAACATATCACCTATGTGTTAGGGCAAAAAAATGGCCATCTGTAGTAACAAAAGATTAATCTGTGGCACATGAAGATTCATCTGTGGCAACAAAAGGTACATATATGGCAACAAAATATCCATCTGTGTCAACATAAGTATAAATTGCTACCCATTATTATTTTATAATCAATTGTAAACTCACAATCTTTTTTAATCTACCTTGTAGATGAAATGATACAAGAAACTTCATCCATGACAACAACTCAATTTTTTATTGGTGTTGCTTCCTCTTGTAACATCAAATGCTCTTTTTGTCTATGCGAAGAATGTGAGCAGCAACATGATTATTTTATTAGTCGTGTTAAAGAACTCACTGATATTTTTAAGGAAATGACTTATAATATTGATGTCTATACATCCAAGAAGATTTCACAGCCTTTGAAGTGTAGGAGGTTGAAAATATCTAATTCCCAATTACTATCTATAATTAGTGAAAGAAAAAAATCAATGACTACTGCTCTAGTATCACACTCAAACCCAAAAGGCAAGGAGAAGGAGAAGGAGAAGGAGAAGGAGAAGGAGGAGGAGGAGAAGGAGGAGGAAGAGAAGGAGAAGGAGCAAGAGAAGGAGAAGGAAAAGGAGAAGGAGAAGGAGAAAGTGAAAAAGAAAAAGAAAAAGAAAGAGAAGAGAGTCGAAGTCGTCAGTTGTGATGTGAAGCAACAATATCCATTTGAAGGTTTTAACATTGACAGAGAGGGTCCAACTGAACTAATGTCATCCTTCTCGCAATGGATAAACGAGGGTTTTTACAAGCATTATGCAAAAAAGTAAAGTCGTTCAACTATTATTAGTATTTATTTTTGTTGTCCACTAAATATTTATTTATAGTAATTACAAAATTGCAGAAGAGACAAGGACGATCACTACTTAGCCAATTGCTCGGATCTTGAGTTCAAACAACTTGATTTTGTATTTACATTTCCAAAGAAGAAGGATTGGTTCTACGTAATGTCTCAACCCAATAAGTGTTGGACTGATGAGGTAAATTCATGCCCACTTTTATCTTTTGATTAAGACATGAATACATACAAATAAATTGATACAGAAAAACACTTGTTGATGCATTTGTGCAGTATGTGGATGTCATTTTATACTATTTGCGGAAGAAGTCGAAGCAACAGAGTCATTCTAAATATTGATATACCACTACTAATTGTTTTTTCAAAACATACATTGACAATGCCAGTGTTGTTCCTGGATATGAGAATAAAATCATTGGCAAGGGTTTGGTATACCTGCTGGACTGCCTTGGCACGTCACAGATGAGGTTTATGTCCCTGTAAATTGTAATGGGGAGTTTCATTGGGTCTTGGCAGTTGTTGTATTGAAGGAACGATGCATAAAGACATATGATTCGATGTCCTTATCTAGGACTAACAAAAAATTGTGCATCAAGATTCAAAAGTTGTCTACAATGTTGCCAAAGTACCTTGAATCCAGCGGATTTTATGAGCAAAATGACCGAACCAACTGGTTAGTTCTTGAATCTTACCAAGGCAAGAACAAATCTCACCCATTTGAAGTCATACATGTTACTGGTATTGCCCAACAAACAAGCAATAGTCTGTAAGTACTATCACATTATTTTTTAAGTCTTACCATTATCAAAATGTGATGTTAATATTAGGTTTACTATATTTTCTAATTGAGGATAAACCATGCAGTGATTGTGGAGTTTTTGTTGCAGCATATGCTGAGTTTTTGAGTGATGGACTACAAATACCATCTGATGGAATTATTTCTCAATCCCTTCGTTTGAGATATGCTTCACTCCTATGGAATTATGGGATTTTAAAGGCTCGGAGTGGCTATGTTAGTAACAATGAAGACCCACAGAGGCCTAGACCTAAAAAAGCAAAGTTCATAGATGAAAATGTTGTGGTTACCACTATTGATTAGATTGATGGTTATGTATACCATTGTGAATTACCTTTTTGTTGATAAGTTGTATAAAACAATTGGTGAAGTGTTAATTTTTGTTGATAATATTAATATTAATGATTATTATTATTTTTATTTTGTTGGAACAAATGTCAATTATGATGGAAAGGAAGAAATGTGGTGTCTGTGGCAACATATATAACCTCTGTTGTAAAAAATACCATAGAATTATCTGCATGTTCCCCAACAGAAAGGATACATGTGGCAACATATGTCACAACAAGAAGATATGTGGTAATATATGTCATAGAAAGGAGATATGTGGCAACAGTATATTGTCATCAATTATTCATTTTTGCTGATAATATTAATATTAATGATTATTAATATTATTTTTATTTTGTTGGAACAAATGTCAATTATGATGGAAAGGAAGAAATGTGGTGTCTGTGGCAACATATATAACCTATGTTGTTAAAAACACCACAGAATTATCTGCACGTGCCCCAACAGAAAGGGTATATGTGGCAACATATGTCACACTTTTAATTGTCAAAATTCAAAAAAACAATTGAAAAAGTTTAAAACAATCGTCCCTTCGTTTTCCCCTCTCTCCTCTCCTCTATAAAAGGTCGTTTCATATTCCAAATTTAATTTATTTTTACTAATTTCCATTTTCTTGTCTCTTCTTTCCTTTATTTCTCTTGTTCCATTATTCCTTCACAGATCAAGGTTGTTGTTGCGATATTTTCTACAACATCAGTGCTAATCTGTTGCGATCCTTTTCTACAACAAGGCGTCATTGCCCTCATCATTTCTAGTTTATCGTTGATATCTTGTCAGGTAATATTTAATTAGGGTTTTGAGAAATACTTACTAGTATTAAATCAGGACAATTTTAGTGGTTTTATCACTTATTTTTTGTAGGATGGTTGGATAGTTATTCCTTTTGAAATATTATCTAATTTCAAAAACCTTAATTTGTAGTTCGTTGGTTAGGGTTTAGGGAGGGTTTTGTGGTTTGGTGGTTGGTTCATGTGTGGTATTGAATCGTATTTGTTGTTTGTGTTGTTGTGTTTGGTTGTTGTTATTTTTGTTAAGAAATATTTGATTTTTGTGGTTGTAGAAACAGATACAAATATAATGGCTCCTGTCAAAAGAAAAATTGTATTAACAAAAGAAACAACTGACACAGATCCAGAAGAGGCCTAGGACTAGAACTTGTAGGAAGAAGAATGAAAATTCAACTACCAGTCTTTTAGAAGAACTAGCATCTGAAGCAATTTTTTCTTCTCAAGTAGAAGCAGAATTTTCTCAAAAAGAATATGAAGAAAGAGAAAAAGAAAAAAATGAAGTAGATGATGATGGAGAAATAGCAGAAGAGGTTGAGGAAGAAGAGGGAAATAAAAAAGAAGTTGAGGAAGATAAAGGAAAACAAAAAGAAGTTGAGGAAGAAGAAGGAAAAAATAAAGAAGTAGTTGAGGAGGAAGAAGAAAACAAAATGAAGTTGATGAAGACAAAGGAAAACAAAAAGAAGTTGAGGAAGAAGAACAAGAAAAAAATGAAATTGAGGATGATGGGATCAAAACTATCAATGCACACACTTTTCCTGGCATTTGCAGCCTAATGCTATTGGTGATAGCATTATGAGGTCAGCAATGGGAAAATCTTTCGACACCTTCAGGATCACCCTTAAGCAGAATGGTTTGGAAGATTTTTTTAGGAATAGTTGTTTTGGTCATTTTCTTGATTTGCCAAAGAATAATAATGCACGTTTTCAAATGACCGTGGTTTACGAACTTCTGAAATGAAGGTTCATTTTTCAGAATCCTGAAAGAATGATGAGGTTTTGATTAATTATTATGGCATGCCACTGTTCTTTGGCAGAAGAGACCTTGCCATAGTTTCAGGGTTAAAATGCCATCCTCCTTCTGAGCCAGTCCCTGAATTCATAGTAAAAAAAAAAAACCACGGAGACAGAAGAAAGAAGGAAAAGAACAAACAAGACCGTCAACTGAGGAGCAGGACTTGGTGTCCCTTGTTGGCACAAGCTTCAAAAATTTCGATTTAATATATTTGTTGAATGTCGAGGATACACCAAGGAATCACAATGAGTCATTGTGCTTTCTTTGGTTTGTACATAATGTACTTTTGGCCAAAGATCTCAACAACAACATATCCCTTAAATGGATGAATTTATCTTAGGATATTGAGGCTTTCAACAACTATCCTTGGGTTCATGAGAGCTTTCAATTAACTGTCAAATACTTGTTGAAACCTTTAGGACCAAAGACCAATAACTTATTTGGCTTTCCATGGGATTTCATGGTAAACATAAATATTCTTAATCTTTTTATATTATATTGAATAATTCAACATTTGATTTGTGACATGTTTTCCTTTTTTATAGGCTTGGGCATTTGAAGACATTCCTCATTTGACCCATCAAGTAAATGCAGAAGAAGAGATTTCATCTCCAAGGATATTGAGATGGTTGAGATCAAAACCAAAAACTGCCAAAAATATTCCAGATCTTTATAACCCTCCTCATGATGCAGTAAGTTATTATTATATTACACCCATATATGTAGCAACATGTTGTAATGTCTCCCACCTAGAAACGACTAGAAAGAGTTTAAAATTTGAAAATAATGATTTTTGGAAAGAATAAGGAAATATGGAAAATTATGTATAAGTTAAGAAAGTGAGTTTTTGCCATTTTCAAATGGCCATAACTCCTAGCTCAGGATGAGTTAGGAATAGTTCTTGATATGGTTGGAAATCCCTTGGAGATATCTTTCCAACGCTACCAAATTTGTGCAATTTCGACATCATATGAGTGAGTTATGTCCTTTGGAAATTGGGCTGTTGGAATACAGAGTTGTCTAATCCGGATTTGAGAAGGGTGATTCAGTCTTTTCCTTAACTAATTACTCTAATTCATTTTTAGCAGATTAATTGCGGTAAAACCAGACTTTATTCAGTTTAGAAAATTAGAATTTACGCTTAGGTCTTGGAGAAAAGTGAAAAGGAACAAAGAAAGGGAGAAAAGCCAAGATCTCGCCAAGAACGTAAAGCGTTTGGAGTGGAAATTCGTCGGGGGTGATCCTTATTAAGGTATGTGAGATATTTTTGTGTTGGGTTAGTTCACCCACACACCAACTTGTTTCAATTCAGCGATTTGGAGTTGTTTACATGTTAAGAAGTGAAGTTCTTGAAGAACATTGTTGAATTCTTGCTGGTTGATTGTTGATTGCATAGTGTTGATTTGATTCGTGTTTCCGGGTGGTTTTTCGAGTTAAATCTATTGGGTATTGAGGGTACTAATGATCCTAAGTGTTTGGGGAAAGAACCATAGAATTTTAGAGGGTTTAGAGATGAAAAACGAAGGAGAAAAATTGGAGTTTGCTGGGCATAGGGTTGGGGAGTTGCGCCTCTCAGAGCGCCCCACTTCAGAGTCTGAAGTTTGGCCTCTGGGGTGACGCGCCAGCCAGAGTGCCACGACTTCACCTCTGAAGTTTGTGCTCTGGTGCCCCACGCCTCTCAGAGCGCCAAGGACGCCAGTTCACCCTTTTTTTCCCATCATTTCGCACTAGTTTCTAAGTGATGTACCTATATTTCCTAGTTGATTCTAACACTCTAAAGTACATCTAACCATCATGAAATCATCCATAAACATGAGATCATGAACCTTGAATCCATAATCCAATTCATGGAAAGTTAAGATCAAAGTCAAAGAAGTTAAAAATCAAGTCAAAGAAGTTAAGAGTCAAGTCTAGAAGTTAAGAAGCAAGTCAAAGCAAAGTTTCTTAAAGTTTTCAAGAGTCTTTAACAATGTTCTAACTTCGCTTTAAGACTCAAGTTTTCAAGTTAAGCAAAGAGTAAAGAGTGGAGGTCATTCTCAAAAAGCTATTAGGGAACTAAGTATTCCCAAAGAAGTTTATAAATGTTTCACATTTGAGCAAGAAAAGGGAATATCGATTCCAAGAGAGCTTTTATACTAAGTTTTGAGTAATTATCTCAAACCAAAGAAATAAGATTATTTTTAAAACATATGAGCTAAGTATATTTTTGTGAGTAGTATTGAGCACCGATATAGGAATGCGAGTTCATATTAACTCAAGTCTCCATAAACCATGTAGCCATCATGGGTAGTAAAGGATCATACTTTTAGATGACTCCTTAAGATGTTTTTAGCATAGACTAGTGGATCCACTAAGTTAAGCGTTCAATATGATGGCAAAGTATAGGACAATTTTGGCAGCGTGGGCAAGACGATGTATCACCACTTAGGCTCATAGTGGTGGTTGTTGGTTAGAGAATCTCCCACAAAAGTTATGTTACTTTAATATATAAGTGAAGTTGAGTTTGTTATTGCTTTATCTTTAACGAACTAAGTTGTTT
The DNA here is from genome assembly GCA_029007595.1 of Solanum commersonii. Classification (NCBI taxonomy): domain Eukaryota; kingdom Viridiplantae; phylum Streptophyta; class Magnoliopsida; order Solanales; family Solanaceae; genus Solanum; species Solanum commersonii. The sequence continues at coordinate 3,289,851 of JAJTWQ010000051.1, forward strand.
ACATTGTTTTACAAGCTTTATATATATATATATTGCATGTGTCTTATTGCTTTATATTGAGTTCAGTTATTCATGAGTTGAACAGAGTCAAGGTAAGTGTTCCTTGTACTCCTTTCAAGCTTAAGTTGTTGTTTAACATTCCAACTCGCATACTCGTACATTCAATGTACTGATGCCAGTTGGCCTGCATCTTAACGCAGGTAACCAAGATCAGCATCCAGGGTGCCGTTGAACTAGTCGAGTACTCTAGAGTTAGTGGTGAGCCTCCTTGCATTCCAGAGGACTCTTTTATTTACTTCCCTAGTTTTTCTTATTAGGATATTGTGGGGTCTGTCCCAACATCCATCTTAGTATTATAGAGGCTTCATAGACAGTCAGATATTTAGTTGTGAGTCTCTCATCTTTGTATTGCAGATGTTTTGCTATGAGACTTAAGTTGCCAATTTGGCTAAGATGTTATTTCTTTAAGTTATTGCTTAAACTTATTTTGTTGAGTAAGTCTTCCGTTGAGTTCAGAAAGTCAGGCCAAGGATTCGCTTGGGGCCAACAATGGTATTTAAGTGCTAGTCCCGCCCAGGGTGTAGGCTTGGTGCGTGACACATGTGACCCACATGTTGCTATAGATGACTCATATGTTGCTACATATGATCCATCTATCGTAACATATGATACAAATGTTGCTACAGATGACTCATATGTTGCTACATATGACTCATATGTTGCTACATATGATCCATCTATCGTAACATATGATACAAATGTTGCTACAGATGACTCATATGTTGCTACAGATGACTCATATGTTGCTACAATAATCCCTCTGTTGCAATATGTGACATAAATGTTGCTACAGATTCCCATATGTGTCAACATATCACCTATATGTGGCGACATATGACACATATCTGGCAACATCTGACCCAAATATTCCTACGAATGGCTCATTTTTATAATTTTAGGTTGTGCATCTATGGCTTGTCCCAACAGAAAAGGAATTGCAAATGCCATAACTAATTACTCTAGGGTTGGTTGAAACCTTATTTGATCCTATTGTGGATAGAGTTAAAATGGAATTGGCTGGAGCAAGAACCATCAAAAGAGACAGAGTTGTTAATGAATTAGTTGTTTTTTATGGGGGTGATGGTCGTTGTATTGATGTTGGCGCTGGTGCTGGACAAGACCAAGGGGCTACCTCTTGTAGAAGATGCTCTGGCTTTCTTTTTGAGAAGTGCAAGAAACATGATGAAGATTCTATCATGTATCTTCAATCATTGAGTTAGACTGTCAATGAATTTAAAAATAAGAGGGGGGTCAAGGTCATTCCATCAAAGAATGTTCAGCATCCATATACTCCACATGCCAAGAAGGGGAAAAAATCCTTTAACAAGGCAATACAAAATTTAAAAAAGAAGATCTTTGGAGAATTGCCAATGGCCGTAAGAGAGGAAATGCTGGAGTTCAAACATGTGAATGTTTATAAGCGTGTGACTGTAGCTGAAAAAGAACAAACTGGTGGACCTAAAGAGAGCAAAGGAACTATGTGTACAATACGACATGCATTTTTTTAGTGGAGAAGATTTCAGGACCATGACAAGCATGGACATTTGGTGGGAAGACTGGGTAATTTTTCTCTACTAGTACCTTCAATTTATAATGTTCGTTTGTTTTATCTTTTCAATGATTACTCTTCTTTACTCTTTAATATTATTTTTTATTTTAGTATGTTGATGAAATCCTTAGCCTCATGCGGGAGAGGCATGTGAGATACCCTGAGTACTATGATTCCACAGATAAAATCCTGGATCTCAACTTCTATTCCAATTTCAAACTAAGATATGACAACATTAGCGAGGAGGCAACAATAGTTGGTGGCAGAAGCTTTACGCAGTTAATTAATGAGTTTGAATGGGATAAAGATATGATTAACTATGTCAGGGGTATTAGACCATATCCTATAGGCATGGATTAGATTGGCGCAAAAAGGCTTTTGGCAGTCATGAACTTGAACAAAACTCATTTTGTGACTCTTGAGATCCTTTTGCACGAGGGTCGCATGAATGTTTATGACTGCTTGCTGATGGGTATGGAACATGCCAAGTTTTTGACATTCATACAACCTGTCTTTGAGTTGCTGCCAAAATTGTTGAAGCAAAGTGGAATAATGAAGCATTTTCCAGATAAGTTCCTCAATGTGCCATGGAAATTTAAAGGTCGATTGGAACCCATGGTAACAGATGATAGCAAAGTCGCATGCGCGTCATATTCGCTTGCATTTATTGAGCATTTGATTACCAGGACAACAATTCAACCTCCCAAAACCCTGTTGTGTGATAATGCAGTTCGTCGAATGCAATGGGTTTGGGCTGTTGGGATAGTATCTAGGAGCTTAGAGCCTTGATAATGTGTTTGTAATTAAAGACAATGTTTTATTTTATCACTTATGTTATTTTATCTTATATTGAGAGCAACTAGATAGTTTGTGTATGTGATGTTATATTGAGAGCAAGTACTTGATCAAATGTTGTTACATATGTCTCATTTGTAGCAACATATGGGTCCTCTGTAGCAACATATGTCTCATATGTAGCAGCATATGGGTCATTTGTAGCAATATATGTCTCATATGTAGCAACATATGGGTCCTTCGACCATAAAGTTTGCATTGAAAGTAAGTCTCCATGTTTGCAACAGATTTTCACACCCAACATGGGATCATTTTCATTATTACAAATTCGATTCAATATTGCATTTGATATTATATCAAAAATAACAAAAACAAACAAAACTCATTCATTAGATCTAGATCTAGAGGACTGATCTATATTTAAAGAACTCAGACATTCTTACCCAACCACTATATTGCAAAATTAATGATTTTATTGATTTGACAATACATGACAGTGCTGAGATTTGGTTTAACCAAAGACCAATCAAATTAGTTGCGTGTTAAAAAAAACAGAAAAGACTAACAGAAAAAAGATTGATGACATAAAAAACATCATTATATCCCATGCACTCCAGAGATCCAAGATCCATGCGAAGAGAGAGGAGAGAGAGAAAGCGCGAAGAGGAATCGAAGTGACAAGGAAGAAAATGAAAACCCTATTTTTGAAATGAAAACCCTAATATATATATATATATATATATATCCCTTCTAGAAATGAAATAAGGGTCGATTGGGCCATTTTTAGAGGTTGGGCTTGCCTATGATTTTTGTAAAGTACTCACGTTTTTTAAGCTGTTGCAACATATGCCTATTATGTGTACATGCAAGTAGTATCACCATCAATAGAGAGTAATTCAAGCACATAAACATAAACATGTCATTGATAGTTGTTAGTTGAACTAGTGACATGCAAGGCTAGGCTAGACTACATATCCATATTTACAAGGCATTAACGCCAACAAAAACAACAAAATTTACATCTCAAACGCTCTAGCCCATTGATAGTTGATATAGTGATATGCAAGGCTAGGCTAGGCTACATATCTATATTTACAAGGCATTAACGCCAACAAAAACAACAAAATTTACATCAAAAATGCTCTAGCCCTATACTTCTACTTTAACCAGCTAAAAAGGACTTGACTGGAGGATTTGGAGTCAACATTGAGCGATTAAACTTGGAGGGGCATCACCATTCTTTCTTGAAGGGTGGTGGATCATAGCTACCCATGCACTCTGTCACAAGACCACTCATGCACTGAGAATACACATGAAGAAGACATCATATTAATTGAGAACAATATAATTACGCTGATCATGCACAACAAGAGCAAGCGGAGACTTAAATTTGTCCAAGGTGGTAATATCTTCTCAGGGAAATTTGAGTGTGATGAGAGGAGGAGAGGAGAAAAAATAAAAGAAAGAAAATATAAAGCGAGAGCATATTTTTGTGAATTAAGGGAACCCTAATTAACCCTTTTATAATGAGTGAGAGTGAGTGGAGTGTGTTAGTGGAGTATTCTAGAATGCTCTGTTACATTACATGTTGAATTAACCCCAAAAAGACCATTTTATGATATGCATATGTTGCCATATATCACATGTCTGTTGAGATTTATCAAATAGAACGTGCATATGTTGCCACAGATTACACTTCAAGGATCAGCTAATCAATAAATTGAGCGATTTAGGAATGGGAAAATGTCAAATTGGACCAAATTTTAGTACTTTGAACCATAATTAAGCAATAAAAATATGCTATAACACTTGGAACAACGATTTCCACGGGTGTTATATAACTATCATATGGAGTTACTTGGTCATTGTATGATGAACTAGACTAGTGGGATGATAGTCTTTGTAAAAATAATTGATAGAATTGAATGAAGGTTGTTGTATTAGACCATAATTCTGTACTTAGACATGTTGTAGGACTATATATAATTGTTACATGTTAAATTAGGTGACAATTTAATTGAATTAAACCCAAAAAGACCCTTTTACGATATACACATGTTGCCACATATTACATGTCTGTTGCGATTTATCAAATAGAACGTTCATATGTTACCACAAATTACACTTCAATGATTGGTTAATCGATAAATTGAACGATTTAGGAATGGGAAAATGTCAAATTGGACCAAATTTTAGTACTTTGAACCAAAATTAAGCAATAAAAATATGCTATAACACTTAAAACAATGATTTACAAGGGTGTTATATAACTAACATATGGAGTTACTTGGTCATTGTATGATGAACTAGTGAGATGATAGTCTTTGTAAAAATAATTGATAGAATTGAATGAAGGTTGTTGTATTAGACCATAATTCTGTACTTAGACATGTTGTAGGACTATATATAAGTGTTACATGTTGAATTAGGTGATAATTTAATTGAATTAACCCCAAAAAGACCCTTTTACGATATACACATGTTGCCACATATTACATGTCTGTTGCGAATTATCAAACAGAACGTGCATATGTTGCCACAGATGACACTTCAAGGATCGGTTAATCGATAAATTGAGCGATTTAGGAATGGGAAAATGTCAAAAAAAAAATTAGATTAAACATTTTATAAATAAAAAATTCAAAAACAGAACGTGCATATGTTGCCACCCATGAAAATTTAATCAATATAGAAATTTAACTAGTTCATCTATTTCTAAATCACACCTACTGAACATGGCCATATAAATACAGGAATGCTGAGCAATATTACCTTCTGATATAGAGAAGGTTCATTAGCGACTTGATTGAGGACCCTGGAACTGAGAAATCAAATCAAATGGTTAGGAAATCAAATTAAAGAGCAAAAATTGTTTAATACATACATACCTTAATTTAACCCTTATTAAATCTTTGAGGGAGTAGGAAGCAATCCTTTCAACGATATCAATTAGTAGTTCCCTCAGAAAGGATTCAATGTAGTTTTTTTTACTCAGTCATTTTTGAAGATTTCTTATTCTTCCTTCCCATCTTGGAGAAAATTAAATGAAAAGACCTTCTATTGTTGTGTTCTTCTTATATAATATAATCCCAATGTAATGAATGTGAAAAGTCGCAACTTCTGAAGTCCAAGAGGCACTTCCGACTTTTCAAATGCAAGTACTTAATTTTTTGAAAAAAAGGTAAAATATGAAGAGTTGTAATTAATGAAGGAGGTTGTTATATTAGACCGTAATTCAATTGAATTAACCCCAAAAAGCACATTTTAGGATATACACATGTTGTCACATATGACATATTTGCTGCAGTTTAAACTGTTAAATACAACATTTTATACCACAGAACATACACATGTTGCCACAAATGACATTTCAAGGATGGTCAAAATGAGAACACTATGAAAAAAAAACAAATATTTTTGGATTAAACATTTTATAAAGAACAAATTCAAAAATAAGTACAAAACACAAAAAGGCAACCTTTTTCACCATGAATTTGATTTGCAAGTTATGTACATATGTTGCCACAGATGGCAAATTAATTAATACCACACAGTGGTATAAGGAAGAAATTTAATTACATAATCTAGTTCTAAATCACAACAAATATCATCTTTATTGTCGCTTCCCATGGGCCAACCATTCCTGCGTCTGATTTGCTCAAATTGATGAACAATGCAACAAATGGGTCTTCTTTCCAACAAATGAGGTTCTGACACCCACATTCCACCTAAAATATTTCGCAAATTATGTCGACATCTAAATATTTCACAAATTATGTTGACATCTTCTGACTTTTAGTGGCTCCGTTTTTTTAATGTTGGCAATGAACATTAAACCTTCTTTCATGGATTCACTGCCATTGAAGATTGAAATTATGGCAAGCACATAGGATGCACCAATGTGACCACTGTCTGCTGCTTGATTAATCATTCCCAATACAGTTGGATCGTTACGGTTGAAAAAATCAAACTATAGAAGAAATAACACATTTAAAAGGAAAAATACATTGATAAAAACGTAAATACGGAAAACATAAAAAATTACCACACATTTCCTATATAAGACTTCTAAATTCCCCGATGCTCTGCATATTTCCAGGAAAGAAATGGCTTCTTGACTATCGACCATCTACGATAAGGAATACTGACCAATGTTACCTTTTGATATACAGAAGGTTCATTAGCGACTTGATTGAGGACCCTGGAACTGAGAAATCAAATCAAATGGTTACGAAATCAAATTAGAGAGCGAAAATTGCTTAATACATACATACCTTAATTTAACCCTCATTAAATCTTTGAGGGAGTAGGAAGCAATCCTTTCAACGATATCAATTAGTAGTTCCCTCGGAAGGGATTCAATGTAATTTTTTTTACTCATAGTCATTTTTGAAGATTTCATATTGTTTCAAGATTTCTTATATAATGCCAGGAAAATGAAATGTGTGAAAAGTTGCAACTTCTGAAGACGAACAGAAGAGAAGAGACACAACTTTTGACTTTTCAAATGAAAGTGCTTATTTTTTTTGGAAAAAAGGGTAAAATATGAAGAGTTGTAATTAATTTTTTTCTTGAAAGTTGTTTCAATGACAGTAATTATTGATTGATGGTTCACACACCTTACACGTAATTATTTATTAGAAATATGTTGGAACAAATGTGTTTTTTGTGATACTTGTAACACATAACTGACATATGTTGGAGCATATGCAATATTATGTTGTAAGATCTAACACATAATTAATATATGTTGGAACATATGCGTTATTTTGTAGTACATGTAACACATAATTGACATATGTTGGAACATATGCAATATTTTGTTGTAAAATCGAACACATAATTGACATATGTTGGAACATATGCAATATTCTGTTGTAAGTAGCAACACATAATTAAATAAATCACACATTTTATATAAATAACATAACATAAGTTGATTCAAACCAAGATAAGAAGATAAGGAACATCATCCTCAAATAAAAAAGAACATTCATTATCAACAACATTTATGGAGCATTTCAACTTGGGCATGTAGTCCTTTTGTGGCCAAAGTCCCTACATACGAAACACTTATTTTTTCTTGTTGGAAATGATTCACCAACTCCATGATGTCTCTTATAACTCCTTCTTCCAGGTTTGCTTTGATCAACATATGGAGGAGGTATTTCTCTCTCAATGACATCTAAAGGGACAATCTAAGAATCCTCAGGTGGCACTGGGTGAATTTCCTCACAATATGCCATTATGTATTTTTTCCACTGAATAATATGGAGAGGAGTACTCACAAATCTTATTTCTAAAATCGACACCATATTGGGCTCGAAGCGCTGCCATGGCATGTGGACAAGGTATTTTGTCCAAGTAAAAAATTCTACAAGTACAAGTTCTTCTTTGTAGATCCACCGTAGCAACATCACCATGACCAGTGACATTGAACTTGTAGTTAGCGATTTGATGAGCCAATAACTTGTTGCCCGCGTTGGCATACTTTGATATGTCATTTTCAATTGAAGGAACAAATCTATTTGCAAAGTTCACCAGCTCCATATGCCTCTGGTGAAATAAAAGTGCAAATCTCCTCTTTATTTCATCAAATAGAGCGACAATGGGAAATTTTCTTTCAACATCAAACATAGAATTCACCGACTCTACAATGTTTGACGTAATTATGGTATATCTACACAACAAAAAGAAAAATCAATCAAAACACATAAAATTACAATAAAATCAAACGAGATGGTATAGACAATAATGTACCTATTTGTAACATCCGACAATTTAAAATTAATATGAAGAAGCTTGAAATTGGAAGTAGCCATTTTATTTTATTTTTTGGAAATTTGGCTAAGTTAAGATTCTGGAAATTTGGTTAAGTGTGGGGAAAAGTGAGTTTTTTGGCCAACTTTGAGCAGTCATAACTCCTAGCTCAGGATGAGTTAGGAGTAGTTCCAGTTATGGTTACGAATCTTGTGGAATGATCTTTCCAACGCCACCGATTTTACTCGATTCCGAGTTTGTATGAGTGAGTTATGCCCTTTGGAAGTTGGGCAGTTGGCAGGGAAGTCCGTCCGGAAATTTTAAGGGCATTTTGGTCTTTTCCCTAATTAATTCTTTTGTCATATTGTTGTGTTATACTGATTTTAGATCAGTTTTGTCTCATTTTAAAAGAGTGAGAGTTAGGGCTTTTGAGTGAAGAGGAGAAGAAGAGAAAAAAGGGAAGACCAAGCAAGAAGATCATCGTGATTTCGTCGGGGGTGATCCCTATCAAGGTATGTGAGTTCTTAGTGATGGGTTGATCTTTTCCCCCACACACCAAACTCATTTTATTTTCGAGAAAAGATTGATCATGTTGTAGTAGTTGTTGGTTTGTGTTGTTGTAGTTGTTGGGTTGTGTTGTTGAAGTTGTTGGGTTGTGTTTTTGGTTGAGTTGGGAAGATAATTCAATTGTCTATGATATCATAGGTCATGGGGGACCTGATTCCTTTTGTACTAAAAGTTATGACCATTTGAAGTTGATCCATCAACAATTTTCAGCTAATTGGCAGCTGTTTCCCATCTACGGCCAAGACGGCCCGTGGATCGATTGACGGCCCGTGCTGGTCAATCATCAATCGAGACTGAAGCTGGGATTTTAGGGCACCGATCTATGGATAGGAATTATGGTCCATAACCTGACCTATGAACCGTAAGTCCGGGCCATAGGTCAACACTTAGCAAAAATTTTCTGACTGAGTTCTGGGGAAGTTTCTGTCATGAATTACGGACCTGCAGGACGGACCGTAAGTCCATCTATGGTCCGTGAATGGGTTCCGTAAGTGCCACTGGGGAAGTTTCTGTCATGAACTACGGACCTGCAAGATGGACCGTAAGTCGATCTACGGTCTGTGGATGGGTTTCGTAGGTGCCACCTGTAACACCAGAACTCTGAAATCTTTATTTTCAAATACGAGGTGTTACAAAGAGTATAGATTTTTCAAGCTAAGTAAGAGTTTCAAGTTTCAAGTCGAGTAAGAGTCTCAAGTTTCAAGTTAACTCAAGAGTTTAAAGTTGAGTTCATTTCTAAAAAGGCTATTAGGGAACTAAGTATTCCCAAAGGAGTTTATAAATGTTTTTTTTACATTTGAGTAAGAGGGGAACCATGTTTTTTTCCAAAAGAGCCTTTGGGCTAAAATTTGAGCAATTATCTCAAACTAAAGAAAGATGTGTTTAAAACACTTATGAGCTAAAGTATTTTTGGGAGTAGTATTGAGCACCGAATTAGGGATACGAGTTCATATTAACTCAACTCTCCATAAGAACCATGCGCCAATATGGGATTTCTCTGGTCATACTTTTTAGATGATCACGAAAGTTAAGCTAGTGGATCCACTTAGTAAAGTTAGCTTTCTATATCACGGCAAGGTATAGGATAGTCCTTGGGAAACGTGAGGTAAAACATTGTATCATCACTAAGGCTCATAGTGGTGGTTGTTGGTTAAAGAATCTCCCACAAAAGTTATATTACTTTTATTTAAGCAAAGTTGAGTTGTTATTGTTTTGTCATTTACAAGCTAAGTTGTTTATAATGTTTTACAAGCTTTATATATTACATGTGTCTTATTGCTTTATATATTGAGTTCAGTTATTCATGAGTCGTACAGAGCCAAGGTAAGTGTTCTCTTGTACTCTTTTCAAACTTAAGTTGTGGTTTAACTTTCCCGCTCGCATACTCGTACATTTCATGTACTGATGCCAGTTGGCCTGCATCTTATTATGATGCAGACACAGGTACTCGGGATCAGCATCCAGCACGCCGTTGATTCAGCTGAGCACTCCAGCGTCAGTGGTGAGCCTCCTTTCTTTCCGGAAGACTCAGTTATTTTGCGTTCTTAATTTTGTTTTATTAGGATGTTGTGGGGCCTGTCCTAACATCCATCTCAGTATTTTAGAGGCTTCATAGACAGTTAGTCAGTTAGTTTTGAGTCTCTCTTCTGTGTATATATATAATATTCTATTTTGAGACTTGAGTTGCCTTTTTGGTCAGATTTTTATCAGTTGGTTATTTTATAACCTTTCATTGCTTTGAGTTAAGCTGTTGAGTTAAGTTTCCACTGAGTTAAGAAAGCCAGGCCAAGGATTCGCTTGGGGCTAGCAATGGTCTTCGAGTGCCGGTCCCGCCCAGGGTGTAGGCTTGGGGCGTGACACTATTTCCCGGGTAAAATGCCCTGCTCCATGTGTGGAATCCAATACGTTCAAGAGTTTCAGCCGCCTTTGGTACCAAATCTCTTATTTGATTGAAATGGTCATTGAACTCACATCTATCGTACGCCTTTGCTGCTTTATAAAAATGGGTCACTACCTTTGAATTGTGAAAGTTATTTCGAATATTTTCCCCAATGTGTCTCATGCAACAACAATAATGAGATGCAGGGTAGATAGTCGAAACCATCTTTCGAATATTTGGATGCCTATCAGAAATAATGCACAACTCATTAGTATCATCTACAAAGCTTCTCATATTTTGAAAAAAATATTCATACGAGGCATTGCATTCCTAGTCCACAACACAGAAAGCCACTAGAAATATATGATTCTCCGATAGCAAAACTCTTTCATACTTGCTCCTCAAGAATGTCCCATCAATGGCTATTACATTTCTTATTTCTTGAAAACCAGTTATCCAAGCGGCATATGATACAAAGAAGTACTTGAACCTCCCATTTTCATCGAGCAACAATGTCGTCTTGCTTCCTGGATTTGCAACTTCAAGCATAAAACGGTGCGCATTAAGCACTGCATATCTGTGCTCATGTGTTCCCCTAACATTACTTAGCATGCTCCATGCCCTTATAAATCTTCCAATAGCTTACCTTACAATCCAATTCTGTGCGGAGTTGATTTGACATGTCTCTTGTGATGGGCCTTTACTATTGGAAAACCTATTTTCAAAGTACTTACCTATGACTTTTGTGGTAGCATAGGAATTATGGCTTGTAAGATGCTATGAACCATACGTATGGTACTTTTCATAGATTCTAATGACAAACCTATCGCTACTTGTAAATTTCGCAGCCCTCAGCCACCAATTGCACTCTGGATATGAGCATTTAAAAGAAAATACATTACGAGAATTGATCACCTTTTTCAGTCTAAAATCTTTTTTCAAGCAAGCAATTTTCAATGAATTTGCCAGTTCTTCCTTGTTCTTGAATGTCATTCCCTTATAAAAATCGGTTTCATTCTCGAACATTATTCACACATGATGATTGCAAAGAACATAGAATGTTGCTGCCAACAATACGTATAGGAGGATTGTGGCCCTCAAAGTCTGTCATGTCATCTTTTCCAATTTCAGCATCGTGATTATTCATGTCCACATCATCAAATTCATCATTTAACATATCTTGTTGGTCTTCTTCTAGATTATGATCCTCCTCGATAGGATTTTCATCCACATAGACTCTTAATATGGGCGGTCTCTCTGCTCCTCCCTAATAAACAACCAAACTAGGCTGATCAGTTATTTTAAAAGGTAAGACCTTTTCATTATGAAAAAATGGGGAATGTAACTCATGACAAGATCTTTCAGTTGACAATTGTATCCACATTTTTCCATGACTAAATTCACAAAATTATCATACAAAATATTTCTTTTGACAGTCATCCCTACCGACCCTCCCCGTTTCTTACCATCCTTCCAACACCAAATGTATCAATTTTTCTTCTCGACCCATTCACCACCACAATCAATCCCTACAAATAATCCCTCCATTTATTGTACCTGAAGAAATTAATTAAAAAAACAATTAGTACTAATGAAGTAATGTGTAAGTCATATGTTGCAACATATGAATATTATGTGGCGACATGTAAGTCATATGTTGCTACATATAACTGATATGTTATGACAAATAAATCACATGTGGCAACATGTGTAAGTTATATGTAGCAACATATGGCTATCCTGTTGCGAAATGTAAGTCATATGTTGTTACATATAACTATTCTGTTGCGAAACATAAATCACATGTTGTGACAAAATGTATAAGTCATATGTTGCAACATATATAGCCGTCTGTTGGAAATGCGAATGCAAATTATTGAAAAAATTGTGGCTACCCAGATCATGATGAATGATTTCAAAGAACTGTTAAATTTACTTACCAAAACAATGGTGTGTGAACCTAATCACTTATGAAGTAATTCCAATTGATACAGAATGAAATCTGGTCCACTGATTAGATTAGCTAGATCTGATTCAAGAAGATGAAAAGAGCTCAAAATGGACTGGCAGCCAAGACCAACAATGTACGAAAACAAGAAGAAGAAGATGAAGAGAAGGGGAAGAAGAAAGGCAAGCAACCAAGCAAGAAGAGAGCAAGAACATAGCAGAAGAAGAATAAGAAGAGGAATACGGGGGGGGGGGGGGGGAGGAATGTTTTATTTCCTCCCTTTTGGTACAGCTGGTGGCTTCCCTCCAATTTTGGTTCCCACCAAAATTGGTTAAATTAGGTTTTAGTCATTTACCCTTTTACCCCTCATTTAATTCAATGGACCAAACTGTCAACTTATAAACTTGAGGGAAACTCCACAATCCTTAATCATTAATTACATAATTGTCACCTACACTCAATAATTAAGACTTATGTCACTGCCTCTTTATTTTGACACCTTAATGTCACCTTTAATTCAAAGCCCCTAGTTACAAAAAGGATGAATATTCAGCAATATACACAATAATCCCTATTCTAGAGTTAGTGACTATATAAAAAAAAATCTAATAGCTATGTTGGAGGACACCACCAAAAACATATTAGGGGCTGAAAAATTTAAGCAAAAGGATTAGCATAACCTATACAAAAGTGAACTGCTTGACATGAGTTTTAATTCTAAAAGTTGGAACTTGGTCTGAGTCATTCTTCAGGGGAGCTTTGGCTTTGGTAGAGTCAAGAATTTGTGTGAAGAAAATATTCTCCTTTTGATTCTCTCCAAAATTAACCATGAAATCTGCAAAATAGTTGGTCTTTCAGTAACAACGGGCAAAACAATAATCTCTTTGTTTGTTTATGATCATCCCCTTTTATCTCAGAATTGTTTTCAATCATTATTATAAATATGATTAAATTATCTATTGCAAAAATAACAAAAGAAATCTAGGTGATCACTTGCAAAAGTTGAATCTAGGGGTGAAGTGTTTTCAAGTTTTGTATCCCAATACTAAAACTCTAACTTTTAAGAGAATCTGAAATTGACCCTTTCCATAGTTTAGCCTGCTTGTTGTTCTGTCTCTAGACCTTGATTATTTTCTGCCACCTTAGCTTAGTCGAGGCGTAATTATTAAAGCGAGCAAGGATCCAAAATTACTAATTGAAAGGTATATCAAATGTCTTTGAATTGCAAAGGAGTTAAATCCATAAGAACTCAAAATAAAAGTAGGTGACCTCATCCGTTGTTATGCCAGTAGCGAGGAGAAATCCACTGAAAGTAAAAAGAAAGAAAGGAACCTATGAAAATTCACCAAATAAATACAATGCATGTGCAAATCACGCAGTTAGTAACATACATGCATGTAGAAATCTTTAGCTAGAAACTATATTCAAAAGAGTAGAAAACTAAGGTCCAATTACTGAATCTGAAGAAACAAATCATGGGACTGCAATTAAAGTGCAATCTACTTGAGAAGCTAAGAAAAATTAAATAGTTGATAATACATACAACTTACGTAACTTTGTGTACAATTATATATGTGATGCGGAGTTCGTCCCATGCTTGCTTGTTTCATGACATCGAGCTTGTCCCATGCTTGTAGATGTAGATGAAGTTAAGCCCATGAGTCATCCGTCTTCTCTCCCTCCCTCAATATGTAGTTTTCCTCCCTCAACACGTGTAACTCTTTCACATTTCAATAAGCTATACAGAGTAAATGTTGGGACATCATGAATTAATACTTTTGGATGTATTTCAAGAGAACACCAAAATGGTGGTGGTCATATGATATTAGACTGTTTTTGCATATTATGCTAATTCTCCATTATAATATGCTTAATTAGTTAGTAAAGCTAAAACTTTTATGATCGATCACATTGACGTTCCTTAAGATCGATGTTGCTTTTTCTAACAGATGGAGAAATAATTTTCGATTAATCCTAATACTTATAATTCGTGTATCCATAGTGGAGATTAATACCCCAAGAATTTATAGGAGCAATAAACATCTTTCCTTTTCTTAATTAGATTTAGAATGTATACTATAGAAAATTTACTTGAAATTAGAGTTATATTAAACTAATACGCACATTCTTTTGTTAATGTCGAAGCTCTTACACATTGACAATAAAAACACAAAGTGTTGTATACATATTCTAAACATGCATAAAATTCTTCTTTTGTCAACGCCTAAGATCTCGATAATGACAATGTATACATACAACAAAATATATTTGGATAGTTACTGCAAGAAGAGAAAGAGGCTTCTGCTCATAGACATATATAACAGGAGGAGAAGGAGAGCACAACAAACACAACAGACCAACAGCGAAGAGAAGTTTTATTAATTAATGCATGCAACAAAATTATAACCCACATACCAATACGGAGCAGGAAGAATTGCAGAAAGTATACCCACAAAAAGGTGATTACCAACAAATTAAGGGTGTGTTTGGTATGAAGTTTTCCAATTTTCTTATGTTTGGTTAGGTTAAATGTTTCCAAATCAACTCGTTTTTCTCAAATTTAAGGAAAATGACTTTCCTTCAAAACTTAAGGAAAACATTTTTCAAAACTCTCTTCCAACTTCAAATTACAATTTTTTTTTGTTGAAAAAATCAATTTATTTTGTCCCTACCCTCAAACCAGCCCCCCAAAAAAATAATAATTTTAAAGCTTGTTTTTAAATTTAATTTTTTTACCCCACCCTCACCCTCACCCCCTACCACCACCCCCTCCCAAAAAAATATTAAAAGTTGTTTTTAAATGATATTTCTAATTTCAATTTTTTTTTTACCCCCCACCCTCTACCCTCGCCCCCATCAGCCCCCACCCCCTTCAAAAAGAAAAAAATTTAAGTTTGTTTTTAAAAAATATTTTCAACTTTAAATTTTTATTTTTTCAATCCTACCCTCGACCCCCTCACTCTACCCAGCTCACCCGCCCCCCCCAACCCCCAAAAAAAAAATTAAGTTTGTTTTTAAAAAATATTTTCAACTTCAAAATTTCATTTTTTCACCCCTACCCTCGACCCCCGCACCCACCCCCTACCAGCCCCCACCCCCCTAAAAAAATTAAGTTTATTTTTAAAAATATTTTCAACTTCAAAATTTTAATTTTTCACCCCTACCCTCGATCCCTTCACCCACCCCTACCAGCCCAAAATATTAAATTTGTTTTTAAAAAATATTTTTAATTTCAGAAATTATTTTCTACTCTAGTATAAATAAAAGATATTTCTCAAAAACATTTTTCATTCATAAATCAAACACTAAAATCTTTTTCAAAAAATATTTTTTACTCACCAACCAAACATGAGAAAATAAGTCAAAAATTAATTTGTTTTTCAGGAAAACATTTTCCTTCATACCAAACACACCCTAAGTTGAGAAAGATTTCACCAACAAACAGGGAAAAAGAAAGGACAAACATTTAAACAGAGAAGATCAGAATTTCCTAGATCAGCAATTGCAATAAGCAGGGAATTTGAGTTGAAATTTCTATAAATGTACAGTTAAAGAAGGGGAAAATTCAATTAGGCATACTATCAAACACTTTTGGTACACTGGAGAGCAAAGGTAAGTGGAGAGTGAAGGTAAGTACTGACATGCAACTCAAACTGAGAAACCAAGAAGGAGAAAAAAAAATCAATTTGAGCAATGATGAAAGCTACAAAATTGAAACACACGATTGAATGAAAAATTAGAGAACTTTGTTTAAAATTCCAAAGATCCACATGCAAAAATTATACATTTGGTAATAAAGAACCAATTTATTGCATTTATTTATTTATTTATTATTCCTATATTTCTCAAAGGGTGATGAACTCACCAAAAATAAGAAAATCTAACCACGAATAGAGATTGAGATACAAAATTTTGTGAATTGCGAGAAGAGCTTTTGATGAAGTCGATGTCTTCATAACTTTAAAGCATGTGTTTGCCTCATTATCACATCAAAAAATGTATGCAATTTGTTCTGCAAATGCAAATTAAATCTAGAGATAAAAATTAGACGAAAGAAAGAACCAAAGCAAGATAATTGAAAACTGAAAAAAGGTAGAAGGACACGTGTAGTACATGTGTTTATTTTCTAGTGAATTAGACTCAAATGGTGTAGGACAATTTTCAATGCAATTGGTACAACTTTCTAAAGTTGTGTTGGTACTCTATCTTGTTGTTATCCTAAGTACTGTATTTCACCTAACAATCAGACTTTAATGATGCGTTAGCTTACATTTTCAGGTCAAAAGAAATAATCTATTTAAATCAGGTAATCACATCATGAGTATTTATTACCAGGCTCTATATACAGTTACAAACTCCAATTATGATAGTGTATACAAAAATAAAGAAATGAAAGTACATCACAAAATAGAGAAAAATTGAGAATAATAGCAAAAGAACAATTAGAAAAATTGCAAATTTGCAAAATGAGTTATATTCAAGAATACACATGGGAATTCGAAGATTATTACTATAAAATATTTGATAGCAGTAAAGAAATGCTACCATACCTTGAAAAATATTTTCAAAAATTACCAGGCTTTTGGGCTAAATATTTTTTAGAAGAATATGAAAAAGAAAACATTGAAGGAGATACTATATATATATATATAAAATAAAAGAGTGTGGTTATGCCAAATGGCAAGCTAATTAAAAATTCATTTGGCAATTGTTAAATTTAAAAATGTTAGTCTTTCAAAAAGGAAAAAAATATTAGTTTTTTTATATAAAAATATTTTCGGTTAACTTAAAAATAGAAACATGTGGCTGAAGAATTCTAAATGAACTCTATTATTTATCATTTTACGATATGGTAAAATAAATTTAAATATTAAATTAAAAGATACAGTATAGAAACACTTTTACTAATACAATAATAATAATAAAGTAAGAATAATATTAATAAAAATAATAATAACAATAGTAATAATAGTAACAATAGTAGTAGCAATAATAATACTATTAATTTAATATCACGAAATGATGTAGTAACATTTCAAATTGAATCAACAACCATTTCTCCTTCGGTAACTACAACATGGCCTCTTTCAATGCCATCGCTGCCGGTGGCAATACAACCACAACCATAAGCAATAGTACCAAGGAGAGATCCATTTTTTACCCGATTTCTTAATGTGTACGTAGTTAATTCTCTGAAGAGATTTAATTGATACATGGCCGTTGTAAATCGTGGCAACGCAAGACTGCATGCCGCCTTTCCACCATTTGGACTCATAAGGAGTACTATTATTGCAGCCTAATTTCCAATACCAATTCAATGCACAAGGTCAGTAGTACAAATCATTGGTTATGATTTGTTACTTGCTACTTCCACTAAACTTATGTTTAGAAAATCAACTCTTTCTCCTGTTTTAGTTTTCCTTCACACTTTAATTTCCTTTTACTAGATCTTTGATTTAAACATTTTCATCTATGCTATATGTAATTGTAGATACAAGTCACGTGTCACAAATTAAGTTGGAGAAGAATCCTTTAACTACTTAGAGGTGAAGATATATATATAAGAGCGAAGTATTTCAAATGCTCATTTGTATTCCATATTACCAAGGTAGGAAAGTCTATTATATATATTATATTGTTCCAGTTATAGTTTCTTCAAATTCATGGCTGCCATGTTTAGATGTCAACTTTACTAAGTTGCAACATCTAATTTGACGCGAAGAAACATACAGAGAAGTTTACTTGTTCTGACTTTTATGATGCAATTTTCTCTAACAATGATCTACAATATTATAGACTCAAGTCATATTATTAGGCTTATGTCAGTGCATTTCAGAATCACTACAGCTATGTTAAAATAAAATCTAACTCTATGTTAATTATTAATATAAAAACTTACATAGCAATTGGAGAGTACAACATTTACATATCCAATGTAATTCCACGAGTGGTGAAGAAGAAGCTGATTCAGTAATATTTGTTATAGGCCACCGTCTTAGAGAGGCTAATATGATAGCACATTAGCTGGCCAAATAGTTTCCTTGCCTAATGATACTACAATTACATTGAAAATGACAAATTGGACATACCATTTTTCAAAATTTGACAAAATAAAAAACACTTAAGCTTGGATATAATGGTTAGAATAGTGATGTTGTAAACATATTTTTGTAAGTTCTTGTTCTTATGATGTGAAGGAGGAGTCCTCATATCATTTTGCTATTAACAATATAGGCTATGCCTTGGTAGATATCTTTATTGTATGAAAAATTAACTTACAGTGCACAAGGTGCATTTTATTTTTCCATTTCTGTAAGGAAACCTGATTATGTTGCCTATAAAATATTCTGAAGAAAAAGAAACACCTTAAGATATTGTGTGATCTGATATTTGCTCTCAAGTATAGAGGTCTGTTTTAAATTCTCAGACAAGAAGAGTATATAGGTTTGTTTACTGCTATATGCTTTCAAGTATAGAGGTCTATTTTTAATTCTCAGACAAAAAAAGTATAGAATTCTGTTTTTCTTTCTTTTTGTTTTTGGTTTGACTTGCAAACGTCTTTGTAGGTATTTGTAACATCTGACAATTTAAAATGAATATGAAGAAGCTTGAAATTGGAAATAGTCATTTTTGGGAAGAATTTAAAATCTGGAAATTTGGATAAGTGTGGGAAATAAGTGAGTTTTTGGCCAACTTTGAGCAGTCATAACTCCTAGCTCAGGATGATTTAGGAGTATTTCCAGTTATGGTTGCGAAGCTTGTGGAACGATCTTTCCAAAGCCACCAATTTTACTCGATTCTGAGTTCGTATGAGTGAGTTATGGCCTTTGGAAGTTGGGCAGTTGGCAGGGAAATCTGTCCGAAAATTTTAAGGGCATTTTGGTCTTTTCCCTAATAAATTCTTTGTGTTATTTTTGTTGTGTTGGACTGATTTTGATCAGTTTGTTCCCATTTTCAAAGAGTGAGAGTTAGGGCTTGGGAGATAAGAGAGAGAGAAGAGAAGAAGAAGAAGAGAAAGGGAAGATCAAGCAAGGAGATCGTCATATTTTCGTCGGGGGTGATCCCTATCAAGGTATGTGAGTCTTAGTGATGGGTTGATCCTTTCCCCCACACACCAACTTGTTGTAGTTTTGAGAAAAGAGTAGTCTTGTAGTTGAAGTTGTTGGATTGTGTTGTTGGTGTTGTTGATTGTGTTGTTGGAAGTTCTAGTTGGTTTAGTACATGATTTGATTGTGTTTTGGGCTGAAATCTATTGTATATTGAGGGATTTTTTATTCTAAAAGTTATGACATGAAGTGATCCATCAACAAGTTTCAACTAATTGGCAGTCGATTTCCCATCTACGGTCACGACCTACGGATCGTAGATCAATTGACGGTCCGTACTAGTCAACAGTCAATTGGGACAGAAGCTAGGCTTTTTGGGGCATCGATTTACGGGCACAATCTACGGTCCATAACTTGACCTACGGACCGTAAGCCCGACCGTGGTTCAACACTTAGCCAATTTCGGCGAGTTCTTGGGGGAAATTCTCTGTCATGAACGACGGACCTGCAGGACGGACCGTAAGTCCATCTACGGTCCGTCGATGGCATCCGTAGGTGCCACCTGTGTCACCAAAAGTCTGAAGTCACAGCGAAGTCCTCCTATTCTTTTCTCACTTTCTCATGCATGTTCCTAGGTGTTATACCTATGTTTCATAGTTGTTTTCGACACTCCAAAGTACGACTAAACGTCAAGAACTCGTCCATAACATGTGATCAAACACTGGAATTCATAATTCCAATTCAAGGAAAGTTAGTTTCAAGTCAAGTAAAAGAGTATAGAGCTTTAAGTCGAGAAAGAGTCTCAAGTTTTGAGTTAAGTCAAGAGTTTCAAGTTGAGTTCATTTCTAAAAAGGCTATTAGGGAACTAAGTATTCCCAAAGGAGTTTTAAATGCTTTTACATTTGAGTAAGAAGGGAACCATGTTTTTCAAAAGAGCCTTTGGGCTAAGTTTTGAGTAATTATCTCAACTAAAGAAAGTTTGTGTTTAAAGACACTTATGAGCCAAAGTATTTTGGGAGTAGTATTGAGCACCGAATTGGAGACACGAGTTCCTATAACTCAACTCTCCATAAGAACCATGCGCCAACATGGGATTTCTCGGATCATACTTTTTAGATGATCACGAAAGTTAAGCTAGTGGATCCACTAAGTAAAGTTAGCTTCATATATCACGGCAAGGTATAGGATGGTCCTTGGCAACGCGAGGTAAAGCGTTGTATCATCACTAAGGCTCATAGTGGTGGTTGTCCGTTAAAGAACCTCCCCCTAAAGTGATATTACTTTTATGTAAAGTAAAGCTGAGTTGTTATTGTTTTATCATTAATGAGCTAAGTTGTTTATACTGTTTTACAAGCCTTATATATTGCACGTGCTTTACTGCTTTATATATTAAGTTCAGTTATTGTTGAGTCGAACAGAGACAAGGTAAGAGTTCCTTTCTACCCTTTTCAAGCTTAAGTTGTGGTTTAACTTTCCAGCTCGCATACTCGTACATTCCATGTACTGATGCCAGTTGGCCTGCATCTTATTATGATGCAGACGCAGGTACTCAGGATCAGCATCCAGCCCGCCGTTGATCCAGCCGAGCACTCCAGAGTCAGTGGTGAGCCTCCTTGCTTCCGGAGGACTCGACTATTTTGCGTTCTTAGTTTTGTTTTGTTAGGATGTTGTGGGGCCTGTCCCAACATCCATCTCAGTATTTTAGAGGCTTCATAGACGGTCAGTCCGTTAGTTTTGAGTCTCTCTTCTGTATATATATATATATATATATGATATTCTATTTTGAAACTTGAGTTGCCTCTTTGGCCAGATTTTTATCAGTTGGTTATCTTACAACCTTTCGTTGCTATTGAGTTAAGCTGTTGAGTTAAGTTTCCGCTGAGTTAAGAAAGCCAGGCCAAGGGTTCGCTTGGGGCCAGCAATGGTCTCCGAGTGCCGGTCTCACCCAGGGTGTACGTCGTGTAGGCTCGAGGCGTGACAGTATTATTGTTAAACATGATTTATTTTTGCATGTATATATTGTGACATGTTTAACACAATCGTTTTGTTGAAGTTACATTATCTGCCTGATTACAATATTTTTTTGCAGAAGGTAATCTACAATAAAAGGTTCTAACTTATACAATAGGAGTTGCATGTAGGGAGAAGATTACGAAGGAAACGATCCACTGTCTTTTCATTTTTAGGTAGCTCATAGCTTTGGAACATGTTCTTTTACACTTATTTCAGTATATATGTGGACAATGCCACACTCACTTAAGGAGTTATTAGTTGTGATGGAACAACTTGAGCATCACAAAGGAGAAGAGGTCCTTTGATCTCAATCTTCTCCTTTAAAGTGTACTTTTCCAACTTTATCATGTCATACATTGAACATTTCACACATAAGTTAGAGTCCCTTATGTCTCCACAAATAATCAGTACAGAACGACATATAATTTCTTAATTCACAGAGAAACTATTGTTCTATTGAAATACCGAGAATTATATGAAGTTATAGCTTGAAAGTAACTAAAGTTTCAATGAAATATATATCATGCAGGGATTGCTGAAACAAGTTTACTTGGGTAAGCAAATATGTTTTTTAATATACAACTGCTCTGTTGATTTAAAGTTCTCTCATACTTCATTCATGAATTGTTTCTAAGTAACTGCAAGCTTCAGTTGGACATTTTTTAACGAGAATTTAAGTGTTATATGAGGATTTAACACTGCACACAGTGCTGCTAGGAACACCATAGTAATTAGATTTTGAATTTCATTAGTGAAGTTATAATGATACTATTTAATTAGCTGAAATTGGATTGTATGGTGTTAGATTTCCATATTAATTTCAGGGCATATATCGTGCTGCAATTAAATTTAGAGGACTTGATGCAGATATCAATTTAATGACAGTGATGATCACCATGATCTAAAGCAGGTGTGTGGGATAAATAACCATTGATCCATTTAAGTATGAAAGCTTTTTTCTTACTTAGAAAACTGAATTTGGTTCGATGTCGAGCATCTCAAAGAAAGAGTTTGTGCATAAATTTGATATATTAATGTCAGAGCACTGAATTGTCTAGATAAAGTTCAAAGTACTGTTGGAGTCAAACTGTACAAATGTGCATGATGGGAGGCCTGGAAGGGGCTGTAGTTTAGAAAGAAGTGAGCTATCACTTATCCATCCCTATAGCTTATGCATGTCCTATATGATCTTTTGTTTTTATTTTTATTGCAGCTTTGAAACTTGCTTTGAATGGTATTGCTAATGAAATGTTGCTTTCATTCCATGGAATAGTAACACAATAAATAAGAATTTCCCATTCAATGTCATTTGGCAATGATGATGAAGCATGGAGGTAACTTCACGATTGAACAGTTTGTCAGGTTTTGTTGTGAAGACATATTGCGAGTTCATTACTTTATCCTCTCCTCGGGATCCATTTTCAAAATGTACAGAGATTGTTGATGTACTTAAACCGAAACTTTGACAAATTTATTTATCATATCAAGCTTGAAACAGCAACATGCCTAAGTTCATTTGTGAAATGCAAGATGAATATTCTCTTTGTATCATTTGAGTTGCATAACTTGTATTAGATGAAGATCAAATAACTATCGGAAGAACCAATGAAGTTACTACTATGATACAATGTTATATTAAAGAATTTCAGCAGAAGCTTGTGATATTTTTGTTTCAACTCTAAGTTCTTATTTTTCAAATTTTTGTTGTTCAGTAAGTAGTAAACTATATACCAGTGGAATTAATTCTCCGATAGACAGAAGCTTATATACTTGCCATAAATTTTTTTAACTTTATTCTAAAATGAAGCTTATAAGTTGTCTGAAAAGATGTATAATGGGGATAAATAATGGAAAATTAGAGAAACTAAAGCCAAAGTGATTATTGGAAACACTGCAAAATATAAATGTTGCAAGCGACACTATTTAATAAGCATATCGACACATGGAAGGACTTCTTGAAAACAAATAAGAGTTACTACATTGCTAATGGATTGTTGGATCGGGTCAACCCCAACTACACTTTCGTGCACAAAGAGATTGAACTCTCCATTACCAGCAACATAATCATAAAGGAGAGTGACCATGTTGTTTCAACACACAACTTCTCTCTGAAGGCTTTGTTTCTTTGGAACACGCAGAAAAATTGCCAAATGGTGCCATATTCGGTTACTATTCACACTACCTAATGAAATTTCTCTGTTTGCCGAGGATACCTTCAAAAAGGAATAGCACGATCCTCAAACAAAAAGCAGTAATTCAATTTGACAAAATATTTTGGCATGGGACTATTACAAAAGAATCGACTACACATAACCAGACTTTCACCCACTACAGATTGTGGCTATCACATCATTCCTTTCTAGAAAGATTATTGTCGTTACCCATTGCACAATCATCTGTCCGTATTTTTCGAACTCCAACATCTGCACGACTTTCAGATTTAATTTGCTGGGGAGAACAGCCGGTCCAAACAACAAATTGTAAGTACCACTTAATTGACATGCACTATTTGTGCAACATCTTACTACTCATCTGTCCCTGTGAACATGTCCCAATAATGTCTGATTTGATATGCACGTCTTGGGATTAAATTATTTTTTAAAACAAAATAGTATCTTGGACCATCGAGGAAACAAAACGATCACTCATGATGATATTTCCTCCCGTAAACTATGGGCCGGGGTGTTCAAAAATTTAATAACCTCCCAAAGTTCACTACTTTAAACGAATTACCATGTTCGAGTTATCCATAAGAACATCATAGCTTGCCGATAACAAAATAAACAGACCCGACAGTCTATCTCCTGTCATAGTAACAGTGTACTTGAAGAATAATTCTTAAGTTTCCGAGCAAGCTACTGACCATTACTACTTCTTGCTTCCATGTGGTAAATGGAATACATGGTTAGAAAGGACTCGACAAACTCTTAACAGATTCACACCAGCGGAAAAATCACTACAAAGATGAAAATAAAACAACTAAAGGCTACGTTGAAGTCTTCAGAAGAAGATAAGCAAGCATTTCTATGACTGCTTGTGGATAAGAGGGGACTTCAAAAAAAATTTACACGATGTTTTCCCCCCTTGGAGACTTGAACTTAAAATAGCCCATCATAAAGCATGAATTTTAAAAAACCATCTTTTGTTCCACACACATACATCACTGGAGAGTAAGATTCTTCTGATGCCATATCACGATGAAACAGTGTTTTCCACTAAATCATACTGTGTAAACTAACAGAAATATGTGATATCGTGTTAACATTGAATTTAATACTTCCATGCTTAACTATTTATTTCAGTGACAGTAACAACTGCTGCATTTCCAAACTTGAAAGATTCAAAAACGTGACCATTCACTCGAAGGGAGGATAATCAAACATGAAATGCCAATCTATTTAGCAGGCTAAAGCAATAGGTCAGACTTACAAGCCGAAAAATGAGCCATTAACTGTTGCAAATTAGCCCAATTAGTAATGACACAATACTAACATGCTCACATCATAATTCAATAGGACATAAACGTAAAATACTAACCGATGTAGAAAGGGCACTGCGAAGGGTGCAAAAATATGCTGCATCAACTAAGCCATTGGAAGATGAACATGTTATCGAACCAAAGTTTAAGAAGCCGAAAAAAAGTTGGCTACATGAAGGTTTATCAGAGAAGAACTATAATGGAGGTAAATTGACAATAATATATTACTCTCAAAGTAACAGGCTTTAAAGTCGAGTCACCAGAGAATTACGCTATGCTAAAAAAATTGATTTCCAACCCTGAATGTAGGGGAAACAAATGTGAACTTGTTGACAACATTTACTCATAAGCTGCAAAAAACAGCCGGATTGCAACTACTGTCATGCCATGAGGCTTGAATATGAACGCCAAACATTTTGCTGCACAAATAAATGGATATATTAAGTTGGTACCCAATGAAGTTGAAGAGTTATACAAATTATTTACAGATGAGTCCGAAGAAGCAAACTTCTTTCGGAAACAGATAAGAGTGTATAATAGCATCTTTGCTTTTACATCATTTGGAGTACAACTCGACAAAGGACTGACATCTTCAGGGAAAAGAGTTTACAACTTTAAAGCGCAGGGACAAATATATCACGATCTACCATCATTGATCCCAAAGGATGAGAGGCCACGGTACTTTCAGCTGTACTTCTACGATACAGATCATGAAATGGTTAACAGAATGTCAATACTAGAAGATGCAAAATTATCAGAGGAACTCATGGGTAAAATTAGGAAAATAATGAACCAAAATCCATATGCACAATTCTTTACGCAACTAAAACACCATTCAAGTTTTCAAAACTTAGAAATACGCATAGCTGCAAATGCTTCTTTAGACCAACGAGTGTACAATAAACCTTCAGTAGATCAGGTTGCGACAATTTGGGTGGACGGAAACAATCTAAATATCCCATTTAAAAAAGAAATTATTGTACACGAACATTCAGGGAACAAACATCGAGTCAAACATTATTATGGTTGTTATGATCCTCTACAATAGCCATTGATTCTACCAAGAGGTGAAGGAGGTTGGCATCAAGGAATAGTGAAAAGTCGCAATCCAAATATCAACATTCCGACATATGCCACAACAATTGCCAACACATGGGTTGGATCATATGACACTGCAACAGAGGTTTTCAACAGGGAAGAACAAGGTTAGCACGTTTACATTATGTCATCAACTAGCAGGCCTAACATAGTACAACTACAAACACAATTAATTTTCCAACTATTAACCGAATCTGTAGAGGTTTTCAAAGACCACAAGTACAAAACAACAACCACATATGTAATTACTTAAAACAATATGTTCCAGAGTGTGTGCAATAGAATACACTAAAGATGGTAAATTAACGCAGTTACGGACAAAGTAATTTATTGTAATAGAATATAGTTGTGAGGCGGCCGTGGTAATGATAGGAAACTGAAAAAATGGCAAACATACTTTACAAGGAACTACACTCCAAAGTAAACTTACTTTAATTATCTGTAGGTGTATGACGCGAAACAAAAGGCTGTGTTTCCTGCAGAGAGTACTACTGCTACAAAATACAAGTTCGAAAGGATTGCTACTATGTGGGAGATTGCTGCAACAATTTGTAGTGGATATGTACATAAAATTGGAAACCACAAGACTTGAATATTATAGATTCAGACAATCAAATTATAGAAGAGAGATATTACAGGGTATCGTTGATAGTGTGACGACAGGCGAATGTAGAGGAGAGAAAGTTGGCCAAAGGGTCTTACTACCAGGATCATTCATCGGAGGGCCGAGGGATATGCGAAGACACTATATGGATCTATGGCTTTGGTTCAAGAGTTTGGAAGGCCGGATCTATTTATCACCATGACATGTAATCCGAAATGGACAGAGATTCAAGATGAACTATATGAGGGACAAGTCGTGCAAGATAGGCCAGATATGGTGACCAGAGTATTTAGGGAAAAATTGCAAGACCTGAAAGATCAAATATTCAAGAAAGAAATATTTGTCCCTATAGCAGGACATGTTTTTGTGGTTGAATTCCAGAAGAGAAGCCTACCGCATATACATCTACTACTAATATTAAAAGAAGGTCATAAAATAAGATCAGCAGATCAGTATGACAAATATATTTTGGCAGAATTGCCCGCTAAGGACAAGCAGCCACAATTGTATGAATTGGTTATCAAACATATGATACAGGGACCTTGCGGTGTAAGGAGAAAATCAAGTCCATGCATGAAGGATGGACAATGTAAATTTCACTATCCCTGAGCATTCAATAATAAAACAATACAAGGAAGGGATGGATATCCCATTTATTGCAGGAAAAACGATGGCAGGACAAGTGAGGTTTGAGGAATGAAGATGAATAACCAATGAGTTGTCCCTTATAATCCTTATTTATTGAAGAGATATAACTACCACATAAATGTAGAGGTCTGCTCAGGTGTTAAAGCAATCAAGTATCTGTACAAGTATATATATAAGGGTCATGATAAATGTGCAGTTTACATAGAGTCAGACGATGGAGAAAAATTCAAAAATTCATAGATGAAATACGCAGCTTCCAAGATGCACGTTGGGTGTCACCACCAGAAGCAATGTGGAGAATTTATGATTTTACTCTAAGTGAAATGCAACCAGCCGTTATAAACCTACAATTACATCTACCAACAAGCAGGTAATTTGAAACCCTTTCTCATATAGTATAATCAAAAGACGCAGTTGTCTAGCAAAATAGATGAATATTAATATAAAAAGATTATTCAAAATGTAGTGTACTACTGGAAGAAGCAAAATCTTCAAAATATAGCGGCCTCCCAGTTTGTACAACAAACTATGCTTACTGAGTATTTTAAGTTGTGCTCAAATGACAGTGATGCTAGAAATTATCTATACAGAGAATTCCCCAAGCATTATGTTCGGAACTCCCAATCTAAAATTTGGAGTAAGAGGAAATCACGCTCCGTGATTGGCAGAATAAATATTGGTAAGATAATTACACTTTATTATGTCATATTTATGCGCTAAACAGTAACTTTACCTAACTACACTACTTAATGTCACATCGAATCCTAGAGAAGGTGAAAGGTATTATGAAAGATTATTATTGAATCATGTTCGAGGTCTGACATCGTTTGAAGACTTGCTCACGGTTAATGGAATACATTGTGATACTTTCAAGGAAGCAGCTAAGGAAAGATTGAGAGGTAGGATAGCATTGGCATCCGCCAGCAGTGGGGTAGCAGCAACAATCTTACCTGGAGGTCGTACAGCTTACTCAAGATTTGAAATACCTCTACAAGCAAATGAAACAACATTTACAAATATGTCCAAACAAGGTGCCGACGCTAAGCTAATTAATAAGATGGGAAAAATTGATAATATGGGACAAAGCACCAATGGCTAAGAGACGCACAATTGAGAAAGTCGACAGAAGCTTCCGTGACATAGTGGATAATAATGCACTTTTTGGTGGAAAAGTCATGATATTCGGAGGTGACTTTCGACAAGTACTACCGGTGGTTCCTAAATCAACACGAGCGGAGACAGTGGATGCAAGTATGGTGAGATCATATTTGTGGCCTTTAATGGAAAAGATTCATTTAACATCTAATATGAGAGCGGGAGCAGATCCAATTTTTAGTGACTTTTTGCTACGTGTTGGAAACGGCGAAGAAAGCACAATACGGGACAATTTAATACTACTGCCACAACAAATGATGGTCCAACCAACTGGTGATAGTAAACCAGAAGAATGCTTAGTAAGGGAAATATTTCCATCGTTACAACAAAACTACAGATCGTCAAAGTATATAACTGAAAGGGCAATCTTCGCAAGTAGAAATGAATATGTAGATAATCTAAATGAAATGTTCATTACTCAATTTCCGGGGGAAACAAGAACATATATCAACTTTGACTCAGCAGAAGATGATACCAACAATTACTATCAAGAAGAATACTTGAATACATTAACACCAAATGGGCTACCACCACATAGGTAACATTTCCATATTGTTATTAGCATTGCAATTATAATATAACTTTGAATCACTAAACTGGATGAAATACAAAGCTGAGGTAAAATATTAAACAGCTGATGTATATTTGAATACTATATATTAGGTTAGATTTGAAAGAGAATGCGCCTATTATGATGCTGAGGAATCTGGATCTAGAAAATGGTTTATGCAATGGAACACCATTGATTTGTAGAGGTTTTGACAACAATGTCATACATGCCGAAATAACAACAGGAGAATATGCAACAAATCATGTGTTTATACCAAGAATCCAATTATTACCGCCATAGAATGAAGGATATCCTTTTAAATTTATTCGCAAGCAATTTCCAATACGTCTCTGTTTTGCAATGACGATAAATAAAGCTCAAGGTCAAACAATCCCTACTGTTGGATTGTATCTTCAGCAACATGTTTTCTCCCATGGACAACTATATGTAGCACTATCGTGGTGGTATGCATACAACAAACTGTTAAATTATGTATCCGAGACTGTTCAAATACTTACAACAATATATTAGGAGGAATAAGTAACACTACAAAAAAAAAACAGTGCTTAGCGACGAATTAATTACCGTCACTATATAACAACGGATTCACAACGAAGTGGCCATTTTGTTGCAAAAATTACAAATAATTTTTTGAGTTATAATATAGCGATGGATTGGCGACGGAATATGTTTTTTGTCGCTAAGAAATAGCGGGAAACTTTTTTCGCTATGGATTTTGCAACAAAGTAGGTGTTACAAATTTTCGCTAATTTTCGCTACGGATTTTGCAACAAAGTAGGTGTTACAAATTTATTAATATTCCGCGACGGAATTAGTGACGAAAAAGCATTGCTAGAATTATAAATATATTTTTATGGAATTTAAATTATGTAGTGACGGAAATATCCGTTGCTAAAATTTAATGTAAATAATTATATTTATTTAGTAGCAACGGATGTCATAATCCGTAGCTAAGTTTGTTGCAATTTTTTTAACCAAGTCATCAGTCTATAGAAAACACAAAAAGGAAACAAAAAATTACTATCTGTAAAAAAATAGGGTTTTCTCTTAGTGAAAGCTCCCATCTAGCAGAAGCTCAGGTGAAAGCTCTTGGTGAAAGCTCTGTATCAAGTGAAAGCTCTTGGTGAAAGCTTTGTATCAAGTAAAATTTCTCTTAGTGAAAGCTCTGTCTCCTTCTCCTTTCAATTTCTCCCGTCTCAGGTGAAATGGCTCCCGTCTCAAGTGAAAAGTGAAATTGCTCTTGTCTCGTTCATCCTCAGGTGAAAGGTGAAATTGCTCCTGTCTCCTTCATCCTCAGGTGAAAGGTGAGCTTCTGCCTTTGGTAATTTCTCTTTTTTCATCTGTTCGGTGAGCTTCTGGTGCGATAAAGAAGAGGGCGTTGAGTTCTATTTGGTGAAAAACAACTGGGGAACGGGATGTGGTTATCAGGGATATGCCAAAATTAAATGTAGGGCACTCGCTTGCTTCTACTTTGCTCTAATTTCTGATTTTGAATATTTTTCAAATTTTGTTTAGTCTCTAACCTCTCTTGCTCCCGCTTTGCTCGGCGAAATTCTTGAAATCCTATTTTGGTGGTGAAGTAGTCTCCATGCTGGTCACTGTATGGTCGCTGCAGGTAACATTTCCTTCATAATCTTCTCCTAGTCTTCTTCTATTTCTAATATGTCTCGCTACTCTGTTGTTGTGTCACTGTTGTTTGTAGATGAGAACTGATGACTTCAATTTGCTATACATGTGTTCTTAATGGATTTCCTTGATTCATATTAATGTGGAAGTTGGGTTTTGTCATTTAGTATTTAGTATTGTCACTTATTTGTTCCTTTGTTTGAATCCTTTTTCAGTGACTCCTCTTCGATATGTCGTAGAATCTCTGTTCTTCGTTTTCATTGTCTATAAGCCCAGGTTTTACATTCAGTTTTGCTACTGTTAATGATGCTTTCTTTTCAAAATAAGGATAGAATCTTGAAGCTAACTAAGGTGAAAGTTGTTTGTGTTTTTGTTTTGTTGATGTAGTAGTTTGTTTTTAAATCCCCTGATCATTCTAAGAATCGAATTTATGTTTCCATCTACCTGAATTTTAGTCAAAAATGCCCACTGTTTGTAATTAAGCTTATAAGGTGTGAAGTCATGTTACTGTCCAGATTGTAGTTTTCTTTCAAAGTCGTTGCCTATTTCTCTTTTCTGATCATCTCGGCATGTTGTTCTGCTTGTATTATCAATCTTTTTAAGTCCTTGAAGTTTGGCCTTGTTAAAAGGTTTGATATTGGTATAAGTATGTGTATGTTCTTGGTGAGTTAAATAAAATGTCACGGGTCAATCTTTGTTGGCCTTATTGTTCAATTCATAAAAGATTAGATGTAAACAATTAGGAAGTCATTGAATTTTGTTTCAGCAGTTATTAAAGTAGTATATGTTTGCTTTTGTTTTATTTGATAGCTACTAGTTAGCCTTTCTTTCCTTAAACTCGTCTCTTGTTTATTTATTATACTTAATAGCTACTAAGCTATTAAGTATACAATAGAGTAACTTTTTTTTAGATTTGGCGAAATAGCTTGAAGAGCATTTTAGCTTCTGATTTAGTGAGCATTAATTTAGCTTCTTCTTTTTCTATCTTTTATTTCCAAGTTTTATAATTACTATATATAGGTAGTTCTAGGTGTACATGTTTATAATATGCACCATTTGTTTAGAGACAACTATCTAACTATTGCTTCTGCACATACTCTTCAACTTGGTATCCATCTTTACATCCTTATATTTTATTTGATTAGTTAACTTCTTAGTTTTTCATTTGAACGAACTAGGTATCTTTGATTTTTAATATATTTTTTTCATTGTTGCATCAGTTTAGCATTTTAGATGTATGAAATTCTGTCTACTTTCATTTGATAATACAACTACTAATATTCTTGTGCAATTCTCACGGGACAAGTCTTTCACCCTACAAGACCTTGCTTCTCTACTTTGTGGTAATTTCTCTTTTCTTCCCTACAAGACCTTGCCTCTCTACTTTGTGGTAATTTCTCTTTTCTTCATATATTATCTTTGGTAGATAGGAGTTCCTTTTAGCTTTTGAAAATGTTACTATTATTTTCTGAAACTGTTTGTTTTATTTGTGTGTTTAAATACGTTTTATTCTTTAAAAATAACCTCGAAATGATTTGATTCAATAAAATCAGGAAAGATTTTTTGTCTTACCTAATACGCTTGAGTTGGTTAGTGTTGTATGGTTCATTTGTAGAACTTAATTTAGTTTGAGTATTTTGGTGTTGAATATACTGATTTAGGTGATTTGGGGTTTAAAATTGCAGTTTCGATTGAATTTTTCCTCTGCCTCAGCTTCCCGTCTCCTTCATCTATTTCCTCTAATTTGCCATTATTTTGAAGGTATACCATCCGGTGTATGTGAAGCTCGAAGAAAGACATAGACATTCGGTAAGTGTTCTATTTCCCCTTCTTCTTCTCCTTTCCACTGTCATAAAAAGATTTTCTACTGAAGTTAGAAAAGGAAAATGTTTCTTCAACCATCTCATATCAGTGTTGGAAGAAAAGGAAATGACATGATGAACAAAAACCAGTACAGATAAAAAGAAAAGAGAAAAAAGTAAAGAACAAAAAAAAATTAGTAAAAAGCTTCCACCTGAAAGGAACCAGTGATGTTCTTATAGCTTGGCTATCTTACTTGTCTTGATTCATTCTCTTCTATCACTCATTATTCTTTCATATCTTCTTTCTTACTTCCATTTTCATGTTCATCTTTTTCATATCAACAACACTAGTATCATTTCCTTGATTTACAAAGTCAACAGTTTGAGTACAACTATTCAATTGTTCCATTGTGATTTCTTTTCATTCTAGAAGAACAAGTTTTTACTGTTATTTCTTTTGAGAAATATCTATAGTTTTATACAACTAGTTAGACTAATGACTAGTGGTTCTAATCAGGCATGGTGAAGTTTATATTTTTTTAGACGTCTTGAGTTCTATTATTTATTTTCTGATTTAGGTTTGCCAGGTCTTTGTTAATGTTCTTCTATTTTCTCTCATTTGATTAAAGGTTCTCAATGTTGGTGCTCTAAGATATAGGTAGTCATTTGACGTTTTGAGCTCAACTAGTAACTAATTTGATCGAAAAAGCTAGTTCAAAGATACCTAATTTCAAATCCCTTGAGCTTCTGCTAGAGCTTTAAGTCCTTATGCTTCCTTCATCTTTACATATAAATCCCCATCTATGATCTGCTTACGTCTGTAGAAATCAGCCTCCACAATTGCTTTTTGTGCCTCTGCTTCTTTCTCCTTTCCGTAGTGAAATGCTTCAGCTTCTTTTTGTTTCTTGTAGAGCTCTCAATTTATGGCCCTCTTCCCCAGTCCAGTAGTTTCACTGAGTATCATGCCTAGGATTTCAAAATGTGCATGTTAATAAAAAAAAAATGTTATGAGAGCAGAAATGAGATCCAGATTTTTAAGATCAGTTTGTGGTAGCCTACACATGTTTTCAGCATCTGTTATGTGGCCCTCTTACCCCAGTCCAGTAGTTTCACTGAGTATCACATAGGTAGGGCATATAGAGAAACAATTGATGCCTTTCCACTGAGAGTGCTAAAGAGTAGCTTGTACATTGCAGCTGATGTAGCATCCCCAAGTCTTTGAACAATCACATCTATGCATACCTGCATAGACACGTTGGCATACCACAAAAGAAACAATAGAATCATTCTACTGCTAGGGATATTCAAGTGTCATGAAACACTTGTGCAGACATAATAAAATAATGCTTAACCTTCTAGCTTTGCTATACCCTATCAAAAAGATTTTTAAAATTGGAAATCAAGATTTGCTACAGCCAGGATATTCATAATTCAAGCTGCTGCTAATATGTAAGATGGAACAATGATAATCTTTCAGGTCACTATTTTTGTAACATACCTTTGCTTTATATTTCTCGTCCTGTGAGTATCACATAGCATTAATGTTTTGAGAATTCGGATGCAAAACATAGAATAGAATAATGTTCTTCGGATACAATTCAATCCTTCTACTGCCAAATCTCAATTTGTGGAAAGACTTCGTAATAATTGAAAGTTGTCCATTTGTAATTGCGTGTGTTGAGTTAGACAAACACAAACTGGACTTTAACCAAACAAATTCACATGAAAATTACGTTTTCTCAGTTGATTCTTTCTCAATTCAAGTTTGATTCTCCAAACTTAGATGCCCCAAATACTTGTACAATACTAATTTGAAAATTCCCTCTCTTTTTAGAAAGATCTAAAATTTAACTCATTGTGATTTGGGGGTTTTAAATGGCTGATAAGGAAGAGGGAAACTTGTGAAATTTGTTGTACAGAGAGTTTTAAGATGATTGAATTTTGCATTTACGGTTAGCTGAGGAATTGTGAGAGAAAAGACACAGTGTGAGAATTCTGGATTACAATTAAATGCAAGCTCAACATTTCAATAAGTATACAATGTTGGTCTAATGTATACACCGCTGAATTTTGGTACATATTGTATACACTGTTGGTCTAAATGCAAGCTCAGCATTTCAAGCCAAATGTATTATGCAGCCAAATGTATTAAGTAGTTCAACCTAAATGTTGTTGCCCATTTTATTAAGATACCTCATATAGGTATGTCTCCAAGATGTTTTCACTAATAGAGTAGCCCAAAATAACCAGAAACTTATGATGAATTCAATTGCCATGCTAATATAGAATGATTATTCATCAAATCAGTTGTCTTCCTCATGCTGATGAATGGCCTGCACATCTTTTTTCTTTGCTAATATAGAATGATGTATGTCTTCCTTATACATCAAGTCAGTTACAATGCTGATGAATGGCCTGCAGAAATATAAAATGATGTTACAGTGAGTTATGTACTCACAAAAATGTCCTGAGCAGCTTTGGATATTCCCAATAGAAGAACTATTATCCAAGGTTAAATTAGACATACAACATTTCTTCCTTTCCCTTCCATTATAAATTTATTCCTAATCTTTAATGTTTTCTCTTTATCTCAATTTATTACAGGAAAAATATGAAGAAATATTACGGAAAAAAACAATCTCTCAATCTGATATTGATCAATGTGAAGCATACAACCAAGCTGCCGGGGGAGAAAAGAAGAAAAGAATATATGGTCTTGGATCTGAAGCAAAAATTTACTACGGGCAGAATCTTTGTGCCTCATCATCTGTAGCAACTTCAGTTTCTCAATCAACATCGACAAGAAATATGGATGTGTTTGTGAAGGAAATGAATCCTACCCTTACTAATCATTTTCTTCCGATTATTATGGAGCGGCTACAACAAGTGGTTACTCCCATTGACAATCCATCACTTGTGACACCCATGGTGCCTCCTCCTGCTGCTACTATTGAGGACGAGGTTGATCCCTTAGTTTCAAGTGATGAGGGTATCCCTTAATTAGTCTCCTTTAGCTTTACTTTTGGATGTTTGTGTTTTTGAAAAGTACAAATTGTCTGATAACAATAGTTGATGACTTGCTTTTGATGTTTTGCAGTGAAAGTATGTGATTAGGATTTTGCTATCTACAGATTTTGAACCCTCTAAATATTATTTTATATGAATGTTTGTTATTTTAGAGGTATTTAGTAATTGTTATTAATTTATTTCAGCAATGTATATTTAAAATAAAAAAATGAAATTATTTTACAAGAAAATTTTTAGCAACAAATTTAATGACGATTTGGTTGTTGCTATGAAAAATATTGGCGACGGATTAGCAACGGAACATTTTAGTGGCAAATATGCTGGCTTAAATAACAGAATATTTTGTGATGGATTAGCGACAGAAATTTCGACGCGAATTTATTTGAAATGATGAAATTAATGATGAACTTAGCAACGAATTTTTGCGACGGATTAGTGACGGAAAGTTCATCGCGAATTTATTTGAAATGACGAAATTAATTATGAAATTAGCAACGAACTATATATATAAGTATAACGATGGAACAGTACGTCACTAAAAGTTGCGACGGACTAATTTTTCGTCGCTAAGAGATTACTAACGAGCGAAATACTAACAGCCAAAAATCCATCGCAAATCCGATTTAGCGACGGAATACCACATGCGACGCACGTGTAGTAAATCTAGTATATTTAATAAAAGAGAATAGTTTGCAATGTGGTTAAGCCAAATGGCAAGCTTATTAAAAATTCACTTGGCAACTGTAAAATTTTAAAATGTTAGTCTTCAAAAAGGAAAAAAATATTAGTTTTTTTTATATAAAAAATATTTTCGGTTAACTTAAAAATAGAAACATATGGCAGAAGAAATCTAAATAAACTCTATTATTTATCATTTTCCGATATGGTAAAATAAATTTAAACAATAAATTAAAAGATACAATACAGAAACACTTTTACTAATAATAATGATAACAATAATTATAAAGCAATAGCAATAATAAATTAGTAAGAATAATATTAATAAAAATAATAATAACAATAGTAATAATAGTAACAATAGTAGTAGCAATAATACTATTAATAATAATTATAATAAAAATAAAAAATAACAAACAAACCAAAAAAAAGAAAGAAAATGGAAAGAAGATAAATGAGAAAAACGTGTGGGGGTGAGTGGGGGTAATCTAATTTTCATCTTTTCATAATAATAATAATAATAATAATAAAGGAGAGTAGTTTGCATTGTGGTTAAGCCAAGTGACAGGCCAATTAAAAGTCACTTGAAAATTGTTAAATTTAAAAATATTAGTATTTCAAAAAGGAAAGGAATATTAGCTTTTTTTATAAATAAGGTTTTCGATTAACTTCAAAATAGAAACATGTGGCTGAAGAATTCTAAATAAATCTACTCTTTATCATTTTCAAATATGGTAAAATAAATTTAGATATATTTAATTTAAATAGGTACAAATATAGAAACACTTTTACGAATAATAATGATATCAATAATAATAAAGTAATAGCAATAATAAATTAGTAAGAATAATATTAATAAAAATACGGCTGAATGACCTGGGAGGCTCATGTACTTGGCTTCGTTTGTCAGTTGAACCGTTCTACTCATCACTTTGTCAAATGAACTCTTAAACTCAATGAAACTCTACTTTTTAAACCCCTCTGACCATTGACCGGACTTATATGGCACTGAAATGGCTTAGTTGGACAAATACGTGACCCCACATGTTTTGAAGCAAATGAATACAATACTTTTATTTTAAAATTATCAAAATTATAAGACAAAACAATAATAATAATTTTTTTTTTAAATATTGAAAACCTCCTTCTTCTTCACTCCACCCCAGCTCGCCCCACCCTCACCCCTTCTCTCTTCTTCTTTTTTCAGCCCCTCCCCACCTTTTTTCTCTTCTTCTTCTTCAACCTCATCCCCCACCCCCCACCCCTACTCCTTTTCTCTTCTTCTTCTTCTTCTTCTTCAACCTCAGTCCCCATCCACCCCCATCCCCACCCTCCCCACCCCTACTCATTTTCTCTTGTTCTTCTTTGACGTACACATTATCACAATAAAATCATCAAATAAAAAATAGAAAAAAGTTTTTGCAAGAAAATATACCATTCACCATTTTTATAAACTTAATTCTTTAAGATATATTACTTGAGTTTACATATAAACATATTTTTTCCAATTTGAAGTTTTTTTTATATCTCTTTTTATCAAATCAAAATAAATAAAACCCTAAATTATGTGCGATAACTAATTATAATCTATCACATTTTATGATTGAAGAAATTTTTGAGTGTGAACTATGAAGAAAGATGAAAATGGTAGAAGGTGGGAACAAAGAGGATGAAGTGGGAAGGGGTGAAATGAGTAAGAGAGAGAGAAAATTGCATTTTTTTTAAATATTATTTATTTTTAAATATTTAATTTATGATGTGTCATCGAAATAATAATAATAATAATAATAATAATAATAATAATAATAATAACAATAATAATAATAATAATTAATAATAATAATAATAATTAAAAGCATAATACATATATTGGACCCTAAACTTGGCTTCAAATTAACTTTGACCTTCAACTTTCATAGTGCACAAACATACACTTTAACTATCCAATCTTTTAATAAATAAACACGCAAATCCTACTTGGCAAAACGCATGATGTGCACATATTTTGAGCAAGTTAGGAGTAATTTTCGAGTCCCACAACAGTAAAAACCTCCCTTTTCCGGCCAGCAAACACAACTTGAAACCACCCAAAACCTCCATTCATTTTCTTCTTCTCCTCTCCGCTCATGTCACCACCAGCGAGCCGGCTTCAACCTCAAAAAACCAGCAGCTCCCAACACCAAACACCTCCAACCCAGCTGTTCTCCTTCTTCCTCCACACCGGAGCACAACCCATGAAGCGAACGAGCTTCGAGCTTGCTAAACCCACCAAATACCGGACCCCAAACCCATCAGATCCGCCATCTCTGACGAGAATCATCACGAAACAACACTGCTGCAACCAGCAGCTCGAACCAGACACAAAACAGCAACCAAATGACCCCTCAAACCTCATGAAAACAGACCCAACAACCACAAACACCTAAACTAAGAAGCCAGCCATTAGGAGGAATTAATTTTGATTCTTGTATATAAATTAAATTATTATTTTTTTTAGTTCTAAAATGGACGTGTAAAATATTTAATTAGTTGGCAGCCACTGAGTGGCTCACTAATACACGTGGGAGCGTTTGCATTTCACGCTCTTTGGCTCCGAAAATCATGTGTTTATTTATTTAAAGGTAGGATAGTTAAAGTGCCTATTTGTGCACTATAAAGTTGGAGGTCAAAGTTAAAATTTGAAGCCAAGTTTAGGGTCCAATATATGTATTTTGCCTAATAATAATGATGCGTCATTAAAAAATGGTGTGGTATTTCATGTGTAAAATGAGTGTACTACACACACACCCATTAGATGAGAAAGGGGTCTAAAATATTGTGTTTGAATGAGTTTAAGAGTTTAGTTGGCAAAGTCGTAAGTACAGGGATCCAATTGACAAATCAAGTCAAGTACAAGGGCCTCTCAGGCTATTCCGCATAGAAATAATAATAACAAGAGTAATAATATGTCATGACCAAAAACAAATGTGATGACACTTGTCTTATCCCACCAAGACAAATCATCTTAAACCCAAATAACGATAATATGCGGAAGTAAAAATAAGGATGAAAGTTTAACACTAATACTAAAGCGGAATACAAAATCGACTTAATTAAACCCCCAAAACATGTTTGTCATGTGCACAAACCCCTAATATATTACAATAGATTTGAAAGAAAAATATAAATCTCGAATGACATTGTTTCTGGAATAGAAGATCATAAATAAGGAGCAAGAGGGTCTACTAAGATGCCAAATAGCTACCTCACAAATCTCCATAGGAAGCCTCAAACAAGAAAAGAAAAGAGAGTATCACAAAAATTCGGGCTCATAACCTGCACAAATGTAGAAGCAAGGGGTGAGTACCAAACCACACAGTACTCAACAAGCAAACTCTTAAAGACAAGCTAAGAATATAGAATACGGGTACTCTTACCACTCCAACCAAACCAACACAACTAGAACCTACATAAAATCAATTCAACCTAGCAGTTCACAATTTAAGTAGCATATAGCTCAATAACGACACTCCAACAATTACCTATCAGCAACACACAAGGTCAAGTTCATCAAACATAAGTTCCACAGAAAGGTACTTACAAGTTCACAAATGATAAAGATATGCAATGCAATCTCAAGTATGGTAATGCATGTCTGACCTAGTGATACACATCTGTTGTCTCTCAGTCCGTGACCCCATGGGAAACATATTTGTCCATGCTTCCGTCACAGCGTGCAATATGTCCCTTAATAATAGAATTTGTCGTAGCGTGCGATTTATCCCTAGATAATAGAATCTGTCGTGGCGTATGACATGTCCCTCAAATCATAATATTCGTCGAGGCACGCGACACGTCCCTCGAACTCGTACATCCTCTTTAATTTCTTATTCTTCCTCAATTCACATAAAACTTGTCACAATCATGTCTCATAACAAAATGCAAATGACATATTCACACAACTAATGAGGAGATGTCAATTTTCATAACAATGCACAATTCACAACAACACAATCGTGATATAACATCAACAATGAATCAATAAGTTTTTCAAACCATTCTCAACACATCACACACCAATAATTAATCACATTGCATTTTATTACCCCTTTTCATCATTAGAACTATTCAACATGGACAAGTCCACCCAACCAAGTCTCATTACTCCCCAACACATACCACAAGGAAATACACTATTCTATATACTTAACAAGGGTTGAGAAATTCACTTGCCTCAAATAATTGAACAATCACTCCGGGACTTGATCTTTCCCTTTCGATGGGCTTCCAAATAATGCAATCTATTCAAATAAATAATCACAATAAGCTTTCAAAACTAACAACACCCATATTATTATATGTTTAGCCTTGACCCAAAAACTCACCCAACACTATAATCAAGTTCCTAATCTTGATGACAGTTAAGATGTGAACTCTTATATTTTCAAATTTCAAATCTAGGGTTATGTCTTAATCCTCCAAATGACATAATTATAATGATATTCGTATAATACACTTAATATTTAATTACCTATATCAATATCTCAAAACATTGGTTATAATATGATAACTATAGAAAGATTTCTAAAATTTAAGTTAAGTTCCACAACAATAACCTTAAGCACAAAAAAAGAAAAGAAGAAGAAAATATAAACAAGGAAAAATTAAGCAGAACCCATCCCCAATCGTATATAGGTATCATTATTCTACCAATAATTAACCCATTATTACTTTCTTATTAGCCCTTTCAATTTATATTGTGGATGTCCAAAATTGGATGTCAACACAATATATTCATCTGACCCACATAAAGCTCAATCTCAAACAAGCTATTTGCTTACATACGGAGGTATTGCTATATCATGGCAATCTACAAAGTAGTCCATTGTCGCTACTTCTTCAAATCATGTTGAGATAATAACTATTCACGAAGCAAGTAGAGAATGTGTATGGTTGAGATCAGTGATACATTTCATCAAAGAAATATGTGGTTCGAAGTGTGATGTCAAGGTATCCACAGTGCTCTTTGAACACAATGATGCATTCATAGCTCAACTAAGAGGAGGCTTCATAAAAGGAGATAAAACGAAATACATTTCACCAAAATTATTTTTCACTCATGATCTTCAGAAGAACGGTGATATTGATATACAACAAATTCGTTCAAATCATAATCCAACAGATTTATTCAACAAATCTTTACCAGCCTCAACTCTTGAGAAGATAGTACACAAGATTGGGATGTGAAAACTTATGCATCTGAATCGTGGTCTTTATCAGGGGAGTAAAATACATTTTTCAAGGTTTTTAATAAGGCAGCAAACAATACGTATTATGAATGTCTATGTATATCTTTGTTCCTTCAACTTTTCTTTTACATGTACATTCCGGGGGAGTATTGTAAAACTAATGTGAATGTCACATGGGGCCATCCATATAATTGTCATCACTTGCCATGCTAAATTGATGTCATGTGAGGCCACCCATTTGAGAAGTGTCATCACTTGGCCAAGTGGATAGCTTCTTAATGGCCAACGGTTGGTTTGTATATTACTTATTGGCTATAAATAATTATTACTTCATTCACAAATGAAGAGAGATAGAAATTGTAATAGTTTATCCTCTCTCTTTGCTTGTTATTCTTTTCAATTTAGTTTATTAATATTAGTTCGTTAGCTAATTATTTTATAACAGAAAATACATAATAAAATATAGAGTCACAGTTCTGTTGGGAAGACAAAATCCAAGAAAATAAGGTTTGGTCAACCACCAGTCTTGAACACCTAGCGCCAATGTTGTGCCTTTGGATCAAATCATATATACACACGTTTAATGAATCATACTCTCTCAGTC
Organism: Solanum commersonii; assembly: GCA_029007595.1. NCBI lineage: Eukaryota > Viridiplantae > Streptophyta > Magnoliopsida > Solanales > Solanaceae > Solanum > Solanum commersonii. The sequence continues at coordinate 3,331,987 of JAJTWQ010000051.1, forward strand.
AAACAATAGTTTGTCTACTATTAATTTAACACACTTTAAAAAAAATAATAATAGGAATAATATTACTAAATTATTTTTTGACTTGATTAAATTTAATACTTTGAAAAATATGTTAGATAGTAAATAATATTTAATAGCAAAGGTAAAATAGATACAAAAGACAAATTATCTTTTGACTTTTTCTAAATTGAACAAGTAATTGGACAACTATTTTCAGTATATTACACAATTATTATTGGACGGATGGAGTATATAACACGCTTAAGTTATGGACTAGAGATAGACTTAACCGTGTATTTTTTGTGACACATGAAATAGTACTTTCTCTATCCAATAATATTTGTTTATTATTGATTTTGTATACTTTTTCAGAAATTATGAATAAAAGAGTAATTTTATTATATCATTATTTGAATATAATAATTATAATATCTTAAAAAAATAGAATTGGAAAATGCTATAATCTATAATTAATACTCCCTCCGTCCAACAATAGTTGTCTACTGTACTATTTTGGAACGTCCATTAATATATGTCTATTTTATAAAATCAATGGCTACTTTACACTTAGTTCCTAATTTACTCTTATAATTAATTATAGTCATTTTCCTATTACATTTTTTAAGACATTATTTTTATCATATTCAAAGGGGGCAGAATGACGTGGGAGGCTCTCGTACTTGGCTCCGTTTGTAAGTTGGACCCTTGTACTTACGACTTTGCCAACTAACCCTTAAACTCATTCAAACACAATATTTTAAACCCCTATCTCATCATATGTGTGTGCGTGTATTACACTCATTTTATGTTTTACACATAAAATTCCACGTTATTTTTTAATGACACATCAAAAATTAAATATTTAAAAATAAATAATATTTTTTTAAAAAGGTGCAAATTTTTATCTCTCTCTCACCATACTCATTTTTTCATATTCTCACTTCATCTTCTTCCTCCCACATTCTATCCTTCATCCCAAAAATAAAAATCACTATTTTTCATCTTCTTCACACTCAAAATTTTCTCAATGACAAAATGTGATAGATTATAATTAGCTCCTACACATACTTTTGGGTTCTATTTATTTAGATTTGGTAAAAAGATATATCAAAAAAACTTCAAATAGATAAAAAAAATATAATAAGTAAATTCAAGCAATAGATCTTGAAAAATTAAGTTTTAAAAATGGTGAATGAGATATTTTTTTAACAAAAGCTTTTTATTATGATTATGGTGATGGGGTAGGGGTGGGGGTGGGTCATGGGTGGGTGGCAGTCTGGGGCTGAAAAGAAGAGGAAAAAGGTGGGGCTGGGGGCTGGACTGAAGAAGAATAAGAAGAGAGAAGGGGTGGGAGTGGCGATATGTTGGGTGGGCCAAAGAAGAAGGAGGTTTTAATTTTTAATTTTTTTAAAATTTATTATTATTGTTTTGTCTTATAATTTTTAGATTTTTAAAATAAAAAAATTGTATTCACTTGCTTCAAAATGTGTGTGGTCACGCGTTTGTCCAACTCAACCATTTTAATGCTATATAAGTTCGGTTAATGGTCAGAGGGGTTTAAAAAATAGAGTTTCATCATGTTTAAGGGTTCATTTGGCAAAATAACGAGTATAAGGGTTCAACTAACAAACAAATACAAGTACATGGGCTTCTCAGGTCATTCCGCCTTCAAATGGTGATATAGTAAAATTACCCTTTTATTTATAATTTCTTAAAGGGTGTGTCAAGTCAATAGTGAACAACTATTGTTGAACCGAGGGAATAATAAGGAGAAATTAGCAATTAAGTGTAAAATTATTCATTAATTTCATAAAATGAACAAGTATTATTAAACATTTGAAAATAATATAGTAGACAACTATTATTAAATGGAAGAAGTAGAAATTTTAATATTTGTCCATATGAAACTTTCAAGAAGTTTTTCCTCTTTTAAACTAATTAATTGAGAGTATAATAGATAAAAAATTATCATTTTTTAATTTGTCAAAATAAACAAGTAAAAAGAGAGAAATAAAAAAAAAAACAGACAAATAACTATTAACAGAATTTTTACTTTATTAAAATAGAATTCTACAGACTGATTTAGTGATTTTACATTGAAAATGGAAAATTCAAGTGAAGCACGGAATTAAGCAACATCAAGTACACGCGTCCAATATAACACGCTTAAGTTATTGACTAGAAATACATATAAAACCGTCTACTTTTTGTGACACATGAAATAGTACTCATACTATCCAACAATATTTATTTAATATTCGCTTTACTTACTTCTAAAAAATTATAAATAGAAATGTAATTTTAATATATCATAATTTTAATTTAATAAATATAATATCTTGAAAAAATATAAAAAATATTATAATTAATAATAAGGGTAAATTTAGCAATTAAATGTAAAATTATTCATTAATTTCATAAAATTGACAAGTATTGTTAAACATCTCAAAATAGTATAGTGGACAACTACTTCATCTGTCCTTATTTGTTCAATTTTCCTTTTTTACTTGTCTATTTTGACAAATCAAAAAATATGTCATCGATTAATAATTTGAAAAAGATAGAAAATCTTGAAAAATCTTAAACTTTTATTTTTCTCTACTTTATAATTAATATGAATAAATTGTTAAATTCAGTATGTCAAATATTATATTTTTAATAAATATGTTAATTTAAAAGCAGATAAGTAATTAGAACCGAGGAATACTGTTGAAGGGAGGGAGTAAAAATCTTGATATTTTTTCACATGATGAAATAGTTCACACCCATTTCCCATTATATATAGACCACCTATTTCCTCATTTTTGAAGTAAAAACTTTTAAGTGTTTCTTCTTTCTTTTTTCTCTTTGTTCATATTCTAAAAAGTATTTCATCAATGGCATCTACCAAATTAGTTAAAATTCCCACCATAGATTTTTCCAATCATGAAGAGCTAAAATCAAACACTCCACTATGGGAATCTACAAAAATTCAAGTTTTTGAAGCTTTACAAGAATATGGTTGTTTTGAAGCCATATATAAAGTTCCAAATGAAATTAAAGATGGAATGTTTGGTATTTCAAAAGAAATATTTGAATTTCCTTTAGAAACCAAATTGAAAAATTTCTCAGAAAAACCATTACATGGCTACATGGGGATGATTCCACAATTGCCATTGTATGAGAGTTTATGTATTCCTGATTTGCTTAATCCTCAAAGTCTTGAAACTTTTGCTAATATCTTTTGGCCTCAGGGTAATCAGCATTTCTGGTATGTTTACTTCAATTTTTTCATTTTTTTTATTTTCTTATTATCATTATGTTTAATTAAATTTTGCCCTAGTGGAAGTGTTCAAAAGGTCTAAAATTAGAAATTTTTAGTAGTTTGATTGTTTGATTAGCTGATTTCTCAGTTTTTCTTTTAGAAAAACAAAATTCAACTGAAATTTTTTTAGTAGTTCGATTGTTTGACAACCTTCTTTATACGTTTATACTGACATTATATTATATGTGCATTAATATTTGCAGCGATTTGGTAAAATCTTATTCTAATCCACTTGTGGAATTGGATGAGATGTTGAAAAGGATGATTTCGGAGAATTTGGGATTAAAAAATTACATTGATGAATTGTTGAATACCAATTATTTCCTATTTAGATTTACACATTATAAGGGATCATCAATTATTAGTGGAGATGGAAATAATAAAACTACTGGATTGGGTGGCCACACAGATGGTAACTTCTTGACTTTTATATCACAAAATCAAGTCAATGGATTGCAAATCAACAAAAATGGAGAGTGGATTGATGTGAATATTTCACCAAATTCTTGTGTTGTTTTGGCTGGTGATTCCTTCAAAGTAAGTCTTTAGCTAGTGTTATTACCTTGTTGGGAACTGTGTTGTTTGAATTTTTTTAAAATATTGTTACACCTTTTTGGATTCTTCAAAAAAACATAGGTTTCAGAGGATTAGAGATGTTTGTGAAGAATAAATCTAAAATTGGAACAACATGTTGAATTTCTTCATGCAAAATTGATAATAAATTTTGAACTACACAAATCTGAAAAACCAATTTTGTTATTTGTTGGAACTTTATGTTTTTTCGAATCTCTAAAAATGGTGTCCCACTATTTTCCAAACTGCATATTTATAGTTTATTGGAACTACACAAATTTGAAAAAGAATTTTGATATTTGTTGGAATCTATATTTCTCGGATCTCTAAAGATGTTGTCCCATTAGTGTTAGAATTATTTTCCAAAATGCATATTTTTGAAGAATTTGACATACTGAATGATATCTTGAAGAGTCCAACAAACTCAGGTTATTGAAATTACATGTTCAATATTTTCATACAAAACTGAAAATGAATCTTGGTATTTGTTGACCATATATATGTTGCTCTACTCACCGCGTCTATCTTGATATTTATATATATAGGCATGGACAAATGGTCGATTGCATTCTCCTCTCCACAGAGTAACAATGGCCAGAGAAAGTGATAGACTCTCCATTCAATTATTTTCATTATCAAAACCAAGTCACTTCATCGAGGCACCAAAAGAACTGGTGGATGAAGAACACCCTTTACTCTTCAAGCCATTTGAAATTCTTGGATTATTTGGGTATGTTTCCTCAGAAGCTGGCTATGGAGCTCCTCCCAGTGATGTTTTGAAGGCTTATTGCGGTGTTTGATAAGCTAATTGTGAATTTCCGTTCCTATCAGAATACCGTTAGTATATATATATATATATATATATATATATATATATGGGATTTCTGATAGAACATTTACCGGAAATGTCTTCAAAGAGCCACCCTTTCCAATGGGTTTCGTTGGGAATTCGTGTTTTTTTTTTAGTAGTAAGCATCTTATGTTTGAATTGCTGCAGTTGGTAATTCATGTTTAATTTGTTTGTGGTTGTTTGGGCAAAATATTTCCAATGGGTTTCGTTGGAAATTCGTGTTTTTTTTAGTAGTGTGCATCTTATGTTTGGATTGTTACTGTTGGGAATTCATGTTTAATTTGTTTGTGTTGTTTTCTTGGGCAAATAATGAATTTAAAGTGGATGATTTTACTCTTTAAGAGGAAATGATTCAATGTAATCCTTTAGTATTATTTGGTTTTAAAAAAAGTATATCATATGAACAATTTATATTAAAATTGTGATACAATTTGTATTGGATTATGATATCTATTAGTAGTAATCATTACTAGGCCCATCCATCAAACAAACTCCCCGCGAGAATGACTTATTTTTCAAAGATTTTACACAAGTAAAACCATCACTTACAGTATGTGCTTGTTTAGATTTGCCAGATATTATTTTATATATTATTTTATTTATTTTAATTTATGTGACACAGATAGAATAAGGAGAGTCAACTAAACTTTTAATTATTTTTTTGTTTTTAATTATTTTTGTAATATTTTTAAACTACTTTCCAATTATATTTGTTATACATGTGATATTTCGAGAGTTAATCAATTTTTGAATATGTTTTTCTTTAATATTTTAATAAGGAGAGTCAAACAAAATTTTACTATGTTTTTTGTAAATATTTTAAATTATTAATTATTGTGACTTATAGTACTCTTAATAATTAATATAGTTTTAAAATAGTATATGTTATTTCTCCTGATGTAACGACCCATTTGATCGTTTTGAGTACTAGAACTTTTTTTTAATCATAAAACTCTTTCGATAAATTTCAAATGGGTACTTTGGACTATTCTTAACTATAATTATATGATTAAGTGGGTAGTTTAAATAATTAATATAGTTGGTGGTTAAAGAAAATAACATTAAAATTAGTAGGGGATCACTATTACTACTTTTATAATTAGTCTTTTAATAATTAGGATAGTAAGTAATCTGTAGAAGTGAAGAAAAAAAAAAAGCCGAGAACTAAGCAAGAAGCCCTACGAGAGAGGCAGAGGAAAACATCACTATCATCCTTCATCAGGTAAAATCTTAATAAGTTTAATTCATGTATGGTGTTGATGTTATATTTTAATTAATATATTAATTAGATGGGGAAGAAGGGAAAATCGATATTAGCAAAGTGTTTTATACGTTGCAACATTCCGCCTGCAATCATTGGTAATGATTACCAAATGATTGAGACATTCATTTGATTAATGATATTAAGAATTGGAATATTAAAGTGTAGAGGTGTTCGGTTTTGTAACCAGTGACTAACTTTTAAACATTATAATTTTGTTATCTTATTATAAATTATATTTTTGATATATTGAGATAGGTAATTAAGTATTAGGTGTATCGTATTATTTAAATTTCATTAAAGTTATGCTAATTGGAAGAATTTAAATTTACCTGAGGCTTGAACTTTACGAAATTGATTATAGTTTTAGGTGAATTTTTGGATATAGGCTAGACATATAGTAACTTGAGTGCCTATAGGCTCGTTAACTTACAAATTATGCATATTTGATAGCTCGGAAACGATTGGAGGCATTGAGGAAAGGAAAATAATAAAATTGATGGATTGGGTGGCCACACAGATGGTAACTTCTTGACTTTTATATCACAAAATCAAGTCAATGAATTGCAAATCAACAAAAACGGAGAGTGGATTGATGCCAATATTTCACCAAATTCTTATGATGTTTTGTCTGGTGATTCCTTCAAAGTAAGTGTTACCCTGTCTCAATATATATGACACATTTTGTTTTACGAGAGTCAAATAATTTAAGTTTAAATTTGATATTGCTATTTCTTTTGAACTTATATTGCTCGGCTTTTTAAAATATCATCTCACTAGTGTGAGATTCTTAAAAAAAGTAATTTCTTAAAGACTCTGACACACTTGATAATATTTTTGGATGAGTCAGAGTAACATAAGTTAGAACCACACACATCATTAATTCCTTCATGCAAAATTGAAAATGAATTTTGATATTTTTTATAACCTATGTTGCTTTCTCCATCACAATTATAAAGTGACTTGTTATTAGTCAAATCTATATCCAAACGTCTACCTAATATAACAATGCATGTTTTTTCGCAAAAAAGTATTCGACTACGTATTTGTACATTTTTAGTTGAATAATGGATGCAATAGATGGCTACCTATAATGTGAAAATTGAATAATGCAATGAATCGGTACGAAAAAATTTATTCACATATTTTCAGTTGTGAGGCCTATATGTATAAATGTGAGACCCATAGTGTATTTATTTCATTTCTTTACTTTTTCTCTTTCAACTTTAATCCTTTTGTTTTACTTTTTCTTTTTTACTTGCATTTTTTTTATTGCTTGTTAACTCTTGGTGTAATTTTATTTTAACAAAGAAACTTTGAAACTCACCACAGTAAATTTCAGAAATTTAAATTTATCTTTGGATGAATTCGAAGAAATTTAAGATAATGAATTTTTTTTTAAAAATGAACACTCACCAACAAAATAAAAATTCATGTAATCAACCAATTAAGCTACTAAAATTCAATCGGGATTATTTATTATACTTAAATACACAATTTAATTTTAATTATTCAAATTTTAGTCATTAATTTATTTTTTGAGATTTCAAATTTAATCACTCAATCCTTAATTATCAAATATGTTTTTACTTTTGTTTACTCTATAACCACTTAATGTATTTGAATGCTTAATATTAATAATAATGTATTAATGATATCAAGCACTCAATTATGTTTTCTTTTTCATATTTGTTAAATTCTCTACTTCTATGGCATGTATCCAATAATTATTGCCAATATTAATTTTGTGTTTCTTGTTCAAGATTTTCTTTTTAAATTTTTTGTATGTTTAGTGTCTAAAAATGTGAAACGAAATTTTATAGATTTATTTTTTTCTTGTGGGTTACAAAAATCTATATATATATATATATAAAGCTGAATGTGAAACCGCTAATGTGACATGCTTCTTTGGCCAGGATCAATTTATCTTTTTTCTCAAATTTTAAAATATTTTTCTCATTTAATTTAGAAAAATAGCTACACTTACACTTTCTCTCTCCTCACTATTAGTCCACTATTAATGTCTTCCCAATAACTTTCCTTTATTTTTTTGGTTAAAACCTTTCTTTTACCTTTATTGTCATCCATTTTTTTTTCAAAAAGGATTTGTTTGTTGTCTTCTCCTCTTTATTTGATTTAAAATATTCACAAAAATATTTAATTAAACTATTAACAAACATAAATTTATATCTATATCTCTATATATATTAAAGTTAGAAATAGACAAAGTGATATATCACTTTTTATGATTAAAAAAAAAACTCATTTATCTTTTTTTTCATTTTTGTGACTTTTCATTTTTTTTAAAATTTATGTGTTATATTAAAAACCTATATATATATAAAGTTGAATGTGAAATCGCTGATGTGGCATGCTTCTTTGGCTAGGATCTCAATTTATCTTTTTTCTCAATTTTTTAAATATTTTTCTCATTTAATTTAGAAAAATAGCTACACTTACACTTTCTCTATCCTCACTATTACTCCACTATTAATATCTTCCCAATAACTTTCCTTTTTTTTTTTTTTGGTTAAAAATTCTCTTTTACCTTTATTGTCATCCGTTTTTTTTTTTTCAAAAATGATTTGTTTGTTGTCTTCTCCTCTTTATTTGATTTAAAATATTCACAAAAATATTTAATTAAAATATTAAAAAACATAAATTTATATCTATATCTCTATATATATTAAAGTTAGATATAGATAAAGTGATATATCACCTTTTTATGATAAAAAAAAAACTCATTTATCCTTTTTTTCATTTTTCATTTAATTTTTTTTTTTGTGTTATATTAAAAATCTATATATCTATATAAAGCTGAATGCGAAATCGTTGATGTGACATGCTTCTTTGGCCAGGATCTCAATTTATCTTTTTTCTCAATTTTAAAAATATTTTTCTCATTTAATTTAGAAAAATAGCTACACTTACCCTTTCTCTCTCCTCACTATTACTCCGCTATTAATGTCTTCCCAATAACTTTCCTTCTTTTTTTTTTGGTTAAAACTTTTCTTTTACCTTTATTGTCATCCGTTTTTTTTTTTCAAAAATGATTGGTTTGTTGTCTTCTCCTCTTTATTTGATTTAAAATATTCAAAAAAGTATTTAATTAAAATATTAACAAACATAAATTTATCTATCTATATCTCTATATTTATTAAAGTTAGAAATAGACAAAGTGATATATCACCTTTTTATGATAAAAAAAAACTCATTTATCTTTTTTTTCATTTTTGTGACTTTTCATTTTTTTTTAAAATTTATGTGTTATATTAGAAACTCCAAAATATATATCTTAGATCTTTAATTCTCATAATTCTAAATCATATCTTATTTTTGTGATTTTTCATATTTTCTAATTCATGTGTTATATTAAAAACTCCATAATGCACATCTTAAATCATAAATTCTCATAATTTTATATTATATTTATTCTTACTAATTAAACACCATAATTTCAAATCAGTTACAAAACTTTTCCCTTTCTTCTCATATTCCATAAATTCACATAATATTCATATACATGTGTTACAATCCCCCATTGAAGGAGACTTCTCTATATTGTAAGTTTTCTTGAAATTCGGAGCATAGTAGGCATTCTTTATTTTTCATTATCATCAATTTGTTGTTGAATTGTTATTGAACTTACAATGATGATGTGAAATTATTTTTTATAGTGTCATTATTTGAATTTATTTTTGCTAATCAAGATTTGGATCTGCAAATTATTGTCTTTATGTGCTTCTATTGTCTTGGTTCTATCATTTTAATTTTTTGATGGTTCTTTTCTTTTTAAAATTTTCAATTCTTCATATTTTATATCTTCTTACGTGATTTTTCTTTGCATTTATTCTACTTCCATTAGTTTGCTGAATGTGTCAAGCTCAAGGCAATTAACTTTTTGGTTAAAGCAATAAAAAATGAGGTAGGATAAAAATTTCTTTTCAACTTGTATTTGATATTATAATTTTGATTTCTCACATAATATATAATTTTATTTTCACCATCAAAAATTTATTATTGTCTATTGACAATGATTTTGAAAAGGATTTTTCCATTTAAAAGGATTTAGGGTAAAAGAAAGATTAGGTATTAGCATTCTCACTTTTAACTTTTCGTAATTTTTTGTCTCATGTTCATTCATTTATTTATAATTTTTTCTTTTTTATTGTTATTGTTCTTGACTATGTTATTTTTATTTTTAGTGATTCTAATGTGATAACCTATTCATGTGAATGAACTTAAAAATTCAAATATTTCTTTGAAATGTTATATGTTGAATAAAATAATAATGTGACTCTTTTCTTTTATAAGGATTATCATTTATTATTTCAATTAATTTTTTATTATTTTTTAAATATATAAAATCTGCAAATAAAATAATAATATAATAATTTAAAATATCTTATTTATATCTCCTCAATGTTACTATAATCTATTACTTTTCCTCTTTCTTCATTAATACTATAGTTTATTATTTTTCCTTAAATTCTTAATGTAACACTTCTATTTTTATAGTTTTCTAAACCAAAAGAATTTATTTATCTATCCTCCTTCTAAAACATCATAATTTATTATGATACCTTCTATTTTTACAATTTTCCTAAAATAAAATATCATAAGTATCTCTCCTCCTTATTACCATAAACTACTCTTCTCCATATTAATTTTTCTATCAATCAATCTCATTTAATTTATTGATAAAAACATTGTAAAAAAATAAAAGTATATTTTTTATTTTATCATTGATATTATTAATTAATTTTACTGAAACCCTTCTTTTACCTTCTCTCATATTTTTTTATTTATTAAAAAATAAAATAATTATTAAATTTTGATAGATCTCAATGAAATTTATTTTTTATTAACTGAATTTACTAAATAAACATTATAATTTCAAATTGGTTACAAACATTTTTACCTTTTCTTCCTTCTCTCTCTCTATATATATATATATATATTGTAGCGTGCCAAGTGTGGAAATCAGTGAGTTTTTGGCCAACTTTGAGCAGTCCTAACTCCTAGCTCAGGATGATCCAGGAGTATTTCCAGTTATGTTTGGAAAGCCCTTGGAACGATCTTTCCAACGCCACTGAGTTTGCTTGATTTCGAGTTCGTATGAGCGAGTTATGCCCTTTGAAAGTTGGGCAGTTGGCAAGGAGTCTGTCCGGAAATTTAAGGGCATTTTGGTCTTTTCACAAATCTTTTCTTTTGAGGTTATATTATTGTGTTAGGCTGATTGTGGATCATTTTGTTCCATTTTAAAAGAGTAAGGAAGGGTTCTCTTTGGAACACCATTGAAGGCCAAGGTGAAGTTGGAGCTAGGGTTGAAGGTTTTGAGTGCTTTCTTCTTCAATTTTTCGTGGGTTTCAACTTAGAGGTATGGTGACCCTTGATCCTTGATCAATCTTTCTTTCAAGGAGTCCAATCAAAAGTGTTTCAAAGAACAAAAATCTCAAATTCTAATCTAAGCATGGGTTCATTGGCAAAACGTTTTCTAAGCCATTATATTGATGAATTAATGTTTGATTAATGTTTTCAAAATGATTTCATATGGAATTCCTTGAAGAACCCATGTTTTCCCTAAATTCCTAAATTTGCTTATGAAGTGGGTCTTTTGCTTATGATTCAAAGTTTATGAGATTGTGTTTGGATTGGATTGTATTAGTGACTCTTATGATTTTCTACATCTATCTATGATGAATTGATGATGTATGGATGAATTGAAAGTTGTGGCCTTATGGGCAAGTTATGATGAATTCTCTTGTGGTAAGTAAAATGGTTGGGACTTGAGTGTTGTTGATTATGGCTTTAGAGGATGGTAAGTTGGCTTAATCTCTTATTATGGATAAAATTGTTCTTGCTTAGTTTGATCCACTTATGGTGGAGGTGTTTAATTATGAAATGTATTATGAACATGGACTTGAAGGCATTATCTATTGAATTAAAATGTTATCAAGTTATGAAATGTTATTGTACTATGTGAAGGTATTCTTATGGTTATAAGGTGATCTTGTACAAAGTGTTATTGTATTGTATATTATATATATAAATGAGGCTATATGTAAAGTCCTATATGAAGCTATATGTAAAGTTTTATGTGAAGCTTATGTGTGAAGGTATGATGTGAATGAGTTTACGTGATCTTGTGATGATCCTATGTAAAGTGGATAGCATTGTGATTTAAAGTATGATTTTTCTCATGATGTATATATATATGAAATGATGTTGGATTATGAAGTATCCTTAGATGATAATGTTGTGACTTGGTTGGTAGACTAAAGTGTCCCTCCTTGTTACTTAAAGTCTTGAATGCATGAATGTGTGAAGTGGGCTAGAACTAAGAAATGGTGCCCTTTCTATAAATGCTAAAAGAGGAATTCTAGGCCAAGACTTGAATCGGCAAAACTAAGAAATGGTGCCCTTTCATAAGTCTAGCTTTCCTAAGTAAATGTATAACCTTGAAGGATGGGCCTTAGGGCGAAGTTCCCTTCTTGAGTGAGATGATAGACTTAGAGATGGATGGAGCCGGAACGGCATGAAAAATCCTTATCTAAGAAAGTCAAATGAGCTATCCTTATGAACCTTGATTGGCCATGACTAAGAAATGGGGCCTTTCTTGGGAAGAGGTACTATGAGTTGGTTGAACTAGAAAAGGAACCCTCTCTAAGTACATATGTGATTGAATACTCTATGGGAAACAAGGCTAGCACCGAGTGGATGTGGTTAGGAAGGTGGCCTAGTTGAGTATGAGATTAGGCACAATGAACTTCCTTGGACATCCCCTAAACCATGTGCCTACATGGGTTGCTTACTAGTTCTACCTTTGGCAAGTAGAACAACCTCCACGGAGTAGGATAGACTCCGGATTCCATACCTAGCTAGTATGGTCTATGTCGGTTATGCCTATTCCAATCATGTGGGATGTGCACTCTAGTTATTTGATAGGTTCTATAACGTGTAGGTAGTAGTATGGGATGCTATCTACACATGGCACGAGTAGGCTTTGAAGATACTAAAGTGAGTTCCCTAAGTCTAACAACTATTATGTGAAAGTCCCCTTATGTGCCTAAATGTCTCCTAAAGTGGTTCATTAAAGAATTTTGACTTAGCATGTTATATTGTAATGGTACATTCCTTATCTATGGTAACCCTTAGGAACACTTAGGTGTATATAAAGAGATTGTATGGGCGGTCACTTCATGTTTCACTTAAGTGTGGCTTTGGGTAACTTGAGATAGAGGTCATGAAATGATGAAAAAGCTTACTTGTCAATTATATTCATGTATTGTACATTGGTACTAGTGGAGTATGTCTATTATGTGGGTATTGTCTTATATGTGGATGATGTCTTGAAATGTGTCTCTTATAATTGTGATGTGAAGGTTTTATCAAAAATGGCATGAAAGCACATATTTCAAATAAATGTCTTTTTTTTAACTTGTTTTTACATGGTCATCATACTTAGTACTTAATTGTGCTAATTCCATATTTCTCTATTTTCTACAAGTGTAGGTTCCGGCAAGTGAGTGGGTTTTGTAGTAAACTTGGGATTTGAAGTTCTTCCTAGATTTTGTGGTATGTCCTCATATGTCGAGGGCAAGACTTTTCTATTCTAGTTTTATGATAAGGTTCTTGTAATGGACTTAATAGACTTCTTTTGATTGTAAAGGGCCGTGTCCCTAGTATGTTTTCACGTTTATGTCTAAGATGGCTAAGAGACTTAGTATTCCGCTTGTGTACTTTTGAATGATGTTTTTAAAAGTGACTTTTGAGTCTTATGGGATTTTATTTAAAGAGTTTTTAATTCCGCACTATTTTACATACCTAATGCGATGAATGCTAAGGGCTTGTATGAGACCTTCGAGAGGTCGAATACGCATGTTACGACTTGGGGTGTTCTCGGGTCGTGACATATATATATATATAAAATTCTCATATTTTTGTAATTTTGTATTTTCTGTCAAACTCATTTACACGTTTTTCTTAAAAATAAAAATAAAATCTACACTTCATTTCTATTGAGTTGCAAGAGTTTGGATTTTCTTGTGACAGGAATGGAGGAGATTGTTGTGCTAATTTTTATTCAAGGAAGGTGTATTTGTAGTCTTTCTTATTCTTTCTTTCCATAATTTATTGTGAATTTAACCTTATGAATACTTCATATATTTTATTAAGATATTTGAAAGTGAATCAAGAATTTGAAACACTTGCACAGGTATTTAATTTCATTTCTCAAAATGAGGCAAAATGAAGTGTATATGTTGATGGACATTCACTATTTGAAAATAACACTATAATTGTTATAGTTTTAATTTGGTTGTCTATTGTTGCTGTCTTTTCAAATGTCATTTTCTAATGACATAATATAAGTCTTGAGATAGAAATTAGCAATTAAGTCGCGAGAAAAAAAAAGTTAGATCGATAAATATAAATATTTTAATTATTTTATATAAACGTACATCTCACTCTTTGATCTCATTTAAGAGTATCTAAATTTATTATCAGAAATATGTAAACAATGATTAGTTTGTAGCAAATATTGATAACATGAAGACAATATATCGATAAACATATGAGTATATTAGTTGTTTTATAGATTTTTTTTTAATGTAAACATTACTGGTCTTTATTTTCATTACTCCAATAACTTTTTATTATTATAATCCCTAAAATAATTAATAGTCACTATACATTATTTGATATTTCATATTGTAGTCCTATAAATCGGCTTGTGAAAGTGAATGTCAACAAGAACTCAGAAGATTATACAAAGAATTCATAAATTTATTCTTTTAGTTTTTAACAGTAAAGGTTATAGCAATGATTTTGTAAATACATCTTCCTTTTATATTAAGAAAAATAATTAAGGACATAAATTAAACTATATTTTCCACTATTTGCCTTTTGGTTATTCCCAAGTTATTCTTAAACGTAAAGATAGTCATTATTCAAAAGAGTTTGAAAAAAATGTAAAACCTTAAGGGAAGGACAAATATAGCAAAAAATTTCAAATATTTATCTTGAACGTTGAACAATTTAATTATTTTAAACAATGAAAAAATGTCTAAAAATTCATTTTATATGAAATAGAAGGAATAATATTGATAAAATTATGTGTATTAATCTTTTTTAACCGCGTGAAGCGCGGACAAGTTTATTAGTTAATAGAAAAAAGAGTCAACCAAATAAATTTGTGAAAGCACAAGATAATAGTAGTATGAGTAAAAAAAAATTTCACTGAGAGGTAGGACTACAAAAAAAAACGCTATAGAAACTTTGGTTAAAAAAAGAGCGCAAAGATAAGATAGAAAATCAGTTTTGCTAAAAAAAAATTGCAGATGAAGAAAGGATTAAAATTTAAGAAAATGGAAGTATGAGAGAGAAAAAGTGTGACAACAAAAAAAAGGACCCACAAAAACACTTGTCAAAAGGAAATGGTGCCCTCACACAACTATTGTTGCTTGTGCCTTGACCACCATAATTTTTTTTCGAATAACTATAATTTGACAAAATCTATTGGAAATGTGGGTGCTGGAAATTCCTTTGATAGAAATGTAATGTCTTTCAAAAAATACTTTATTTTCTATAATAAATAAAGGTATTTGAGTTTTATGCACTGACCACGTAAATTTATACGGGCATGGACAAATGGTCGATTGCATTCTCATGTTCATAGAGTTGAAATGGCCAGAGAAAGTAATAGATAATCTATTCAATTATTTTCATTATTAAAACCAGGTCACTTCATAGAGGCTCCAAAAGAACTTGTAGATGAAGAACACCCTTTACTCTTCAAGCCATACGAAATACTTGGATTATTTGAGTTCGGTACTTCACAAACTGGCTATACAGACCCCAATGATCTATTCAAGGCTTATTGTGGTGTTTGATATGCTAATTGTGAATTTCCGGCTAATGTCCGTTCCTATCAAAATACCGTTAATATATATGGGATTTCTGACAGAACAATCATCGGAAACGTCTTCACCGAGCCACCATTTCCCGTGGGTTTTCTTTGGAAATTCGTGTTTTTTTAGTTGTGTGATTCTTATGTTTGAACTTTTGCAGTTGGGAATTCATGTTTAATAAGTATGTTTATTTTCTGACAAACAAAGAATTTTAAATGGATGATTTTACTCTTTAAGAGGAAATGGTTCAACTTAATCCTTTAGTATCTATTATGTTACGTGGAGAAGGTCCTGAAACATATAGAAGGTGTTCGTAATCCATTTCGTTCCTCAATGCATAATGTTAACTAGTGCAAAGAGTTAACAAGTTGTGTGGTTGAGTTAGTTAAGTCATAAGTGTAGTTAGTGTAATATCCCAAAAAAAATTTAAGTTAAGACTCAAACCATTCTTCATTTGTGAATAAGATTGTATCGAGTGACTCTTTAAGTGTTCTGAGGTGTTAAGATCAATTCTTGAGTGTGGGAATGACTTTTGACATGAATTAAGGTCACTAGAATCCCCTAGCACAAACACTACAACATTTTAGGCCTACGGCCACCCCGGTAAAGTGTAGCCTAACCTAGCAAAAAGTGTGGCCTTTGATAAAAGGCCACACTTTTTTACTTTAAGCAACGCTTTTTAGGGGGTGGCCTAAGGAAGCGTAACCTTTGACATTAGACAACACTTTTGAAGTGTCGCCAAAGTAGCAACACTTAAAAAGCGTGGCCAAAGAGGTATAAAGGCCATGCTTTGGAGTATTTCATTAGCAACGCTTTTATCTGATTATACTACACTTAAAGGTGTGACCTTTGCGTTGTTATTGGTTACACTTTAAAAGTGTAGCCTTTTATATCTCACCTACAACAACACTTATAAAGTGTAACTTTTCTTATGTACAAGATAAAATTTATAAACAATAAGCCACACTTTTGAAGTGTTGCAATGCAGTGTAGAATTTTTAAGTAGCAACAAATTTTCATTTTTAAGAATAATAATTTTAGTATGCATATAATCAAATAATCACAATTTTTTTTTTATATATATATATATACACACACACACACATATACATAAAGCACAAAATTAGCTTATAAATAATTCGAAAGTATATATTTCAAATTAAATAAACTTCGAGAAACATGTCCCATACATATAGAAAGCAATTGCTTAAAGATCTCTACTAGCAATACATTCCACAAAACCAAATGTACTCAAACAACATTTATGATAATAGTACAAAAACTCTTTATCGTTCACTACAATAGATCATGTTTACTTCTGTCCTCTATTCATCAAATTCAATCAGTGACATTTTCCTGCACATTCAAAATTAAATTATAAGTTAGCGAATCATGTATTTCATATGCTCACTATATTGTTCAATTCCCAACCCCTTCACAGTTAAATGATCCCCCAAACATGTACAAAACTATAAAAATCTAGGATAAAACAATAGGGCATGTATTCCAAGACCATCACAGTAGGCAAATATGAATGATAAAATAAATCTGGGAGAAAACAGTAGGCAATTATAGTTAAATGATCCCAAACTTGTACAAAACATACCCAATATGAATGATAAAATCTGGAAGAAAACAATAGGTAAACATACAAATGCATAAAAAACATGTAATAAGTTCATCACAAACATGGGAATTTCTTCACTGTCGTATTTCGATGGTGCAAATTGCAGCAAGATATTGCTACCTTCTTGCTATGGCTTGTCAACCTAGTGGCATGTAATTATCCTTTTAGAAAGTGTGTTTCATTGTGTAACGTCGTGCAATTTGAAATAACTATGAAGAAGTTTATAATTGGAATTAGTCATTTTTTTGAAGAAGTCAGAATCTGGAAATTTAGTTAAGTATGGGAAAAAAATGAGTTTTTTTTTCTCAACTTCAAACAGTCATAACTCCTTGTTCAGAATGATTTAGGCGAATTTCTAGTTATTTATGGAAAGCCCTTGGAATGATCTTTCCAACGCCGCTGAGTTTGCTCGATTCCGAGTTCGTATAAGTGAGTTATGCCCTTTGGAAGTTGGGCTATTGGCACAGTCGCACAAGGCAGTTTAGTCCGAAAACTTTAAGGGTATTTTGGTCTTTTCCCTAGCCAATTCTTTTGGTTATATTGAGGTGTTAGACTGATTTTAAATCACTTTTCCCTTTTTAAAAGTGAGAGTTAGGGTTTTGGAGAGAAGAGAGAAAGAAGAGGAGAAAGAGAAGAAGAAGCAAGGATTTCGTCAAGATCGTCGTGGTTTTCGTCGGGGGTGATCCTTATTAAGGTATGTGAGTTCATAGTGTTGGGTTGGTTCTTTCCCCCACATGCCAAACTCGTTTTATTTCCGAGAAAAGATTGGTTGTGTTGTTGAAGTTGTTGGGTTGTGATTGTTGAATTCTTGTGGTTGTGTTGTTGAAGCTTCTTGCTGGTTTAGTACTTGTTTCTAGTTGTGTTTTTGAGTTGAAATCCATTATATGTTGAGGGGTTTATGATCCCAAGTGTTTGCTGCTGGAACCCTTGAAGTTAAGAGGGTTTAGAGTTGGCAACATGAAGGAGAAAAGTCGGGCAGCTTGCATGAAACAAGTCTGCGACGCAGACTTGTTCCCTCTGTGAAAAAATCTGCTCCGCGTCGCGGACAGGACGCGGACTCCACTGTTTTCAGAATTTTATTTCATAATTTTTCTTTAAGTTTAGCTGTCCTAAATTATTCCTAAACATCATGGGGTCCTTCCAAACATAAATCATTACTCTTGAATCCATAATTCAATTCAAGAAAGTTAGGATCAAAGTCAAGTGAAGTTAGAGTCTAGTTTAAAAGTTAAGAAGCAAGTCTTTAAAGTTTATTTTCAAGAGTCTTTATTGAACATTTTAACTTGTTTCAAGGCCCAAGTTTCAATTTTAGTAAAGAGTATAGAGTTTCAATTTAAGTAAAGAGTATAGAATTCTAAGTTAAGTCAAGAGCATAAAGTTGAGTCCATTTCTCAAAAGTTATAGGGAACTAAGTATTCCCAAAGAAGTTTATAAATGTTTTTACATTTGAAGTAAGAAAGGAACTATGATTTCCAAAAGAGCCTTTGGGCTAAGTTTTGAGTAATTATCTCAATTAAAGAAAGATGTGTTTAAAACACTTATGAGCCAAAGTATTTTTGGGAGTAGTATTGAGCACCGAATTGGGGACACTAGTTCATATTAACTTAACTCTCCATAAGAACCATGCGCCAACATGGGACTTGACGTATCATTCTTTTTAGATGATCACGTAAGATTAAGCTAGTGGATCCAGTAGGTAAAGTAAGGTCTTATATCACGGCAAGGTATAGGATGGTCCTTGGGCAACGTGAGGTAAAACGTTGTATCATCACTAAGGCTCATAGTGGTGGTTGTCGGTTAAAGAACCTCCCACAAAAGTTATATTACTTTTATATAAGTAAAGTTGAGTTTGGTATCGTTTTATCCTTAACGAACTAAATTGTTTACATTGTTTTCCAAGCTTTATATGTATTGCATATGTCTTATTGCTTTACATTTGAGTTCTTTTACTCATAAGTCGTACAGAGTCAGGGTAAGAGTTCCTTTTTACTATTTTCAAGCTTAAGTGGTTCTTTAGCTTTTCAGCTCGCATACTTGTACATTCCATGTACTGATGCCAGTTGGCCTGCTTGTCTTATGATGCAGATGTAGGTACCCAGGATCAGCACCCAGCAAGCCGTTGATCCAGCTGAGCACTCTAGAGTCAGTGGTGAGCTTCCTTGCTTTCTGGAGGACTCGAATATTTTTGTGTTCCTAGTTTTGTTTTATTAGGATGTTGCAGGGTCTGTCCTAACATCCATCTCAGTATTTTAGAGGCTTCATAGACAGTCGGTCAGTTAGTTTGCGTCTCTCATCTATGCATATATGTAAATATTCTATTTTGAGATTCAAGTTGCCTTTGTGGCCAGATTTTATAAGTTAAGTTGTTTTGTAACCTTGCATTTGCATTGAGTTATTCTGTTGGGTTAGGTTTCCGCTGAGTTAAGAAAGTCAGGCCAAGGGTTCTCTTGGGGCCAGAAATGGTCTCCGGGTGCCAGTCTCGCCCAGGGTGTAGGCTCGAGATGTGACACATTGTCTTGAGACTAAGTGACTTTCAATACTAAATTAATGTTGATATACGCATGTTGATTAAATACTCATACAAGTATCTGAATGTTTTCTCATTAAGCATCATATTATGAGGACAACTATGTCAAACCAGGATGCAGATAGCTAGAATTTGCACTAACAACCAGGCTGAAAGTCAGGCAGCTTTATGTGGACTGCAGTGGTGTGTTCAACATGGATACAGGAAGGTGATATTGGAGGTCGACTCAGAGCTATTAACCAAATGGCTCAACAACAATGCCAAAACTTCATGGAAAATTCAGCACACCATCAACGAACTCAGGAACACTGCTGGACAGCTGGAATTCTTTAGGTATACATAATTCTATTTTAACAAGAATTATTATATCACTACAACAACTATGTCAAACCAGGAGCCCAGATCTTTCCCCCAACAAGAATCATTCCACAGCCATACAAGGAAAAAAGGAAAACCAATAATGCAAGGCATGAAAGTAAATTAGAAAACAGAGATCCTTGTTCTTCTAGAGTGATGCAATATGCCTACCAATCTTATCCTCTTTATGTAATATACAGGACAAGTAAATTGTCTCAAGAAAGAAGGCAATCAAAATCGAAAAACCTCAAAAAAATTGGCGAAGAAAACACAATGGACAGTTTCTAGAAGAACATCAATCAAGTCAACAGGTGCAGAGATACACAAGCAACAAAATGACAACTACCTTGGATATCGATAACAATATGCAGACTATTAACAGAGAATGCTAAATACAAAATACCTTTTGAAGAACCGGATTATGATCTGACCCTGAAGAATGTGGAAGATTTGTACCTCTTACAGCTTGTGCGCTACTGGCATCAACAGGTGAAGCAAGGTTAGATCCAACACACCTTGGTATATCTTGAAAATTCAATCCAGGGTTGTTTTGCAGTAATTGAGTGAATAAATGTCGCATTTCTTCTCTCAATTCTTCCTTTAGAGAAGTGATTTTATTGGCATGCTTTTGTTTTAGATTGTTAATTTTCTCATCTTTCTTCAAAGAACTTGTTGTCACTGATCTACCATAGCACCTAAGTCGACCAGGCTGCTCCTTTCCAAACACTGCCCTAAATGCATCATGTTTGTTTCCCGTAATTTTGGCGATTCTGAAGTTCAGCCTGTTGAATAAAATTGGCATCCATAGTGAATTGTAAGTACTATTTCATTTCCAACTAAAATGAGTTTATGATTCATTTAATTAACTATAATTGACATCCCTTCCGAGCAAACTGTCTAGCGTCTCAAGCATTTTAAAATAAAATTGTCACCCCCTCTCAACAAATCAACAGTCCTATGATAGCGATCAAGAACTAAAAAAATCTAACAACTTTTGCTAGCAAACAATTCAGCGACATCGACAAAGAATTGATATATTCTCGCAGTTGCAGAAGAAGAAGAAGACATAGTTGATAAAATTCAATGGAGTCAAACTTCCCACAATCTATAAATTTTAAGTCTGAATTAAATTTACTACTAATCCTCTTTAAAAAACTTACTATTGCAACTTGGGTATCAGCCTGGATTTCCTTTCCTGTCTTGGTACGAGTTGTAATAAACATTTCAGGCTTTGATGGTTCTTCGTTGTTGTCTTTGGCTGCACGCTACAGATTATATCAAAAGAAATTTAAAAAACCATCAATATGTTCTAATTAAGTACAAAAAAATGAAATTCATATTTTTGAAGAAATGTCGGCTAAGTATTACCAATGCCACGCGTACTCTTGCAAAATTAATAGGTCCCATTCGATGCCTCCGCTTTTGTTTTTTCCTATTTTGAGAATTCATCTCGCATATGGCCTATTATTAAATAAAAAGAGATAATTGAATTGATTAAAAAAAATAGATATGATGCCAAATATGTCGATGAGTAGAAATGCATTATTTTAGTCTTACTTGAACAGTTGGGTGCTTTTAATACTCGATCAGCTGGCGGAATTGATTAACTGGAATGCCATCAGGACATTTTGCTAGCATATCCTCAAGGGTACTGTTTTTATCAAAAAAATTATCTTTAATATTTTGCTTGTGTTGCCTCCAAGCATTACGAAGACCAGTTATCACCCACTTCTTTCCTTCTACAGGAAGTAGAAATTTGGACTATGCAAAATAAAATATATTTAGCTTCAGTAAGTAAAAACAAACAATAAAATATGCAATCTCAAAAGTGCTTGTTCTTACATTGATATATTTCCACATGCACTTTTTAGTATCATTTGGCACCGCATGCCAACTAGTGTACATCAAGCTGATGAATCTAGGATTCCTTGCAATTGTTCCTATAAAGTTGCTTAATTCTGAAACTATCTTATTAGTTGGTCCCACTGCTTGTCCTTTATCAAATGTCACCTCCTTTCTTTCTTCCAAATTTCTTGCGTGAATATCCTTACATGTTGTTTGTCCTCGAACTTTTTTTGGTTTCGATATTTCTAGATTGATGTAACAGACAGGAATTAAGAAAT
Organism: Solanum commersonii; assembly: GCA_029007595.1. Classification (NCBI taxonomy): domain Eukaryota; kingdom Viridiplantae; phylum Streptophyta; class Magnoliopsida; order Solanales; family Solanaceae; genus Solanum; species Solanum commersonii. The sequence goes on from JAJTWQ010000051.1 coordinate 3,354,520, forward strand.
TTCTTTCATAAAGAGTAATAAATCTTACAAGGTTTAAGACATACCTTTTGTACTACAATCAATGTCAATTTCCTCTTCTACATCACATTCATCTCCACCGAGTTCTTCTTGATCCACAAGATCATCCAATCCTTTGTTGTGTTCATTAATTATAGGAGCATGCATAAATTCTACATCAGCTATTGTGTGGTTATTATGTTTTGTTTCGTCATCTATGCGTATCCCTTGATTTTTCTGAAGTTGATCAAGACTATTAGTTGGTATGACCGACTTTCTCTTTACCTGCTTGCAATTTGGTAGATCATGAATATCATGTTCATTGTGTATCCGTTGGTTATCCAGAAACTGATCAATAGTGGTGGCTGGTCAGACCGACTTCCTCTTCACATGTTTGAAGTTAAGTAGACCCTCAATATCATGTTGTACCTCTCCATTACCTAGTGTTGTTCCAGTCGCATCTACTGAAGCAGCAACACCTTCCTTGAAAGACGTTTGGAACCTAGAGTTATTCGTAGGAAGTTTAATTCCTTTCTCTTGAATGGACTCTCCAGATTGAAATAACCTCTATTTAGTTTGTCCTTTTCTTGCAATCATATGCGAGGTACTAAACTCTTCCCTTGAAGACGATTGAATTACTAATTTGTGCCCAAGCAATTTACTCTTTCATTGTTGTGGAATGAAATCCTCAGAATTCTTTCTTTTATGTGGTATTGGTGCCTGATCTTTCTTAGCTCTATCATTGCGTTCCTTTGCAAGTTGTTCTCTCTTAATCTTGAATTTGTTGGCCAATTCAGCACTTGATCGATATTGCATATTAAAATTCAGATTCTTCAATGGACTTTGAGCTTTGTTTGGATTTGAACCCTTTTTCTTTAGTATTGCTAATTGATTCATTCTTTCCTTGCAGTAATTTAACCTACAAAATAATAATTCATCAGATAATAAGAATAAAGTTTCCTTGGATTAAAGAGGTTCCTTATCAGTGGAAAGGAATGGTGGCTTTGCTACAGTCATACAAGCCTACTCTATACTATGATGTAGTGAACTGGAAACCACCTGAAATGGGTTGGATTAAGTGTAATATTGATGGAGCGAGCAAAGGAAATCCATGCCAAAGTTCTTATGGTTTCTACATCAGAAACCACACTGGTCAGATACTTTATGTAGAAGCACAAATTATATAAGTGACTACCAACATGGATGCAGAATCAATGGCCATCTGGAAGGCTTTACAATATTGTTTGAGCCAAGGATTCCAACAAGTGAGTCTGGAAATAGACTCTCTTACTTTGAACAACATATTGGTAATAAACTGGAAAACTCCTTGAGAATTAGTGGAAAGAGTAGAAGACATTCAGGCGATTATGTCCCACATAGATGTTACAATCAAGCATATTTTTAGTAAAGTTAATCAGCTAGCAGATTACATTCTAATGTTGCGATAAACAAAGTGGAAAAGCAACAATTCCAACACTTTAATTAGCTACCAAGCATGCTTAGTTACATATATATATTTGAAGCCACTGATTTCCACAACAATATATACAGATCAAATATGAGCTATCTTAGGTATGAACAAGCTAATCTAAGTTATGAGAATCAACAAAAAGGGATACAAGCACCACGAAAACATAAGACCTAAGAAACCAGATTTGCAATATTAATGAGCTTCGAACTAAGAGACCATGAGAATGAAACGTGGGAGCAGGTCACCTCCTTTTCGTCTTCAACTAAGGAAAACTAGGGAATTAGAAATCAAACATCACCACAAGGTAGGAGGAAAGAAGAGTACTCACAAAGATCCTCACAGTTGGAGTACTGGGTTCGGTATCTTCCTAAACTCATACATCTAAATCGGGTAGTACACCTTCAAAGAAAATGGAAACTTCATTGGGAATTGAAAAACACAAAAGAGCAGAGAAGAGTGGTACAAACCTTTACAAGCCAACAGTAATGGTATGGTATAATTGAGAACGAGTAGTGGACTAATGATTAACTTCTAGAAAGTGAAAGGAGTACTACCTACAGAGGACTAACTTCACAAAGAGTACCAGCAATGCTGCAGAGTTAATTGTGCTACCTATAATGTCCACTACCTGATAATAATAGGAAAAAATAAGTATTTACATAACAATCACAATTCATATATACAGATCTGAAAGTAGTTTGATAATTGTACTAGGAATACTTCAGAGATTACTAACCTTTAGTCAGATAAGTTTGTGTCAATAAACAATAGTAAGCTAGAATTACAGGTTATTCAACAATCGGGTGCATGAAAAAAGCCAACAGAATACTTAAACATTGTAGCGATCTAATCTTCAATTCCACATATTAGATATCTTAACGTGTTTGTACCAAAAAAGCAATTAAATAACAAAAACAGTAAGTGAGCACTATATGGTCATCACAAAAATAAGGAAACTCATTCAAACTCTTCTTCAGACTCATCTTCAAGCTCATCTTCAAACTCATCTTCATACTCATTTTCAAACTCATCTTTAAACTCTTCTTCCTCGACTTCAAGTTGTTGAGTAACAAATTCCTCCGAAGGTACATCAATAATTGTTTCTGGTACATCAATTCTTGTTAAGAGAACTTCACCATTATCTTTTGGTATAGATGATCCTATCAAATGTTCGGATGGCTCGTTTTCATAACTTTGTAGGAGATTAGATTCAACTTGATCACCCATGTTAAACAAGTCTCTCGGAACAGTATTCATAACATAATGTCTATCTTGATCATATGGATCTTGCACATAAAAGCATTGGTGTACTTGAGATCCAAGCACAAATGGCTCTTCTTGAGAGCATCTCTTGTTAAAATAGACATAAGTAAGGCCATAAGTATCATTTTTAACCTCATACCAATCGCACTTAAATAGAACAACCTTAAAATGACCGTAATAGTCTAACTCAACAATATCAACTATTCTACCAAAATAAGTCAAATCTGCAGCAATCGAATTTTTATCCTTAGAGCTTGCAAAGCTTGTAGTTCAGGCAACTAGTGTAACACCACTATTTTGTGTTTTACGCCTTGCATCACGCTGCCTAACATGGAATCTATATCCATTGATGAGATACCTAGAATATCTTTTTGCAACATAATTTGGTCCTCTCGACAATTGTTTTATCAAATAAGGCACATCCTCTTGCAAAGCACGAGTTTCAAACCATTGAGAGAAGTGTTGACAATGATTCTTGGCCTTTCTCCATTTAGATCTTCGTGGCTGATTATTAACCTCTTGCTCATGCTCTCTACACAACATGTACTTTTTTTTAATTAAAATAATAAATAAAATAAGTTAAAAATTAATTATACAAAAAGAATACTATATTCAAATTAAAATACCTAATATATTCTTGAACCTCGTCACAATTTCCCAATAAGTATGCATGTACCTGACTTAGTGACTTGTTATCTAAAATGAATGGATCAGTTTTTTTAGCTCCTAAAGGAACTCCTCTGTTAGGAAACAAACTCACAATTTCTGCATCACTTGGTTCACATTCATCATTATTTTGGGCTCTTCTGTTAAATCTAGTACGCACACTCCCATGCAGATATTTGGAGAATAAATTCATATAATCTATTCCCACCCGTGTCTCTGCTATGCAACCTTCTGGATAACGTCTGTTGCGGATGTATGATTTGAATGTACCCATTTCTCTTTCAGTGGAATACATCCATCAATTTTGAACGGGACCTCCTAATCTCACTTCATTCGCCAAATGAATAGGCAAATCAATCATTATATCAAAAAATGAAGGAGGACAAATTCGCTCCAACTGATTTCTTGTTTCTATGATCTCTACTTCTAAGCAATCTAGTTCCTCCAATGTGATTATTTTTTACACAAACGATGGAAGAAGGAACTTAGATGAATAAAAGGAATAGCCACATGATCAGGAAGAATGCTTTTAATTGGTATTGAAAGTAAGTAATGTAACATGAAATGAGCATCATGGGTTTTATAATTAGACAATTTTCTTTCATCCAAGTGCACACACCTAGATATATTGGAGGCACTACTATCAGGTAGCTTGGTTGTCTTTAAAACTCCACAAAAAATTGATTTCTCTCAATTTGTCATTGAGAAGCACGCCTTTGCAAACTTTGTTCTCTTACTATCTTTTGTAACTTTTGGATGAAGATTTTTTCTGATTCCCATATCTTTCAAATCATATCGGGGTTTTGCATGATCCTTTGTTTTGCCAAAAATATCCAGAAGAGTTCCAAGTATGCTATCAACTATGTTCTTCTCTATGTGCATTACATCAAGGTTGTGGCGTAACAAGTTGTGCTGCCAATAAGGTAATTCAAAAAAGATTGACCTCTTTTTCCATGGGCTATCATTTGATCTCTTTCTCATCTTTCCAAACACATTTTCAAAATCTTGTAAGCTATTAAGCACATCAGTTTCCTTTAAGAAATATGGAGGAGGCCTAAATTCAGATTTTCCATTGAAAGATCTTTTGTTAGATCTCCATGGATGATCCATGGGTAGAAAAACACGATGATCCATATAACACATTTTCTGACTATGTTTAAGATAGTGAGAATTAGTGCCATCGTTACAACAAGGGCAAGCAAACTTTCCTTTTGTACTCCAACCAGATAACATAGCATATACAGGAAAGTCATTGATTGTCCACATAAGAGCAGCCCGCATTTGAAAAGTTTGATTTCTTGAAGCATCATATATTTCAACCCCAGAATCCCACAATAATTTTAACTCATCTATCAATGGTTGTAAGTAAATATCAATGTCATTTCCAAGTGATCGCGGCCCAAGTATAAGTAAAGAAAGTATAGAATATTCAGATTTCATGCACATCCAAGGCGGCAGATTATACACCATCAACATAACTGGCCTTGTGCTATGTGATATACTCATGATTCGAAATGGATTGAACCCATCACTTGACAGGCCAAGTCTCACAATGCGACAATTAAGTGTGAAATCTAGATGCAACCTATCAAAATCTTTCCATGCTATACCATCAGCGGGATGCCTTAACTTTCTATCTTTAGAACGCTCCTCATCATGCCACCTCAAAGAATCTGCCATCTTTGAGCACATAAATAACCTTTTGAGTCTAGGAATTAATGGAAAGTGTCTCAAAGTCTTTGCTGAAACTCGATGTTCTTTTTTTGAAGGCTTAAGCTTACTCTTAACTTCACGAGATTTAATATATCGTGAAGCTCCACAAGTATGACAAAATTCATCATCTTTATGATCATTCCTGAACAACATGCAATCATTGGGACATGCATCACAACCAGGATATAATTCTTGGCTTTCCTCTTCAACTAAGTTATAGAATTTCTTGGCATCTTCATTTGGACCATCATAAACTCCTTCAGCCTGTGCAACATCTCTAAATAGATCATTCAACAACCCATCAAAATCATCACGTGAGTAATCCATATCATCGTCAACATTCAACTTGACATCTCATTCCCCATGATTGATCCATCTAGTATTACCTTTAACAAATTCATAGCATATTAGATGATCATACACTACATTTCTTCGAGTCCAACAAATATTACAACATTTTGCACATGGACATTGAATTACCTTTCCTTGAGGATCTCCATAAGAGTAAGCAAAATCTAGGAATGATTCAACACCAACAATATACTCTTTGCTATACCTTGCTAAATCCATCCAATCCTTGGATGGGATATTTGAATTCCTAGAAGAAGATATTAATATTTAATCTTTCAGTAACAATCATTAAATCATTAACTACTTCACAAATAAGTTTTAAAAGTCACGAGTAAGTTATCAGAATCATGTGTTATGAGATGATAACAGCTTTGACTCAAATCATCAGAATCAGAATCATGTGTTATGAGATGATCAGATTCATAGTGAATTTTGAGTTTCGAGTACATTGTTACCATTCTTGTTTCTAATATATACATAACAATAACTACAAAACTGTATGTCATTATTTCAAGGATGAAATATAGTCATTTTACTGTTAAGAGATCAGATATACCTTGATTTTGGTGTCTGCATAATATTAATTTCCTCTCAGCAAAACCTGAAATAGTTAAGAAGATTTCTTGGTTTAGAAAAAAAATTTGATTAAAATGTGCATATGCAAAAGTATAAAACTACAAAAAACAATATAATTATATAATGGGTTTGCAAATTGCAATCCACATCCATACTAGAAACCAAATTAAGTAAAACACATAATCCCTTCAAAGTTCACATTTGGAGCTTCTTTGCTGCCTTTTTTTGAAAAGTTCACAGACACATTGCTCTGAAAAATCACTTGATGAACTGGTGGACTATGAAGCACAATAATGAGGCTCAAAAGATCATGATTCAGTCCCTACCTATTTTTATTAGTTGGAATTAATGGAAAAATAGATGTGCAACTAAATATGGAGGGCAACAGTCTAGTATAGTGAGAGTTAAGTTCTTAATTTTCAAAGCTATCAAACACCTTCTCACCACAGTCTTTCCATATCTCAACTAGCCAAACAGCTGGACAGAACTAATATTACTCATGGAGAAATGTAGGCAGGAAGTAAAAATTAGAGCAGCCAAATGAGGCAGAACTGCAAGCAGCTATCCAAGGCCTTTATTGATGCTCTCAGGATGGATATAGGAGGATCAACTAAGAAGTACATTCTAAAGTTCTCACTTAATGCCTCAACCAAGCTAGTAAACCTCCCTGGAATATGCAGCATCTAGTACAAAAGCTCCAGCAACTCATTTGTGAGTTGGAATTTTATCAGTGCAAACATATTTACAGGGACGCAAACTAAATAGCTGACTACCTCTCCAAATGAAGTCACAGGCTGGACATTATTCATCAATACTACACAGACCAACATACCCTCTACTAGACTAATATTCAGCGCATACATATTTACAGAACTCAAGTATGACAGAGCCAGAGCCAACAAATGTCATTCCTACTAATAGTAAATCTGAGATCTTAAAAGTTCAAACAACTAATATCATGGCAAATAAAGTAGATGTCCTTTTAGATCACTTGTATTTTTCATGATCCTAAATCTTGTAATAGAAGAATCTAAATCCATCTAACAGGACTTTTTAATATATATAACTTCATATGGTTTCGTAAACTTATAAAGCCTTCAAATGTAAAAGCAATGCCTTTTTACAGTTTTTTTTCCTGAGGGTGCACTAATACAAATGCAGGTGGTGTCTAGCCTTTTAAACATATCGGAATATAGTGTAAAATCCCAACACCCAAGCAATTTTAAAAGTATGACATTCCAACTCATTAAAATATGGTGTATGCTTCATTTTGCTCAACTTCAACATGGTCACACGATTCTTCATTTTTCACATAGTCTTTACACGTTGAACATAATCTAAGTGTCACCCAAAGATGTTAAAGAAGAGGTGCTAATATGCCTCCCAAGAAAGCAGCGCGTAAAACGGCAGATAAAGGAACCACCTATACCATATCAAAGGAAATGAAAATGAGTGCCTGCAGATTTGATAGTAAGAACAATAATGAATATAAGAACAAGAAAATTATCATAACCTGCAACAGTCCTACTGTACTATAAAATCCCTTCTTGTAAATTTATGACATCTGGACTGTAAATAGAAGTGATCACAATTCAATCATATTGATATAGGGTACCAAGAACCAACAACAACATACCCATAGACTGTTTCCGATAGACCCACGGTTCAAGAAAAGCAAAAACACATCTTTTATGAAAACATAAGCACTAAAGAACAGAGCAGGAGGATACCAAGAACCAAACTTTTCACAAAATACATGATCATTAGAAAATAAGTAGGAAGAAAGAAGAGCAAACTAAACAGCTGACTACCTCTCCAAATGGAGTCACAGATTGGACATTATTCATCAATACTACATATACCAACAATACCCTTTACTGCTAAGGGTAGCTATTTCTTAGAAAAATGGAGATGCCAAATGGAGATGACAAACTTCATATTTATCCAATTCTTTTTCCTCTTTTTACTTCATCTCTATTAAAGTTGTTTATAATGTATAACAGCAATATAAAGAAAATGACACTAAAATACACATAGAAAATGACTTCAGAAACCACCATCTTAACAACGAATACGCACCCTGACAATCACGATGTCTCAGGTTCAAATTTCAGCAATGACAAAAAAGACATTAGGGGATTTCCTTTTATCTGTCTAAGCTTAAACAAAGGCAACTACTAGACCATATGGAACACAAACACATAAAATGATTCACAACTAGGAAGTTCTTTCCTTGAATGGTTATTTTATTTGTTCTTAATGCATAAAATAGATCTGAAATGTAAAAGCAATTACACAAGAAACCAAATAAAAGAAAAACTCAAAGAATGAAACTTTATTATAAAGAAACAAACTCACATTCACACACAAAAATAAAAATAAAAAAGGGACACCAACCCATATGAGTAATGAATGTTGTGAACAACTACTAGTATACCAAACACATGAAAACTGAGGAAAGAACATAACTATTATAATTGAGAAGAATCAACAAGCTATCTCTAAAACAATAATGATGGAACTATTTTTGAACCGACCAGAATCAATTTTCTTTTTAATAAAAAAACAGCAATTGTTATCTTTACAACAACAAAGAATAATCTAAGAAGAAGAAAAATACTCTGTTTTTTTTTTTCTTTCCCTCTCAACTTTTCACTTCTATGTAGTAGTTCTATTTTTTTTTTGGTCAGTGGATGGAGAAATTGAAAAATGAAAGTGTAGTGCACTGATTTGAAGGGGAGTCTATCTGGAGCAACGGTTAAGTTGTCTTTCCCTAATCTATAGGTATTAACAAATTTAAATCACTAAATAAATGAGTCAAACTTCTAATTTAGGAGATTCAAAATCGATTACATGAAGTGAAGAATCGAACTTCTAAACTATCATGTAATGTATTGGTTAGCTACATGTTTGAACTCAAAGCATATCCACTGAAAGAGTTCAAAATTGATTACATGAACTCAAACTTCGAAATTATCATGGACGATTTCAGCCTTAATCATCTTATAAGCCTAATAAAAAAGAAATTATGAAGTGAAGAATCAACCCATTTATACTTATTTAGTGATTAATACTCAGGGCAAATAATAAATTGATGAAGCTAAAATACGAGCTACACTCCCAAAAATCAACTAATGAAGCTAAAATACGAGCTAGACTCCCAAAAATCATATAAAAAATACAAGAATAGCAAAACCCTAAAGCTAAAATTTAGACTTTCAAAGATAGAATTCTTACCTGATAAACTCTAGTCCAACAAAATCGTTTTCTTCAGCAAGAACTATGATGGAAATCGTATTCTTCAGTGAGATTCTCTTCAGCTCTTCTGCCATAAATCTGTCTGAAATCGAGTTTGGCAACGAGAAATCTGAGAGAAAAGTGTGACACAGAGAGACTTAGCTTCAGTTCATCTTTCCAACAACCCCAAAGCAATCAATTCCTTCTTATTCTCCTCTTCTAAACACAAAACAAAAATTCAATCAATAACAAGAAGATTATTTTTAGTACTTAGCTTGACAAAATCGGTATCGTAGAAGAGAATCGTACTTACGCTTGATGAAATTGAAATCGGAGAAGAGAATCGGTACATCTAGCTCTTTGGTTCTTCAGACAAGGTCTTCAACTCTCTTCAGCTCGATCAGTTCTTCAGTGAAAGAGAAGCGTGTTTTTCTCTTATTGTCTTATGATTTATTAATGTTTATTTATTTATTTTGGCCAATAAAAATGGGAGGGAGAGTTAAAAATGTTGGAGGGAATATAATATTTTAGTGAAAATTTTAAGGCCACACTTGTAATGTGTTGTTTTTACAATTATAAAAATAGGACACTTTAAAAGTGTGGCCATATATGTAAATAGTTGTTGCCAATTATATCATATTGTGACAACGCTTATATAGTGTAGCTTATACCATTAAAGAGTACACTTATCAAGTGTTGCCACTATTATTGAAGGTAAAAGTTAAAAACTTTGGCTACGCTTTAAAAGTGTTCCCAAAAATACTTTAGGCAACACTTTACAAGCGTAGTCCAGAATTAGTGTGGCTGTAGACCTAAAATGGTGTAGTGAAAGTTTAGTTCCAAGCTTTCCTACCGATTGAGTTTCAATATAAGATTTTACTTATGTCAACTTGAAACGATCATATCTCTTAGCACATAAGAATTAGGTGGCCCGTAACCTATCAGATTAAGGGAGTAGTTTAAATAATTAATATAGTTGGTGGTTAAAAAATATAACATTAAAATTAGTAGAGGTCACTTTCACCATTTTTATAATTAGTCTTTTAATAATTAAGGTAGTATGTAATCTGTAGAAGTGAAAGAAAAAAAAAGGCGAGAACTAAGCAGAAGCCCTACGAGAGAGGCAGAGGAAAACATCACAATCACCCTTCATCAGGTAAAATCTTAATAAGTTTAATTCATGTATGGGTTGATGTCATATTTTAATTAATATATTAATTAGATGGAGAAGAAGGGAAAATCGATATTGGCAAAGTGTTTTATACGTTGTGGTTCTATGCAACATATTGGTAATGATTACCAAATGATCGAGACATTCATTTGATTAATGATATTAAGAATTGAAATATTAAAGTGTAGAGGTGTTCGCTGCAACTGGTTTCGTAATCAGTGCCTTTAACTTTTAAACATTATAATTTTGTTATCTTATTATAAATTATATTTTGTTATATTGAGATAGATAATTAAATATTAGGTGTTTCGTATTATTTAAATTTCATTAAAGTTATGCTAACTGGAAGAATTTAGATTTACCCTTAGGCTTGAACTTTAAGAAATTGATTATAGTTTTGGGTGATTTTTTGGGTCTAGGCTAGACATATAGTAACATGGGTGCCGATAGACTCGTTAACTTACAAATTATGCATACTTGATAGCTTGGAAACGTTTGGAGACATTGAGGAAAGGAAAAGCTTTGGAAAATTAGCTTGCTTGACTTTGATTCCTCGGTGGAGGTAGATTATGGTTTATTCTATGTGAAAGATAGACTCTTAATAGTGATTGCTAGTTATTGAGTGATATTGTGAATTTTTTCTATGTACTTGGTTGTGTGGTTTGGATAATTTATGTGTTGTTTGTGATTGGTCTGAAATCCTGAAATCGTGAAATTTATAATCTCGAACCTTTTCTATCGAAGTGATGCCTTGAATAAAGAAAGCTTGATGAAATATTGTTAATGAAGTGAAAAGTACTGGTGATAATAAATGATAAGTTAACGATATTATTGGATCGGGTGTCACGTGCCGACATGATATTTCTAAATATGTTCAACCTTGAGATATTTCTAAATATGTTCAACCTAATGTGTCTAAGTGAAAAAATCGTATCAACTTGAGATATTTCTAAATATGTTCAACCTTCTTCATATGTTTATACTAACATTATATGTGCGTTAATTTTTGCAGCAATTTGATAAAATCTTATTCTAATCCACTTGTGGAATTGGATGAAATGTTGAAAAGGACGATTTTGGAGAATTTGGGATTAAAAAATCACATTGATGAATTGTTGAATCCCAATTATTTCCTATTTAGATTTACACATTGCAAGGGATCATCAATCATTAGTGGAGATGAAAATAAAAACGGCTGGATTGGGTGGCCACACAGATGGTAACTTCTTGACTTTTATATCACAAAATCAAGTCAATGGATTGCAAATCAACAAAAATGGAGAGTGGATTGATGTCAACATTTCACTAAATTCTTAAGTTATTTTGTCTGGTGATTCCTTCAAAGTAAGTGTTACTTTGTCTACATTTATATGACACATTTCGTTTTTCGAGAGTCAAACAATTTAAGTTTGAACTTTATATTGCTATTTCTTTTGAACTTATGTTGCTCGGGTTTTTAAAATATCATTTCACTAGTGTGGAATTCTTAAAAAAAGTATTTTTTTAAAAGACTTTGACACACTAAATAATGTTTTTGAATGAATCAGAGTAACATAGGTTAGAACAACACACATCATTAATTCCTTCATGCAAAATTGAAAATGAATTTTGATATTTGGTTATGTTATAACCTATGTTGTTTTCTCCATCACAATTATAAAGTGACTTGTTATTAGTCAAATCTATATCCAAACATCTACCAATTTAATTATGCATGTTTTTTCACAAAAAAAAAAAAAAGTATTCGACTACGTGTTTGTACATTTTTAGTTGAATAATGGATGCAATAGATGGCTACCAATAATGTGACAAAATTGAATAATGCAATGAATCGGGACGAAAAATTAGGCACATATTGTCAGTTGCGTAAGGCCTATATGTATAAATGTGAGATCCATAGTGTATTTATTTCATTTCTTTACTTTTTCTTTTTCAACTCTAATCCTTTTGTTTTACTTTTTCTTTTTTACCTGCATTTTTTTTATTGCTTGTTAACTCTTGGTGTAATTTAATTTTAATAAAGAAACTTTGAAACTCACCCACAGTATATATATATCATTTATTTGATGGAAAATTAAAGTAAGTGTTAGAAATTTAAATTTTTTTTGGATGAATTCAAAGAAATTATTGTCAATATTAATTTTGTGTTTCTCGTCCAAGATTTTTTTAAAAAAATTTCTGTATGTTTAGTGTCTTAAAATGTGAAACGAAATTTTTATAGATTTATTTTTTCCTTGTGGGTTACAAGAATTAATAGAAAAAAGAGTCAATCAAATAAATTTGTGAATGCACAAGTAGTAGTATGAATATTTTTTTTGCACGGAGAGGTAGGACTACAAAAAAACGCTATAGAAACTTTGGTAAAAAAACCCGCAAAGATAAGATAGAAAAGCGATTTTGCTAAAAAATGCAGATAAAGAATAGATTAAAATTTAAGAAAATGAAGTATGAGAGAGAGAAAGTGTGACAACAAAAAAAGGAACCCAAAAAATACTTGTCAAAAGGAAATGGTGCCCTCACACAACTATGGTTGTTGTGTCTTAACCACCATAAATTTTTCGAATAACTACCTATAATTTGACAAAATTTATTGGAAATGTGGACGCTGGAAATTCCTTTGATAGAAATTTAATTTCAGAAAATACTTTATTTTCTATAATAAATAAAGGTATTTGAGTTTTATGCCCTGACCACGTAAATTTATATAGGCATAGACAAATGGTCGATTGCATTCTCCTGTTCACAGAGTTGAAATGGCCAGAGAAAGTGGTAGATACTCCATTCAATTATTTTCATTATCAAAACCAGGTCACTTCATAGAGGTCCCAAAAGAACTTGTGGATGAAGAACACCCTTTATTTTTCAAGCCATACGAAATACTTGGATTATTTGAGTTTGGTACTTCACAAACTGGCTATACGGACCCCAGTGATCTATTCAAGGCTTATTGTGGTGTTTGATATGCTAATTGTGAATTTCCGACTAATGTTCGTTCCTATCAGAATATCGTTAATATATATAGGATTTCTGACAGTACATTAATCGGAAACATCTTCAACGAGCCACCATTTCCAGTGAGTTTTCTTCGGAAATTCATGTTGTTTTAGTAGTGTGATTCTTATGTTTGAACTTTTGCAGTTGGGAATTCATGTTTAATATGTATGTTTATTTTTGGACAAATAATGAGTTTTAAATGGATAATTTTACTCTTTAAGAGGAAATGGTTCAACGTAATCCTTAAGTATCTATTATGTTACGTGGAGAAGGTCCTAAAACATCTAGAAGGTGTTCGTAACCCATTTCGTTCCTCAATGCATAATGTTAACTAGTCTTCTTCACATAATGTCCAATAGCTTGCATCTCATTTCCAAAATGTATGTCTTGATACAAAAAACCTCTCTAAAAATAAAATTCTCAAACAAAAATCTCTATTACTATCAAATAGGTTGCGGCTAGAACTATACCCGCCAAGATGAACACCTAATTTTTAATTCAACGATCGATTATCGAACCACTAAACTTGGCTCCATCATTGAACCTGGGAACCATTACTAAATCATTGAACTTGACTCTAATACCACTTGTTATGACCAAAATAATTTGGTGTCATGCTGTAACACCTTAAAAATTTCAAAGTTAAGACCCAAACCATTGTTAATTTGCGTATAAGGTTGTAAGGGTGATTCTTAAATTGTTCTTAGGTTTTAAGGTCAATTCTTTAATGTGAGAATGAATTTGGATATGAATTAAGGTCACTAGAATCCGCTTGCACAAATTTGAGTTGAAAGCTTCCTTACCGATTAAGTTTTGATAAAAGATTCTACTTAGAACAGCTTCAAATGATCATATATATCTAAGCACATAATAATTACGGTGGCCCATGACCTATTAAACTAAGGTTTATGAGTCATCTTTCCAATGCCGCCAAGTTTGCTCCATTTCGAGTTTGTAGTAAAACGTTATGCCCGATTTAGTGAAGTCCTGTCAGGCAGTCGAAGTTATACGGATGGAAACTACGGACAGTGGAATGTTCCACGAACCGTAGGGCCTTCTGTGAAGGCTTGCTGCTAAATTTTTTCAGCAACTTCTTGCATGCATTACAAGGTTATTTTGGTCCTTTCCTAAGTTTTTAAACCCTATTCTAAGTCGTTTTGAGTGTTTTAGCCAAATATATATCATTCAACTAACTAATTTTTCTCTCAAAATCATCAATCTAAACAGTCAAGTATCTAGAAATTCTCTCAAAATATGGCATCTACCGTGCTTAGGCCCCATTCTTTCCCTACCTAATGAAAGAGTCCACCGTCTGCATTAGTAGTCTCAAATAAGTCGTGTAGGTTTTCCCCTTTAGTAGGTGATTCACTATAGAAGCGAAGAAAAGGTTGGATCAATCAAATGGGGTATAACTCCACCCCACACATCTAATCAGTTCGCGTGGTTCACTAGTTCCACCGACTAGAACAAATAAGTGATTCAATCGATACAGATGTGCGCTTGAAGTGGGGGTGTGTTGTTCGTATTGGACTGGGCCCTTATCATGTAGGGTTCTTCTTCTATATCAAGAACCCTAAAACTTCCATGTCAAAAATTCAAGATATAAAGAGAAACTTTCCATCCAAGATTTTTTCAAGTTCCTCTACTCTAAGAACTTCTTAAAAAAGTTTCTTTTCTAAAGATCAAATCCCAAGATTCCAAGCTCAAAGATTTCCTCTAAGAAAGTTAATGTTCTTCCTCAAGTTCAAGATTAATCAAGCTCTTCTTCAAACTTCTTCGTGAACTTTGTTCTTCTAGGTATGCAAGGTTATTCATAGTGTTGGACTAGTTCATCCTCACGTTCTACATCTCAATTCAGTCAGTAGAAAGTTGAATCTAGGGTTCTGCCCTCAATTTTATGAAATTCCTATATTATGAGATTGCGATACTTTATGCATTGAAATTCTTGAATTATTGTTCATACTTGTAGTTCCATATGAACCCTATATATTGAGTTTTACTAAAAGTTTTTTGCGCAAGTAATATTCCTTACATTGATTTTTGAAACTAAAGCGAGTTTAAAGCATTATTTTCAAAAAGAGTTTAACCGAACTTAAATGGTTCGGGATGTATCATTTTTACATTGAAAAAGAGAGCGTTATTTTCAGAAAAGTATAAAGACTTTTCAGAGTATTTCAAAAGGATTTAGTATAACTTCAATTACCTCTTAAAGAGGCCTTTTGAGAAATTATCTTAACCAGAGAGTACTTTTACACGAGCATACAATTATATTTTGGGAGTAGTATTAAACACCAATTTGGGGTAAGAGTTAAGACAACTCAAACTCCATAACCTACGTCAGCATAGATAAGATCGTACCATAAGACGGATGGCTCTTCACCTTCCTCAAGAAGGTTTTTTAGTGGATCCACCGGTTTAGTTGCATTCTATAGTCCGACAAGGTATAGAACGACTCTGATAACGTGGGTAAGATGTTGTATCATCGCGAGACTAATAGTGATGGTTGTCGATTAGAGAAACTCCCAATTAAAGTATAGTAAAATGTATTTTTATTTATATATTTCAGTTCAGTATTTGCTACTATTGTATCCTTACAGTAAGAGGTTAAATGATTTTTCATCATGATTTATACTATACGTCAGTTGAATTACCTTTAGATATTTAAGTTTAGCTATTTGTTATTCAACTATATTACATGTTTGTACATTCAATGTACTGATATCATTTGACCTGCATCTTTTTATGATGCAGATTCATGTACTTAGGATCCTCAACAAGAGTTCCGATGAGATCACTTTATCCGCTCACCAACTTTTGAATGAGACCTCCTAGCTTCTGGAGGGTTCCAGTTTTTATGAATTGTTAGTAGTAGCATTTTGAGGTGTCGTGGGTCTTGTTCCCACACCCATCTTTATACAATAAAGGCTTCATAGATAGTCAACTTTGGAGAGTCTTTCAGCTTTAGATATTTTATTCAAAACTATATTTCATACACAGTATATTTAGAGAGTTTTGAGATTCAGTAAACTGTTGTTAAATATTTCTTTCAATTTGATGTTTGTGTACACTTGAGTTAGTCTTCCGCTTGTAGTCAATCAGGATGAGAGTTCACTTAGGGACCAACAATGATTCTTGAGTGTCGGCAACATAATAATATTCTTTTGATATATAATGTATCATGATACTTTTTGATACATGATATATCTTGATATAGTGGATATGTTAAAGAAATCACTTACCTCTAAATTTATGTTTGAACGACTACCCCCCTTCAACTACAGTCTCGCTATTGGAAGAAGAAATATATGTATATGTACATTTACCATTAATTAAATTCTTTATCTGATATGAATAACTACAAAAGTGTGAATTTAAGAAAATCTTTTACTCCCTCCGTTTAAAAAAGAATGACCTCCTTTCATTTTTAGTTTGTTTAAAAAAGAATGTCCTCCTTTCATTTTTAGTTTGTTTAAAAAAGAATGACCTCCTTTCATTTTTAGTTTGTTTAAAAAAGAATGACCTCTTTACTTTTTTGGTAACATTTTACTTTCAGTTTTCCACGTAACATGTTTAAGACAATTTTGTACATTTGACATAACTTTAATTTAGAACCAAAAGATTCAAAAGTCTTCTTTATTTTCTTAAAGTTCATGTCAAGTCAAATCAGGTCACTCTTTTTGACACGGAGGGAATATTTGATTTTGAAGAAATTAAAAGTAATCATGCTAAATTAATAGTCACGACGAGAGAGACGAGAGTGAAATATACCAATAATTTGCTATTTAAATAGTAAGTAATACTTTAACTTTATTAAAATAGATTTACAGACTGATTTTACACTGGAAAATGGAAAATTCAAGTGAAGCACGGAATTAAGCAACATCGTCCAATGAATCATATATACACGCGTTCAATGGATCATATATATAACACGCTTAAGTTATTGACTAGAAATAGACATAAAACCGTGTACTTTTTGTGACACATGAAATAGTACTTCAACTGTCCAACGATAGTTACTCCCTCTGCTAATTTGATGGTCCCATTCCGAAAATACTGTTTATTATAATTGTCCTCCCAAACACAATGCTAAATATTTCATTAATGTCCGATATCATAAATTTCTTTCATTAATTTATAAAAGAATGGGTTTAATGATTATAATTTGATTATAGTAGAAAAATATCCTACTTCATTTTTATCACAAAGACAAGTAAATTTTGGAGAGTGGATTATCTATAATGACGAATCGTTGACCGACTTTTGAGGGTTTCCAAATGACTACATAGATCAAATCAAGTTAACAATACTTGAATTCTATGTTGTTCACTTTCATCTTCCAAACGGTTGATTCATTCTCGAAGAAAATGTTAATTTGATGGTCCCAATAACTCAATCATTGATTTTCCTAACACACTAAAAATCAAAATCTTGAAAGATCGATATGATTTTGATTTGAACAACACTATCAATGAATGTGACCGGTAATTTTCAATAATTATATTTCGATTATCTTTATTGATTTTGTCAATTATTTATTAATTTATATGATTTATTATTATTATTATTATTATTATTATTATTATTATATATTTTGTAGCATTCAATTACTAAATATTGAGTTATGGACTAAATAATTATTTTAATTCACACTTTGAAAAAACGGAAAATGTTGGGACATCTCCAAATTTTCATTGTCTTGCAAAAATTGTGTTTCATGACTATTGAATTACAACACATGTTTTTTATATTTAATGATTGCATGAGACAAATATTTAAATTTTTTTGCACATCCTAGAAAATATCACACAAGAATCTCAATTTAACCATAATAATAAGTGGATCCATCCTCTTATTATTATGGTTAAATTGAGATTCTTGTGTGATATTTTCTCTATATGTGCAAAAAAGTATAAATATTTGTCTCATGCAATTAACTTAAATAAAAAATCAAGTGTTGGACATATACCGATAATCATCTGCATCAAAAGTAGGCAAGACATGAAAATTTGGAGATGTCCCAACATTTTCCGTCATTTCAAAGTGTGAGGACTGACCAAAATAATTATTTAGTCCATAACTTGGAGCAATATTCCTCTTTTGCTGACTTAAACCGCTACAAAATATATAATAATAATAATAATAATAATAATAATAATAATAATAAATCATATAAATTAATAAATAATTGACAAAATCAACAAATAATAATCGAAATATAATTATTGAAAATTACTGGTCACATTCATTGATAGTTTTGTTCAAATCAAAATCATATCGACCGGTAAGAATATTTTGATAATGGGTCATGTTAGGAAAATCAATAGATTGAGTTATCAGAAATCCATCAACGCTATTACGATTTTCTAATCGAGAATGGACATCAACCGATAAAGGAGAACGTTGTTGACTAGTCTTAGGCTCCTTCCTAACATAGAATTCAAGTATTGTTAACTTGATTTGATCTATGTAGTCATTTGGAACCCTCAAAAAGTCGGTCAACGATTCGTCATTATAGATAATCCACTCTCCAAAATTTACTTGTCTTTGTGATAAAAATGAAGTAGGATATTTTTCTACTATAATCAAATTATAATCAGTACTATTAAACCCATTCTTTTATAAATTAATGAAAGAAATTTATGATATCGGACATTAATGAAATATTTAGCATTGTGTTTGGGAGGACAATTATAATAAACAGTATTTTCGGAATGGGACCATCAAATTAGCATCTTCGAAGTGAAAAATCGTTTGGAAGATGAAAGTGAAAGGGGAGAAGAAGAAAGTGAAAAGGTAAAGTAATTTTTCTTAAAGTGTAAGAAAAACTTTCACTTTACAAAGTGTAAAAAAAACTTATACTTTACAAAGTGTAAAAAATAGTTCCATTATATATTAAAATATACACGTTCTGAGACTAACGGAAAACATTTGGAATATTGCATAAAACGATTTTTTTCTTCCACAAAGCCTATTTTAGTTACTTACTAGAATAGTGGTGTCACGCCCCGAGCCTACACCCTGGGCGGGACCAGCACTCGGAAACCATTTCTGGCCCCAAGCAAACCCTTGGCCTGGCTTTCTTAACTCAGCGGAAACCTAACCCAACAGAATAACTCAATGCAATGCAACATTACAAAACAACTTAACTTATAAAATATGGCCATAAAGGCAACTCGAATCTCAAAATAGAATATTTACATATATACATAGATGAGAGACTCAAAACTAACTGACTGACTATCTGTCTATGAAGCCTCTAAAATACTGAGATGGATGTTGGGACAGACCCCGCAACATCCTAATAGAACAAAAACTAAGAACACAAAATAATTGAGTCCTCTGGAATGCAAGGAGGCTCACCACTGACCCTAGAGTGCTCAGCTGGATCAACGACGTGCAGGATGCTGATCCGGGGTACCTGTATCTGCATCATAAGACGATGCAGGCCAACTAGCATCAGTACATGGAATGTACGAGTATGCGAGTTGGAAAACTAAGCAACATAGGCTAGAAGGAAATTTGGAGGAAACTGAAAAGTTTACCTTGCTCAACTCAACTCTACTTGATTGACTTCTCTCAATATAAGGCAATTTAAAACAAGTGCAATATAAAGAAAGACTGTTTAAAACATGCTATAAACTCTGTGTGTATACAAGGATACAATAAGCCTGAGATGTATATAGAAATACAATTGAACTGATGTATATAAAATACAATAATTTCTGTGTATAAAAATACAATAACTGCTTTGTGGGAGTTTCTCTAACCGACAACCATCACATAAGAGCTATAGTGATGATACGGCCCGATCGACCTCACGCGCTGTGAGCATCTTATACCCGCCAAAGGTATAAGACCTGAACTGCCTAATGGATCCACTAGTCTAATATGAAAAGGATTCATCTAAAAAGTAGGATCATTTTCTACCCATGGTGGCTAACATGGTTCTATGGGAGCTGTGGGTTCTTTGAACGCTCTCCCAATTCGGTGCTCGATACTACTCCCAAAAATGTACTGGCTCTTATGTTTTTAAAACATATGTCTTCCTGTTGATTGAGATAATTACTCAAAAAAAAACTATCCCGAAGGCTCTTTGGAAATCTCAGTTTCCAACCTTGTTTAAATGTGAAGACATTTCTTTAAAACTTCTTTGGGAATACATAGTTCCCTAATAACTTTGAGAAATAAACTCAACTTTAAACTCTTTACTCAACTTGAAACTTGAGACTCTTACTCGACTTAAAACATGAGACTCTTACTTAACTTGAAAATCTATACTCTTTTACTTGACTTGAACTCTATACACTTTTAATTGACTTGAAACTTGAGTCTTGAAATGAAGTTAAAAGGTTCACTAAAGACTTTTGAAAAATTTGAAGACTTGCTTTGACTTACTTCTTAGCTTCTAAGTTTGGCTCTAACTTCACTTGACTTCTAACTTCACTTGACTTGGAAACTAACTTTCCTTGAATTGGAATTATGAATTCAAGGTGTTTGATCACATGTTATGGAGGGATTCTTGATGTTTAGACGTACTTTGGAGTGTCGGAAACAACTATGAAACATAGGTACAATACCTAGGAACATGTATGAAAAAGTGGGGAATGAAGGTAACGGGAAGGATTGGCGTCCTTGGCGCTCTAAGAGGTGCGGGGCGCCAGCCCTCAAACTTCAGAGGGACTGCTGGGCGTTCTACCAGGTGCTCTGCCCCAAGGAAAAAGTTCAGCATCCCTTTTTGGGGTGCGCTGGCTGGCGCGACTGCCCAGCCTTTTTTCCCCCAAAAATCCGACTTTTTCCCTTTGTTTCTTTCCAACTCTAAACTCTTTCAACCTCAAAGGTTCCAGCAGCAAAGTCATAACCAAATCATGTCCCAAATCAACAAGGAACTTCAACACCACAATCAACAACACAACCAACAACTTCAACAACCAAAATAAATCTTTTCTTGGAATTAAAAACGAGTTGGTGTGTGGGGGTATGAACCAACCAACACTAAGGATCATAAAATCCCTCAACATACAAGAGATTCAACTCAAAAACACAACCAAATCATGTCCCAAATCAACAAGGGACTTCAACAACACAATTAACAATATCAATAACACAACCAACAACTCCAAACAACACAACCAATCTTTTCTCAATAATAAAACGAGTTTGGTGTGTGGGGGAAAGAATCAATCCATCACTATGAACTCACATACCTATTAGGGATCACCCCGACGATTTCCACGACGATCTTTGACGAAAACTCCTTGATCTCCTCTTCTTCTTCTCTTCTTTCTCTCTTCTTCTCTTTTTCACTCAAGAACCCTAACCCTTACTCTTTTAAAATGGAACAAAAATGATCCACAATCAGCCTAACACAACAATATAACCTCAAAAGAAATGATTTGTGAAAAGACCAAAATGCCCTTAAATTTCCGGACGGACTCCCTGCCAACTACCCAACTTTCAAAGGGCATAACTCGCTCATACGAACTCGGAATCGAGAAAACTCGGTGGCGTTGGAAAGGTCGTTCCAAGGGATTTCCAAACATAACTGGAACTACTCCTGGATCATCCTAAGCTAGGAGTTATGACTGCTCAAAGTTGGCCAAAAACTCACTGATTTCCACACTTAGCCAAATTTCCAGATTCTGAACTTAGCCAAATTTCCAAATTCTGAATTTTTCCAAAAATGACTACTTCCAATTTCAAGCTTCTTCATATTCATTTTAAATTGTCGTATGTTACAAGTGGCTTATTTTGGTCACTTTTTTTTTTTTTTTGTGTCTTAGGTTCCGGACTCTTATTGAAACTACATGTTGTATATTTTCATGCAAAATTGAAGATAATACCTATGTTACTTTACTCTCTAAAATATTATCGCGTCTATTTGGTATTTATACAGGCATGGACAAATGGTCGATTGCATTCTCCTCTCCATAGAGTACTAGCAATTGTCGGAGAAAGTGATAGATTCTCTATTCAATTATTTTCATTATCAAAACCAGGTGACTTCATAGAGGCGCCAAAAGAACTTGTGGATGAAGAACACCCTTTACTCTTCAAGCCATTTGAAATTCTTAGATTATTTGGGTATGTTGCCTCACAAGCTGTCTATGGAGCTCTCAGTGATCTTTTCAAGGCTTATTGCGGTGTCTGATATGTTATTTGTGAATTTCCGTTCCTATCAGAATACTGTTAGTATGTATGGGATGTCTGATAGGACATTCGTCGTTGAAATGGGGTTCGTTGGGACTTCGTGTTTATCTTAAGTAGTGTGCATCATCTGTTTGAATTGTTGAAGTTGGGAATTCATGTTTAGTTTATTTGTGTTTTTTTTGGACGAATAATGAATTTAAAGTGGATGATCTTACTCTTTAAGAGGAAATGGTTCAACGTTTTCCTCTAGTAATATTTGGATAAAAAAAAAAGTAATCCATACGAACAATTTATATCAAAATTGTGATACAATTTGTATTGAAATTATGACGATCTATCAGAATTCAGAACTCATTACTAGGCCCATGATGGGTGTATATATATATATCATTTGTTAAATGGTGAACGTATATATGATTATTTTTTAATCGTAAAATTAAGGAATATAAATATCATTTGTTAAACGGTGAGCGTATATATGACCACTTTTAATATGAGAGATATATTGATTCTAAAACACAAAATTAAGGGATATATTATCTTTATCCCCTTTTTATGATATCATTATAATTCAACAAGTTATTATAAATAATGTAATATAATTTAAATCCAACAATGGAACTCATTGTCAACGATAGAAATAAGGGTTGTGATTGAGTGGTAATTACTCATTCATCCTTAACCAGAGGTCTCAGGTTCGAGACTCCCTGAATACAAAGTTGTCTTTGTGTGAGAGTTGCGGAGGAGTACAATTAACACCACCCCATATTATTTCAAAAAATTGTGTTATAACTTTTTCTATCACTATCAGATAATAATATCGAGATTATTAATTTTAAGGAAAATGATCAAATATGTCATCGAACTTTATGAAAAGGCTTATGTATGTTATTCGTTAAAAGTTTGTTTCATCTATGTCATTTTCGTTTGAGAAAAGGCTCATCCATACCATCATTTGTTAACTGAAAATAGATCCAATTTCGCAAAACCATTTTTGACATATGGACAATTATTATTTAGTAACGTCATTAATTAAATAACTTTTTTAAAGGAAAACACTCAAATATGCCATCGAACTTTGAGAAAATACTCATCTATGATGTCCGTTAAAAATTTGTCTCATCTATTGCATTTCCGTTAAAAGGTTGTACCTATTCATGTCCTTATTTTTTAATTGAAATTAGAGTTAATGTCCATGTGGTCAACAATGATTCAGCCACAATTCTTTGAAAAAGTCAAAACCCTTAAAAAATTCATAACCCTTCCATGTGAAAAGAAGTTTGCTTTTAATAAAATATGATATAATATAAAAATATAGAAAATATACTAAAGTGAGTGTTTTAAGGTGATGATATTATAGTAATTTAACATTA
This sequence comes from Solanum commersonii, assembly GCA_029007595.1. Lineage (NCBI taxonomy): Eukaryota > Viridiplantae > Streptophyta > Magnoliopsida > Solanales > Solanaceae > Solanum > Solanum commersonii. The sequence continues at coordinate 3,378,482 of JAJTWQ010000051.1, forward strand.
AAGTTAGAAATTTTAATACATAATTAGCCCATCAAACTTGTACCCTTTTTTGAAGTAGACACCTAAAGTTCGCGGGGGGTCCTATTACCCCCATCCAAGTATTTCCAACAATTCCAAATACACTATTTTTACAGTATTTGCAATCTCATAACATGTGTGTGTCCCATCCCCCAAATAAAACAATATTTTTTTATTTTTCTTACCCGTTTAATTGTGGGTCGGGTAAAACCCTGACCCACTCACATTTTAAACCTTAAAAACCCTTCTAGAAAATTCGTATTCATTTTTTCCGATTCCTTTTCCTGTTCTCTACATGATATTTAGTGGGATGTAAAGAAGAATATGAAAGATGAAGGTATTGTATATTCACTGGAATGAACTTAATCAAGATCTTCTTGGGACGGTTTTTTCATGCCCATTAACTTCTACATTTCTTATATTAAGCTCTATTTGAAAAAGGTGAAACTCTGAAAATTCCTTAGTTACACATCTAATTTTCTTAAAGAAAAGAAATAAAATGGTTCAAATTTCCTACTTGTTGCTGCTTATAGTGGACTCCTTTGTACCCATAACAATAAAAATGATAAATTTTTAATCTGCAATTTTATTACTTTCAGTTTGCAAGCTCTCTTTATTGAATTATTCAGATATTCTTTATGAAATTGAGATAATTACGTCTCAGAAATCATACAAACTCTTTTCAATTCTAAAGTAAATGTGAGAATGCAACAATAATTAGAATACAAAAAAACATATACACAATATTCGTCAATAATCACCCTGAAAAGCATTGGCCAAGAAATCCTTTGTTTTTAAACTTTTTAGGGGAAGTGATGACTTGCAATCTTTGCTATGTGGCACGTTCACATTGGTTTAGGGGTGAATTTTTATTCATTCACGCGCCCCTCAACACTTGAGATTACACCTTCTCTGAAAATGGGTTAAAATGGTGTATTAGAGTTGTTGAAAATGATTTCGTGGGTAATAGGACTCCCTCAAACTTTAGGTGTCTACTTCAAAAAATGGTCCAATTTAAATGGGGTAATTATGTATTTTTATTTCATTTTTCTCAATATTCTTTTTACTCTTTATTTCTCAAACTTGTGTCTGTTGTTGTAATTTTTCATAGTCCAAGAAAAGGGAAAGACAAAAGGAAAGAAAAAGGTAGAAAAAACGAATTGAAAGATCTGATGAAACTTTTGTTTTTTCTACAAATCTCAAAAGCTGAGCTATTGTTTTTTTTTTTTTATAAAGAATGGAGAATGTTTTTTTTTTTATAGTAAATCTTGTTGTTACTTTGGTTTTGTAATATGAAGCGATGGAGAAACAATGCATATGGTTCATCACGTTGCAAATCATAAGTTCTTTTCTGGTCATTTCTCTACCTGGTGTTTTTTATATAATTTTAGATGTCATTTTCTGTCATATCTAACAACTTAAAATTGATTTTTATCTTTTTGTATTTTTGATGAAGTGAAATATAACACTTAAGTTATGCTTTTTGGGTGAACTTTATATTGTTGCTACTTGAATTCAGTAAAATAACATTTTTCAAATATAAAGGGAAGAAGAATTCTTGAATTGAATTTATTTTTATTTTATTGAGTTAATTATAAATGACTAAGGCCATTTCTATTTATGCTTTTGTAGAGATGATTTTAGATGCTAAAAGTCTAGATGATTTTAGATGCTAAAAGTCTAGAAAATTTTATTCCCTTCTATAAATATTTCCCTCAAGTATCTAAGATTCTAAAAATTTTAGACTTTTTCTAAGTACAAAAAACAAAGGTATTATTCTATAAAATTCTAAAAGTTCCACTAAATATATATTTTGTATCTCCAAAAAATCAACTTTATTTTTCACAATTTAGTCCATTTAGTAGTTAAACTTAAGAAGTGTGAAGGAATTTTCAACATACATATGTTGAACAATTCTTCATTTGTGTATAAGATCGTATCGGGTGATTCTTAAATTGTGCTTAGGTCTTAAGATCAATTCTTTAGTGTGGGAATAGATTTGGAGAGGAATTAAGGTCAAAAGAATTCCTTAGTACAAAGTTGAGTTGAAACTTTTCTTACAGATTGAGTTTTGATATAAAATTCTACTTAGGTTAACTTTAAATGCTCATATATCTATGCATATAACGAATTAGATGGCCTATGACCTATCAAATTAAAATTCTATGAGTCTTCATTCCAACTCCACCAAGTTTGCCTTATTTCGAGTTCGGAATAAAAAGTTATGGTTGTTTTACTGGAATAGGTGCGGATAGAAAAATTCGGCGAGGACACCTGGTCATTTGGCGACTCACCGAATGGGTTGGCGAATCGCCAAATTAACTCGCTGAAATGTTTTGAAAACCATAAGTCTTTGTCTATATTGGCGATCTAAAGCGCCATTTGGCGAACTGCCAAATATTTCTGCTAGGGAACCTCCAGATCACCAATTTGGCTGACGAGATTCATTAAAAGGTCATTGCTAATTGTCAAATAAAGCTATCCGTGCTTAAATTCCTAGCTTGTAAGCATTATTTGAAGCTTTTTCTTTGATTTTATGGTCTTGTTACGTTCCCAGAATGGTATTCTTGACCTTTTACCCTCAATTAACTTCCATATGTCCATCTTACCTGATATCAGCATTGTTATGCCGTAATTTTACCATCTTTAGAAAAATCACTTTTTGAAATGTTCTAAGTATAAAACAATTTGAGAAAAATACTTAGGAAAGAGTCGACACTTAATTTTTTAAAGAAAGTAAGAAAACTTATAATTTAAAAAGATTCTAACAGATTAAGTCTTTAAAAATTTAGAGAAAATGGGTAAAAGGTTATTTACGCTTCAAAAAGGTTTTTAAGGTATTTGAAACGCCCGCTAACATGCGATTATCCTACGACTAAGATTAAATATTTGACTATTTTTTTGGGAAAATAATTTAACATAAAAATAATAATTTAAAATATTTGACTAACTTTGAGAAAATAGTTAAATAAATGACACATTTTATTTTATTTTATTTTTTAGAGAAAGGGACATAAAATGAGACGTTTGAATTAAAATGCAAGTGATTAAGGTTTTAACAAAATTAAATTTATTAGAATTTATTTGTATTATATCAAAGATAATAACTTAAACCAATTGAATTAATTAAAGAGAGCATCTTTTAAATTAAATAAAGACAAGTGAAAGTTTTGAATACATGTTTAAGTGTGTAAAAAATACAAGAGTTGATAAAATGAAATTTGTTAAAACAAAACAACACAAAGAAATAGTTCATCTTTGGGGAATTCAATTAAGTTAAATAACAATTCTAAAGTTAGAGTTAATAAACAACGAACAATAAATAATCACAATTAAATAATTTAAGAGTAAGGGAGAGAAGTTGAATTTGGGCCAAATTCGTAGCTACTTTTGGGGTTTAACCCAATTCCTGTTTTTGTATACATCAGCTGTATATTGGTGTATATAGATGTATATAGCTCATTTTTCTGCTTTCCAAGACCTGTACGTCAACTCCGAAGACTTGTTCTTTAATTTCTCAAGGTTGACCGACTCGATAAAAGGATTTTGGGCCTTTATGACCCTCTCGAAATGCGAAGGGAGGAAAGACAGGTTCATGCCAAAGAAGAGAATAATGGATCAATCAAAGCCATCACAATTCATATCAACTTAACTATAAAATTTGATTATTATTCATTGCTAAAATTTAAAATAACAAATCCAATCAACTAAGGAGTTTTTACACAAATAACAATATTACCCAGATTTATGCAAATATTTCAAGTTAAAATGTGACCAACTAAAATGAGTAAGATATACTAATCACGTAAGCTTAAACTATTTTATTTGTTACTAGTGAATGAACTCAAACCAAAGCTATTTCACGATTTAGTCAATACAAACGGAGAAACTAACCAACAGCCTAAGTTGATATGTCATAATCACAAGTTAGATTTAATCGAAAATAGCACGATACCCTACTGTATAAAGCAACGGAAGAAAGTAATGCAATGCTCCAATGGATTCACATCAAAGAAGGCTCCTAACATAAGCAAGACCAAAGGACAATATATTCACTTTCTTTAATAACTAACTACATTGAGAAAATTAATTATAATCACATAAACATTGCAGAGAAGATACATAACTCCACATATGGATCCATTTTAATAGTCTTAGAAGGGAGGGAGAGGACTTTAACACATGATACTTCTTCAAAATAATTATAACAATAAATAGATAAATAAATTAATTAAAAATGCAACCAACATCATAGATCATCTTCTAAAATGCATAGCTACATACATGATTATAACTATCACCAGACCCTTAAGGCAGGATTGATCATTCCAAGAAATTGCATCTTCTTCGTAAGAAATGTAGTAACTAGAATTAAACAAAAAAGTAACTTATGTAAATTGAACTACATTAACAAGCATAGAATATTAGACTAGAAATTTGTTTTAAGCAAGAATCCGAATACTAAGTATAACCATAAACAGAGGGTTCTAAGTGATGGAATCGTCATGAGATGATTAAGATTCTTATCCTACATAACTACATATGAACAGATAAAGTCACATGACAAACAACTAAACTGAAACTTCAAACAGGGATTAGAAAAATACCAAGTAATACACAAAATCTGAACCATAAGGCGAAAAACACTATTAACATAGATGAACGAAGATCGAGAAAGGATTTTTTACCTTCTTCGGAGCAGCGTTCTGGGACGATGAGCTTGACCACGAAGAAACTTCCATCAGTGAGCCAATTTCGATGAGCTCCGAAAAATAAAACAACTTCGAATTCAAATAGAACAGATTCAAACTCTTTTTTTTTTCTCTTTTAGGCTATGTCTTTCTCTCCTCTCCATTAAAAAAAACATCTATTTTTTAGAATGTAAAAATCTCTTGTCCCCAACTTCTCCCCTCTCCACTCTCAAGACTTGTCCATTTCTCCAAACTTCTCTTAATCCTCCTCCATTTAAACACAGTGAATAAGAGACTATTTATAGAGAATTGAGATCAATTTTGGGGGGAAATTGATTGATGATTTGGAATGAATTCGAATTTGAAATTTGAATTTTCTTTTCTCTTTGGCAATAATGGAAGGGATGGAGATTTCTTCTGAAAAAGAGGAAAAACGGGATGGGACGACTGGATTTCTTCGCGGATTTTCTGGGTTTGCAGCGAGATTTGCTCGTTGGTGTTGCTGGGTCTAGTCGTGTAGGGAAGAAGATGACGCAGTGGGGTCGGATCAGTTTAGTATGCTATACGCGTATTGATGTTGTATGTATGTTGGGAATAGTTGTAGAGAATTGGGTTTCCGGATTTTGTTGGGCTTATGGGAATTGAGGGTTTGAATTGGGCCTTTAGGAAGTGGCCCAAAATTGTTCTTAAAAGGTGGGGTAAGCAATTGACTAAAAATTGTTATTAAATAATAGCGGATTTCAATTATAGCCAAATAAAATTTAATTGGTGGATTCGGCTAAAATTTGAACAAAATGAGTTAATATTAATTAATGAGCTTCTTAATCTTAACGAAATAAAACAATTAATTTACTTGTAAACAAATTTTATTCAAAAAAATATAAACATAACTTAAACTAATCAAACTAATACTTAATTAAAGTAAAAATCTTTGAGATGATTTTTGAATATTCATAAAATTCTAATTATATATAATTATATAGAACACATATATTATTTAAAAAATGTAAAGATGACAAACTATTTAAAATAACTTGCAAACTATATTATTTTTAATTTTTAATTTTTTTTATAAAACTAATTATTTTAAATCGTTTGAAATTTAAGAAGCTCGATGATTAATTTATATCGTGAAGGGTCAAAATTGAGTGTCAACAATCATTATACATATAGAAACTCTCAAAATACCTTATTATTATTCTTCCAAAGATCAAGCACTCCAACAAAAGGATTTCTCCATTTTCTCAATATCTAAAGGCTCCTAGTTCAAGATTCTCTTCAGGATACCTAAGGTTTTCAATCCAAGACTCTTCTCCACACTTCATCTTCCAAGATTTTCTTCAAGTTTCTCCAAGAACATTTTTCTTTTAGGTATGTAAGACTACTCATAGTGATGGACTAGTTCATCCTCATGTTTTACATCTAAATTCAGTTAGTAAAATGTTATGTCTAGGATTCTACCCACAGTTTCTTGAAATCTGAATTCAGTTTGTATTTCTATTCTGAGTTCAGATTCCTTAATCATTGAGATTCCATTTATCTTATACATGTTGATTCTTAAACTAATGTTCATACTTTCATTATCACATGAACCCTATTTATTGATGTCATATTTTTAAAATATCTCATACTTGAAAAGTGAGTCCATGAGTATTTTAAATGCATGATTTAAAAAGAGCTTTATTAAAAATAAAAAGGACATAATGGTTTCATATGTACTATTTGGAAATTGAGAAGAAAAGAGCAAATTTGACTTTCTGAAAATTATTTTGGTAAAGTAAAGTTATGGTTTGCCACGACACAAAGTACATCCTAGACGTAACATGACAAATAAAACCCCGAGAAACCCTAAACAAGCCACTTGACATAACTATGACATAATGAATATACAATTTAAGATATATATATATATAATATAAATCTCAAATTATAAGATGACACAAAAGATAGCAACATAGTACATAAGAAATACATTAAACACTACTAAGTCTGACACAAACCTTTCTAACATCATAAGAGTGGTTGAGACGTAACCCACACACCATGTACAAGTCTGAAACTATAAAGACAACAAAAGTAATAAAAGAGCTTATGGCTTTGCCCTCAAACCATGAAGACTCACCAATCCAAGTGACCAAGTTGAGCAATCAGAATCTGAGCACATCCGGGAGGAGAAGCGTTAAATCATATATTATAAAATAATATAGGCACAAGTATGCATTAGTACATCCAAGTATGGGGAAATGCATAAAAAAACATGAACGTGATCATATGAGGACTTTAAACATGATATGCATGACCAAGTTAAAACATAGTGCAAAGCCTTTAAGAAATTCATGAATCATAAATAAAGTCAATGCATACTTAAAAACCATTTGAAAAGCTTTCATAAACCTTTGAAGAAAAGCATAGTTAATTTGTGGGATACTTACCGTTAACCGCCAATAAGACCATGTGAGCTATAACATAGAATATGGTGTAACCCTTACACCGAAAAAGAGATTCTTCCTACCAAGGTAGACCCCATAACATTTATTCATAATTGCTATTGTGGATCCCCTAGCTAGGTCATTTAAGACAATCCTACGGGGGCACGTAGTTAGGGACAAGTAGATTGCTTCTAGAGACCCGACCTCTACTAACGGGAGAGCCTCTATCTCAAAGTCCTCTCTATACTAAGTAATTTCAACGGAAAAGACATAATCATATTCATATCAAAATACTTGGAAAGACACATATAAACTATCAATCTAATCATAAGTCATCATAGAGTAGCTCATTTCAAAAACATGATTTCATAAAACTTTCATATTAGACACTTACCTTTTGATTTCATTCATATGTGAGAAACTTTAGCTTTCACAATCATTGATACTTATCTCAAAAGCATCCTTAGTTCATAAAACATCTTTTCCATAAAACATGGATAACTTTCATATTCATAATTCATAACTTCATAAGTTTTGCTGATAAATTCATAGTCAAAATCAAGTATAAAGCATGAGTCCATATGAAATCAATTGAAAATCATGTAACTGAATCAAACCATGCATAATAGGATTGAAATAGACAATTAAATCATAACCAATAAGACTCATAGAGATTTGCATTAAATCCTAGTGAAATTGAACTTGGAAATTGAGATTCCTTTGGGACCCAATGGATGACAGGGATCCATTGGTGAATTCTCACTTGATACCAACGCCTAGAAAAGCAAGAGAAAGAAGACCTTGAAGCTTGAAAGCCTAGCTTTTCTTTCTTAAACTTGAGAGCGAATTTGAGAGGATGAACTTAGATGAAAATTGGGTTTTTTGTAGTTTTAGGAATTGAAAATCAGTTATAGGACTTAGAATTAGGATCAAAACGATATCGTATAGGCATTAAATGCATAAAGAAAAAAACCCAAGTACTCTTGAGAAATAATTATCGGACAGATGTACGTTTGGAGGTCTACGGTCCGTCCTGTCAAATCGTAGATCAACAACTAAAGCTTGAAAATCTGATCAATTCCCACGAGTTAGTTGTACGACCCATCGTCTAGTCTATAGTTTGTTGGCATTACCTATAGTCCTTAAGTTACCAAAAATTACCTTAGTCCAACTGTCTTTCCACAATTTTCACTCTACTATCTGTAGCACCAACTATGACTCGTAGTTCATATTCGTCAAACACTTGTCTTACAAAAATAAATAAGTGCATAACCAACTCTATGGGGACCACCTATGACTCGTAGCTTATACGACAACTCATCATGTTTAATCGTAACTCATCATCAGAGACTTGATATTTTTCAAAAATTCAAACAATGTCCTATGAAACCCTTCCTTTGACCTGTAGAAATCTCGATGATTCGTAGGTCAAATCGTAGCACTATACTTTCTGTAATTTATTTGAACTTTTCAACCCAACTTCAACTTCCAATTTCCAAGGTGTTACATAGTTCCTTCCCTGAAAAGGGTGATAGAGCATAATTGATTTTCTAAAAAGTACAGTAAAGAAAAGGTATAGAAAAAGGTAAAGTTCTCTCTGAGGACTATAGAGCATGTTGATATTGATTGTTTTGGGAGTAGTATCGACCACCAAATTAGGTAAAAGTCTATTTTTAACTTAAAGCTCCATAAATTACATAGTCATTGTAGGATAGGATCGTACAGACTTTCAGGCGACTCCTCACCTCCTCTTTGTAAGGCATATTAGATGGATCCATAATTATAGTTAGCATCCTATACCTCGACAAAGAATAAGATGACCCTGATAATATGGGTGAAACGTTGTATCATCGCTAGGCTCATAGTGATGATTTTTTATTAGAGAAACTCCCCAATAGAGCAAAGTATATTATTTTCATATTGATTTTATTGCACATCTTATTGTAAAGTGTAAATAGTTTTCACTTCATATTTATGTATTGATTTTGTTGAGTTGCTTTCCGTCCTCCAGTTTAGTTATTTGTTTTATTAAGCCCTATTACATACTCGTATATTCAATGTAATGTACGTTGTCATTCGACCCGCATCATTTTATGATATAGATCCAGGTACTTAGGATGATCAACATAAGTTCCTTTGAGATCATACCATCCGTTCGTCAGCTTTTGATGAGACCTCCTTACTTTCGAAGGATTTGTTAGTAGTAGTAGATACACAATCTTGGTCTGTCTTTCAGTATTTAGTTTCATATGTTTTATTTAAAACTTTATGTTTCATACTCATTATTTTCAGATAGTTTTGAGATTCAGTAAATTGTTTTAAATAATTCTTCTGTTTTGATGCTTGGGTTAGCCTTTCGCTTAGTAGTCAACTAGGAAAAGGGTTCACTTAAGGACCAACAACGGTTCTCGAGTACTTGTCACGTCCATACTGTAGGCTCGAGATGTGACAAACTTGCTATCAGAGCACATAGTTTAAGTGTCCTAGGGAGTCTATGAAGTGGTGTCAGTACGATCCTATTTATGATTGTGAGGGCCCCACTTCTATAAATAAAGGACTACAAATATTTAAGATTTTTTTTTCTTTCATAATTTAGATCATGCAATAGAGTTGTCCCCTAAGAAACTTATGCAGATTCGTGTGTTGCTCTAATTCCTCCGACTATGCCTCATCTTCTAGGTACTAGAAATAGTAAAGTTCTTATTCCTATTAATTAATATGGCCTCTTAGATAAAGTCTTCAGAAAGTCAAGAGACTACAGAAAGGCTTGAGAGAAGCTCATTAGTATGCTTAAGTGTATTGATTCGAAAGAATGCACCCTTATCCATATGAATCGTGTGTTCGAGCTAAAATCAAGATGTTCTCTAAGATTCATTCTCAAAACCTTGTTTCAGTTGATACCTTTTAAGAAAGAAGTATGTTTTAGAGTGCTTGGATAGTAATGTCGCCCAAAAGATGTATTTGAAAATGTAGTAACCTAATCGTAACCACAAAAAATCATAAAATCATATAGGCCAATCTACTCCAACTTAGTCTAAAAGTATCAAATATAGGGAAGCAGGGGCCTAACCCTATCATATTAATTATCCATCATACTTTCACAAACAACACAATCATAATCAAACAATAACCTAACTGAGTCCCCTCAAGCCTGGAAGGTACACAACAACAAACATAACCCAATCACCCCCAATATAGCCGGCATGTACAAACAACAACCTATTATACTAGTGATAGATGATACATATAAATGTGAGTTATTTAATAATAAGCAGTAGTGCCAAGTGCCACATGTCAAGTACCAAGTATATACACTACCTCATGCCTCTGGCACGCAGGTAGGATCCATACGGCTCCCACCTCCTGTTCAGTGGGTCACACGGGCAAAGGGACTCACAAGGGATCACTTGAGAAGCCAATATATACCTGCCTAGTCCCGATGTATGACTTTCACAATCGATCCTCTTGGATCTGCTCCATCATGATAACAAAGATATATATGTAACCAAATCAATATAGAAAGGGTTGTGACTCTCCAACATATCAAGTAAAAAGTGAGCACATCCTCGATGTCTCTTTATCTCAAAAGACAATTTATCAATATGGTAAAGGTAGTAAGACTCCGATAAAAATCAGTTTTAAGAGTAAAAAGGGCAAAATCCTACTTTTCTCAAAATGGTAGTAAAATCAATGCATTTGTAAAAGCACGTGAAAGAGTTTCAATACAATGCATGTCATCACTAGCATCCAAACAATGACATCTAAAAAACCTAATATACACAACGAAGTGCAAAAAATAAGAAATTTAGGGAACTTTTTTGCATTAAGTTTCGATTAAGGTGTGTTTCTCAAACTAATAAGTGATAGTTTAGGTATAAAACTCACACTCTCAATAGTTATAGTGTAAAACTCACACTCTCAATAGTTATGGTATGAAACTCAAAAAAGGACATACTTTAGGTGTGTTTTCCATTATCTCAAAAATATTTTGAATTTTTTTCAAAAGATTAATTACAACACCTATGCCTATGCAGAGGATGTTAAATCACGAAATACAACATATTGAATGGAGTTCTAATCTGTTTACTTTCTAAGGCTAGAATGTTACATGTCATAGTTTCTTATCTATTGAAACATCAAGTGAGTAAAGAAAAAGACTTCCATTTCAATAATGAATACTCTAATAAAAATAGTCCTAACCGAAGGCTCTGTCAATATCACATCCTAGGTAATTAGGAGGCTTAACCTTGATTTAAGGGGTTGGTTTTTTTATTTAAATAAAAATGTTGACCATTAGATTTTGAAATAGACATATGTCACAAAACTACATATGCACTGGTCCAGTTAGAGAGATCATGTACTTGAGATGAGTCGCCTCTGACCATGATAGGCAAAAAATGCTTAGTTGGGTGTGTAAATTATAAAAGAGTTTAATTAATATGCACCGATGATTTTTTTTTTTTTTACACAATTAGTAACTTTGAAGTCTATTACATGGAAGTTTTTAAGTATTTCTACTTTTTAATATTTAAATAGAGAAGTGTTTAGTGTTGAAAATACTTCTGTACTTGAAGCAAATTATTAGTTTTGTCCTCAAATTATTGACAGTCTTAATTAAACAACTCTACTTGACTAACTAAACTTAGATATACCTCTATTTGCCACATGATATAGCAAGTGGTCTCAAACTCTTGTAGGAACATGCGACTCTTAATAAAAATCCGAGAGAAGTATTGAAAATACCTCTAAACTTGACGAGAATTTAAGGGTATATTTTACTCATGTTGCTAGATCGGGGGTGTATTTATATTTAGTTAGTCAAGTAAAAGAGTGTTTTAAGACTGTTAATAATTTGGGATGAAACTAATAATTCACGTCGAGTTTAAAGTATCTTCAATAAAAGGAAACTTGAACTCTACTTTATTCTATCCAAACAATGATCTTGTTTAAACCCAAAATACAGAGGAGGTCGTCTTACTTTCATGAGTTTGATCATCACTAATTTAGGTATTTTATTTCTTCCACACCATGTAAACAATTAGTTTCATACACCATTCGCGTAATCATTAGCTCTATTATATATGGAAGTCTTCACTTTTTACCCCAGATTTTGTGGTGAGGAAATTTTATGATTTATCCTCGTTATTGAAAATAATTTAAGTTTGAAAGATCAAAATGGTAGATCTAAAATAATTTATCTCAAAAATTAATATAATATAAGTATTAAAAATATATGGATATTTCCATTTGTATAGTTCACTTGTCAATATACAAATAAGCTAACTGTATGAACAAACTTTGTATTTATATATTTAGGAATGTTTCAAAACTTGTACAAACCAAATATATCAACAGAAAAGCTATATACTAGTTAGGGTAAGCATACACAAATTGTAGATTTATACAATTAGGAAAATTTTGGATTTATACCATTAAGAGTTGAATTATACAAATTCTAGATATGTGCCACATAATTATGATTGCAAGTTGATGACAAATGGTATTAATTAAAAAAATAGCTACATTAACTAATTAACAAGTTAGATTTGCTTATCCACATAATTTTCTCTAAAATTAGTTATGTGGAATAATAATTTAAGTGGGTCCACATGATATAACTACTTTCAAACTTGTGGTGCACGTGTACATAATCCTGATGCTAGCACGCATGTCCACGACTGTTCATTGTTTGGATAAAATTAAATTCAAATAGAAATATCGAATTATATTAATTAAATAAATTAATTTTATTTGACTTTGATTTGATTTTATATTTTTAAATCGATAATAGTTAATTTAATTTTGTTAAGAAAATCAAAGAAATAACTGAATTGAATCGGTAAATGATATGTATATTTTTATTATTATTAACAATTAAAAAAAAGGAAAATTACATGATTAAGCAAGCATATACTAGTTAATTATGCATTATAGCTATAGTTTTAGTTAATTATCATTCGCGACAAATAATTTGTGATAATTACGTGGGCTGGGGTTTTGAATTTGTATGATTCGCACGTTTGTATAATTCGAAATTCGTATAATATAATTTGTATAACTTTTGTATAATGTAATTTTGTATCATATAATTTGTATAACTGTTTGAAGTTCACATGTTTGTGTTTGTATAAATTCGTTATTTCGAGTATATACAAAAAACAACTCAATTATACAAACGTACCCGCAAATTATACAAACCTACAAATTATACAAACCCGCGAATTATACAAACGAGGCAGCATAAACTGTAGCTACAGCCTGTAAATATGCAAACTATAGCTATGAAACATAATTAAGTTTATTATAGTGTCTATTTGCAAAAATTCCCCTTAAACAAATAATTTTTTTTAAAAAAATCCACTTTTGTAACGATATGGTATATATATGTAACCAGTTTTATTATTAATTTGATGTTAATTTTAAGCAATAACTGATTCAAATCGATTCGTGAATTCTAGGCATGTCAATAAACTGGTGTCTACTTCATCACCTCTCCCACTTTTTATATAGGATAATATATACTCTGTGTCCCAGTTTATATGACCTACTTTTCTTTTTAGTAAGTGTCAAAAAGAATAACAAATTTCTATATTAAGAACAATTTAATTTTAAAATACTCATTTTATCTTAAGAAAAGATTTATAGCCACACAAATATTTATCACTTATTTTAGATCACAAGTTTCAAAACTTCATATCAAGTCAAACTAACTCATATAAAATGGGATGGAAGGAGTAAATATTTTAACACTATTTTAATAATGTCTAATCCTTATAAAAATAAAAATAAAAAGAGTCTTCTCAAAAGCATGACCAAGCATGTATTTCACACCTATTTTGATGCCAGATGCAACATTCATTGAACATCACTAAAATTTAATTTTGTTTTCACTAAGCTGGTGTTGTGCCTATAAATAAAGGATATTTTCTGTTTTCTTTCTAACCAAATATCCAAAGCCTTTTAGCAATTATAAAATTTCTCAATGAAGTCTCAATTCCTCTACTTGCTCTCATTTTTTTGGGTAAGAAAATTATATTTCTCTATTTATCCCATATATATAGTTGTATGCTTTCTCTATGAATCAAAATAGTCATAATTGGAAAAACATCAACTAATATTTACGTATTGTTTAATTACATGAGGAATTATACTGATTGAACATTTAATTGTTTATTGTTGTTTATATGTAGCTTGCTTTTTTTAGTAAGTCATGAAGCGATATCTCTGGAAGTTTATTGAAAAATAAAATTGCCCAACGCTCAGATACCTAAAGTGATCAAAGATGTTCTTCCCCACACAGGTTTATTACAAGTTTGTTTAATTTTGTATATATATATACAACATAAAATGACTTTTCCAGAAAAAAATATTTTTTTCATTGAAGTTATACTTATCATAACTACCGTGCTTGTGAATTTGATTTTGTAGATCATAAATCTAATAGTAGTCAGAAAGTACCATCTCGGTAACTTCGATTTTGGATTGTGGCCTCGGCATCATGCTGCTTCAAAGAAAGAGATTTGTGAGCTGAAAGACGATAACAATAATTTTCTTTACAAACCTTACTTCTTCGAAAACGACTTGAAGAAAGGAAATATCATAAACTTTCCCTCTTTCAATGATAAAAACGATGCACCATTTTTGCCTCACCAATCAACCATTCCCTTCTCATCGAAAAAAGTCCCAGAAATTCTAAACCATTTCTCAATCGATATTGTTTGTATGACATCATTATAATTATGGAAATGAATCTGGCTTCATGGTATTTTTTTTAGTGTGATCTGCAATATGAATTTCATATATTGATTATAACCTTGTGAAATATTTTTGAGATTTAATTGTATGCGCAAAATGATCGTCAAATTGAGCCAATATTTTCATTGGATTAACTTGTAACGTGCTACATGCAATCTATATTGAGCATTATCTCATGGAGCATAATATAAAAGAAAGTAAATCATAGCCTACCTCGCAGACGAACTGCAATCTCAAACCATCCAAGTGCTATCCTCCTCTTTTCCAGATCCTCAGACTGACACGGTACTATCAACATCAAAAACTATTTCATCATTATGAGAAGAATGATACCCATATTGCTATAATATATTTCGGACCCAAAATCGGGTCAAAAATGGGACCGTGGGACTCATTAATTGAAGTAAAAATTAGGCAAATGACATAGTATAAGAAAGAAATTACTTCCTTTCCCTACTCTTTCATTAATTACCAAAAATCCTTTTTTTTAGTGTTTTTCGGATACATAATATAGCAGTGTCGATACTTAATATAGCAGCGCGAATACTTTAATTAATAACGGGCGGATACTTAAATTATTAAGTTGTTAGCAGCACGGATACTTAATTAACGGGCGGATGCATAATGTAGCAGCGCGGATACTTTAATTAATAACGGGCGGATTCTTAAATTATTAAGTTGTTAGCAGCACAAATACTTAATTAACAGGCGGATGCATAATATAGCAGCGCGGATACTTTAATTAATAACGGGCGGATACTTAAACTAATAAAGTATACGGTTAAGTTGAATTGGGGGAAAATAAGGGATTTTTGTATTTTAGTAAAAGAGTAGGGAAATATTGAGAATAGGTAAAGAAGTGTTGTGTATTTTAAGTAATTTTTCCTTAATTGAATTTGAAAATTGAACCTGTCACTAGGCGTCCTTAATATATAGCTAAAGGAACTTGTGACAAAAATTGAACACAATTCGAGCTCGAAAATCTACTCAAGGAGGCTCACCAACAACTCTGAATGTTCAATTGGATCAACGAAGCGCTGGATGTTGATCCTGGTTACCTGTATCTACATCATAAAAAGATACAAACCAAATGGCATCAATAGATTGAATGTATGAGCATGCGAGCGGAAATCTAAACAAGACATAAGCTTGAAAGGAACTGAAAGAACAAACCTGGTCTCAACTCAACTCAATTGAACTGAACTCATTTCAATATAAATCAATGTAAATAAGTGCATTATAAAGAAAAGCTTTAAAACATGGATATCAACTCTATGTATTTAGAAATACAATAATAACTTTGTATGTATGCAAAGATACAATATAGACTCTGAAATGTATATAAAAATACAAAATAATACTGTTGTGGGAGTTTCTCTAACCGATAACCATCACGTAAGAGCTATTGTGATGATACATCGTTTTGCCTCACGTTGCCAGGGTCGTCCTATACCTTGCCGAGGGTATAGAACCTGACTACCAAGTGGATCCACTAGTCTATGCTAAAAAACACTTAGGAATCATCTAAAAAGTATGACCCTTTTCTACCCATGATGGCTATATGGTTTATGGGGACTGGGAATTGTCTGAACTCTCACACATATCGATGCTCAATACTACTCCCAAAATATAATACTAACTCTTATGTTTAAAAACATATTTCTTTCTATGGTTTGAGATAATTGCTCAAAACTTAGTGCAAAGGCTCCTCTAGGAAATCAAAATGTCCTCTCTTGCTTAATTGTGAAAGTATTTACTCTTTACTCAACTCAAAACTCGAGTCTTAATTCCTCTTCCCAAAAATTGAAAAGTAGTAAATATCCAATCTAAATGTAATATATTCTAATCTAATTCCTCTTCCCAAAAATTGGAGTATAAATTCAAAATCTAAATATTCAACATAGTCTTAGAATTTCGTCGTATACCACATAAATTATTTTTCATTTTCCCTATGGATTCTATTAAAATTATATGAAATAACAAATTATTAATTCAAATTAAATGTTATAGCCATAGTTTATTTTAATTGTAATTCGTAGCAAAAACATTCCCTTTTTTTGCCATCTGATTCAGTATACAATTAGCCATTTTCGGTATACAATTAGTCATTTTATGCATTTCGGTACAAAATGTATAAAATGTGTTTGTGTGTATAAAGTGAGAGAAAAGTGTATATACAAATACAAATACATATATTTTCGTCCTATACACTTATAATTATACAAATACAGATCTTATTATACAAATTACAATGTATAAATAAATTTATACAAAACTGAACAATCTGTATAAAATTGGATGTTTATAGCGAATTATACAAATCAAAAGCTCCATAGCAAACATAAAATTTGTTATGAAGCGCAATTATGCAAACTATAGCTATAACATACAAATATGATTTTTATATTTGTTATATGTGAAAGTTGCTCTAAATTTATAACTTAACCAAAAATACTAACAAAGAATCAATATTCTTCTTTTTAATATTAGTAAATCTTATAATTGTAGTAAAATGTAGCCTAGAATAATATAGTATATCTAAAGTAGTCTAATTTCAACTGATGAAAATTAATGAAGGATATATATATATATATATATATATAAGTCTTTGATTTTTTCAACTGTAATATAGTTGAGAGTTGGATAATATGCCTGCAAATCTTTGCATTCCATAGAAATGCTGAAAAACCTGCAATAAACTCTGTTGCCTTGAGCATAGTTTTTTACTGCTTCGAACAGTTTTGACGGTAGCTGGGATAATTCATTTAGATCAGGTTTAGTGTATACTCGATCCAAATATCCAAATTCGAATAATTGAGCAGTAAAGCTCGGTAGTCCATTTGGGAAAATTGATATTCTAGAAAATAAACTTGTTGTTCCTAAAACACCATAAGTTTCTCCACTTTCTTCTGGGAGATTGTAAATGTATCTTGTAAATGCAAGATATTCTCACCTTTGGATGTTGTCGTGACGCTTTGGTTACGAAGGTTACCATGGTCTAGGTTTATGGATGGATTCAGTCAGCGAAAGTCCCTCCAACTCAATCAATATCAACAAGATGTCGTGACCGCTTAGGCTTGGTTTATTTTGTCATAAAAGAAAGTTGGTTTCGTGGGTTCATTGATTAGTACACCTCCGGTGCTGGTAAGGTCGGGACCGTGGTCGTCCGTCTCCGGTTTGCCGGCCGATAAAATCTCTGAGATTGACCAGCCAGCTGGGTTGGTTTGGCTATTCTTTTCTATTGAAAAGGAGTCAGTTGTCTGCGCGAGTCACCTTCTTCTAGGCTTATTTATTTATTTTCTGCCTCTTTGTTTCTTAAATTAGTTGTATGTGTTGTAGTTTTTTCTACTCCAAAGGAGGGAAAGACGAAAAGGAAAGGAAATTGTAGAAAAAAAATGAATTGAAAGAAGTTTTTTTTTATATCTAATCATTGATTTAATTTCTTCCTATTGTTGATAGATTTTGCCGAAACTTTTGATTTTTCTACAAACCTCAAAGGTTTTTTTTTTAAAAATAAATAAATAGAGAATAGAGTAGGTCTCATTTTGACTTTTTGATGGTAAACATTTTTGCAGTATGAAGTGATTGGGATGCGATGTATATGGGTCATGCCATGGTGAATGGTAAGCTCTTCGTCTTTTGCCCATTTCTCTATCTGTGATATTAATTTAGGTACATGACTTGTTTTGATACAAATTTTTTTTAAAAGATTTATAGAATTATTGATAATTCAAGGTAAATTGGTGATTTTTAGTTGTTAAATGGTGAGTCGTGTGTTAGTTTGTCATCAGAAAATGTTAGATGCCATATTTTCGCTGAAATAAATCATGATTGGTGCGAGGCTGAACTAACCCAACGCTATGTGATCTCACAAACCTCATAGGGATCACCCCTTGACAAAATCCACAAGCAAAATCCTCAAGAACGATGAACTTTGGCTCTTTCTCCTATTTTCTCCTCTTGCGTTCTTTCTCTAAAACGCCTAGCGTGAAATCCTTGAGTGCGTAAATGGACCAAATTCAGTTTAGACCCCTAAGTAATTACCAAAAACAAATTAATTTAATTGGATAGTGAAAAGACCATAATACCCTTCTAAAATCCGGTTTTGACTTTCCTTATCTAGACAACCCAACTTTCAATGGGCATATCTTACTCATACAAACTCGAAACTGAGCAAACTCGGCGTAGTTAGAAAGATAATTCAAAGATCTTTCCTACGGTATCTTGTAGCACACCTAAATCATCTTGATCTAAGAGTTATGGTCGTTTGAAGTTGACCCAAAACTCGTACTTGACTTAATTTTTGTCAAATTTCCAAATTTTCATTATTTCCCAAAATGACTCTTCCTAATTCTAGCTCCTTCTAGTTGCGGGGTGTTACAATATCTCCCCCTTGGGAACATTCGTCCTCGAATGAGATTACTCTTAGTAGGCTAAGGGTGTAACATCTAACATTCAGCTCAAGCACCCAACAAGCAAATCTAACACATCAAGCAAAATGCAAATACAACATGCCAACTTATAAATGAGTACCAGGAAAAGGATTAGTACCTTAATTTGGAACTTCTCCGGATTCAAAGAGATGTGGATATCTCTTCTTCATATCTTCCTCAGCTTCCCAAGTAGCTTCTTCAACAAACTGATTCCTCCAAAGAACTTTGATTGATGCTACCTCTTTTGTTGTCAACTTGCGAACTTGGTGATCTAGAATCTGAACAGGAATCTCATCATAAGATAAGTTCTCCTTGATTCCAATATCCTTAGTAGGTATGATAAGTGAAGGATCGTCCATGCACTTCTTCAACATGGAGATGTGAAATATCGGATGAACCGCTACTAACTCTTGTGGTAGCTCCAACTTATAAGCTACATTGTCAATCCTCTTGGATATTCTGTAAGGACCAATATATCGGGGACTAAGCTTCCCCTTCTTACCAAATCTCATAACCCCCTTCATGGGTGAAACTTTCAAGTAGACCCAATCATCTACTTCGAACTCTAACTCCCTTCTCCTAACATCAGTGTAGGATTTCTGACGACTCTGCGTTGTTTTCAACCTTTCTTGAATAACTTTCACCTTCTCCATAGCTTGATGAACTAAGTCTGGTCCTATCAACTCAGCTTCACCAACTTTAAACCATCCAATAGGAGATATGCATCTTCTCTCATAAAGAGCTTTATAAGGAGCCATCTGAATGCTAGAGTGGTAACTATTATTGTAAGCATACTCAATGAGAGGTAGGTGATCATTCCAATTACCCTTGAAATCAGTCATACATGTCCTCAAAAAATATTCTAATGTCTTAATAGTGTGCTCTGCTTTACCATATGTCTGATGAGGATGAAAAGCAGTACTTAAGTTCACCTTTGATGCCAAGCCTTTCTGGAATGACTTTCAAAACTGTGCAATAAATTGCACACCTCTGTCTGAAATAATGGAGACCGAAACTCCATGAAGTCTAACTACCTCTTGAAGATACAACTTGTCATAGTCCTCTGCGGAATGGGTAGTCTTTATCAGCAAAAAATGGGTTGATTTGGTCATTCGATCCATAATCACCCAAATAGAATTATTTGCCTGCGAGACCTTGGTAAACCTATGATGAAATCCTTATTGATCATCTCCCACTTCCATTGCGGAAGTTCTATAATCTGCTCCATACCATCGGGCCTTTGGTGCTCTACTTTAACTTGTTAGCAACTTGGACACTTAGCAACAAACTCTACAATGCCATTCTTCATACTATTCCACCAATAAACCTCTCTTAAGGCATGATACATATTTGTGGAACCCATATGGATGGAATATCTGGAGCTATGAGCTTCCTCTATGATCCTCTCTTGGAGTTCATGCACCCTTGGTACACACAATGTACCTTGATACCTCAATACACCATCTCCCCTTATTCAAAAGCCATTACTTTTTGCTTATGAAAAAATGCCTTCAATTCAAGCAAAATAGGACATTGGTCTTGCTTTTCTTTCACTTCTGACACTAATGATGATTCCACCCATTCATCACCACTATTCCTCCTTCTGTGGAATCTATTAGTCGAACTCGTAATCGTGCAAGTCTGTGCACATCTTTTGCTAACTCTTTCTTATCTTCTTCAAAATGGGAGATATTACCCATAGACAACCTGCTCAAGGCATCATCAACAGCATTAGCCTTACCTGGGTGATAGAGAATACTCATGTTATAATCCTTGAGTAGCTCTAACCACCTTCGTTGTCTTAGATTAAGCTCTTTCTTACTAAATACATATTGAAGACTCTTGTGATCGGTAAATACATCAACATAAACACCATACAAATAATAACGCCATATTTTCAAAGCAAATACTATGGTAGCCAACTCTAAGTCATAGTTTGGGTAGTTTTTCTCATGAACTTTCAATTGTCTGGAGGCATAAGTTATAACTTTTTCATTCTGCATTAGCACACATCTCAAACCACCTTTAGACACATCACAATATACAACAAAGCTTTGCGTACCTTCTGGTAAGGTCAATACAGGGTCAGTAGTTAACCTCTTTTTCAATTCCTGAAAGCTTTTCTCACAAGCTTCAGACCATTGAAACTTCACTATTTTTTTAGTCAACTTGGTCAAAGGGGACGAAATAGATGAGAACCCCTTTACAAACCTTCTATAATATCCAGCCAACCCTAAGAAACTCCTAATATCAGTTAGAGATGTAGGTCTAGACCAATTCTACACTGCCTCTATTTTCTAAGTGTCAACTTTAATTCCATCACCAGAAATAATGTGGCCTAAGAATGCCACAGACTCAAGCCAAAACTCACACTTAGAGAACTTGGCATACAACTTTTTATCCTTTAGAACTTAAAGAACTATTCAGAGATGGCTAGCATTATCTTCATCATTCCTCGAATAGATTAGTATATCATCAATGAATACGATAACAAACATATCTAAACAAGGCTTGAATACTCTATTCATAAGGTCCATGAACATTGCAGGTGCATTAGTTTAATCGAATGACATGACTGAAAATTCATAATGACCATAACGGGTCCTGAAAGTTGTTTTTGGAATATCACATTCCCTTACTCTTAACTGATGGAAGTCAAATCTGAGGTCTATCTTAGAGAAACAAGTGGCACCCTGAAGTTGATCGAAGAGGTCATCATTTCTTAGAAGAGGATACTTATTCTTGATGGTAACCTTGTTCAACTAACGGTAATCTATACATATCCTATGGGAACCATCATTTTTTCTCACAAATAAGACCGGAGTGTCCCAAGGTGAGACATTTGGTCGAATGAAACCTTTCTCTAGGAGATCTTTCAACTGCTCCTTTAACACTTTTAACTCTATTGGTGCCATTCTATATGGCGGAATAGATATAGGACGAGTATCTGGAAGAAGGTTTATAACGAAGTCTTTTTCTCTCTCAGGAGGGACTCCGGGAAGATCATCTGGAAAGACTTCTGGAAACTCTTTTACTACTAGAACTGACTGAATAGTAGGTATCTCAATGCTAGAGTCATTAACTCGGACTAAGTGATAGACACACCCCTTAGAAACTAACTTTCTTGCCTTAAGGTACAAAATAAAACAACCCTTAGGAACTGTTGAACTGCTCTTCCACTCTATAACTGGCTCATTAGGAAATTGGAACTTGACTACTCGTGTTCTACAATCTATTGATGCATAGCAGGCATGAAGCCAGTTGATACCTAAAATGACACCAAAATTTACCATATCTAATTCAACTAAGTTAGCCATGGTACTCTTGTGATTAACGAAAATTGTACAATCACAATAGACTCTTTCAACTAGAATAGGCTCACCAACAGGTGTAGAAACACTGAAGGGCTCAAGAAATTGCTCAGGAAGAACATTGAAATTCATAGCAACATATGAAGTTACAAAAGATAAACTCACTCCTGGATCTAGCAAAGCGTAAATATTAAAGTTAAAGACTTGGATCATATCAGTGACAACATTTAGCGAATCCTCGTGTTCTTGCCGACTAGTTATAGCATACAGACAGTTTCCTCCTCTGCCTGCCCCTGAAGTAGCTCATCTAGATGCAGCTCTTTCTGGTGGAGCAACTGAAGAAGACTGGGCTCTATTTTCCCCATTACTGTTACCCTGCTTGTTCTTCGGACTCTCTCATAAAATGATCATTCTGGCCACACTTAAAACAACCAGTGGAGCCACCACAACACATCCCTGAGTGGTTCCTACCACACTTAGCACATGGAGGAGACTTACTACCCCCTTGTGCCATACTACCTTGAGAATAGGCACGTTTAGCTCTGAAATTTTGACTATTGTACTCACATTTTTTCCTTGGTACAGGTGCACTAGCAGATGATGGAGCAGGTCCTCATTCCCTGATGTATTCCTCAACTTGTTGCACATGGAGCATTATCATTGCTATGTCCATATCCCCTATCAACATAGTTGTCTTACCTTCCTTGCTTGACAGGCGAGATAACCCAACAACAAATAAACTCACCATGCTCTTCATGTCAGCAACCATCTCCGGAGCATACCGGGAAAGTTGTGTGAACTTCAGACTGTACTCATGGACGCTCAAAGAATCCTGCTTAAGAGTGAGGAACTCTCGTACCTTTGTTTCTCTCAGTTCTCGGGGAAAGAAACTCCCCAAGAAGGCCTCCTCAAAACAAGCCCAACTCCAGGTGGTGCTCCCACAGCTCGATTCTTCTTCCATTGATCAAACCAGATCCTAGCAACACCCTTCATTTGGTATGCAACTAGTTCCACCCTCTCAGTATCAGCAACATGCATGATCTCAAAAACCTTCTCAAGCTCCTCAACAAAGTTTTCTAGAACCTCAGTAACACTTGATCCTATGAAGCTTGGAGGATTTATCTTTAAAATCTCATGGACTCTAGAAGTATCAGCCACTTCCTGACGATTCTCTCTTTATTTCCCAGCTTGATTGGTCACAACTTGGCTCAACATCCGGATGGCCTCATAGAACTCAGCATTGGTGAACTCTCATTGGAGTTGCACGTCTGGTGCATTAGGCACCCCTTGTTCCTGTTGTTCAACATCTCTTCTAGCCGGACGACCTCTGACAGCTCTTCGTGGAGGCATGTTCTGAAAGACACACACATTTTTCTCTATCTGTGATATTAATTTAGGTACATGACTTGTTTTGATACAAATTTTTTTAAAAAGATTTATTGAATTATTGACAATTCAAGGTAAATTGGTGATTTTTAGTTGTTATATGGTGAGTCGTGTGTTAGTTTGTCATCAGAAAATGTTAGATGCCATTTTTTTGTCATATATAACGAATATGTTTTATATATCTATTGTTTTCTATCAATAAAAATAGTCAAAAAGAACTAAAAATAAAAATTAAATTTTTGCGTTTGTTTGGGAGGATCTTTTCCCAATTGAAAAAAAAAACGTGTGCACCCTCAAACATGTACTATTATTTTTTTATAAAAAAAATGGGAATAAGGGAAAGGGAAATGAGAATTACAAGATAGAGATTAGAACCCTCACCAACAAGATGGAAGTTTAGATAGCTAACCAACATAACTAATAAGATTCCTCTCAAACAACTATTAAATAGTTAAGTTAAGGGAATGGTCAATCGGAAATTGTTTTAACCAACAATGGCCTAATTATCAGCTATACCAACACTGAGTTTTAGTATCCACTCTTATTTTATCCCATTGTTATTATTTTTTTATATTTGTTTTGATAAATTTGTTATATCATTAAATTAATAGTAGAATCAATGGTCATTTTTCTATCTCCATTTTAAATTTTTGTATATATATATATATATATGGACATATATATATTTCTTACATATAGTTATACATTATATATACACGATTATATACTATTTATACAATATAGATACATAACATATACATGCGGCCATGAAACGCTATAATAGATTATCTCACTTAATTATATACATTAGAACCCATAATACTTAAAACCTCAAACAATCAATTGAGATCGATGTGTATAATTAAATAAGATAATTTATTTTATGTGGTTAACTTAACTATCTAGTAGATGTTTGAGAGTGCACACACAAGTTTATCAAAATTTTGAAGATATTATCATGTTAGGTGCTCAATTAAAAAAATGATGGATTGAGTGTCTAAATTAAATTTACTGACCAATTTAATATTAGACATTACAATTTGTGCGCATCTCAA
The DNA here is from genome assembly GCA_029007595.1 of Solanum commersonii. NCBI lineage: Eukaryota > Viridiplantae > Streptophyta > Magnoliopsida > Solanales > Solanaceae > Solanum > Solanum commersonii. The sequence goes on from JAJTWQ010000051.1 coordinate 3,403,560, forward strand.
ATATTGAACTTGCTATCTCTAATAATTATATTTGTAGTAACTTTGCGTACCAAGATTTAGTAATATGTGGAGTTATCGCCAATCTTTATTAGAATTTGAGCTCTGATCTCTCATGATTTCACCCACTTCATTTATTGTTAAACCGCACTCTTGATTTTGTAGTAATGTATTTGAGTGGATACTTATGACTATGATTTGGATGTATTTATTTTTTTCTTTCAATTAGGTATGGTCAATCACAAGTTCATGAAAGTAGTTTGCGCGCAAGAGGAGATGGTAACCGCATAGATGGTAAGTTGGAGCTGACAATAAATAATGTGTTCTCTTATTTGAAAGAAGTTAAGGATATCTTTCCGGACCAAAGGGGAAAGTATAACATGTTCCTTGTTGTTATGAATGACTTTAAGAGAAAAAGATTTGCTACTGCAATTTGCTTATTGTCATGATTCGTTTTATTTCTACTCTTATTTATGTGGGACTAAGTATTTGATATTCCTCACAAGAATTGACGTTGTTGGTGTCATAGCAAGAGTGAAAGAATTATTTAAAGGACATTCTAGTTTGATCCTTGGATTAAAACATTTCTTGCTCAAAGGGTATGAAATAATCGTCAATGAAGAAGACGAAAAGAAAATAGGTTTGGAACAAGCACTTAGTTTAATGAACAAAAAAATGTTGCAGTTCTATTATCTTATGATTTTAATAATAAAAGATATGTCTTTCTTCCGTAAAAGACTTTAGTTTTAACTTACTGTCTTATGATTTCTTGCAAGAAACGTTTAGAAAATGACCATGAATAGAACTCCTTCCAAGATATTCTATTCATGGGTAAAAAGGAGCTCAAGGACGTTAAAAATATATATCATGAAGTGATAAAATATTTTTAGTTTGAATATATAGATATTATAGACGACTTTTATGTTCTTGTTTGTTACAGCGTATTTTTTTTTTTTATATATGTAGGTTGTCGTACTTCTCAATGACCATCCAAATCTACTGTCAAACTTCTTGACAGATTTTTCACAAAATTACAAAAAGAGTTAATAATTTATTTATTTATGCAAAAGATCACTTTGTTATGGAACAAAAATTCTTGAATGGGTTGATAGATTTAATTGGGTCGATCACAAATGACTAAGGTCACCCCTATTTATACGGGATGATTCAGATATTAAATGTTTAGAATATTTTGTTTTTTTCTACAAATATCTCCCTCAAATATTTAATACTCTAGAAAAATTGGACTTTTTCCAAGAACAAAAATTCAACGTATTACTCTACAAAATTCTAGAAAGTTCTAATAAATATTTAAGATTTTTTTGTACCTTCATTATTTTCATAATTTAGTCCATTTAGTAGATAAACTTAAAAAGTGTTAATTAGTTTGTTTTTTTTAAAAAAAAAAAACTTGGTAAACATTTGTGATATATCCAATGTAGTTAGCAAAGATGGAGTGAATCAAAACGGGTAAAAGAAATATTCAAAGCCTTAAGTAAGAATAGCAAGGAACAAATTATACAAGTGATAAGTGAAGAATGAGGGAATGAAAGAGATATATATAAACGAATTATTAAACCATTAACTTGGATCAATAATGCAAGGCTATATACTTCTGATTACTATCAGGATTTGGTAAAAATCGATCTAAATTATAAAATTGAATCAAATTGATTAAATAAATTGATTTTTATTTGATTTAATTAATTTATCTGAATTAAATCGACAAATTTATATATATATATATATATATATATATATGTATGTATGTTTTCATTAAAATTTATTTAAGAAATCAAAAAGATCAAAACAAAAAAGTATCAAAAGGGCCATCTTTTTATAATTATATATATACATATTGAATTAACTGATTGTTGATAAAAATAAGTTGATCAACACAAAGAGGACGGTTCTAGTTGCTCAAGATGATGCGAGACTAAATGACACTATAGAGTTGAACGTAGTTGGAGTACAAGAATTATAAGATCCAAAATAATATAAAGATAATTCACTTTTTATTAATGAATTGTTGTCTTCTTTCCCTTTAGAATGAGTCATTTCTTTTACATGGATAATAATTGAAAAATCGAATCAAAATTGATAACAACCAAACCGATGTATAAAGTAACATGCAGTTTTAGCGTTCTCATCATCAATAATAGACTCCACTAACTTAACATAATTCTCCAATTCCATTTCTATAATAATAAAAAAATAAAAATAAAATCTATAATCAAACTCCTCCATATGCTTCACCTCTCAGAATATAAGGTCTTCACATATTTACCAATGCATCTTCAGCCTCTGCCACAAAAAACACAAATAATGCAGACTTTTTCAGAATCCTCCTAAGTGTTGCTTCCCCTTGTATATCCAATTCATTAATCATATAATTGTTATGTCTAAAATCTCAGGTCATGATGACACCAACTGATGTCCCACAGGTAGGTAAGCCAAATTCATAGCCCAGAACCAGAAGTTAGTGGCAATCGATCACGTGAAAGAGAAACATATGGAAAGCAAGGAACAATTATCGAAAAAAGAAATAGACAGAATCAAATATTCAAAACATATCCCCAAGATCTGGTATCAGTCGGTATTCGAGATACTAATCAAAATAGGAGTACAAAGTAAATACAAATATACAGAATCATCTCCAAACATAAATAACGAAACAGAAGGAGAAGGACAACTCCAAACACCAGGAGCTCACCCCAGTCTTCGAATCCAAAAGTTGTTTCTCACGAGGCACACATCAACAACGAAAACCCGTACTAGGATCTGCAGGGTGCAGAAGTGTAGTATGAGTACTTATAAGTGATACCGAGTAGGCATAGATGATAGACCGACTGAGCTCCAAAGACAAAGCAAGTATAAATAACAGGTAAAGATGGAGCATATAGTACAAGTAGCTAAATAACCGAGAACGCACAATAAAAGTAAGCAACAAGGAAAAAGAATAAAGGAAGCAAGTAACTGAGACAAAGGAATGTACCCGGAGGCACTAGCCCAAAAAATTTATCACAACAATATTCTACTACAAAAGTCAACTAATCGAAGATATACTAACAGTATCCACCACAAAACATCATAAAAGCCAATAGGTCAATCCAATCCAACTCAGTCAAAAGGTATCAAATATAAGAAAACAAGGGTGAATCTAACCCTATCATATAAATTGCCGGTGATACTGTCACAAACAACACAATAATAATCAAAGAATAACCTAACTGAACCCCCATAAGCCCGGAAGGTACACAACATTAAACATAACCCAATCGGTCCCTTATATGACCGGCAGGTGCAAACAACAATCAATTATACTAATGATAGATGATGCTATAATTGTGAGTTCTACAATAAAAATCAATAGTGCCATGTACCAAGTATATACACCTACCTTCTGCCCCCAATACGCTAGGTAGGATCCATGCGGCTCCCAACTCCTGTTCAGTGGATCACATGGACGAGGGACTCATAGGGAACTCAAGAAGTCCATTGTACATGACTGGTTCTGATCCAAGACTTTCACTATCGATCCTCTTGGATCTGCTCCGTCATGGTACCAGACATATATATATATATATATAACCAAATTAGTATAGAAAGGGTCGGCAACTCTCCGATCGATCAAGTAAAAAGTGAGCACATCCTCGATGCCTCTTTATCTCAAAAGTCCACTCATCAGTTTTAAAGGTAGTAGGACTCCCGTAAAAATCAGTTTTAAGAGTAAAAAGGGCATAACCATACTTTTCTCAAAATGGTGGTAAAATCAATGCATTTGTTGGGATCGATTTACAAAGTGGTTTTACCGGTATTTTACCCTCGAGAAGTACTACATATCTATATGAAAGTCGTTTTACCGGTATTTTGCAAGAACAATTGAAGTGATTCAATTTTGAATATCATAAACAGAAAACAGAGAACCAAAACATGATTGATAGTAAGTCGTTTGCCTTCTGTGAATATAAATTATCTCGTTAAGGTAAACTACTTTAAATATAGAAAAGTGAACTTTTCGATAGATTAAAAAAGAAAGTTAACCGCATAAATTAAGACACAGAAAATATTTAATTCAAGAATGTTGAAAGAAACAAGAAAATACATAAAACCATATAGAGCCGCAATTATTCATTTCTCTCATGCCCCTTTAATTGTTGATCTTCCTGCAATTCTTCCTGATTTCTCCCCTGAAACCTGTTAAAGGTGAAATATTCCCCATCTTAACCATAGACTTTGTGAAATGCTCGAAGAAAAGCTCATTGTTCTCTGCATATTGCTTCACAAGTGCTAGTGACTCTTGATTCTTAGTAACAAGAACTTGATCTGAGTTCAACAGTCCCTTTGAAGCCAACAAGTTCTTAAAGTAGCTGTTGTCAAATTTTATTGGGGAGACGAAATCTAAGAAAAATAAGGTTTGGTCACCACCAGATCTTGGACACGTAGCACGCAATTGGGCAGCATATGATTGTTCCAGTGTATAGTCTGGTAAACTGTTTCCTGACTGATTGTAAAGTCTCTGCCTAAAGCTGGTGCATCTTGCATTTCCAATTGTGTGGCTCCCTGTACAACAAAAATTTGGCCATTTATTAAGTGACAAGTCATGTTAAAGGATATATAGTGCTCAAAAGGACATGTTACATTGTCAGTGCATATAAGTTGAATTCGTTAACGTCTTATTACCAGATAAAGCTACAAGATCAACAATATCAAGCCCCTTCAACTTGAATTTAGTAAGAATGGTATTAAAAGTGTTGTTTGGAGCAGGGATATTATAGTTGGAGCCACTTAAACTGGCACCTCTGGAGTCTCTTCTTCCTAATGGTACCTCCCAGTTTGGTCCACCAGCCTGCATATACAAAAATGAAAAATCTGAATTTTGTTAATCCTAAAATATAATGTATTTTTACGACAAGAAGGAGTTGCTCGGATGGTTAGCACCCTTCAATACTTCCAACCTTAAAATTGTGAGTTCGAGTCAGCAAGGGAGCAAAAGGTGGGAGCTCCCAGGGGAGAAGTTAAAAAAAATTGTACTTTTACATTATAGCTATTCAACGTACTAAAACTGTTGAATCCCTTGCAGCTAGTGCCAATATGTCTGCACATGAGAGAGTTTGAGGGCACTCCTTCTCCAGTGCCTTCTTAATTTCATCGATGACTTCAAATCCACGAACTGAATTCCTGTTGGGATTTGATCTTTTCTCACTAATTATGCTTCCACTGTTGTCAAGAAGCAGAGATGCATCACACCCCTACATGAAAGATTGAAAATAATAATTAGTCATCATTTTTTGAAATTTATTGTCTAAAACTAACCTTAGATAGTTGTGTCACATCAGTTGGGATCGGAGGGAGTACGTAAAATAGGGTGTGATATATTGCATATAATAACATTAGAACCTTACCTTGACAAAGCAATCGTGGAAATGCAGCCTCAGCAAAGAAGCAGCCATTCGAGCCTCTTTGGCTACGGCCTTGGCAACAATAGACTTGACTATTTGTTTAGCTTGGGGACATGACCGGTCATAAAATTGTGGGAATAGATAACCACCATAAGTCTTAGTAGACAAACAAATTGGTGCAAAAGCAAGGAGAACAATAACCATGAAGAAGCTTATTGATTGAGCCATAATGAAAAGTATTTAGTTAAGGACTTAATTAATTTGAGAATGTAATCATAAAAGTTATGGCTTGTGTTGATGAAATTGATCCATATATATAGTGTTCAATGAATGAATGGAGTGTTTGTTACAAATGGAGTTGGTAGCTTATTAGTTATGAAAATAGTATTAGTTTTTTCACAAAGTGAAGCAGAGACATGTTCTTTACCAAGTACAATACCATGATTGATTTGGTTGGCAATTGAGAATTGACATTCAACTTTGTGAGATTTTAAATCATTCTTGATGCATTACAAATGATATCATGATTGATTTGGTTGGCAATTGAGAATTGACATTCCACTTTGTGAGATTTTAAATCGTTCTTTAATGCATTACAAATGATTCATTATAACTTCTGCCATTACTAATAGCTTAATTTGCTATATTTTTAAACCTTTGTAAAGTTGATCAAGGATACCAGCTCCATTTAAGTTCTTAAACAAAATAAAAATAAAAATTAATGAAAGCTATTTTAATTGAAATGTTTCTTAAAATAAACAGTTTTTAGCCGATTTACCAAACATATCGGTGAATGTCAGAGAAAAGACAAATAATGTGCATGAATTGGCCTAGTCGTCCCCCAACCAAAATCCAAATATATCGTAGCTATCAAGGGTAAACCTTTAATCCAAAGGTTTAATGCAATCTGAATATTCATTTGGGTTATAATCCAAATGAATATAACCTCCGCTATTGTTGATTTGTTTTTCTTTGCAATAATTACTCCAAAGAGATCTAATTAATGTAATAATATAAGGAACATTCAATTTATCATTAAAATTTTGCTTACTGAAATCAAATGAGGAATATACGTATCAAATTAAGGGGGAAAAGGAACAACAGAAAATATTCATGGAAAAAAACAGAAATGAAGATGTTTAAAAACAGTAAAGTGAAACTAATGAGCGAAACAACAGGTAATGCTCAATACTGGCAACTTTGTCTGTCTTTCTTGGTTTCTTGTGTCTATAAATTATCTCATACTAGCTGGAGTTTGGCTAGCTCGCTTCACGTTCTTCTCGTGTTTGAAGGATAGCTGGAAGAGGTGCTGTAATTTTGATAAGCTGCAAGATGAAGTACTGTCAAAAAGATTACTTTGAATTGAGATATCTAGCAAGGTAGCCTTGTTTAAATGTTTAAAAAACACAATTCAATTGTCAAATATGATCCTCTTTGTTTATAACCAAAACTGAACTTGTTCCAGCCCAAATCTAAAGCATCGAAAGCTTGGGAACATTCAATCAATATAGTTCAATAGTAAGACCAAGGGAAACTGATGAGTACATGCTTAAGGTTTGTAGAGTTGAGATCCATCCAGCCTTAAACATCACGCTCAAGGTAGTAAGGTCCCATTTGGTAAAGTCAGTGCTGCTACCTGATAAAGGTATAGAGTGATAACAGCGATAAAGTAATCTAACAGTTTAAACTGTCAGCAACACTGTTTCATCAAAACAAGCATTTCAGATGAATATTCCTCTGATTCATTACTGTAAAACTGCAAATGACTAATAATAGAATCGCCAGGGATGTAAATATGCAAATGTCGCATTGAAATTATTGAATTTTGTTAGATCGGTAACATCTAAATTACTGGTTTCTAAAACAATACTAAGAAAAACAACTAACCTCATTTGTGATTGGGTGAATAAGACCTATTTGATGTGCATGCAGGTTATATCCACAGTCTCCAGGAACAGGATTCTCTGGTCTTTGATAGCCTCTAATAAGAAAGTAAAGCCAACTAAAATCAGATCATAATATTAGCAGCAGACAAAGCTATTGTTCTTGTTTAAAGTGATTAGATAGAATAAACTACTTTCTGTTTCAATTTTAAGTAATTTGACTATCTTCGCAATTAACAAGAAGGATAAAGCTTTATTTGGTCCAAAATAGGCATAATGTATAAAATATTGTAACTGTCATGATAAAGGTCACTGTTGATAAGTACTTTCTGGCTTAACAGGATAACCAAAGATGTGGAAGAAGGGTAATCCAGATAGCAAATTCAGTTAGTGTTTACTACTAGGACTATCTAATTAAAATGAATACCGACAAATAAAAGTCCAATTTCATACCCATCTTTCTCAAAACTTTCATCCATTAATTCAGGATGAAAGCACTTTGGTTGCCCACCAGATACATAGAGAGGATCACCTGGTAAGATAACAATTATTAATAAATCATAAAAGGAGCAAAACAAGTTTGTAATACTACTTACATGAAAAGAAAAGCTGTCATAGCATGCTACAGTTATGTTACAAGAGCACTCCTAATTATACACACAGATTAATCAATTGACATTGGTTAGTTTGATGAGGTATACAAATTATATTTTCCATAACCAATCTCTTTAAACAGACACCCTAGGGTCTATGAATGCAGTACTGTTGCCTAGAAGTTCAGCTTGCACACAGTTACAATTAACTCAGGGATAACAATTCTTAGCCTTGGACTGACCACATTAAACAGGGGAGCATACTCAGTAAAAATCTGAACACGAGATGTTTGATGAGAAATTACATAATGAATGATACAGTAAGGAAGTACTAACTGCTCTTTTTTAAGTTAGCAAGTGTTTGTCAACGGAACAAGTATCTAAACCTGCATTTAGATAAGCAAATCATTTTTGCTTGGCTATAACCTAGAGGAAGAAACACATTCCAATGACCCATATTATTTACGTTGTAGAGGGCCTCATGTCAACTTCATCAGAGAGGTCATTGACATTTCTGTAACAAAGCAGATGCATACTCACAGGCATAGTTCAGGACTCATTCTCTTATTGTAACCCAATGTATAGACTTAAGTTCTTCCATCACCTTTTCTCCTTTGCTCGTGCACTTAAGTAGACACTTACTGATATGCTTTCATAGAACTAAGAACAACAAATGTTTGCAATGCACTATCCAATGTCGAGTACTAGTCAATACATGGCTGAAGTTGGTGAACTTCGTGTTTCTCTTTTCTTTTGTGCATGTTTCTTTTAGAAGACAAACTGATATTTCCACCTCTATGCTTATATTTAATTCTTTTATGATAGCGAAGGATAGATTATAAAATTTCAGATTTACCAATTAGTGGATATCCAATGAAAGAGAGGTGGATGCGGATTTGGTGTGGCCTTCCAGATTGAATTTCAACCTGTTAATAATGTACAACGTTAAGGAAAGAAAATATAAGGTTCCTTCTCCAGCTCAAGGGTAAGGAAGGTTAAGGAAGGTGGCTATAACATTAAATTTCTTATGTCTTGACTTCTAATACCTGAACCAATGTGCAGTTATTCTCTGAATCTCTTTCCAGAACGCAAACACTGCTCAGAGCTGGCTTCCCTAGAAAAAAAAATCAGAACAGATTAAGCCAACACTAGTGTCCTCTGAAGCACCACATGAATGATAACAACTGAATGAATCTTTTATAAAAAGTTAATCAAGGAAATGTTCGCCTAAAATAAATAAATTTGAAAACCTGAAGGAGAAGCAACATACAACCCTTTAGCAACTCCAGGATATTTAATTGTACCAATTGGTTGCTTGATGACAACCTATCAGTCAAAATTACTTTTAAATTTAAGTAACCTGATGGTTTGACTGCCGTAGAATAGACACTCCAACAGAAAAATTGAAACCGGGAGAATAATGTTATGCTATTACCTCATCCATATCCATCACACCACTTACTAGCGCCCGATATATCTTGCAAATCTTCCTCATTGTATTGCACTCTGAGTTGGTGCATCTATACAAGTAAAGTTTAACCATCCGTGACAAATCCACATATATTTTTTACAAGACAAAATATGTGCTAATTATGGCAGAAAAGTACAAGAAGGGGCACAACTGTCAAGAAGCAAATGATGTTTCTGAATTTTCTTTGTGGCTTTAGTAGGCGCTCCACAAGCCATTCCAAAAAGTGTTAAAATAAAGTCACCCTCTTCAGATTAGGATTTCGTTTTTCTTTAATAACTGCATTTCTTCAGAAGATCAAAGCATCAAAAGTTACAAAGCTAATCTCAAGGAAGAATGCAACAAAAAGGATTGAACGTAACGCCAAACTTTTAGTTCTTTACTTACTAACCAACAGTTATCTTCATTATATAACAAATAAGTCAATAAGCATGCAGAAGTAAAGGTGAACTACAAGTGAGATATAGGGAAAATGAAGTCTTTCTACGCTGGTAAAATAAATAAAGTCCTTCATACTGGTCCCACTGCTCTTTAATCTGTAAGAACTTGGTTTTCTCTCCTTTTGGGGGTTTATAAATGGAGTGGGCATGATTTTGTAAAGATGGAAAACTGTGTAATCAACATTAACAACATACCCAGTGTGTTCCCACAAGTAGGGTCTGGTTTAGGCTTGGAGTACCTTATTTGCTCCCTCTTCTCCTTTTCGATATTATCATTATTATTGTATTATTTCTTATTCTTCAACTTTATCACTACTTTGTTCTTTTGCTTTGGTTATCTTTCTATTTTTACTATAAATATTTTCTTAGTATTTCCATCCGAGTTTCTTTCACCTTGTATTAATTAAACCTATTTTGAAATGTTTTTGTTGAGCCGAGGGTCTATTGGAAATAGCTTCTCTACCTCACAAGGTAGGGGTAACATCTGCGTACACTCTACCCTCCTCAGACCCGTTTGCCTACAGAATATTGTCCAAACAAAAGAAAACAAAGAAACCAATTAACCTCAGTACGTTGGAAACAATTAATGGAAGTATGAGGTTAATAAGTGAATGGTACTAATAGAAAAAAATGAATGGTAGAACTAAAACACCAAAATACTCAAAACACTTGAAATCACTAAACAATTGACCCTTGTATAAGTATAGAGTAAGCTGAGTTTTCTCTCTAGAACTCCAATTAGGAGGGACAATTTCCGAGCTGCTATAGGCCTTTAAACAGGAGTTTTTTGATTAAGCATGATGAAAAACCGAAGAATTTGGACAATGTGGTGGCATATCCAACTTTAATCAAGAGAGAATTTGGCATGCCAAATTAACAAATGTTTTTTAGAACAAAAATAACATTAATAAGACAACTTGAGCATGAGTGTCTGACACTCGAGCATAGACAGTAAGCTGTCAATATTGTATTATCATAGTGATGCTCTTAGCATCTTACTGGTATTAACAATAGCAGCACAAGTATGTAAGGAAAAATATGGCATGTCTAAGTGGTGAAGCAAATTCAACATACTTGTCTTCAACAACTGACGTCCCCTCAGCAAAATATGCTGCAAGGCGAGATTTACAAAGCTTTGTTTTTGCACAGAGCAGTATTCCTGGAACATTCCACAAAAGAATCAACAATGTTCTTTCTTACTTGATTTCAGAAGAACAGAAAAAGGAATTCAAAACTGCTACATGAAATTTTAATAATATTAGATAGTGCGAATAGTTCTAGTAATAACCTATTCTGCATGATGACTCAATTTTGTATTCGATTTTTTCCAGAATTGGTTATATTTCTGTTTCCATTGCTGAAAGGAGGTGAAAGATAGCTACAATTAAAATATTTTATTATATTTACATCTAGTAATTTTGTTTATTAATTCAAATTAAAAAATTCTCTACTACCATTTACGACAGGTTTATGTAATTCTGTTCTTTTTAAATAAAGGGACACGACATTAAATGAAAGATTACCCATCTTACAAATTATACTTGGAGCACAAATTCATTCTCTGTTGTATCAGTGTACTTGGAGAAGAAATTCATGTACAGATGTACCTAGATAACTCACCTGATGTACCCCTTCCTAGGCGATGGACTGGGACTGGATGTGTTTTTTGACAACCTGATGAAGTGGTTGTTGGCTTGCATGCATGCCACTGGAGTTGCGTCAAGATGGACCGTTGCTGGTATAACCCTCCAGGAAGAACTTGCAAACCAGAAGGTTTATTTACAACAATCTGAAAATACATACCATGAATATACCTTTGGCCCATAAGGGATAGTGTGAAAAATTCTCTACCAGCTATGCTACATTATGCTCTTTCTTTCTTATATATATATATATATACACACACACACACACATACACATACATACATTATACATGCATACATATAAATACTCCATTTTCTTTATACATCCACTCATAAGACTTCCAACCGCAAGGCTTCTACTTTAACTAGTCCCAATTTAAAATTTTCATTCAAGATCAGAATTGGGCCTGTAGAAAAAAAAAGATCTATGAGTTTACAACAACTATGCCTCACTTTCAAACAAGTTGGGTGACTATATAGATCCTTTATATCCAATCCATTCATTTGGGTTTATTCTAATACTGGAATTTGCCTATAGATTATCTAAAGGGATTCTCTAAATATCACATTTATCACTACAGTGACATACAAATCTCTAACGAAACCAAAAAGACTCCTAGCGAACACCGGTTATAATGTAAGTATAACAACAACGATTAAACCTTTATTCCAAAATCAAATGGTTGCTCCATATAGACTTCTTCCTCAAGATCACCGTGAAGTAAAACATTCTTAATGTCCAACTGATTAAAAGGCCTATGGTGAACGATAACCATAGTAGAAAAAGGCGGATAGATGCTATTTAGCCATGGGTGAGAAAGTATCCCTGTAATCCAGCCCAAATATTTGAGTATACCTTTTTTGGCAAAACTGAATCTGAAATAGAGAGAACACTATTGAAAAACTCATATCTACGATCTACCGGAAACAGTGCAGCGCAGTCGCCGAAAAGTGCTTGAAATCTGGTATTAAATATATGGATCTCCTCGGAATAAATAGATTAGTCGATATTGAACAAGAAAGTTGCCGTAAAACTGGTCGAAACAGGCTCATGCACCAGCGTGTATAGGGGCATGAGGGATCCGCGACTGGCGACACGGGTTGGGCTTTGGTCACCGGAGGTTACTAGACCTTGTGGTAGTGTTGGATTTTGCACATAGTTGTGAGTAGCAACCGAAATTTGCATAGTGATTGTTGATTTCGATGGAATGATGCACAGAGATACTTTTCGAAAAAATGGTCGAAAAGAGACTCACGCGTGCAATGCGTGGTGTAGATCTCGCGGGAGAAGGCTGCTTTCGACAACGCGTGGCAGCGCGAGGAAGGTTTTCTGCCGGTATAATTTTGTAACTTATGGTCGCGAGAGGCTGGGGACCCCTGGTGTTGGTTTTCATACAACACTGATGAAAACAAGATTTTGCGAAAGATAAAAAGAAAAGCAATAAGTTTGAGAACCACAGAATCTACCAATGTGGTTTCTTTAAGTTTTGCCTATTAACCCAAGTTCTCTTAGAAAACGAGCCCTAATATACTCTAAAGAGTCTTTCCCACATATGGGAGAGAAAACGCTCTTGACAAGATGGGCCCATAAAATTACATGGCAGTCACAATTTTGCAACGTGGAAGGCACAATTTTCCATGCTTATGCATGGTCATGATCTCTATGGTCATCTCGATGGGTCTACTCCTTCCCCATCTCGCACTATCACAACTGGCACAGCCCCTAGTGCCAATCCTGCGTTTGCTCTTTGGTTTCGGCAAGACCAACTCATTCAAAACGCACTTATGGCATTTGTTGATCCAACAATTGCTACAACGGTTGCCGCTGCTAACTCAGCTAAGACAGCCTGGGATGCCCTGCACACTGCTTTTGCAAATAAGTCTCAAACCAGAATTTTCAGTCTGCATGATCGACTGATGCGTCTGACCAAAGACTCCCAACCAATCACCGAGTATTTGCAAAGTGTTCGCTCTATTGCTGATGAACTCTCTATTGCTGGTGCCCCCATCACCAACTCTGAACTTATAGTAAAGATCCTTAGTGGTCTGGGTGCAGAGTTTCATGGTATTTCTGCTGCAATCCGTGCTCGTGATTCCCCTATAACATATGAAGAACTGTACGAAAAACTTCAAGACCATGAACTTTTTCTTCGACGTAAGGAGTCCAAAAGCATTCCTACCCAGATTACTGTTGCTGCTGCTACAGCTAACCAATCTGGTCATTCAAACTATCGCAATAATCGTCGCCCCAACAATAACAATGGTACCAACCAACAACGGCGGTCCAACAATCGTGTCACTTCACCCAATCCGAGGAGATCTTCGACCAACAACAACTATTATGATGGTGTCCGCTGCCAGTTGTGCAACAAACCCGGTCATGTTGCAAACATTTGTCAATCGCAGTCTCACAATCACTTTGAGGCCAAGGCCAACTATGTGTCAGGCTTGAACACGTCAGACAATCCTTGGATTCTCGACTCGGGAGCATCTCATCACATCACTGCCACACCCCAAGACCTGCAGGCATACAATGGCATGGAGCAAGTATCTATAGGTGATGGTAACAAAATTCCCATAACTCACACTGGTTCTACTCATTTAAATGCATCAAATAGATCGTTCAAACTCTCTAACACTCTCTGTGCTCCAAGCATTAAACGCAATGTACTCTCAGTCTCTAAATTTTGTCAAGATAACCTAACCTCTATTGAATTCTTTCCTTTTCATTTTTCTGTGAAGGACTTGGAAACGCGGACTCCGTTGGTGCACGGTCAGAGTAGAGACGGTCTCTATGAGTGGCCAGACTTAACCTCCATCTCTCCCCCTCAAGCGCATTTGACTTCCTCCACCACAACCAATTTCACTTGGCATCGTCGGTTGGGTCATCCACATTCAAGAGTTTTACGTTTTATTTTGAATAAATTCTCGCTACCTTGCTCGCGAGACAAATTTTCAGTTTGTAATTCTTGTTCTTCGAATAACGCTCATCGCCATCCGTTTCAGCAGTTCACTTTATCATGTACCCAGCCTTTTCAAACTATCTTTAGTGATTTATGGGGTCCTTCTCCAGTTCAATCTATTGACAATAAATTATATTACTGTATTTTTGTGGATCATTATACCAAATACACCTGGCTTTACACATTAAGAAATAAAAGTGAGGTTACTAACCTTTCCGTAACTTTCAAGCATTAATCGAACGTCGTTTTAATACGAAAGTTCTTTCTCTCTATACAGATGGTGGTGGCGAATATAAAAGCCTTGATCCGTACCTAAGATCTCAGGGTATTGAACATCTTGTACCTCCTCCATACACCCCCCAAAGAGTTGCTCTTGTTGAACGTCGTCACAAGCATATTATTGAGACGGCCAGAACCTTACTTCATGAGGCATCCCTTCCATCGACTCTTTGGTCTTTTACCTATCAACATGCGGCTTATCTCATAAATCGTTTGCCTACCCCGCATTTACAAAATAAATCACCGTTTCAACTATTGTTTGGTCAAGATCCGGATTACAATTCTTTAAAAATCTTTGGGTGTCTCTGCTATCCCTGGCTCAAACCTTATTCCAAAAATAAATTAGAGCCCCGATCAACACCCTGTGTATATTTAGGTTTCTCTTTACTTCATCATTGTCATCAATGTTTTGATCCAAAATCGTCTAAAATCTATTTATCTCGTGATGTGAATTTTTTTGAAAACAATTTTCCTTACCAAAATATTTTTTCAAATGTTTCTTCAACTTGTAAAACACTTGTGTGGGAAGGCTCAACTGCAACAAACCCAACACCATCCAATATTTTTTCTCCTCCTATTAGCCCCGACTTACTGAGTCCCATACTTATCCCGAAGGCAGGTACCACCAACGCTCACAAAGACACCGTCTCCTCTGCTTGCGCTCCAACAGAATCTGCATCTCCAGGTACCTCTTTTCCTTCTCCTCCACACCCCATTGCCCCTCCTGATCACACTGATACCCCGTCTTATCCCCCATTGCCTCACTCATCAGCTTTTCCAATTGTGTACAGCCGCCGAAACAAAACAATTTCATCTGTTGGACAAAACTCCGCTGCCCATCCCACTGCCTCAATTCCCCTCCTGAACCTGTTCAAGTCACAGAACCTCCGCAACCTTCTCTTTCTCCACCAACTCGTGTTGTGACCCGCTCCCAGCACAACATTCACAAACCAAAAACCATCCTTGACTTTCTGGCTCACTTATCCCCCACCATCACCCCTACCAGCTTCAAACACGCTAACAAACACCTAGAGTGGCAGAGAGCCATGAAAAGTGAATTTGATGCATTATTGAACAATCAAACATGGGAATTGGTACCACATGACCCCACAAAAAACATTGTTTCTTGCAAATGGTTATACAGGTTAAAACGGAAAGTTGATGGGACAATCGAACGCTACAAGGCTCGACTTGTTGCAAAGGGGTTTACACAACGTCCTGGAGTTGACTACCATGCCACATTTAGTCCAGTTGTCAAACCAACTACTGTGCGCTTAGTGCTCTCCATTGCTGTCCATCATAATTGGCCCCTTCGCCAACTTGATGTCAACAATGCGTTCTTACAGGGTCGTTTAAAAGAAGAAGTGTACATGGTCCAACCTCCGGGTTTTGCAGACGTGCAGTTCCCCTCCCATATCTGTCGTCTAAAGAAAGCCATCTATGGACTCAAGCAAGCCCCTCGGGCATGGTACAATGAACTCAAGACGTTCCTTTTGTATCTGGGATTTGTCAAGTCAGAATCTGATGCCTCACTTTTCATTCGCAAAGTATCGAACAGCATTCTGTATGCCCTAGTTTATGTGGACGATATCATCATCACAGGGAATCACAACTCCGAGGTAAATCAGGCTATAGCTTCTCTTGCTGGACGTTTTTCCATCAAGGATCTTGGGAATCTGCACTTCTTCCTTGGAATTGAGGTGCTCCGTACTGCCAAAGGTATTACCTTATCACAATCTAACTACATAAATGAAATTCTCTCTGAAGAAAACATGCAGGACTGCAATTCGGCAAAAACCCCAATGAGTGCCACTGACGTGCCTCACTTAAATGATGGTGCGCAACCAACTGATGCCACTCGTTACAGAAGAGTTCTTGGAAAACTACAGTACTTATCTTTTACTCGTCCAGATATCAACTTCTCTGTAAATAAATTGTTTCAATTTATGCATTCCCCATCTGAAGTCCACTGAAAAGCACTCAAACAAGTACTCAGGTATCTCCAAGGCACAATTCAGCTTGCTCTTCACATTCAAAGAGATAATGATTTCAAGCTATACATGTACTCTGATGCGGATTGGGCTGGAGATGTAAGTGATCGAGCTTCCACTACTGGATACATATTGTTTTTCGGCCAAAATCCTGTGAGCTGGTCCTCCAATAAACAAAGAACAATTGCTCGCTCATCAACTGAAGCAGAGTATCGTGTTGTAGCAAGTGCACTTGCTGAAACCAACTGGGTGACAAATCTGCTAAAAGAACTACATGTTTCACTTCCCCAAGCACCAACCATTTACTGTGACAATGTGGGTGCAACTTATCTGTGTGCAAATCCAGTTTTTCATAGCCGCATGAAGCACATTGTTGTAGACTTTCACTTTGTTCGCAAACAAGTTCAGCAGAATCAAGTTCACATTGTCCATATCCATGCTGCAGATCAACTCGCGGACACTCTCACTAAAGCTCTACCGAAGCCAGCCTTTGATAAACATCTATTCAAGCTAGGCGTTGTTACACACTGCCTATCTTGAGGGGGGCATATTAAAGCACATGTTAATTATTATATTTAGTTGATTATTGTTTGACATATACTTCAGCTAGTAGTCTAGCACTACTATATCTCTTCAAGTAGTTTAGCACGTTTAGCATTCCTCTTTCAGAGGAGTTAGTTTAGGCAATTAGTTAGTCCATTCTTGTATATAAACACAATATTGGATCAATGAAAGATCTCTCGATCTCTTTATTTTATAGTAGCCAACAGGTGTTTTATCACAAATAGAAGGAAACTGGTTTTATCTTATCTTGTTTATTTATTTTTATTATTATTTATTTTGGGAAGGATGGAGCTACTACAAAGATTTCGGTCTTTTACTTTAAGGTTGGTTATGACTGGAAAGAAATGTCATCATTTTCTCCTTCATGTAGGCATTTCAATTGCTCAAGCCCAATATGCATCTAGATGTCTTTAACTTTTCCATTGATCACCTGTGTACTCAAGTCTAGTTTCCTCTCTCTTAAGAGTCAGGGCATCACTAAGATGTGGTCATTGATCTTTCCTCATGAATTTCCCAGTTTTCCTCTATCGCATAAATAAAGTATAAACATTGATAACAAAAATAACCTCAGATTTAATTTACCAAGTAGTCATCTTCAAATAGTACTTCTAGCAAGTAAGGTGCATCAGGTTCTCTCCAAGGAAGGCGATGATATACTAATTCAGCACCTGCTCTGCACATCCAAAAACTACACTTCAGATATTTTTTCACCCAACATATGTAGGCTAAATCTTGCAAAAAAATACAAATCATTATACAGATGTGACCTGAGTTCAGTATCTGGTAAGAAAACAACTTTACCATCAATTGTTATCTGCAATAATTAAACATGACCAAGATTCATTCATAATCCCAAGATACTCCATGTGCATTAAACACCAAGTTTAACCATTTCCTTGACGAACTAACCTGTTTATTTTGAATTCTCTGCAACCAACTGTTCAACAGTTTAATATCTGAATCTTCAATAACACAAGCAAAAAAATAAAAAGAAGTTTTGCACAAAGGATTGGAAGCTTACCCTTGTAAAGGAGCTGAATTTTTGTACTTTCTAAAGTAGAATTCGATCAACGTAAGACCTATTGATTTTGCAAGAAGTCTACAATTAAAAAAAAGTTTATCAGAAAAATGAGTTTATTTATGTAAACACAGACCAGAATCAGTGGGTCGGACGATGTCATGGTAGGTTAATCCCTCATTAAGTTCTGGCCACGACACTCCAAAGTAGGCCGTCACCGCTGCAAGCTCTGCTTTTTCTGACATTCGTAACTCGGAGTAGGGAAAATATCGCCGGAAGCAACTTCCTGAAACACTATTGTCAACAAATTATCATATTCTAATATTGTATCCTCGAACTTATATACAAACCAAAGGTTAAAAACTAATTGATGAATATTGTTATAGAAAATACGTCCAAAAAGGAAAACATTGTCTATACAATAAAAGTAAATAATATTGTTTCAAATTTTCTTGTTTGATTAAAATTTACCTAAGTGTTCCCACATCACCTTCCACACACGACTTTTTTCACTTTAGAATCAACTTCAAAAGGGAGAGAAGTAGAAAATGACAGTTAATAGATTAAAATTTCCAACCAAAGGGACTTAGATGGCCAAATATACCACAGTTACTTATGTTTCTTTGTTCTTCAGGCTCCTTTTGTATGTTCTAGCTCCTGATCAAAGGGAATAAGGGAAAGTGACAGCAGCCGTTGTTATGAATCTGTGGTGTAACAGTGGTTTTGTGTTACTTGGAATTTCCTTTTTCCTTGTATTTTTTCTGGGTTTTGGCCTATGTTCCTTGGACTCTTCAAAATTGTGGGCGTTGGATCCTCAAAAAGTAGTCTATATTTGGAGTATTTGATACGAGTGTGGCATCATTTTTGGAGAGTCCGAGTAACATAGGGTTGGCTGAATGCATGAGGATTTTGTTTATTGACTTCTAAATTAGTTTATCAAATCTATAGAAGTTACTTTTAGTTGGCTGCTGCAGCTCTTTTATCTCTTGATCTTCCTAAGCTTAATATAATTAAAGCTTCAGGCAGCAGTATCACTTTTGTTCCGGAGACTCTTGAAGAGAAATTTGGTCTTAAAGGCATCAAATTTTCAGATGCAGGGACAGTTGAGCTGACTGTTAGAAATGGAAGTTCAGTGAAGCTACAATATCCAATGCACATGTCACTTCTTATAAGCCTAAAGTTTATTGGAAAGATGATGGCTTTGAGGAAGTTCTTTACACCCTTCCTCCTTCCAGAGGTGGCATAGGTTTGGTAATCAATGAAATCTCGGAGCCTAATCCTAAAGGACCAGCACCCATGGCAAAGACAACAACCCACCTTCTGACCAGTGGACTGTCACAGATGTTGACTCTGACTTTATTGATGCTCTCCAGGTAAATGGAACTATGTCATTTATTTATTTAGAGCAATAAATGGAACAACTTTCTGAATACGCCTGCTCCAGACTATCTAAGATAAGATTGGAATGGTAGATTAGCAATAACCATACATGATTAAATGATTGAACAAAGCCTAACCATTATCTCTATTCAAAGACACTTAATTGTTATCAATAACAGCAAGTGTTTTAGGCAAAAATAGAGAATTGTGTTGTGTTGAATTTCTTGATCCTTTATTATCTTTCTCCTCAACAACTAGATTTATTTGTGTAGTGTTTTAGACATGATTTCAATCGTAATTGCATTTATCTCTTCTCTAGTATATGAACCACCACACAACTGAACAAGAATCAAAATGTTAAGTTCATAAATGGGAAACAGAAAAGAGAATCAAGTAACGACTGGTTCAATAGCATTTAACAACCAATAGAGCTGCAAAATATCTACGAAACAAGACTCAGCAATTTGTTTTCTCTACTCCATTTTCAACATTCAAAATTTTCACTCTCTCTTTTTATCCTCCATTTTCTATCTCAGCTCAGCATTGCCAAGTAGAGTCATTTAGAGCAGAGCACAGAAACAAGTCCAGGCAGAAACCCTAGGCCAAGACGACGACTTATCAGAGTCAAATAAGAAATCCGGGAACTGGAAGAACCACAGTTCAAAATTACACCTCAAATAGCTGAGAAATTCAAAACTATTCTCAAAATCCATCAATATACCAAAACAAAAACTAATCTTAAATCATATACATACAAAAGAAATCATGATAGCTAGAATCAGTGAAGTAAAACACACAAATAAGTCGAGAAAATAAATTCAAAATACACCAGACGAAAGAAAATATAAATTACAATTTGAAGAGCAAAATCAAAGAATCAGAAAAATAAAATAGAGCTTACATCAGTAGATTCGTATCCCAAAACTCGAAGAAATCAACAAATTTCTGGCTAAAATATTAAACTCAAACTCAAATTTAAATTCAAATTCAAATTCTACCAGCTGACAAATAATGTCAAAAAATTCAACAAAACCTTAAGAAAAAATCAGAGCAACCGAGTATAGTAGGCTATTAGTGAAAAGGGTATTTCGTAAAAACATGTATTTTGGTAAAAAAGAAATTAGTGAAAAGGATTAATAGGAGAAAAATCATCTATTTCTGGCGTTATTATTTATAAAAAAAAAAAAAAAAAAAAAAAAAACCAGTAGATGTTAGGACCCAGCAAGTTTAATAAACATTAATGGAGCCTAATGTAACTCCATAGTTAATACTCCCTCCATTTCAAATTAATTGAATTATTAAGGTGTTTCAACATTATTTAAGAAAAGAAGATTAAGACATAAATTAGATTTAAATTTTCATTTTTACCCTTATTAATTATTATCAAAATTATAATTAAAATAACTGAATATTAATTAATATCTAATTTCAATACTACTAACTAATGAAGGGTAAAATTGGAAAAATATTTTAAAAGTAGTTTTGAAAATTGAACAATTAAGTTAATTTGATAAATGAATAATGTGTCAATAATTCAATTAATATGAAATGAAGGGAGTAGTATAATTTTGTGGATCATAGGAATCCACAATTCTACAAATTCAGCTTCTTCTTCGTTTTAAGTACATCTTTCAATTATAGTGTGTAATAAAATGAAAATTAACTTTTTTTTAATATCAATGTATATAATGTTGAATCCCTCATACTAGAGGGAAAGCAGTGGCAAAGGTGGCTAAAAAATGATATGGATCACATGTATGGCAATTGGCATCCTTGTGTCCACTATTTTTAAAAAATTGTGAAATTTGTTTTATTGATTTTTCTCTAAATAATCCGTATCTAGTATGATTTTAATCCGTCCTCAAATAGGATTAGCAATAAATTGTTGTGGATTAGTTATAACACTTCATAAGAATTTAAATCATTCACAATGAATTACAAATGATTGATTGTAACTTAATAGCTTAATTAGCTATATTTTTATAACCTTTGTAAAGTTGATCAAGGATATCAGGAAATAAAATAAATAAAAGTAATCTTAACAAAAATATTTCTTAAAAATAAACAGTTTTTAGTTGTTTGACCAAACAAGCTCTTTGTAATAAAATTACTCTGGATTAAAAAAAATAAAGACTAATTAAAATTCTTTGTATAATTAAAGTAAAAATAATATGCTAGGAAGCGCCTCCTAATTAAACTCCGTATATTTTATAGCTATCAAGGGTAAATATTTAATCAAAAGTTATAACACTAATTTATGATAGAATGACATGCATGATTTGGTTAACAACACATCCATTTGCTTTGGGGTGAAATGATGTGGATTCATGAAATATAAAAAGTACTCAAAATCTCAATGTTGGAGCAGAAGCACCTACTCTCTTTTATATTTATGCTATATGTAATATTATACTATATATTCTTCCACAAGCAAAAGATCAACAGATTCATATTTATGCCCAATTTTTTCTTTATTAGAACACTGACAATGTGGCTGAAGACAATTGTTTCTCCATTTTCTCATCATTAACCAACTGTCCTTTTGCAACATATTTGCAGCAAAGCTGACAATGTGGAACAAGTTGTTCAAGCAAAATTATGAACTCTAAGCTCTGGAATGAATGGGACAACATGCCATTTGGAACCCAAGAAATTGCTTTTCAAATTGGCTGAACATTGACAAGAAGGGATGTGATAAACATTAATCGTCTATTTGATATCAACAACACACCAGTCTAATCCCACAAGTGAAATTTAGGGAGGGTAGAACGACCATATTGAATTTGTCCATTTAACACTTCTTTTGTCCACTTCTTCAGTTGCCTTTGATTTATGCTACGCAGTAAAACTTCCCCTTTTCAAAACGAGTTTAATTACTCTGGCGCTCTACAACATTTCATGCACCAATTATCTGCCAAAACAGTCATTCCCAAGGAAGTACTAAAGACGATTAAGACGATCCAGCCATATGCACAATGAAACCAAGTTTCAGCCTGAGACGTGAAAGAATTTAAGAGAGACAGTAGACGGTAAAATGAACGATGAATCGCTCTTTGCTGAGAGCTGTGGAACAAAGGCAGACTGCAGATGGTAAAAATGTGCGTAGAAATATATTACAGGGCCAGAAGATATCAATTTTGTAGGCAGAGTTGGTAGTATTTCAATCATCAAGCAACTATTTTTTTTTCTTAAAACCTGGGCAAACTAGAGTTTAACCAGACAACTTTTTGTTTTCCTTCATAACTGAACTGATAGTTATAAAACACAAGTATGTTTTCAACTTGCACAGGAAATTAAAAAAGAAGTAACAAATTACCAAAAGCCTCAAAGCTGTCGATCACATTCGAGTTTATTTCAAGATCAATGTTACTTTGTTTCAGCTCTACTCGGATCACCATTTGTTTTGTAGACATAACCACTACCTTGTGGAGTTAGAGAGGCTGTTTCCGAAAGACTCTCGGCTCAAGTGAATCAAGCCAAAATAAAGCATAGCAGTTAATAAGAAAAGCAATGTAAAGTCTACAAGAACAATAACCGCAATAAAATAGTGCGATACTTGAAATACAATAAACTACTCAATGATAGAAAGCTCCGTTAAATCCTTGGTTCATAATCAGACGCCGCGTTATAGGGTTTATTATGACTTTGGCCGGGAAATATCACTTCCTGACAATATCTGCTTTGTATTTGGTGAGGAAGTATCAGTTCCCGGCTTTGTATGCATTGCATTTGGATTTGTGAACCATGTCGTATACAGAAATTTCTTCTGGGGCCCTACATGGTTGCATATAAGCTTAAGCTTTTGTCTTTCCCTCATCCATCTTAAAACTATCTTCATGTGCCCTTTGCTTGTCAAGCCTCTCAAGCCAACATCCTGGAGTTTTACAGGGAAAAACACTTAGCAAAGAACAGTCTAGAGTTCTCAGAGTTAAGTACCAAGGGTTCATGGGAAATAGAAAAAAGGGTATACTCTGTGCTCGGAAAAAGTACAGCAGCTGAAAAAGAAAGACTCAAAACCCTCAAAGAAACCACCAAAACCCTCAAAATTCCACCACAAATAGAAAAGAGAAAAAAAAACGCCTGTTATTTGTTATATAGCAACTAATTGTTCTTGATATGGTGAATTAGATGCTAGAGATATTCCTTAAAATTTAACGGTCAACTTGCTCTTTGCGTGCATCATATATTTCCAACACCTAGAAGAGTTTGCAACAGCTGGCAATTTATCAAGTTCATTTCACAAACACAAAGGATGATAAAATACAAGGCTGGAGATGCTTAGAGAAGAACGGATCTTAAAGAAAACAAGGGTAACAGATGACAAGATGAGCTGCTGAGGCGTCCTAAGAGACTTGTGAAGCTGCTAAGATCTGGTGTTGCTTAAGCGATCAAGAGCATGAAAGTCTGTGACGTCTATACCTATTAGCTACAAAGTCACCGCTCAAACTATCAAAGATAAGAGAATGATGTAGAACTAAAGTCAAACAACATTGTGCATAGGAGCACCATGGAAGAAAACATAATTTCTATGCTTTTCCAAACTTCATAAACTTGAAAGAAAAGAAAAAGAGGAGAATATTGAACCATCTTTCAAGCATAACTTTGTGTGCGTTGATTTCAGATGAAAAAGTTCAAGCTGATATATGAACCTGTTTAGCTTGCTTAAGCATAAATCAACTGTTGCAAATTAAGAACTGGACCTCAACAATCAACTTATTGATTTCATCCGTTAAAATATATGCCATATCGCTACAGTTTTCAATACAATCATCTAACAAAAAGCCTAGTGTCAACCCTTTGGAAAGAGGCATTGGAAAAATACTATTTGAACTATTATACTGATTAACAATTGTCCATTCATTTCAATTCTAACCAGAGGCAATCAACTTTTTGCAAAATCTGTAGTTTTGTTAATATCTCAACAAGTCTCCCAAACACCAGCTTAGATGTCCAGGTAGATGTATAGGAAAAGTAAATCAATCTGGAAAATGAAAAGATTAGAGTAAAGGGTAAAAAAGGAAAACTTTTCATTCATTCAACACTGTACCAAAGTCCATTTCTTTTTCAGTACCCAGCAGTTCCAGAATCTAAGATTACCAGTAAGGCAACACATCAACTAAATCTCAACCCAAAGCTAACTATATGAATGATTCAAATGTATTCACTCTACGATTCAAATTTTTTTTTATAGAATGGTGAATTGGAATTAGAGAAGGTAAAGAGGGAATTAATTACCTTTACACGATCCCAGGTTTCGGCAATATTGAGAGGTCCATGCTCCTTGACGATATCGAAGATGGTTCTGGTGATGGTTTGTGTCTGCTCGGGTGGAGTTTTAAGCTTAATGGGTTTCATCTTTGGTTTTGGTTTCCTCCCTACCAACCTTATCGCTGTCGCAAACATCCTTCCTCAATTCCTTCAATCTCTCTGGCTATGGCGTATCCTTCCTCAGTTCCTTCGATCTCTGTGGCTAATGGCGTAAACCTTCGATGTTACAGAACCCAGTTTAAATCCCCAGTTGATAAGCCCTAAAATTGCTGACGTTTAATGACAGTTTTACCCTCCTTTATTAGTTGAGAGTATAAAGAACGAATTCCACCACGAGAAGTATATAACTATCTATTTGAGATACTATTCTTTTAGAGCATGTTTGGTTGTGGTCATGTACAAAAAATTAATTTTGACAGATGAATGCTGATTTTTAAAAATAATAAAAATTCCTTTTTAATAGTTGGAAAAACTACCTAACTACACATACATCACTACCATATATACTCATTTTACCTTTACTCTTAAACAATTACATATATTACCACTTTTAATATTTTATACCATATATTTTTTAAGATACAATAAAAGATACCCACTTCCCTTAAAATTAGGATTGATTAATTATCTTTATATTTAAAATCCACAATTAGTGTTTTAATAACAATCAATCTCCAACCCTATCAATGTCTCCCCCCACCCCTACTAATTAACGATTAGTCAACATTTTTACTCCTAAAATTATTTCTGCGGCCACCAACCAGACGTTATGTACAAGTTGTTCATCAATTTCTTGATTCTTACCTTCCTTAAATTAAATGTATCAATGCATATTCATATAATTAATCTATAGCCTTTCGTTTTCAAATTGTTACTATCCGGAGATCACATCGACGTTGGAGGCGATTTGGAGGTCGAAAGGCTCAATTGGAGGAGTGCTTATGTTGATTTTTTGATTGATCTGGCGGAGGTACGTTAGATCTAATCGCAGCGAGCAATGAGCAACATCGATAAATTAAAAAGTGAAGCAAACACCACCGTGATGAGATGTCCTAACCAACCACTAACGTAATCGAAAAGTTTCAATAAGTGGAGATTTACGCATATTTTTGATACATTATCGATGTATCTGACACATAAGTTTTGTGATTATATGTATCTAGTTTATATGTATCTAGTTTTATCAGTGTATCTTATTAAGTATGCATGTATCTAATCTTTCTTGGGTATTAATTTTGATTATTTTTTTTTAATTAATGATAGACAAATAATGTACAATCGTGATTTGTTCCTAAATTCATGTGTTTCAGTTACATTTCATACTTAGATACACATAATTAAATGTATCTCCTTACTAATATGTATTCGAGATACATGTTGTTGGATATAATGTATGAAATTGATACTTGATACATCAAATTAATACTAGATACATATAAATAGATACATGAATTTAATATTAGATCATATAAATATATACATGAATTAATACTAGATACCATACACTAATGTATCTAAGTATTTATTTTATTGGATACATAATATATTGATAATAAATACATCAAATTAATGAATTTATTATTTTAAAAGTAATAAATTGAAATTAATCAAATTTCATAGCCAAGATATACATGTTTTTGTCTTTTATTAATAATATTAATGAATTTATTATTATAAAGAGTAATGAAATGAAATTAATTAAACAAAGATACACTCCTTGATTGATATTATGGAATTTGATTAATATTTCCAGAATTAATTATTGTCCATGTGAATTAATTAAACATGTATCTCAATTTTTAAAATTGTTAGATACATGTATCTAAAGAAAGAAATATGGTACAAGAAGTAATTTTCGAAACTATCGTGAATTCTAGTAATTATGACCTAAACTAGTGGGATTTATGTAGTTTCTTAATAGTTTCTAACGCAATTTTGCGTGAAATATAATTGACAAAAGTCTGTCGGATTATAACGTTTAGTATTCGTTATTAGCAATGAACAAGAGTTTTTTTTTGTATTGAAGATCGATTCTTTTTACTCGTATTGGAGTTGAATTAAAAATTAGAAAACATGATTATTTAAAATAAAAACATGTGATGTTATTTAATTAAATATTTCATACATTTTATATGTTTATCAACACATTAAATAATTTATATTGAATAATGCTTTGTATTTAAATGGTACACAAACAATGGATTGATGGATTAAAATAAAATAAAATAACGATAAAATGCGGAGTAATTTATTTTAGGACAAATTCGAGGGGTTGTTTATGTATTTGGCCTACTATTAGTAAGTATAACTATATTAGTTTGACCGGCTTAATTCGTGGTTACTCATGCACATATAAATATAAAAACGAAATATTTATTTTGAAGACAACATTATACACACACAATCATACATAAACATATAGAGGCGCGCGACATGAATGCCATCCATGCGTAGGCGCATGAATATCGATCATGTTTGCTTCATTTGGAAAACCATGCTTTATGACTATATATATATATATAATATAATATAATATCACTCAACAACATATGACGTTCGCTCCATAAGGGTAAAAAAGGTAGACTTGTTAATAGTTTCAATGCATGCCAGGGATCTTGTCCATCATTCCTTTCTTATCATCTCCTTCATTTTCAACTGATGCAGTAGTAGTAGTTGTTTGATGTTGATCATGACCTATTTCCTTCTTATCGTCATGAGTAGTGCCTCCGGCTCCGGTCAATGTCTCCTTAATCTTCTCAGTTATACCCTTCTTCTTCCTCCGACCACCTTCACCATCATCCTCCGACTGCATGCATGCTCACAAAACAAAATCACCTCATGATGAAATAAGAGTTATTGGTACACTAGGAATAATATTAGTGACCGATAAAATTTTAATTATATGAAAATTCCATTAGATATATAGGAGTTACGTTATTTACCTACAAAATTCCCTATCGCGCGTTAATTATAAAGTGAATTAGTTTAAAATACACTAATACTATAAAATTCGGTCATTCCTTAGTTTTTTAAACTCGATGCTCAATTTCTGATTAAAAATGATTTGGAAGAGTAGATCATATATAAAAAAAAAAAAAACTTACAGAGCTACCAGAACGATGAAGCTGTTGTTGTCCCTCATGCTCTTTCTTCATAGTATCATCATCAGTACCGGCGGTAGGGACAACACCCATAGCACCACCTTGAGTTCCATGTTCACCACTTAGCTGCTGCATTTGGTCTTCGTTAGTAACATGTTGTGCCATTTCTAGTCTCCCTTAACCTTAAAAGATCGAAGAAAATTTATATATGTATGACTGATTTGAAGGATTTTGATATTTGACGATAGATTGATGAGATAAAAAGAGATTACTAAGCCATTTATATAGGGAAAAAGTGATGGTAGATTCGAAGCATGTTCGAGAAATATAGCAGGTGTAGCAGAGTGAGCATACAACATAAGACAAGTGTGATCACTCTGTCGGCAGTTTGGCTCAAACTGCAATACAAAACTAACACTTGGCCGCACCAACTTTACAAAGACAAATTAATTACTCTCACATCTATTAGACTATCAATAAAGAAGTTATTGAATTAAAATTGATGTAATAAGTAAGCAGAAAAATTATTAAAAAAAAATATAATGGCTACATCATAATAGAAGAGACAAAGAAATTAATTGATATTGTAGTCGATCCAAAAAAAAGTAAAGTAACAATTTAACTATAAAATATCTATTTTACCCTTAATAAATGATTTCTGACCACACAAATTTCTATCATTCATTTTGACCACAAGTTTTAAAAAAGTATTATCTAAAATGTATGAAATGAGTAAAGAAAAGCTTGCAAAAGTATTATCTATGTATGAAATGAGAAGAAAAGATAAATTTATATATGTGTAAAATATATATATTCATTTTAATAGTGGAAAGTTTAATAAAGTTGAATGAGGCATGTACAAGATTGTTTTTTTAAAATTTTCAGTCATTCCAGAAAAATGTTACTGTGAGTCACGTTTTAGCTGTAAAACGTGCCTCAGAGTAACAAATTATAAAACGTTACTGACAATAATGTTTTATGTCTGTTTAATCTGTCAGATTTTTATCTTTTTGTTATTGAATTTTTTTAATAAAATATAACATAAAATGTTACTGTGAACTACGTTTATACTAGTTTTGTAAAATTTCAAAAAAATGTATTATTTTGATAAATTAATTTTAATAATGGCTTACTTTGGTCAAAAATTCCATCTCTTTTTAGTTTGTTTCAAAAAAGAAATAATCAACCTAATGTCGATATAAAAGATATTTATTGAATCAAGTCATGAGTGGTATAAGGTAGGTAATTATATGTAAATCCATAAAAATTAGTACTTCTTATGTTCTTAATCAATCTGCGTGATTCAACTAAAATTTCAAAATTTAAAATTTCAAACTTTGTTCGTGAGTTCAAACATAAAAGCTTTACGTTTTTCACAATAAAATGTAAATGTTTAGAAATGTAAATAATATTATAAATCATAATAATTAATAATTTAAAAGTCATATAAATAAATTTTGGTCAAAAATAAATTTGGTCATCTTTCAAAGTTTCAATTATGCAACATAAATTGAAATGAAAGAAGTAATTAATTGTAATTTCTGTCTATTATGATTATAGAACGAATTATACTAATAAGATAGTTTTAACTTTTTAGTATTATATAATTTATACCTAACTAAATGAACAATGATTCATTTTAGAACGGCGTATAATTTATTTATAACCCCCAATTGATAAAGCTAGCAGTTTTTGGTCTTTAACGTGGCGTGGTATTAGGTATTATAGGCAAGAGATCAAGAACAAAATGACTTAGATAACATTATTAATAGATATACAAATATATGCATGACAAATGGTAAGAGTTATGAGTCATAATGGAAAATAAGGATAAGTTTTAATTTGGGCCATTTTGACAAGATATTGCTGTTTTATTTAATCATTTAATTGGGATCCGACTCCTCTTCATTTCTCTTTTCTCCATTTCTCCCAAGTTCCTATTTGTATTAGTGACATATGTCATAGGTTAAAATAAAGGAAATGGATAAGATTTAATTTTCCAAAGTAAATCTCTAATCATGATTTAACTAATAAATACAATATATATTTAGTATTAAAAATTATTATAATCTCACAATCTTAGCAACATATTATCTTGTCCATAAATATAGGGAAAAAAGTTCTTCATAGTTACTTTTTTTTTAAGTGGGATCTTTTTTAATTTTCTTTTAAATATTGAACTGCTGTCAAATATAGCTAATGTTAATTTTGGAGGAAATAGAAAAAAAAAAGTGAAATAAAATAGGAAAAATAATACTCTTCAATAGCTAATGGTTAAAAAGAAAAATTCAAGGAAAAAATGCAATAAAAATATTAACTTAAAAATAAAATAAAATTAACATACTAAGTAAAAAAATTAGGAAGAACTTTTTTTCCCCTAAATTTATGAATAAGATAATATGTTGTTAAGATTGTGGAGGTTATAATAATTTTTAAAATTAAATATATAATAAATTTATTAGTTAAATTATGATTAGAGATTTACTTTGGAAAATTAAATCTTAGCCATGTATTTTAACCTATGTCATGTGTCATTAATCGAAATAGGAACTTGGGGAAAATGGAGAGAAAAGGATCCGGCTCCTCTCCGTTTCTCTTCTCCCCATTTTCCCCAAGTTCCTATTTGGATTAGTGACACATGACATAGGTTAAAATAAATGGTTGAGATTTAATTTCCCAAAGTAAATCTCTAACCATGATTTAATTAATAAATACATTATATATTAAGTATTAAAAATTATTTAAAAGAAAATTAAAAAAAGATCTTACATACAAAAAAATATTTAGGAGGAGAACTTTTTTCCCTATATTTATGGACAAGATAATATGTTGCTAAAATAGTGAGATTATAATAATTTTTAATACTTAATATATAATGTATTTATTAATTAAATCATGGTTAGAGATTTACTTTGGGAAATTAAATCTTAACCATTTATTTTAACCTATGCCATGTGTCATTAATCCAAATAGGAACTTGGGGGAAATGGAGAGAAGAGAAATGGATCGGAGAGGAGCCGAATTCATAATTAAGGACTTTAAATTATAAGTGTAGTAATATTTAAGCAAAAAATATTTGTTTAGGAGATTGATATATGAGGAATTACCACAAGGTAAATGAATTCCTTAATTTTCACAACTAAGATATTTTCTAAAAGCTACGAAGTGTATTCTTTTTGCAAATCCCAGCTATCGTATGGTAGTGGAAAATTGTGTCTATTCCAACACATCTAACCTCTTGATGAGGTAACTAGGTGAAATTTATTGACTCCATCAACATTACTAACCTTATTGTTAGTATTTATGCTACGTTAAAGGTTGATCTCTCTCTATTCATTAAATTTTTTAATAACATCAAATAAATGCACTAATTAAAAGATCTTGTATTCACAACAAATGCATTTGTAGGAACGTAACTGATTGAATTCATGAATTTGCGACCTTTTGTGATGTGCATTATTTGTTCCCTTCTTAGCCTGCAATTATGTCTCTTTGATAAAATTATACTTAATTAATGTTAATGTGTTTTGCTTTAAAATATTATTTTGGGTTTTAGTGTCCAAAATAATATAGCGATTTAACTGTTACAAAAATTATCATTAGATCAATATCAATTGTAACACCAACGCATGATCCAAGAACATTTTCAATCAAACATTTGTTTGTGCCGTTGAGAAGAGAGTTATTAACTCATGAAGTCTTATCGTAAATAAAATCACACTTAGCTTAATTGATTTTCATTGCTTTATAATATAACGTCATTATAGAGCGTAAAATATAATTCGAAGGGCATGGACCTACACATATCTCCTTCATAATCAACGTCAATAATATTGAGGGGATATATTGACTTAATACATCCCCTCAATTTCATGGCACAAAATCAAAAGTTACCTTATGATGTCTCATGATTTTTTAAAAATTACTTTCCAATATGTTGGGTTTAGGTTGACTTCATATTTGTTCACAAATCAATTGCGAAACAATTCATATTTTGTTTACAAATATTTTAAACAAAAAATAAAATAAAATTGGTCCACTTACTTTATGAATCTTTAAAAAGATTATTATGTCACAAACCCTTCGAGTAAAGTAGTAAATATTCATGACGTGCAACATTTCTAAGTCATACTTTTAACCAAAACATCCACTCTTCTTTTTGTTATTTTAATTTCCTTATCTTTTTAGATCTAACATATCGACCTTTTAATATGTCGGTGATTCATAATATTTTGTCCTTTTTACCTCTTCCAAAAAGCAAAAGGGTCTGTTCTTGAAATTTTACCGTAAAACCTAACATGTTTTTATAAATTTTACATGTTTGAATCATTTATATCTTGTGATTGAAAATAGCATTTGATAAGTATTCTTGTCTAATAGTGGAAAATGGAAATCTTGAGATTAGAAGGCTTCGTTACACTTTCTAATTTCTCGAGTCTAATAAGACATAAGCTACATCCTTACATTACAGAAAACATAAAATTAGTTATGAAATTAATGTATCGGCAATCCCCAGCTAATATATTGCTAAATAGCTCCTACCTAATTGAATATCTTATAATCTGTTGTTGATCCATACCTAAATGAGATTAAATTGATATAATTTTTTTGTTATTTAGCTACAAATTTTTTACATTTGCTACAACACTACTATTGTTATTGAACACGAGTTGGACTAGGCTGATCGGTAATAGATTGGGCCTAAGTGGTGTATTATAATTGGGCCTAGGCAGGAGAATGGAGTCTGTTACAATTCCCTTTTCACTTTTTTTACGGAGTATAACTATAGTCCATATTACATTTAAAGTCGAAGTGGACGTTTGAACATAAAAAAGATTGTGAAATTTAAAAATAGTAAGTTGACTATTATTTTTAAAAAATTGGTATTTATTTGGACATCAATATAAATTGTAGTTGGTTTTAATTTTGTATAAATTATAGGAACCACATATTATAAGTATTAAATAACATCCTATCCCTTCTAGTTTTTTATTTACCAAAAAATCCCTTAAAAATGATGTTTGTGGGATACATAGCGTTGTGCATGAGATACATTAGGTTTGATACATTCCACATAGCGGGATACATAGCGTTGTGCACGGGATACATAGCGTTTGATACATTCCACATAGCGGGATACATAGCGATGTGTACGGGATACATAGGTAAATAAGGGATTTTTGAAATTTTTGAAATAAGTAGGGATAAATGGATATTAAGGTAAGTAAAGGAGTGTAGTTAAGTAATTTGTCCTTTAATTTTTGTGAATGATTTGAAGTGAAAATTGTGAAAACAGTATTCGAAAAAAAAAATAGGAAGTGAAAAATACACTGTCAACGGACACTAAGTTCCTCTATTTAATTCCCTTTATTTATGACTTTTAAGTCCATAAGTTAAGTGCTAACAAATATTTAAATTATACTATGATGGGGTCGTTTGGTATGAGGGATAAGAATAAATAGTCTTGGAATAAGAAAATAGTCCTGGGATTAAATTTTGGTTTCTTGTTTGGTTGTCATGTTTGGGATAACTTATCTCACCATTTAAACCATAGTGATGGGATAAGTTGTCCCATATACATGGTGGAATAAGTTATCCAGGATAACTAATCCCAGGATAATTTATCCTAGAATAACTTGTTCCCAACCAAACGATTATAGTATAACATGTTAGAAAATGCTACGGACTAGTACAAAAGTATAACGACTTGCTATGAAATATATGACAACGTTTTAAATTAAGTCACTTGAAAAGTTGAAATATATGTACATACTAATGTTATGTTGGGTATATAGCAAGAGTTAATGGGAAATGGAGGGAAGATGAAAAGAGAGGAACTTGAAAAGTTCTCTTATGCTTTAGTAAAAAAACATTTCACCCTCATTGGCAGACTTCCTATGTAAGGGCTACTTTCTGAGTGCTTTAGAGGATGACTTATATAATGTCTATAGTTCAATGACAATTTCGAAAGAATTGTGGAATGCAATTGAGAAGAAATATAAGACAGAAGATGCATGTTTGAAAAAGTTTGTGGTTGTAAAGTTTTTACACTATAAGATGTTAGATAGTAAAATTATTGGATCACAAGTACATGAACTTCAACTTATTTTCCATGATCTAATTGCTGAGGATATAGTAGTAAATGAAGCTTTTCAGGTGGCTGCAATGATCGAGAAGTTACCTCCTTCGTGGAATGACTTTAAGAATTATTTAAAGCACAAACGCAAGAAAATGAAGTTTGAAGATCTTGTGATTCGGCTAAGGATCGAGGAATATAACAAGACCGCCAGAAAGAAGTCTCGTGGGAATTCAATAATAATGAGAGTTAATATTGTTGAAAAAGCTCCTACCAAAGGCAAGAAGAGAAAGAAGTCCAACGGACAGAAGTCAGAACAAGTCAAGAAGAAATTCAAGGGTAACTGTTATAGTTGTGGTAAGGCTGGTCACAAGTCTTCTGATTGTCGTGCTCCAAGAAAGGACAAGGACAAAGACAAGAGTCAAGCAAACATCGTGGAAGATGCAAATGACCTCTATGCAATGATTTCGGAGTGCAACTTAGTTGAAAATCCCAAGGAGTGATTTCTTGAATCAGGTGCCACTCAACATATTTGCACTGCAAAAGAAGCCTTTGCAATGTATACTCCTGCTGAGTTCGATGGAGATCTGTTCATGGGGAACACAACAACAACAAGGATTGCATGAACTGGAAAAGTAATGTTGAAAATGACATCCGGCAAGGTGTTGAGTTTGAACAACGTTCTGCACGTTCCTACTATTAGGAAGAATTTAGTTTCTGTTGGACTACTCGTTAAGAATGGGTTTAAGTGTGTCCTAGTTAGTGACAAAGCTGTAATAAGTAAGAATGAGATGTTCTTAGGAAAGGGCTACCTCACTGAGGGCCTCTTCAAACTGAATGTAATGGTTGTTGATAGTATTAATTAGAATTTTGCTTCTGTTTACTTATTGGAGTCAAATGATTTATGGCATTCCCGTTTGGGACATGTAAATTACAAAGTCTTACGAAAATTAATTACTTTAGAAGTATTGCCTGATTTCAAATGTGATAAATCGAAATGTGAAATTTGTGTGGAATGTAAGTTTATTAGACATCCTTATAAGTCTGTTGACAGGAATTTAAAACCTTTAGACTTAATTCACACAGATATATGTGATATGAAGTCAATACCATCTTGAGGTGCGAAAAAGTATTTTATAACTTTTATTGATGATTGCACTCGATTTTGTTATATATATTTGCTTAATAGTAAGGATGAAACAATTGATGCATTTAAGCAATACAAAAATGAAGTGGAAAATCAATTGAATCTAAAGATAAAAATGATTCGGAGTGATAGGGGTGGAGAATACGAATCTCTTTTTGCATAGTTATATTTTGGAATATGATATTTTTCATCAAACTATTGCACCATTTACACCACAGTCAAATGGTTTGGCGGAACGGAAGAACATAACATTAAAGGAAATGATGAATGTCTTGATAATCATTTCTGGTTCACCGCGAAACCTGTGGGGAGAAGCCATCATTACGGCTAACAAGATACTCAATAGGGTACCTCCTAGCAAAACACAATTGATTCCATATGAGTTATGGAAATAAAGGAAACCCAACTTGAAATATTTCAAAGTGTGGGGGTGTTTAGCTAAGGTAGAGGTTCCTTTACCCAAGGGGGTGAAAATTGGACCCAAAATAGTGGATTGTGTATTTATTGGATATGTTGTGAACAGTAAGGCCTGTCGATTTTTGGTTCACAAATATGATAATCCTGAAATTCATGTTAATACGGTAATTGAGCCAGATAACATTGAGTTCTTTGAACACATTTATCCGCATAAAACTGAATGTGAGTTGACAAGTGAAAAACCTAAATGACCACGGAAAGAATCAACGGAAAATACAGTCTCTAACGAGGATCCTAGGCGTAGTAATCACCAACGGAAATCCACTTATTTCGGACCAAATTTTGTGACATTATTTCTTGAAAATGAGCCTCAAACATTTAAAGCAGTTATGTTTTCGTCTGAGTCAACTTATTAAAAATAAGTAGTGAGATCGAATCAATTTTAACTAACCATACTTGAGAATTGACTGATCTTCCTCCAGAAAATAAACCTTTAGGATCAAAGTGGATCTTTAAAAGGAAAATGAAAGTCGATGGGACTATTGACAATTATAAGGCTAGACTTATAGTCAAAGGATACAGACAAAAAGAAGGTTTGGACTACTTTGATACATACTCTCTAGTAACAAGGATAACATTAATTAGGATATTAAGAGCACTAGCGGCAGTGCATGATCTTAAAATCCACCAAATGGATGTAAAGACAACCTTCTTAAATGGAGAGTTGGAAGAAGAAATTTACATGGAACAACCAAAAGGATTTGTAGTTCTTGGTAAAGAAGAGAAAATGTGCAGGCTTGTGAAGTCGCTTTATGCGCTTAAGCAACCACCCAAACAATAGCATGCTAAATTTGACCAAACAATGTTGGCAAATGGATTCAAGATTAATGAATATGATAAGTGTGTTTACATTAAAAATGTTCCTAATCATGAGGTCATTGTTTGTCTGTATGTTGATGAATACATGTTAATAATGAGTAAAGATATTGACGATATAAATGCTACTAAGCGCATGCTATCCAGCAAGTTTGATATAAAGGACTTAGGAGTTGCTGATTGATTTTAGGGATCATGATTCTCAAAACTCCTCAGGGACTAGTATTATCTCAATCTAATTATATTGAAAGAGTATTTAATAAGTTTAAGTAATTGAATTTCAACAATGTCAAAACTCCAATTGATTTAAGCTTTACATTTCAAAAGAATGAAGGTGAAAGTGACTCTCAATCGGAATATGTCAGCGTGTGGGGAAGTTCAATGTATATTATGAATTATACGCAATCAGATATAGCATGTGCTATTAGCAAACTGAGTCGATTCACTAGTAATCTTAATCAAACTCATTGGATAGCAATGAAACGTGTGTTGGGGTATCTGAAATATACACAACACTATGTTTTGCATTATAATAAATATCATGTCGTGATTGAATGATATAGTGATGCAAATTGGATCACCGGGTCAAATGAAGTAAAATCCACTAGTGGTTATGTGTTTACACTTGGTGGAGGAGCAGTCTCTTGAAAATCGTTCAAACAAACATGTATCGCTCGCTCCATAATGAAATTTGAATTTATTGCCTTAGATAAGGCCGGTGAAGAAGATGAATGACTTCAAAATTTCTTAGAGGACATTCCATTATGGCCCAAACCTATGGGACCTATTTGCATACATTGTGATAGTCAAGCAGCAATAGGTAGGGCAGAGAGCGTCATGTATAACGGGAAGTCTCGTCATATACGACGAAGACATAGTACCGTAAGACAACTGCTCTTTAGTGGAATTATCACAATTGATTATGTGAAGTCAAGCGATAATGTGTCATATCCACTAACGAAAGGCCTAGTGAAAGAGGCAGTTGAAAGATCATCTAAGGAAATGGGTTTACGGCTTAGGACAAGTCATCATGGCGGTAACTCTATCTATCATACTGGAGATCCCAAGAGCAAGATTCAAGGAGAAAAACAAAGTTGTGGCTGATAGTTCGACATTGTCAATCAACTCAATCCATTTTCATGATGAAGACAATGTTCAGGAACGAGGTTAAACATTAAGGCTTGTTAATGAGCTAATAAAGCTTAAAGTTTTTAATGATTTGCTATGTTTGGCAGATTTGACCAAATAGTGTATCTACGCGATGACACGATTAGAAATCACCTATGTGAGTGTGAAGTGTAAGCCGCTTCAAAGAAATTTTTTTGTCAAAAGACTATTCTCCATACACTCATGAAACCAGGAGGTGTTCATGGTTGAAACGAACACAACTGTAAGAACCATAAACGGTAAAGGGTTAATTACATAACATATGGTTGTCTAGGTATACACCAAAGCTCAACGGTTCAAAGATATCGCATCTACCGATTGACCGAGTATATCCGACATATGTTCACTATGAAAAGTCCATGGAGAAACCTACTTATCCAGATGCAATTGATCCTTGCTTGTAAAGTACACACTCGTCTGTGCATTCCTTATGTTATAACCATTCCCCATTCATGTGGGGGATTGTTGGGTATATAGCAAAAGTTAATGAAAAATGGAGGGAAGATGAAAAGAGAGGAACTTGAAAAGTTCTCTTATGCTTTAGTAAAAAGGTATTTCTCCCTCATTGGCGGTGGAAAGAAAAATAGAAGTGTTTAAATAGAGAAACACTTCTATTAGTTGTTAAAAGGGTTGGAAAGAGGGACCCCCCTCGCGTTGTCGTCGTCGTCGCTCAACTCGGCTTTGGCTTTAGAAAATGATCGATCGAGAGATTATTTTTTGGACAAAGTTTTGTTTTAATTATTTAGTTATTTATTTAATTAATTAAATTAAATTAAATGGCCAAAACGTTTCAATTATTTAGTTAATTAACCGAAACGTTCCGACTTGACTCGAATCTGCGCGATCCATTTTATTTAAAATACTTTCCCATTTTATTTGAATTTCCCGCCGTTAAAGATGACTGTTCTGAAAGGTTGCAACTTTCATGAACAGCCATGACCGTTTGAAAGGTTGCAAACTTTCATGAATGGTCGTGTGGATTCTAAAAGGTTGCAACCTTTCGGAACTAGTTCCTCTTGGCTATAAATACCAGTAATTCTTCAGACTTTTTACTTACAAAAATTTCTGATTTCTTCTTCTTCTTCTTCTGCACAAATTTCATTCGTGTATTTTACTGTCATTGAGTGGCTCGCTGATACCAGAGTTTTGGGTATCAATACACTGGTGATTGAGATCATTCTATCCTGGGAGGACATATTCCAAATCAAACCTAGAATACTAGAGGAGAATAATTTCCTTAAGGGGACACTGTGCATTCAGTGGACTTGATCTTTTTTCCATTCTGTTTTTCCAGATTCTGGTACGTTTTTACATATTTTAGTTTTTGTTAATTAATTTCTGTTCTTCACTGGTTCATTTAAACTTTGATAACTTCGTATTTCTGCAAAATTTGTTGAAATCAGTAGTACTGTTTGAAACACAGATTGCCTAACATGTTACTAGACCATCGACCATACATTCTATTGAGGGTGATAACTGATAAGTAACCAGTCTTCTTTATTTTATTTAATAATTAATAGACATATCTATCTATATTTAGTAGAAAACTTGATCGATTAGTATTATAATAAGGAGTTGAATTTGGACTGATTAAATTTTAATTAATAAAATGATAAACTAAACTATGACAAATGGATAGGAAAGGGACCACTAAAACTCTACGTGGCACTATTCCAATGGATGAGATATCGCAATAATATGATGGAATAATAGCTCTAAGTGGATATCATCTACTACATCATATATAGTATTACAACATTTGAAAATTGCCCTTTCTTTATACTTTACAAATGTATAAAATAGAAAATTACCTTCTTCTTTTTTTTAACAAATAAAATAAAAATTTATTTAAAATATAATGAACAAGTATAAATAGATGAAGAAAAATATAGTAAGCTAGAAGGGTAAAACAATGAAAGTTCATCCGTTCATGATAACATGAATGACCAGTGACGTTTGAAATTATTATCTAATGTTTTTTTAGTTGTATTTAAAATTATTTTTGCCAATAATTCAAGCATGATATACTTCAATTTATGCACATCCGATTAGTTATATTGATCTCTAATGGTCAAAGGCCACTATAGTACAACATTGCGCAAGCAAAACCCAAGTACGGAAAAAGAAATGATTTGTTCATCGTACATAAATGAAAGGTTTATCGAAAACAACCTCACTCCCTTTCAAGGTAAGGTAAGGTCTATATACACGTCATTCTCTCCAGACCTCACTTATGAAATTATACTGGGTATGTTGTTATTATCCGCTCTGATTCCCATGGAAGAAAATCCCAAGTTTTCAAGAAATCATCTCCAGCATTAACATTATTGCAGTTAATGATCTCCTCAGCACTCTGCAGCCTGTGACTTAACTCAACCATCTGAGCTTTGAGAACAGAGTTCTCTGCTTCCATGTTCAAGTAAAGCTGATTAACCATATTTATGTTAATCACAATTTGATTATTTTCCTCCTTGAGTAGATTCATTTGAGCCAATAACTCATCCAAATACTTGTGTTTCTTCATTCTTGATCTACTTGCTGATTCCCTGTTCGATATCATTCTTTTACGTTTTCTTTCATCTTCAGTACCATACTTCCTTAATAATCCTGGGCAAGTTCCATTTGAAGAAGCCATAACTTTCTATATATCATTCAGTATTCGAAACTCATTTGAAGAAACAGAGCATATAGGGAAAAAGATACTAATAAAACTAATTAAAGCTGAAGAACTTAATAAGGAAGTTTAATTAATGTTCATGAAAACACATAGAACCAGTAAAGGAAGACTACAGAGAAGGATTGAACCAAGTGAGTACGTCGATGAAGAGTTGAGTTTACGATAAAACCAGAAAGAAGAACTTCACTCATTACTGAAGACATAATGCATCAACAACCACATACAGGCTACAGCTATGCATCCACACAGAGAAAGAGACACAAGGCTAATTAAAACTTTAGTTTATGCATCAAATTATAGAGGAATACAAAGGAAAGCAGAGTTTCAGAGTCTATAATATGAAAAAGAGAAGGGAGAGGTTTTGTGTATAATTCTGGACATTTATTTATAGACATTCAATTTTGAATAAATACTAGTATTTAAAGTGAAGCATCTAAAAGCAAATTACGTAAAGCTTTTTAAAAGATAGGGTTGGATATGAAAATTACAAAAAATGAGATAATGCACTTACGTACACAGCACTTATTCTTATGATAGACAGCTCCTTGCACTAAACTTGTAATAATATCAGACCTTTTTAGAAAGGTGAAAGAAAAGTGCAAAGCTACCACGTCTCTTCGTTCATTTTCTCAAAAACTTACAATAACTACATATTTTCAAGAGCCTGTTGGGAGAAATGGAAAGAATTCAGACCACTTTGTAATAATACAGTTCGTTTTCTTCTCTCCGTAAAACTGGACTAAGAAGCAACAGATAGAAATGTTAAACTACTACAATATACTATTTCAAGCAGAATATTCAATCTTTTGCAGTTATCATCTCAACAATGCAAAGACATTGTATTAGATAATGTGAGGTATCCCAAGATCTGTGAGATTCAGCAAATGGAAGATGTCGATGAATACTCGTTTGATTAGAAGAAACCAATGACCCCTGATTGCTCATCAGTCTGAATCAGAATCAGGATTGATTGACGATCTCACTGATCTATTTCTATCATCATATGAATCATCATCCTCTTCTTCTTTCTTGTTCTCTTTGATTATTCCTGCACCAAAGATGGTTTAGTGATTGCCATAAGCTACGTATAAGGAATTCAGTGCTGGCACATGGGCAGGCAGGATGTCGGTATAAAAAATAGGTTGGATAACAAAATCCAACCCGCCAATATTTAATACGGATCAAATGACAGATAATACATTGGCCTATCAGCGATCATGCATCCAATTAAAAAGCATTACCTTTTGTTAACAGAAAACCCTCCAGAGCCTTTGTGCTGAAGTCATCTTTTCCTCCCAAATCTTGAAAACCAACCAGCCTATCTGAAGCTATTCCATTCCTGAAGAGCAAAATTCGGTTTAAGTGTAGATTAAAAGAAAATGACATCGTTTGGGAAAGAGCTAGTATAACTAACCAAACCCCCTACGGGTGCATTGATTCTAATATTCGCATGCATGTGTACGAATTTTGGAAGAATAGGTCTGGAATCATAAATAAGACTGCTCCCTTCCCTTTACCACAGTTTTGTTCAGGCAGTTATCATTAGGTCCTCATGTAACTATATGGAGTATATGTTTGTGAAGATCATGGTAGCTCCCCCCTCTAACTCACAGTAAAATTGGAAGAAAAAAAAGAAAACAAGCAGAAACCAAGTTCAGAAAATCCACGCTAGCTCCCTTACAACAATGACAAACTGATATTTCACTTTCCCTGTGTGTGGGCCTGTTTTAACAGATCATTTAATCTATATTGTTAAGACAAATAAATTAGGACAATTTAGGTTCGATCTTATTGCTTGAAGAAACGAGCTAATTTATTCTTCTTGATTTGGCCTTGAAAACAACCAGAGAACCACCCAAACATGGACATATTATAGGAGAATTAATAACGCAGTGCAAAGCAGATGCACTAACCTGAAAAAGATGACGCATGGTAGAGTTTTAATTCCCAGCTTTGTAACAAAAAAGGGAGCATTCTGCCATTAGGTTATACAATAAAAATGAGTTATTAGCATGAAAATGAGATCCAATCTGCACAGTCCTCCAAAAGTTATAGAGCCAGTCTGCGACTTTTTTGTTTTTTTAGTTTTTCTATGTTAACTTCCACGCATAGGTGGGCACAGATACTTCACAAAATTTCAGGACTATTTCTACTGTATAATCTGATAAAGAATTGTCCAAGAACTCAAGCAAAACAGACCTCAGCATCTAACTTTAAGAACTTTGTATCAACATGTATTGGTGCAAGAGACTTCAAATGCTTATCCATGATCCTGAAAAAGCAACAAAGACCATTATGCTTGTGTATGCATGCAAGTGGATATGTACAATTCTATTTATTTTTTTCCATTTCTAAGTATTTATAGCTAGATTAATATATGTTGAGGCGTCAATGCATCAAAATACAAAGACAAGCAAGAGAATTATCACAACTCGTCCAATAAAAAATTGGATGGCTAGTTAACCTTGGTAAAGCAGTCACAAGTGGTACCTTCAAGATGCAAATTTAGCAACGATATTAATGAATAGTGTCAAGCTTGTTGCATCAGATTATAAGTTAGAAGACTAATGTGCGCGCTACTGACTCCAAAACAACTCAAACTACAAATTTGCAGTATGTGAAATACCAGAATTTTTCAAACTGGGAAATTATACAACTCTCTCTCTTTCTCTCTCTCTCCCTCTCCCTCTCTTTCTCAAACACAGATAACATCAGAGAATAATAGGAACTGCGATTGAGAAAGAACTTTCCTCTTATTAACTGCAATTGAGAAAGACCTGGAATTTATGTCTTTTACTTTTGTCTGGGAGAAGGACAATGAACTTTGAAACATGAAGCAAGTCCTTACTTGCATCGGTAGAACTCTCGATGATAGAAGTGACAAATCACTTTCTCACTACCAGTAACTTCGCCCAAGAAATCTCCTTCAGTAATCTCTCTATATTCTCCATGCCCTTGCCTTTTTAAAGCTTGTCGCTTCTCTGCTTCTTTCTGCAGAAGAGAGTTCAAAGAAACCAATTGTCTAACAATCAGTTACTTTGCCTCCAGATATAACTAACTACGTTGGCCTGCAGGCAAGACAAAATAACAGACCTTGAGAGCGGCAATCCTATCTGCATGCAACTTTTCCAGCTCAGGATCCTGTTAAAAGCACAATGAGCAAGTGAACAGGCATACAAATTATGTGCCTAGAAGGAGAAACATTGAAGGATATGCAAACTTACATCCATTAGTTCATCAAGATCTATGTCTTGATTAACAGAAGATGATGCTTGCACCTTCTCTTGAGCCAGCACTTCCTAAAGGGAGAAATTGAATACAAATGATTTGTAGTTAAAAACTGCTAACTAAAACTGCTGGACCTTTTGAGGTATATTACAATGATCTATCAATCAATCTCAAATAATAAGTTATCCCAAAGGAATAGCAAGTAGCATCAAAGGTCTAACTCCCCTGAAATGTTGAAAAACACCCCGTAACTGATAGGTCTTTTTCTTAAACTACTGGAGTTTAACCAAACTTTCATCCAACATAGCTGGTCATGTCTGAATGACTCCCCAAACCATCTTAGCTTATCAAGAATAGTGATCTTAAACGGTTGCTATTTGGAGTATAGATATAAAAAAAAACAGATAAACATAGTAATCATTCTCGATATTTCTCATCTAAGTATGAGTTTATCCTGAGACAGTAGGCA
Source organism: Solanum commersonii (assembly GCA_029007595.1). Taxonomy (NCBI): domain Eukaryota; kingdom Viridiplantae; phylum Streptophyta; class Magnoliopsida; order Solanales; family Solanaceae; genus Solanum; species Solanum commersonii. Next base: position 3,447,609 of record JAJTWQ010000051.1, read on the forward strand.
TCATTAATCCAACCAGAAAATAAATGGCAGCTCCATGTCCAATGGCAAGTAAAGAAGATAAGCTTGATACACAGAAATGTATACTCCACATTACCATGCCATGAATGTAAAGAGATTCCAATCTCTAATAATTGTAGGAATAACCTAAGAAGGATGTAAAGACTACTGATTTTGACAATTTAGTAAGTGAACCTTCCATATTTTCCTTTTTTGAAATAGTGAAACCTCTTTTCATATTCTGTTGAAAATAAATTATCTTAGTCTCATAGAAAAATGGTGCATGTGGATTTGGCTACACAATAACAAAATTACTAAAAGCTCCATCACAAACATCTGCATTATTTTTTGCATTTATAACATATTTTTGACTTCTGAGAGAATTGATTTCAATGCTTAGATAGCTATGATTATAATCAGAAAAAGAAAAAAAAATGTAGGGAAAACACATAGTATAGAATTTTAAGAATTCATTGTATCTTTTAACTACATACAACTTCACCTGTCTTATATGAATACATAAAAATCCAAACTTTACAACAATAAAAACTATGCCTCAATTACAAACTAGTAGTGGTGGCTATATGAATCATTTATATCCATTCTGCTCTACATGGACACTTACAATTCTAAACTTTACTCCATTCCTACAAGTTAAAATCCAAACTGTACTCTGCAAAATGTTCCCTTCGTCTACATGTGAAAAGATTACTGTAACACCTTAAGCAAGACTCCATCGACTTCATGTTCCCAATATAAAAAAAAAACCCATAATGATTTATTGTACAAACACTCTGTATTGAACTCTGAAAGACTTTATGAATTTGTTCCAAGCCCTCCAAAACTATATGATGGACCAGCAAAAGATGTTCTTTTAACCCTTCGGGGTGGCCCAATGGTTTGGGCATGGGACTTTCATGTTGGAGGTCTCAAGTTCAAAACCCCTTGCTAGCGAAAGCAAGGGGTTTGCCTTCTGGGTCGAGCTCGTCGCACCGGACTTGCCTAGTGTGGGTTACCTCTCCTATGTGGTTTGCAAGCTATTGCATAGGAGCGGGGTTTTTACCCTGTGCGCACCCAAAGGGTAGCGGCTGCAGGTTTCCCTTGTCATAAAAAAAAAAAAAAAAGATGTTCTTTTACCACCATTTACATAAGTTAAAACAAAAGTCCGAACTGAGCATCAAAAACAACAGACATGGAGAAATTCAATCAACCAACTTTGTATCGATCCCAAATAAGTCGGGATCAACTATACGAATTCTATGTATCTATTGTACTGTATTCAGGTCCATATAATATCCAAATTCATTATAATTATAGTATTTATGTGCTGTCATCCACCTACCAGTATAGTATGCATTTGGCCATTGAAATTTGAAAAAAATACATTTTTATTTTCAAAGAGAAAAAAAAAAAGATATTTGAAAATTGCAAGTGTTTGGCATGATTTGTTGTTCTTCAAATTCTTGAAAATTCTGTAGTTCAACTTAAGTTGAATTCCGGAATTTTATGGCCTCAGAGTTCAACTCCACGAATAAGTGAAAAAATTTCATGGCATGGAGCAATAACAGAAAGAAAATAAGAGAGATTCAAATGAGAAAAGAAGTAATACCTTCTGGTAATCACGAGCAGCAGCAGCCATTACATTTCCAAATGCCAAATTAGAGAGAGTCGATTTAACTGAATCTGGATCCATCCCTTCTCCTTTTCCACTTTCAGTAGAATTTACTGTAACCTAAATTCAATCAAAACCGACAAAAAAAAAATGTGAATACAAAACAGAAAAATAGCAATTGAAATCAGTGGATCGACGTTTTCTGTAGTGAAAAACCTGTGAAAGGCGCGGATTTCAAATTGAACGAATCTGGGATTGTTGGAGGAAGATGAACAGAGAAATACAGGAGAAGAGGATGGGGAAAATTGTAAAGATTTGAACTATTGATGAGGTAAAGACTGAACTTTTTTTTAATGGGGTTGAAAAGGATTTGATTAGGAATTTTTTTAACTAAATTAAATACTCTCTTTTGAAATTCAAATAAGTCCATTTTTAATTGTCAATTTTTTATATATCAATCAAATATTTTGAATTGTTAACTCTTGTGACTCATAGTAAATACTTTTTACGTAGCCTATAAATATATAAATTTTATTTTAAAATTTTTGAAGATTATATGAGCAAATTTTTAGTCAAACTTAAATTGTTTCATTCTAAAGAAAAAAATCAAATGCCTCACATAAATTAAGACAAAGACAATAATTATTACAATTTTTTAGCCAATGCTATGGAAACATAAATTAAAAAGTAATTTTATTTTACATGTATGTTGAATTCCTACCTTTTTAAAAAAATAAAAAATTAATTATATAATTCAAAAAGGAATATATATATATATATATATATATATATATATATATATATATCGAGTGGTGTTGTTATTTATTTTTTAGTTAAATTTATACTATTTCTTTGTTCTTCTTCTTTTTTTAATGTAAATGTGTTTGACAAAATACATAGATGGAGAGAATTATCTTTTTTCAGTTATAATTACACTTTTAAACTTATATTGTATGTAGAAATACTTGTATTCATAATATAAATTATGGGTGATATTTTAGTTATCTAAATAAAAATGAAAGATTTATTTGAAATATTTTATTTTACACTTTGTTAGAATAGCATTTTGAGTGATCATTTGATGTGAAGGATAAATATTTTAATATTAGTATTTCTCAATGATGTTAACCAAATTGTGTGTTGCATATCAGTTTGTTCGTGGGACATTATGAGCCTAATTACTCACATAATGCGTGACATTTTATGCCTAGTTGCAAATGAGTTACTGATTGAATATGACGATAATTTCTTCAATAACTTTTATAACTTCTAATTTTTTATTTGTTCATTATTTTACTTTATCATGTCTTTTAACTTATGTAACTCTTAGATAATTTATTTAACCAATTTACTATTTTATATTCTTTCTACTCATCATTCATTATAAGGAAAAATTCATCATTCTATCTTTTTTGACAAGTCACATTATATTGGGAAAATTGTGAAATACAATTTGTTGATTGTATGGGTCTTGTAATTACTTTTGATATAATTGTATGAAAATGGTATGGCAAGTAAAAAGAAATTTGCTAATCTAATAAACAATATATGAGATATGCGATTGATTATACTTGACATGATATTGCGAATATAGCAGAAGTACTAGGCTATTTGTTGGAAATAAAAAATTATTATAACTAATTCTACTTTGGAGGTTGAGTTTATTGTTTTAATTTCAACTAGTGAAAAAGTGAAATTGATTTATTATATCAATTACTTTATTTTGAGATTTTTTTTTTGTTTTTGATAAATTGTGATAGTACCAATTTATTGATAGAGTACAAGCTTGTTATTATATATAACAATAAATTCCGATCCATGAGGAGAAACACAATATTGTGAGATCATTCTAATCAGTGATATACCATTAATACTAATTCTACTGAATCTTGCAGATTCATAGACTAAGGTCTTAACAGGATGAAGGGTGTGAAGCACATTGAGGGGATGAAATGGAAGCTCAAAAGTTCGTAAGTCATATATGATGAAACTCAACTTGAAAATAGAGATCCTATAACCAGATTTAATAGGAAAAACGAATGATATGACGAGTTGTTGTGAAATGCACTATTATGCTAGAGAAGGGAAGATATCATATTCCAGTCATTATCATCAATAATATGCTTCGTTTTATCTCAATTGAATAAAATTAGGATTTATGTCTCCTCTTCCTCCTGAATTTTATTTTGAATCATTGAGATTATAGTTTCTTTTAAAAGAGTAATTTGAAGAAAAAGTAGCGGAAATAGGAAAATAATTAAAAAAGATAAGTTAAAAAATTAATTTCATAAAGGCATGAATTTCACTAATATTAATCGAAGATATTGTATAAAAATAGAAAGAGATTAAATCTAATAAGTTTTTAAATAGTTAAATACTTAAATCAGTAAATGCGTATTAAAATAATCAAACATGACAAATTTTTAAATACTTAAAACTTTAGACAACTATTTGTAACATTCTCTCTAAATTTATGTTTTGATTTAGGGATTAAATAACTGAAGGACCCAATGCATTACACTATTTCGACAATTTTGGTATAAAAAAACGATAAGACCCAAGTATCTTCCTAGATTATGATCGAAATTTTAGACACATCTTAACTAAACTAAGGTTTTATTACTCTGAATTCATTTTTTTGTAATTTTGTACATCTTTTGACTTACGTGGCACACTCCATGACTCTACGTAGTTGATTTGCATGAGAGATGTTTGGATGCCACGTAAGCCAAAAAAGTGTACAAAATTATAAAAAAAAAAAAGTTAATAGTAATAAAACTTTAGTTTAGTTAAGATTTCAATAATAATCTAAGAGCTACTCCCTCTGTCCCTAATTACTTGTCCACCTTTGAATTGACACACCTATTAAGAAAATAATTAATGACATAGTGAGTTTACCATTTTACCCTTATTAATTATGAAGTGAATGAAAAGTTCTACATTTTTCAAAATAATTAGTCATTTAATTGAGGATATAATAGGTAAAAAGAATTTTTCCTTTCTTGATTTATCAAAATGAACAAGTAATTAGGGATAATTATAAAAAGAAAAAGTGGACACGTAATTATACAAAGGGAGTATGTAACTTATCCCATAAAGAAAGAGAGGGTATTTTTGATAAACTAAATATCATTGTTAATTTGGTATTATAGGTAAATTACACAACCTTTTTGTGTCTCCACCAGAAAATTTTCCGATAATACATAGGGTTCCCATCTTTTTACTCACTTACAATTTTGGCCTTGAAAGTGAAGGCTACTAAGTTAACTGTGAAGCTTTATTAATTTAGCAGCCCGAATCTCGAGGCTCCAACGATGCCACAGAGAAAGAAGAAGTATGTTCAAATCTGCAAAGGTAGATGTTTTTATCTATTTTTTTGATCTTCCATTCCGTGTCCGATATCAGTATTAGAGCCTCTCTTTTATCTATGGTTCAAAATTGGGCGTAAACACAATTTTGAATTTGCAGAGGAAAGTCAGACAAAGAAAAGAAAGCTGATGGATCAGGTAAGTTTGCTTTGATTTCACTTGAGCTTAATTTGATCGGGTTTTGTTGTTAGATTGGAAGAGTAAACATCTCAAACCCTTGTCTTATCTAGGCCATGACAATTCACTTCCAAGATGAAATTATTATATCTGTACGTCTATTCTGCGATTTAAATGTGTTTCAAAATAATGGAAGACAATAATCTGTGAACCTTACTTTAAGATGAAAAATCAAAGACATGCGATGAATTTCAAAAAGATTCTTCTTGGCCAATGGTGCTACCAGCGGCGGACCCACATTCATCCGTGAGGCTGAACATTAGAGCTCAATGTCTTGAGTTTGAATCTCTGAGAGTGTTGTCATTTTTTTTGCCTTTAAAAATCAGCCTTCTCTCAACGGTTAACCCCTTGTATGGTAACTTCAAATTCTGGGTTCGCCTCTGAATGCTACAATGATACAAATAAATTTCATACTAGTTTGTATTGTTCTCCTTTTTAATCGGCTCAACTAGTTGAGGACGTAGAAGAACTTGTTTGTCCTGGAAACCATGAACCATCAAGGTACAAAAAAGTGCTCATAAAAAAAGTGTTCAAAGTGTGTTGTTCTTGTAATGGGTTGGTTCTTCTCTTAATTGATGGATATCTTTTGCTTTGAACCCTTCCACGAGAGAATCAATGGAACTTCCATATTCAAAAACTAAAAAAGGGTTGCCTACTTTCGGATTGGAATATGACACAACTAATGATGACTACAAGATCCTTAAGTTTCACCGTGCTTACATAGGAATTGACTCACTTCCTATGTATAGAATTACTCATGATCCTTTTGCATTTATATATGGAGCATTTCATTGGGTCGGTTTCCACAATAAACCTTGTGTAGTTTCACTTAGTATTTCAAATGAGGTGTGCGGAAAGATACAATTGCTAGAGCAATGAGAAAAATGTTTGATGATTAGATTTGCAAATATGGAGTTGCAGTATTAAGAGAAATGCTTTGCTTTTATTATGCTCATATTTTTTTTGAGGAGACTACTTGTAAGTTATGGGTAATGAAGGAGCATGGTATCGAGGAATCTTGGATTCAATTGTATACTATACAAGAGACAGGTATGACTTTAAAAAGACGGCTACATATGTTTGACGATGATGAACTGCTACTCAGCTACGAATACCATCCATTTAGAACACCCAAAGGACCATTTGGATTAGGCTGCATATGGTCCCGTGCCATTCAACAAGCAATTACTTATTCAGAAAGCGTAATCTTTCCAAAATTACTTATTTAGTGTGTGATTACGTATAATCAAGACATCTTTTTACTTTTTTTTTGTTTTTGATTATTATGTGACAGAAGACTTTTATTTTGATGATTTTATCTATTGTTTACTAATTTTTATTTTTCAAAATGTCAGTTTTCTTATTTCATGTTATGGGAGAATCGACATGGTGATGCACAACCATAGACTTCATTAATCAATAAGAATTATCTTTGCCCCAAGTTAAATAAAAACCTCACTAATTTAGGATCTAATTACTTAGATATACACTACGTTGGAATATTACGTATCTTACTAAATTTTGATGTTTTCAGATACGTTCAAATACATGTATTTCAGATACATGAGGTCAAATTTAGGTGTAATTTGTTTTACATATATTGTATGAAAGTGAATTAGCATGTATCTGGGATATATAGCAATTCTCGCTCGCCACTCTCTCATGTAATTGGTATCTCATATGTGAATTACTCTAGATACATACGAATACATGTATCTAGTGTGATTCACATGTATCTGAGATACAAACAAGTCTCGCTCGCCTCCCTTCCCTATCTCGCTCGCCTCTATCCCTATTTTTGTGTATCTGGTAGCAAAAATATATATATCTAAATGTAAGATACGTATAAAACTCTTAATTAGTGGTAAGATACATAATATTTTGAAAGTATAGATAATAATAATATATATGGTAGTGAAATGTGTCTAATTATGTAGTTTTTCCTATAATATATAATGGTGAAAACAACTAATCTAATTAAAAATTGACTTCTAAATGAAAGGTTACAACTAAGAAAACCAGAAACCTGCATTTAGAATTGTATTTTTTTTTTGTTGTTGCTTATCTAAGTGTTATTAAAATTTGTTATTAAATTGTATGTTAATCGACTAGGAATGCACACTTGGGTGAGGGGCAGTGAGAAGTTAGGCTAACTGACGAGCGCCAAAATACAACATAAATTGAGTGATTCGCTAGTCAAAGACAGTATAATATTTTAGCTCGTTTGCACATAAGTTGGTACGAATAGTGAATCGAACGAAATCTTGTTACGTATTATCCAAATATTGACATGTTAGGTAGAGCCAACTCTCTTTGTGGCTTTAACTTATCATTTAGTAATCTTTTTTTCTTCTAAGTTTTCTTCAATTCCTTTTTCATCACTTTCCTTCTTCTCATTTGTCTCCAATTCTGTTGCCTCTACTTTCTTAGACTTGGCATCTTCTTTTTCCTTAATCTTAACGTGTAGAAAACTAATTAAGCCATTAAGTGAAACATCAACCTCATCTTCCTTTAACAGTTGCTCAGCCACTTCGGCTGGCGTCACCATCGCAGTTTCTATGAGTTCTTCAATTTGTTTGAACAATTTGTGCTCTCTAGTTTCCAGGTAATTAGCAGCAAGAAGTCTGAAGCCACTGGGAGCACAATATGACAAATGAATGTGCATGTCCATCCTCCCGGGCCTTAACAATGCAGGGTCAAGCTTTTCTATGTGATTTGTTGTGAAAATTATGATCCTTTCGTCACCACAGCTCGACCATAATCCATCGATGAAATTCAATAAACCAGATAATGTCACCTGCAATGGTAAAAAAACAGAAAACAGACATTCTTCATTCTATTTCTTGCAGTACACTTGTTTTATTATGTCTACAACTACCTAATCAATATTTCTCGTATGAACATTCAACTAATAGTTATTATCTCAGAAAGTTAGCTTTCTTCTTGATTCCTATTTTCTCCAACAAAAAAAGTGATTTTATGAGATAATAGCTAGTAGTTGAGTGACTATCTGAAAAATCAAATCTGTCATCAAGTTTCCTCAAAGCTTAATAGGCTGGAAGCGAAATGCTTTTAAAGTAAGACAAGGAAAAACAAGCTAAAATCAAAGGGACTTACCTTGGTTTCTTGTTGATTAGAACCATCTGGAGGAGAATCATTTGTTCGATTTGCCAAATTATTTTGCAAATCAATGGTACAGTCAATGTCTTCGACCACCAAGATGGACTTGTTAGCCGTGGCCACAAGCAGCCGTCTTAAATCAGAGTTTCTCATCACCTCAGTCAACTCCAAATCATATATATCAAAGTTCAAGTAATTAGCCATAGCGGCGACCAAACTGGATTTTCCTGTCCCTGGAGGGCCATACATCAAGTACCCTCTTTTCCACGCTTTCCCTACTTTCCTATAATAATCTTTTCTCTTCACAAATCTGTCTAAATCCTTTACAATTTTGTCTTTCAGCTCTGAGTCCATTGCCAGAGTCTCAAAGGTTGCCGGGTGATCAAGATTAATCGCCTCCCATATATCATGTAAATTATAAATGCATTGGTAATCCACAGTGTGAATCTTGATTGCCCTGTTCTCAAGTTTTTTCAGTTTTGCTTCTTCTATGATGTAAGGCAAGTATGAATTAAGGACAAGGTCCTTGTTTTTCTTGTGAAATGTGAGCTCAAAGGATCTGACCTCAGATCTTAAAGTGGAATTCATGCTTCTGGGATTATAAAAGTCTCTAGACTCTACTTTTTTGCTAAGCCAAACCCACTGGAATTTCTGCCCACTGTAAACATCTGTCACCTCCTCGTCGCGTTCCAATGTTATGTTGAATTGTTTCTCCTTCTCAGGCTTGCTGATTTTGACTCGCCTGGTGTTGGTTGACAACTTGTTACCCAAGTACATTTCAGCTGCTTCGTAGATTTCATTGTTGACCAAGCCATCAAATTCGTCAATTACCTTTGTTAGCTGATTTGAGAACTTGCTGAAGAGGTTTTTGAGGCCAAAGAAGAGATAATCATACAATTCTGGGGGCAGCAACTCATTTGCAACGGTCCGAACAACCATGGTTGTTGCAGCAACAGAGCCTACTGAAGATAAGACGGTCTTGACAAGTGCCATTTTCGATTCTGCAGAAGAAGACATGTTCCCAAAGAGGAACGTGTCACTCTGTGGCTGAGGATTTTCAAGATTTTGTTATTGACGTTGAGGGTGCAGGAGAGGGAAAGCTGGTTTGATGGGATGTAAGCAATGGCTAAAGGGGAAGTGTTAATTTATAAAAAAAAATTTAAAAAAAAAAAAAATTTAAAAAAAAACAAAACGTGTGAAGACTTTTGGAACCGTGGAGAGCAAGTGTTATTGCTTAGACTGGGTGGACTATGAAGATTCTACATATCCCCATTCACATTTTAATAAGGAAGTTTTCCAATATGCTAACTCGAGTATAGCCATTTTAACATAAGAAAAATGAGAAACTGCAGCGAAGTTTCTGCTACCGTCCACCATTTCAAGTCAGGATAAGGTACCAGACTATAGCAAGAGGCGGATTTATAATTTAATAGCTATAGGTTCAACCTTTAAAGTATATTATAGGTAGGTACATACTATTTGTTGCAACTTAAGTGAATTTTGTACACATGAAATAGGGTTCAGATGATCACGAACCTAGTGCCGCAACACTACATCTGGTACCCGAAGGTAGAGTTGACTACTGCATGCTGAACACTAAATCGGTGACAAACTTAGAAATTGTAAGTATTTGAAGCCTGAAGGCCAAGGGTGCTCCGATGTGTTGGAAGATGTAGGAGAATTTCCCATCTACCATGAAAACATACTAAAACTGGAAAAAAAAATATTATGGAAGAGGGAGGATAATTATACGTTGCTCAATGGAAACGAACATAACGAAACTTCACGCAGTCCATGCTGCAGAGGGAGTCACATTCAACCAATGTAAAAGGTTACAAAAAGATCATGGATAACTTGTTGAAATTGATATCATATGGACAGATGATAACTGCAGCTGCAGTGCTGTAGAGTTTAAAGTTGCTAGATGAGTACAGAGGAGCCCGGGACATGATCAGAATAACTATCTGTCCATCCATGTGTACTTCCCTTTGTCTGAAGATTAATAAGAACTTGAATATAAAGAGATAATTTGCCCTTGTGAATGTGTAAAAAATAATTGGAGAAAGCTTCATTGGCATATTAACACAACATTCAAACAAAAAAGAGCTAATGCTTATGATCTGCATCATTAATCTCAGAGGGAGAGGGGCAGCTTGGTGCACTAAAGCTCCCGCTATGCCAAGGGTCCGGGGAAGGGCGCGACCTCAAGGGCCTATTGTATGCATCATCAATCTCAGGTTACTATAAATTTCTTTCAAAAGTCAAGAGACCGAGAGTAATATATAAAGAAAGAGGTGAAGATCATACATATAGGTTCGGACATTTAAAGAACCTAAATACACTGCATCTCACTCCATAGAAATAGACTTGTACTGCTGGACAGTTGCAGTTATAGCTTGCTCAACTGGTAGTCTTTCCATGCTTGAAGCACCATAAAATCCATGAACTCCTCTGGTTCTCTTCAGTACATATGCTGCTTCTTCAGGGGAAGATATAGGGCCTGCAAATAGAGCAAAGATTCTTCGCTTTAGCGACATAAATAAATCACAAGGAGAAGAAAAGAATGTGTCGTCATAATAAAGACTAAAGAATTGACGATACAAAAAACATGTCAAGCAGAAAATAAACTTCCTCCAATGTTATCTTAGTCAGATAAATGAAAAATTATAACTACAAGTACTTGTTTGACAACTTAAAATTTTGTTCCAAATTAGACTTCGTGGATTGTCTGTCAGAAAAAGAACATTATTGCTTTTGAACAATGTTTAAATGTCAAGAAGAATGCTGGGTTACAAAATGATAGTAACTGCCATTATCTACTTAAGAAGCAAATATATAATGTTAGGGAAAAAAATGTCATGGATATACTAAAAAAAAAAGAGAAAAAGATACAACAAAAGAGAACAGCCTCATTCATTGGCTGAATTAGATCGGACTTCATTTAGAGTGAAAATTACGCCGTAAATATCTATTGTCATAATGTCATCCATCATAAAACAATATTTTCTCTTGCTAGGGAAAGCAAAATAAATATTAGAATCATACAATTTTCTAATTATAAGAAAGCAAATAAAAACATAAGTTACCCTTATCGCAAAAGAAAAGAAAGCAAATAAAAACACTCATTGTTTCATAAAGAATTTGAATGTATTCAGGACCCAGAAAAGCACAAATTCAAAGGAGTACCAAGAACTTAACATCAACATACCTCTAAAAAAACAAATGTCTACTCACACAGTTATCATGGAAGATAAACAGAAAATATGTCGTAGGAAATATGTTATGTACAAATTTTAAGGGAAATAAACAATATAAATGCAACTGTAAATCCAAAAGTTTCAACCAGCATTTGTTTTCCTGGTCATGATTTATGAGACAATGGAGAAACTGCGGGGAATCAATGGTAAAGCTATGTGGACTGCTACACACATATGAATCATTCAAGAAAGTAGAATATCAATCTTCACCACTTGACAAAATGTTTCTTTTGTTAGAGTCTCTAGGTTCATATATATTACCACATATATAATTCGTACTAGTGCACTAACTAAATGGTGTAATATAAATTAGGCAACTACCTTAGGATTTATACCCATAAACATTGGGGTAGGACATTGAAAATAATAACATCATATGAGAATCCGCGCAAGTGCTATGAGAAGCAGCTTACACACATGCTTAAGCTTTCAGTAATCTACCTAACTTATTCTTTACACGCCAAGGAATTAAGACAAAATAACTACAAAATTAATGAAGCCAGTGAACTCATTTGGTACAGTGTGCACCATCAGAGTACTGCTTAGTTGTCAAATTATTTTAGCTGAACCTGGAATTTGGCAGAGAGTTTGCTTTAGTTGGCTATATTAACAACAAAGACTTGACCCAGTCATTTTCTTTCGTTTTTTTTTTGCCTTACAATTTTCTAGTTACTTTAGGTTTCGTGGATTACCTCCATGGCAGAGCACAATTGCATCAGGATTTATCCTATGAGTAGCATCTGCAATAGCTTGGACACAAGTTACACTTTCCTCCAATGAGACAGATGTTTTTGCACCAATTGAACCAGATGTTGTAAGCCCCATATGGGCCACTATGATGTCGGCACCAGCTTCTGCCATAGCAACGGCTTCATCTGGGCAGAAAGCATATGGGGTTGTCAAAAGGCCCATCCTGTGAGCTGCTGCAATCATCTCAACCTCCAAGCTGAATATAAAGTAAGATATCATGATCTTGCTCGTCTTTAAGAAACCGTCTTCTTACAATTAGAAGGATATAAGTTTAGTCTTACTAAAACATATCTACTGTAGACATACCCATAACCCATTCCAGTCTCTTCCAAATTTTGTCTAAAGTTACCATCAAATAGACCAACAGTTGGAAAGTTTTGCACCCCACAGAATCCAACAGATTCCAACTGCTTCAGGAAGTTATCCATCCTGCGGAAAGGATCAGTAGCACAAACTCCGGCAAGAACTGCCACTTCCTTAACGACCTGAAGATTTCAATGTCGATAGAAACTAAGCCACCATTCTGGAAGGTAAGAATATATCTGAGGAAGGAGAAAGAAACAGAATCTTCCTTTTCAAATAAGAAATGGACAAAACATCTCAATGAGCTATCAGTAAAAGTTTTGTCATCACTCAGAAACTTTCTAAGATAATGGACCACCTTATGAAGGGCATAATGAGAAACCTCAATCATGGTTACTATTTGCAACAGAACTTATACGGAAAAAGTATAATACATGCTGAAAAATTATGTAAATATATTGTAATCCACCTTCGAGATTTTGAAGAAAATTGAAAATAACTTAAGTTCCATACCTGAACTTGTGAGCATTTTTGTCCTATGACAAATGCAGAAAGTAAAGTTCACAATTAAAAATGACCAGCCATTATATGGTCTGTAGGGTTTAGTCATTCTTCTACACAACAAAGTTAAACCTCTAATTTTTCTAAATATGTAATCCGACATCTCAACTATGTAGCTTCTCATCTAATTCAGTAAGTATGAGAAGCCCAACTATGTAATTGGATTAAGACTAAGGAAGGATTGAAATTGACACTATAGAAGCTGTTGAAAGCCCAAGCTGGATTGAAGTTGGTTGTCATTCTATCTACATTTGTTTTCATCTTTAACCAACCACTGGAGTGATGTGTCCACAGCTTACTGAAAATTTGGCTGGGATTTCCTGAGAGTATCTTTTTGAGGCAACACTGAGATTGCTACTCCAAGAAAGAGGTACTGACAAGAATCATAGAAATGAAATGGATCAGCTTTAATGTATCCGACTATGAATGTCAACTGGAGGTTACTTCTAGTCTATGTACAGGGAGCAGGGCTGTCTTGGTTTAGTGATCTGTATTCTTTGTTTCCTTGTCAGTAGAAATTTCAAACCGCTCGTAGTTCTTAGTGCTTTGTTCATGTTGAGTCAAGTAGGGCTTTATCAATTTGTTAAGCCTTTGAATCGAACATGAACTTGCTTGACAGCAGGTTGTATTAACTTGAACAGTAAAGTCGTGTGCAAGTCCAACCCGAGCTAAAATCAAAGAATAAATGAGATGAAGCTGAGCCTAAAAGTCTATAAGGTTTTCGGAAGAACTAAAGAAACACATAACAAGTAGGACTTACAGGCAATACTTCGTTGGCCATCTCAAGTACAATGGCATTTGCATCAGCAAAGGGCAATAGGCCAGCTAAGGATCCCCTTCCTGCCATCCTAAAGCGCCCTGAGTTGTACAAGACAATCAAATCTACACCACCAGCTTCCTCAAACTTAGCAGAAATACCTGTACCAGCACCAGCCCCAATAATAGGCTTGCCCTTACTTATTTGATCTTTCAATTTCTGCAGTATCACAATTCTTTTCTGCAAAGTTTCTGCTCAAGGAAGATTAGGCTTCTCATCAAGTCTTCATACAAATTAAAAGAAGAAAAGAAAAACCATTAACTGAGAAGCTGTTAGATTCATTTCCCTGCTGATGAGCCAGTATATGCCATTTCCAAGACATTCTCAAAACAATAGTCAAGATAATTATGATGACAATGAAGGACAAGAATCCATCATATGGCATTTCAAGCTAGCCCATAACCAGCAACCTAACGGTAAAAAGATAATCTTTGAGATGAGATCAACCATATTTCATGCTAAAAAATTATAAAGCACTCTCATCATCTTTCATTTTGTTGGCTTCTATGGCAAGCTAAGGTTTACATATATTCCTTTTATTTCACTTATCATCTTAAATCAATGTAGGCGTCAAAGATAGGAAGTGCATGAGCTTTGGCAAAGATAAGAAGAAAGCTTTGTGTTAGACCTAGAAAATATTGTGAACAGCCCATCACTACTGCGGGAACTGGTAAATAAATTAAAAGAAACCTGGATTCACTAGCAGTAATCATATAATGGAAACTGTTCAGTAATTTTCTAGAAGCTTATTTGCCATGTCATTAGGATGGCAATTATCAGCCTTGATATTTAGGAAGAATCGTCACCTGATTTTGCATTTGGAAAGTCATTCAGGCGAGAGAAGTTTTTTCCGTTGCATGAGGGATATTTCTGAAGAACAGCATTATCATTCTGAATGTCTTGGATAGATTTGGACTCAGCTGGCTGACATTCAACGTGTCTAGATTTCGGAGAGATTTCCAAGAATGAATCAACTAAAGCATTTGCAAACTCCACATCATTGATATGGTAAGGAAAGACCTTAACCTATCAGTGAACAAACATTTCAATTATCTGAGTTGAGTTTTGCAGTGGAATGTAACATCATAAGCTGCCATCCTCTTCCTTACAAATAATTGTGGTACCTGACAGCGTTCATTATTTTCAAGAAGCATCTGTAGCTCATGTGTAAGACAACTAGTTGCCTCAGGATCATAAAAGTCTTTACCCGGTGCATCCAATGTAGACACACCTTTCTCTGGCAAGCAAACACATACACTTGATGATGCCTTGTTCAACCTTTTTGCTATAAATGCAGCAAATTTCTTATTTTCACCTACTGTAGTACGCATTAGGGAAACCTGTAACATAGCATTCCATTAATTTAACTCAAAAGGCACACCTCAAATACTTATTTGATAGTTTATCAAATTGAAACCCATATGCTTAATTGTGCAGTCACGACACAATTCAATAATTTTCCAAAAGTATGGTAAAATATCTCCTTATGATGACAAAAGCATGACGTCCTGAGATGGTTTTCGAATGGCTAGCTATCTCTACTTGTTCTAAGTTGTGCAAGATGACATCAAACACGCTACTTCTTTTCACGACCACATAATTGTCAAACTGTGAATGGCAAGTGTTCCAACATTATCTTTTAGATAATACTACTGCTCAATATCTTATGGAATTCACTTAGAGACAAACAAGGAGCAAAATTAAAAGATGAATCACCTGCTCATTATGTTCATGAATCTTTCTTTGCTGAAACTCAGGAGGTATGGTAGTTTTAGGACCAAAATTCACCATATCCAATGCTCCCACACTCAGAACCAAAGGAATCTTCTTCTCTAATATTGCATCAAATCGGGAACTATCACATGCCATAACACCTCCAACTACGTAATCTGCAACCTCAGTTGTCGTAATATCCAACACACCCTAAAATAAGTTTAGTAACAGATGGATATTAATAGCTTTCCAGAAAGAGATAATGTAATACTTCAGACAGCAGTAAGATGTTTGACAAGCCATTTCAGTGAACAAACTGCATGTCTCTACCTTCTTAGAAATGAATTTACATGGTTCTACCAGTAGTTTTAAAGGATCAATTGCAATGACCTAACAATGCATCATACAAATGATTCCTATTTCCTTTGTAATAGACTGTAAACCTAGGAAAAGTTTTAGAGACCATTAAATCCTACTTCTCATACTATTTCCTTATAGTTCCTGAATGCTAATAGCATAATAGTTTATTCCAAGTCTACTCTAGCTCAATTAATTATGAATAAGATGTATAACCATTTAAAAGTAACGAAACAATAGTTAGAATAATAATAAGGATCATAATTTTATATAGTTTTATATATTGAAAGCATCTATTCTTATTATCCAATCTCATTTAGATAATATGCGAAGGCTGACAAATATGAATTAGTTTACCATAATCATAATAACGAAGACGGTGACGACAACAACGACAAATTGGAATGAAGATAAAAAATAAACATATTTGCACTGGTTTAACGGTTAAAAATGTAATACTCTGGATTTGAAATGAAGAATAAGCTCATGGAATTAGAAAAGTAAATATGAATTACTATATTTATATGGGAAAAAATTCTATGTTATAATTAACTATTAAAGAAGATTTTAAGCCATTCAAAGCAATACATGAACGTCCAAGAGGAGAATGACTAACCAAAATTGCTTAGCTTGTCACTACTATCACCACTAGTATCATCATTGTTCTTACTTTTATAATTAAATAAAACAAATTGTTATGATAAAATCAGATGGTATTTTTACATTATAAGATGTCAAATGGCCCAATAACGAAACAAGGACTTGAAACAAAATACTACATAATGTAAAGAGATTTTAGTACTTTTAGGATTGTTATGAACAGAGAATTTATTGGTCCATAGAAGTTTCAATTTTAGGACTTCAAAGCTCATTATAAGGGAAAATAGGAAATATCAATACCTTGCCTATTTATATACCACTGAAACCATTTGTAGTCATAGAGCAACACGATTACCTGAATAAAACCTCCTCTAACAAGATCCTCCATTGCCCTGCCCCCGACACCTGTAGCGTGGAAAACCAAAGTCTCATATCCTTCTTTCGTTAATCTTTCTTTGACAGCATTAACACAAGGAGTCGTAACCCCAAACATAGTTACGCCAATTGTAAACTTTCCAGTAGGGATACTATACTCTTTTGAACTTTCAAGCCTTCCAACCACCATTCCAGCAAATGCCGCACCCGCATTAGATAGAACAACCTTACTAACACTATTAATCCCACAAATATCTACAACTGAAGGAAACAATACCAAGTCCGATGTTCCAATATAAGATTCAGTTTGACCACTGGCAACTGTAGATATTATAACTTTTGGGATCCCAATTGGAAGAGATCGGAAGGCAGATGACAATAGAGATGTTCCTCCACTACCCCCAAGGCCAATTACTCCAGCAAGAATCTGTTCACCATTAGCTTTACTTAGGAAAGTTTCAAGAGCTTTATTCATGATTGCAATAGCTTGGCCTCTATCCTCTGAAAGCTGGACCACAGATTCTCCCCCTCGTGCATAGCATGACAGCACATCCTTCCTCGGTACAAAATCAAAATCAGCACAACTGTTTGTCTCCTTCAAGCTGGTTGAGACATCAACAATTGTCACTCCTACCTATAAATCACCAAGTATAGGTATAAGAATATAAGGTTGATATCGATCAAAGGCTAAGTTGCTCAGACTCTCCAAAATTGTTGCCACACATGCATCGAATCCTCCAAAGGATAAGGATCCGACAAGCACCTAGCAGCATATTTGAAGAGTCCGAGCAACATAAGTCAAAAGAATAAAAAATGTTCTACAGCAAAGTATTCCACTTACGATCTAACTTACTGAATACTTCTGCAAATTACAATTTTTAGTTGACTTGACTATCAATAGTTCTACACTGACAGTGAAAACAAGTAACTTCCTACAAGACGGCAAGTATCTGCCGGAACTGTAAAGTTATTTTTAGGTTTATCCATATATATAGCTTAAATCTTCCTCATCAATGTTTCAACAACTGAAAACTGCATATATATTTAAACTAAATTGTTCTCTCCGTCTATTTTTGCAGTTCAGAAGCTACGACGTCTCGTACTAACATTTTAATTTACATTGTGAACAATATCAAATTCGTAATTAAACATCAGTCGATTTTTCAGCAATTTACAAAGAAGCGAAAGCGAAAAAGGTAATGTATAGTATTTAACAAACCTTGAATGAGGATTTATTGGAGAAGCTGTTAAGACTGGATCTCACATATTCGGAGAGGAAACGAAGCTCGTCGAATTTAGTATCAGCTGTTCCGATACAGAAAACTCGAGGAGAATCACTCTGTGCAGTTGCCATTTTCATCAAACAAAATGCTACAATTCGTGTTACAATTGAGATTTCAAAATGGACGGTAAATTTTATCTCAGTGTGAGGATGGAGAGAAAATCGAAAGTTGTTAGCTTCTGGAATCTCGACGACGAAAGATCACCGGCAACGGTTGGACAGAGAGGCGGCAACAACCGTCAAGAGAAGAGGTTCCATTTTTTTTCCTTTTATTCCGGTGGAGCAATATTAAATAAAAAAGTGGTTGATTAGTTTGCCGTTTTGGTGTGGCTAATGCCGACTAAGATGACCAACTTTTATCCGAGAGCTCGCCACTATAAATGAATCTTATTCATTTCAAAATTTAACAGGAAAAAGATCAAATATGCCTCTAAATTATTCAAAAAAAAGTTTAGCTTATTCGTGTCCTCGTCATTCAATTTTTCATCTAGATATCTCTTTATGAGCGTTAGTTGGCCTGCTAGACATATCTAGCTAATTTTCCATTTCTTTAAATGTCACATGGAATTGACATGTCATTTTTACTTTACCACATAATATTTATATGAAAATGGAAAGGGATCAATTATGCCCCTAAAAAATTTGAACCCATAAACACCTAATCCGATCCATAAATCAACCCCCCCTTTAAATAAACTACCCAACCTGTTTTCAACAATTTTGTTTAAATTTTTATTTTTTCGGTAAATTCCAAAAATGAGTAATTGATTAATAAAAAATAGGAAAAATATGAAAAAAAATATAAAATTAACACCAAAAATTTACAAATAAATATAGTAACCTTAAATTCAACAATTTCAATATTTTTTTAAATTTTTATTTTTTTTGGTAAATCTCGAAAATGAGTAATTGATTAATAAAAAATAGGAAAAATATGAAAAAAATATAAGATTAACGCAAAAATTTACAAATAAATATAGTAACCTTAAATTCAATAATTTCAAAAAAAAATTTAAATTTAAATTTTTTTCAGTAAATCCCAAAAATGAGTAATTCATTAATACAAAAAAAATATGAAAGGTATGAAAAAAATATAAAATTAACGCCAAAAATTCACAAATAAATATAGTAACCTTAAATTCAACAATTTCAACAAATTTTTTTAATTTTTATTTTTTTGGGCAAATCCCGAAAATTAGTAATTTATTAATAAAAAATAGGAAAATATGAAAAACAAATATAAAGTTAACGCCAAAAATTCACAAATAAATTTGGTAACCTTAAATTCAACAATTTCAACAACTGTTTTAATTTTATATTTTTTTCATATTTTTTCTATTTTTTATTAATCAATTACTCATTTTCGGGATTTACCGAAAAAAATAAAAATTAAAAAAATTTGTTGAAATTGTTGAATTTAAGGTTACTCTATTTATTTGTGAATTTTTGGCGTAAGTTTTATATATTTTTTTCATATTTTTCCTATTTTTTATTAATAAATTACTTATTATCTGGATTTGCCAAAAAAAATAAAAATTAAAAATTAAAAAAAATTGTTGAAATTTTTGAATTCAAGGTTATTATATTTATTTGTGATTTTTTGGCGTTAATTATATTTTTTTTTTCATGTTTTTCATATCTTAATCAATTACTCATTTTCGGAATTTGCCAAAATTTTTTTTTTAAAATTATTGAAATTGTTGAATTTATGGTTACAATATTTATTTGTGAATTTTTGGTGTTAATTTTATATTATTTTTTTTCATATTTTTCCTATTTTTTTATTAATCAGTTACTCATTTTCGAGATTACCAAAAAAAATAAAAATTTAAACAAAACTATTGAAAATGGGTCGGGTAGTTTATTTAAAAAGGGGTTGATTTATGGGTCAAATTAGGTGTTTATAGGTTCAAATTTTTTAGGGGCATAATTGATCCCCTTCCATTTTCATATAAATGTCATGTGGTAAAGTCAAAATGACATGGCAATTCCATGTGGCATTTAAAGAAATGAAAAATGAGTTGGATATGTCCAATAGGCCAACTAATGCCCATAAGGGCATATCTAGACGAAAAATTGAACGGCGAGGGCACGAGTAAGCCAAACTTTAAACGGAGGGTATATCTAGACCTTTTCGAATAGTTTAGGGGCATATTTGACCATTTTCCCATATAAAAGGGTGTTTTTAATTATGGTATACCCTTTAATTGGTTATTATTCTTATTCCTTTATCCAGAGTCAGTGTCTTTTAGAAATAGAATCTTTAGCTCTCAGATGGTGATAAATATGCATACACTCTACCTTCTCTAGATCTCAATTGTAGAATCTAAATTTATTTACACTATACCTTCTCTAGATCCCAATTGTGAAATCTCACTTGTATATTATTGTTATTTTGTTCGTTTCTAAAAAGAAAGATGTATTTTTACTAACTTATCCTAAATATATTGAACAATATATACATAATAGCTATTTAGAAATTTCTTTTTTATTTAAATAAGGGAATGTCTCCTTAATTAGGTGAAACACTATTTATTTTAAAACAAAATGAAAAGGTAAAAATACCACTCATTTTTGTAAAAATAGAATATAATTAGAGGTGTTTTATGATTCTATTTGGATTGATTATGAGGTAAAATCAAAATCAAGCAGATTTAATTGATGTTTTAAATATTAAAACTAAACAAAATCAAATATAATTTTTTCCATTGATTTGAGTATTGTCGATTTGGTTCAATTTTAAAAATATATAATGATATTTTATATATTTCTCTCTTTATTTATTTATTGATACAATTTAAAAAAAAAGTTGATCATTTTTCAACTTATTCATTAGTCTATTCGACATAAATAAATTCAATAATTATAAGATAATTTCAAGGATATAAATTTAGTAGCACAAATTATAACTGCCTTGCATATAAAAAATTATGTCTTAAAGACATAAAAAAGAAAAATTATTTAAACTATAATTAAGAATATTTTTGTCCAAATTTTTTTACTAAACGAAAATAATAAACAAAAATTAAAAACCACCCTAATTTTAGACACAATCCATGTAAAACCTGTTGGGGAAAGGATGGATAAAAAGTTTGCTAAAGTGATAGTTTGGTTCTCACCTTTAATTAGTTGACCACTTTCATGCCTTATTTGGCATGTGACAATTTACTTGGTCATAAGTATTTTTTTGGAGTTAAAAGCATGATTATATGGTAGAGAAAATTTGACCATTTATTTTGTTCTTATTATATAATTTGGAGACCAAAGTTTTGCTACTATAAAAGGAGAGTCATTTCTTCATTTTAAAGTCACCAATTTGAAAAGAATTAGTTGCGTTTGTTTCCTTTTTTTGAGTAATTGTATTTTGTAAGAAAGTTAGGTTAGGAAAACACTTTGAATAATTATTTTTTAATGATTTTGTGAGGTTATTCTTTTGAGGTATTAAAATATTTAATTACTTTAAATTTATATTATAATATTTCTAGAGACTCATAATTTAACTATTTTTTAGATATTACTATTATTACTTAATTAAGCAAGTATTTTATCGCAAAGTTGGTTATATTATATCTACCACAGGAACATACATGAACTAAGTTATTTGTGTAGTGAACGAGTTAACAACACAATTCCACACTTTATAATTAAAATTGAAAGATGAATATATTTCAGGTTGTGGACGAGGTGCCAATCCTACTACATTATCCAAATACAATTTATTAATTCAATTATCACAATTGCTAATTAATCAGATTGTTGATATTCGTGGTAGTCTTTCAAACTACTAGACAATACGCCTACTCAACACAGATCAATGTCTATATTCCTATTGGAATTGATCGAATGAGAATGCCATACACTTATTATATTTAATAAAATGCGACGGCTAGACATATTCATATTATAATCACAAATTCTTACTTTGATACTAGAAAGTTAGATCACATTCTCCTAACACTTTCTCTAATCTATCCATATCTTTTTCAGGCATGTAAAACAGATAATAATAGATAAAATCGACCGTTAGTTATGCAATCAAGCAACTAATCGCAAATGTAAAGGAGTATTTGTAAATTGATGATCCAAACTAAGGCATACATATTCCTCAAACAATAATATTCTTGGCTATTCCACAATTTCTCTCTACACAAAACAAAAATAAAAAATTATACAAATCCACTCATTTTAAAACAACTGGCTAGAGTATAATTAGGGGTGTTTCATGAAAAGGCTGGGCACCGGACCGGAATGGGACCACCGGACCGGAACGAACCGGTACCGGACCGAAACGGGACGGTTTGACCGGGTTGTTGATTGGTACCGGGATGAACCGGACCGGAACTACCGGGATGGAGGCTCAGTTCCGTCCCGTCCCACTATATACTGGGATAGAACCGGGAAGGACCGGAATGGACCGGAACGGAACGGGATGGGATAAACGGGACGGCACATATAGCTATTTCAAAAAATAATTATTTTTTTTGAGTTATTTTGAATTACGAAAATATGAATGTTTTGTTTTATTTTTCTAAGTTATATTAGTTTATAATATTTAAGTTTTAAAATTTATAATAATTTTACGTAAGTTTATTTTAAAGATTTTTTATTTTATTTTTACGTATATAAATTTGTAAGTTAAGTTTAATAAAGTTTTTTTTATAAGTTTTTGAGCTTATGTAGTTATGTTATAAGTTTTAAAGATTTGAATCTTTTGAAGTTTATAAGTTATTAAGTTATACTTATAACTTGTAAGTTAAATAACTTAAGTTTGTAATTTAAAAAAATTAAATAAACAAAAAAGAAATGCTAATAAAAGTAAATAATGACAAAAATATTATTTTTTATTTTAATTAAAAATGATTTACCGGGATCGGACCGGTACCGTTACCGGACCGGACTGGAACGAAACCGGAATGAACCGGGACCGATATATCGGTACCAAATCATGATACCATTCTGTTCCGTGTACCGGTTCAATGTATCCCATCCCGTCCCGAATACTATCGGACCGGAACGAACTGGAACGGTACCGGTACAACCCATTCCGGTGCCCTGCCTTATTCATGATTGGTAAAATCAAAATCAAGCAGATTTAATTGATGTTTTAAATATTAAAACTAAACAAAATCAAATATAATTTTATCCATTGATTTGAGTATTGTCGATTTGGTTCAATTTTAAAAAATATATAACGATATTTTATATATTTCTCTCTTTATTTTTTGATACAATTAAAAAAAAGGTTGATCATTTTTCAACTTATTCATTTGTCTATTAGACATAAATAAAATATAATAATTATAAGATAATTTCAAGGATATAAGTTTAGTAGCACAAATCATAACTGTCTTGCGAATAAAAAAATATGCCTTAAAGACAAAATGTTTTTTTTAAAAAAATTCCTTGCAAAATTATTTAAACTATAGTTAAGAGTATTTTTGTCCAATTATTTTCATTAAATAAATAACATATACAAAAATTAAAAATCACAAATTCAAGAAACAAAAATTAAAAACCACCCTAATTTTAGACACAATCCATGTAAAACCTGTTGGGGAAAGGATGGATAAAAAGTTTGGTAAAGTGATAGTTTGGTTCTCACCTTTAATTAGTGGTCACTTCATGCAAATTAGGGGTGTAAGATGTGGCCTTATTTGGCATGTGTCAATTTACTTGGTCATAAGTATTTTTTGGAGTCAAAAGCATGATTATATGGTAGAGAAAATTTGACCATTTATTTTGTTCTTATTGTATAATTTGGAGTCCAAAGTTTTGCTACTATAAAAGGAGAGTCATTTCTTCATTTTAAAGTCACCAATTTGAAAAGAATTAGTTGTGTTTGTTTCTTTTTTGAGTAATTAGTATTTTGTAAAAAAGTTAGTTTAGGAAACACTTTAAATAAATCTTATTTAGTGATTTTGTAAGGTTACTCTCTTCAGGTATTAGAATGTTTAATCACTTTAATTTTATATTATAATATCTCTAGAGACTCATAATTTAACTATTTGCTAGATATTACTATTATTACTTAATTAATCAAGCAAGTATTTTATCACAATTGGTTATATTATATCTATATTTACTGCATGAACATGAACCAAGTTATTTGTGTTGTGAACGAGTTAACAACACAATTCCACACTTTATAATTAGAATTGAGAGATGAATATATTTTGGATTGTGGACAAGACACCAATTCTGCTACATTATCCAAATACAATTTATTAATTCAAATTATCACAATTACTAATTAACCAGATTGTTAATATTCGTGGTAGTCTTTCAAACTACTACACAACACACCTACTCAATACAGATCAACGTCTACATTCCTATTATAATTGATTTAAAGAGAATGCATACACCTAAAATATTTAATGTTAGTGAAAATTACAATATAATGGAATTACAAGATTACAATTGAAAATGAAATGAAGAAATAAAATCTCTTTAAGCTGAGGCGCGGATATTTCGCTCTCTTTAAGGAGATTCAAGCCCACTGCAACAAATGTTTTTCACCGGTCCAGCAGTAGTCCTCTTGACTTGTCCCCTACGGGACAACAACCTAATCACAAAGTATAACTCAACAAACTCTGGACAAGAGTTGAGTTCAAAGCTCCACAAAAAAACAACTCCTTCAACTAATAAGAACTTTCTTTTTGACGAACTTTTTGCACTCTATATTTTTTCTTGTGTCTCTAAATCAAATGAAGACCACCATTATTTATACAAGAAGAAATCTTCTTAGGAATAAATAGGAAGATAATGGGATAGTAAATAGTGAAGATAAATGATCTTATGAGTTACATAGGTTATAGGTATAATGGAGGAATAAAGAAAGAAAATAATATATGAGAAGTTACAAAAGTTTCTCTTGGCTGAATGGTGAAAGCCAACCGTTGGTAACATGCAACAAACATATGCAGTAACTCCAAAATGGAGTAATGCACTAAGCAAGAAGTAATTGTCATTACTTCTGTAGCATATGAGAAAGTCAACCAAACGGTAATATCTTAGTCTCAAAAACTAAGCAAATTGCTACTATAGAATATTAATATTAAAATGCTAATACAAAGGGAGAGTATATCAGCTGAAGGAAGACTATCATGCATAATGAAGGTGTGCTCTGCATTGAACCCCCACTTAGTGAAATAGTAACTTTTACTCCAAAATCATAGTGGTCTCAGATTTGAATTATGACTACTTAAGGGAAATAAAATATCATTGCTCACACATAATAATCAAGGTGTTGACATGAGCTTTAATGCCAGCACATTACGGCCTTGTGCTATTTCGAGTGCCTTTGAGAATAAGTCTAATTCTCATAGGAAGCGACCTACTTCCACACATTACATATGTGAAATCTGTCAAAAGTGCTCCTGTAAATTTAACACTCCACCCATACGGGCTACAAATATTCATTAAGAGTTTTATCAAATCAACCTTCACAAATCACTACAGGAAACAACGCACTCACATCATAGGGAGGGAATAAAAAGGATAGTGCATTTTTCACAACAAATCATCATATGATTAGTTTTTTCCTTTGGACCTGATTATAGGATCTCTAGTCCCCAGGTTGGGTTTCCTCATATATGACTCCACGATTTATAGGCTTCAATCCCATTCCACTCTATGTGCTCCAAACCTTTTCTCTTGTTAAGGCCTTAGTAAGAGGATCTGCAAGATTATCACAAGATTTGACATAATCAACATTAATGGTACCACTTGTCAAATACGATCTTACATTACTGTGTTTCCTCCTTATAGGTCTGAATTTACCATTGTAATAACGGTTTTGAACTCTACCAATCGCAGCGGTGTTATCATAATGAATTAAAATAGGAGGAATTGAATTTTCAAAATAAGGTATTTGAAATAATAAATCTCTTAACCAATTCGCTTCCTCACTAGCTGAAGCTAAAAAATTAGTTCAGCCTCCACGGTAGAGTTAGCAATTATAGTTTGCTTTTTTTTTATCTCCAACAAATAGCACCACCACCTAAAGTAAAGACGTAACCAGTGTTAGAATCACCTGATAAAGTGTTCCAATTTGCATCACAAAAGCTTTCAAATACAACAGGATATTTATTATAGAACAAACTACAATTTTTTATTCAAATTAAATATCTCATAACTCTTGTTATAACATGTCAATGTTCATTACCTGGCTTGCTTGTAAACCTGCCAAGTGCTCCTACTGCATATTCAATATCAAGCCTAGTGCAATCAATCACATATCTCAAACTTCCGATTATGCTAGCATATTCCTTTTGATTTATTACATCATTTTCACTTTCAACATAAAATAAGTGAACACTTGAATCAAAAGGGATTACATTAACATGTTTACACAAAAGTTATATTTTTGGGATAAGGATCTGAAAAATATCCCAACTTTGATCGAATTTGTTGTTGCGATACTAAACTTTCATGAGAACCTATTACTTCCCTAAACTATTTAATACCGTATTTTAAACATATATATTTGTCCACGTGGACATAAAAAATAATACAAAATTATAAATAGTAATGTATCCATGTGGGCACATATATACCTTTAAAATACACTATTAAATAGTTCAGGGGGTAAAAAATACGTTATTAAATAGTCTAGGGAGGTAATAGGTCCTTATGAAAGTTTAGTATCACAATAGCAAATCCAACCATAGTTGGAGTATTTTTCATACCCTTATCCCTATATTTTTTTTAAATTTTCTCAACATAATGTGACTGGTCAAGGAAAATTCCATCACATGTTCTTGTTATTTTTATTCCAAGAATAAAATTTGCCTCACCAAGATCTTTCATATCAAAATGGTTTCTAAAAATATTTTTAGTTTCATCAATAACATTCATGTTAGAGCCAAAGATCAATAAATCATCAACATATAGGCAAATAATCACATGTGAATTATTCCAAGACTTATGATATATGCACTTATCACACTCATTTGTTTTAAAATCATTTTCAATCATGCAAGAATCAAACTTTTCATGCCATTGCTTTGGTGCCTGTTTCAAGCCATATAGGAATTTAGTAAGTTTACATACTTTGCTTTCTTGGTCTGCTTCAATAAAATACTCGGGTTGATCCATGTATTTTTCCATTTAGGTCTCCATTTAAAATAACAGTTTTTATATCCATTTGATGAATTTGCAAATAAAAAATTGCAGCCATAACAATTATAAGTCTTATGGATGTAATTCTTGTTACTGGAGAAAAAGTATAAAAAAATTCTAGGTCTTCCAGTCGTTTAAAACCTTTTGCAATTAGTCTAGCCTTATATTTATCAATATATCCATCTGGTTTCAATTGTTTTCGTAAGACCCATTTGCAACCAATAGTTTTACAACCCGGTGGTAAATCAACTAACTTTCAAGTTTTATTAGAAATTAGTGATTCTATTTCATCATTTACAACCTCTTTCCAAAAAATGGAGTCATGTGAAGATAAAACTTCTTTCAAAGTGAGAGGGTCATCTCCAACATTAAACACATAAAAATCTGGACCAAAATCTTTTTCTACTCTTAACTCTTTTACTTCTTCTCAACTCAAAATCATCAACTTCTTTATTTTTCAAAGTAAAAGTATAGGTAGTGACAAAATATTTTGTTCAATCCTTTGACCCCCCACTATTTTTAGAATCAAAAGGGAATTAATTTTCATGAAAAATAACATCACTTGATTCAATAATAACATTATCTTAAAGATTAAAAAATCTATAGGCTGTACTATTTGAAACATAACAAAAAAAACACAAGTAGTTACTTTCTTACCCAACTTTGTAATCTTAGGATCCATTAGCCTCACAAAGGCTAGACAACCCCAAACTCTTAGATATCCCAAACTTGGCTCGTGACCTTTCCGCAATTCAAAAAGTGTCAATTTAGACTTTTTATGAGGCACACGATTCAACACATAACAAGCAGTAAAAATAGCTTCACCCCATAAATTTAAAGGTGCATGTGACTCAATAAGCATATTGGCATTAGTCAATTCAATCAAAGTTCTATTTTTCCTTTCCGCTACACCATTAGATGAAGGAGAATCAGGAAGAGTAGTTTCATGAATTATTTTCAATGATCTAACAAAAGAAATAAACTCATTTGACTCATAATCACAGCCTCTATCACTTCTAATTCTTTTTATTTTTCTTCCAAACTGATTTTCAACCTCATAGAGATAAGTTTTAAAATTTTCAAAAGCATCACTTTTATTTTTCATCAAGTAAACATATGTAAACTTAGAAAAATCATTAATGAAAGTGATAAAATATTTATTACCTCTACGAGTTAAAATTCCACCAAGTTCACAAATATCAATATGAAATAATTCTAACAAATCAGTTTTTCTTTCAACTTGAAAATGAGGTCTTTTAGTGATTTTGGCTTTACTACAAGCCTCACACTTTCAAAATTCCTTTTAACCATTGGGATTAATCCCAAACTACTCATGATTCTAACATAACGATTATTAATATGACACAAACGAGCATGCCAAAAATTGATAGAAGAAAACATATAAACAGAAGTAAAAGCTTTATTCATTTCTACATTCAGTTTGAACATTGCATCACAACCATATTCCTTTCCTACAAAAATACCCTTCTTTACAATTACATATTGATCAGATTCAATAATCTGTTTAAAGCCTGCTTTATTAAGAAGAAAACTAGACATCAAATTTTTCCTCATAGAAGAAGTATAAAGTACATCTTTCAAAATTAATACCCTTCCAGAAGTAAATTAAAACACAATTCGACATCTCCCGTTCCAACCACTTCAATTGTGTGAGAATCACCAAGCATGATGGTTTTGGGCTCTTCAAAATGGGTATATTTTTTAAACCAGTCTTTGTCATAACAGACATGACGGTTTGCACCAGAATCAGCCCATCATCCATCAACACTCTCAATCATGTTTATGTCAGTAATCACCGCCACAAAAGGTTCTTCGGTAACGTTTGCCTGAGGATTAGGACCATGTTTTTGAAATCTGTAAAATCGAGCAATATGCCCACTCTTGTAACAAACAAAACACGGTCCCTTATCTTGAACTTGTTGACTTTGTGCTTAGTTATTTTCACCATTATTTTTCTTGGGAGGCCTACCATTATTTTTCTTGAATTTTTTCTTCTTAGGCTTCAATGAAGTATTTTTGTGAGTTTCAGGAGTAGCATTATTTGAAGTAATCCAATTTACCTTCGTTGTGATGTTGCTCTCTTTTGTTTGTAAAAGTGCATCTTATCCCCTTGCCTCTTCTTCCATGCGGATTTTCATTATCAAGGTTTCAAGAGAGGTTTCCTTTTGTTTGTGGCATATAGTTTTTTGAAATTTCTTCCAAGAAGGTGGTAGTTTATCTACTATACCACAAACAATAAGGTTATCTCCAATTTTGACCTCCTCGGACCTAAGCTCTCCAACAATCATTATAAAGTCTTCATCTTGGTATTCCACTTATTTATTGTCCACCATTTGAAAACGAAAAAATCTACTAGCCGCATATTTTTTCACTCCAGCCTCTTCGATATCATACTTACTCTGCAATGCTTTCCAAATTTTCTTTGCACTATAGTAAGTTCTATCATAATAATCATAAAAATTATTAGATAGACATTAAGAATATAATACCGACACTTATAAGAATCACCATCATACTTTTCCACTTTCTCTAGATGAGAAATTGTTTCATCATCATTCATAGAGGTGTTGTCTTCTTTATTAGGATTCTTTTCAGTTAACACATAAGAACCATTGAGAAGACTTACTTTACCCTTTCATCTCTTGAAATGGTTAGCATTGAACTGAAATGGCTTGTTAAGGTCTCCCATCTTGAGATCCGCAATTTTTTCAACTGTAGCCATTCTGAATCTCCTTAAAATTGTTAGTGAAAATTATCTTATAACAGAATTACAAGATTACAATTGAAAATGAAATGAAGAAATAAAATCTCTTTAGGCTGAGGCGCGGATATCTCGCTCTCTTTAAGGAGATTCAAGCCCACTGCAACAAATGTTTTTCACCGGTCCAGCAGTAGTCCTCTTGACTTGTCCCCTCCAGGATACAACAGCCTAATCACAAAGTATAACTCAACAAACTCTGGACAAGAGTTGAGTTCAAAGCTCCACAGAAAGAACACCTCTCTTCAACTAATAAGAACTCTCTTTTTGACAAACTTTTTGCACTCTATATTTTTTCTTGCATCTCTAAACCAAATGAAGACCACCACTATTTATACTAGAAGAAGTCTTTCTACGAATAAATAGGAAGATAATGGGATAGTAAATAGTGAAGATAAATGGTCTTACGAGTTACATAGGTTACAAGGTATAATGGAGGAATAAAGAAAGAAAATAATATATGAGAAGTTACAAAAGTTTCTCTTGGCTGAATGGTGAAAGCCAATCGTTGGTGACATGCAACAAAGAATCAGTAACATCTGCAGTAACTCCAAAATGGAGTAATGCTATGCAGTAACTCCAAAATGGAGTAATGCACTAAGCGAGAAGTAATTGTCATTACTTCTGTAGCATATGAGAAAGTCAACCAAACGGTAATATCTTAATCTCAAAAACTAAGCAAATTAATATTATAGAATATTAATATTAAAATGCTAATACAAAACCAACATTTAATAAAATGGGACGAGTAGGTATATTCATATTATAATCGTAAATTCTTACTTTGCTACTAGAAAGTTAGATCACATTCTCCTAATACTTCCTCTAATCTATCCATATCTTTTTCAGGCATGTAAAACAGATAATAGATAAAATTGAACCGTTAGTTATGCAATCAAGCAACTAATCGCAAATGTAAAGGAATATTTGTAAATTGATAATTCAAACTAAGGCATACATGTTCCTCAAACAACAATATTCAGGGCTATTCCACAATTTCTCTCTACACAAATAAAATAAAAAAATAATACAAATTCTGTACCAAATTAATAATATTTGATAATAATACAAATTATGTACCAAACTAAGGCATACATGTTCCTCAAACAACAATATTCATGGTGCACTTTTATCATTTTTGTACCAAATTAATAATATTTGATAATATTGAAGCTTATTTTGTTGGCAACGTGATCAGATGTGGTTTAGTAGTTAGGTTGTTGCATTTGTTTAGGAGTCATTAAGTTGTTTCCTAGTATTTAGTAGAATCAATACAGAGAAAATTTCCACACTTGCAAGTCTTTTCTTTTCATCTTTGCTGCAGTTTATTTTCTATCATTTGGTATTCGAGCCAGAAAGTTTTTTCTTCTTTTTTGAAGTACTATTACAGCAACAAAAGATGGCTTCTGAAAAATTTGTCCAGGTCGCTATTCCGCGCTTCGATGGTCATTACGACCATTGGAGCATGTTGATGGAGAACTTCCTTAGGTCCAAAGAGTTTTGGCCAGTTATCAGTATTGGCGTGCAAGAGCCAGCAATTGGTATTGCCTCGTCGGAACACAAAGGACAGAGTTAGATAGTCTAAGATTGAAGGATCTCAAAGCGAAGAATTACCTTTTTCAGGCTATTGATCACTCAATACTGGAAACCATTCTTTGCAAGGATACTTTCAAACAAATATGGGATTCCATGAAGAAGAAGTATCAAGGAACAGCGAAGGCAAAACAAGTGAAGCTTCAAGCACTCTGTGGTGATGAGTCGATAACAGATTATTTCTCTAGGACGTTGGCTATCGCAAACAACATGCGAATTCATGGTGAAATACTGGAGGATGTTACCATTATTGAGAAAATACTTCGCTCAATGACAAAAAAGTTCAATTATATTGTTTGCTCCATTGAAGAATCCAAAGATATCAATACTCTTTCTCTTGATGAGCTGCAGGGTTCTTTGTTGGTTCATGAACAGAAAATAAACCAACCGGAAAAGGATGAAGTAGCATTGAAGGCAGTAATTTCTTCAAAAGGTACAAATCAGGAGAAGGTCAAATGGAAGGGAAATAATTGGCACCAGAAGAAGGAGAAGAGCAGCACTGCAGATTCCCAAGAAAAAAAAAGATGTGAAAAGTCTCAAATTGAATGCTATCGATGCCATCGATTTGGACACTATCGATTTGAGTGTCGCACCAATTTAAATAGAAAGAGTGGTGGCAGATCTAATTTTGCAGAAATGAAGGAAGATGTGGAAACAAAGGGAGAAAAAAATGAGATTTCACTTTTGATGGCATACACTGCCAAAGAGAAAGCTTGAAATGATGTATGGTATCTCGATACAGGCTGTAGTAATCACATGTGTGGGGAGAAAAAACATTCTCTGAGCTGGATGAAATTTTTCAAGATACTGTGAGATTTGGAGATAATTCAATGGTCTCTGCCATGGAAAAATGGAAGGTATAAGTCAACTCCATTCATACCATCAGTGATGTGTTTTATGTCCCTACGTTGAAGACAAATCTACTAAGTGCTGGGCAACTTCAAGAAAAGGAATATGAACTTAATATCAAAGGTGGATTTTGTAAGATACGAGATTCTCATTTGGGGTTAATCGCACAGATTAACATGTCATCAAATCGCTTGTTACCTTTATATCTTCACAACTCCACAAAATCTTGTCTCTCTACAAAAGTTAAAGGGGATTCCTGGAAGTGGCATTTTCGCTATG
Source organism: Solanum commersonii (assembly GCA_029007595.1). Classification (NCBI taxonomy): domain Eukaryota; kingdom Viridiplantae; phylum Streptophyta; class Magnoliopsida; order Solanales; family Solanaceae; genus Solanum; species Solanum commersonii. Next base: position 3,480,521 of record JAJTWQ010000051.1, read on the forward strand.
GGCATTTAAATTTTGGAAGCTTGAAGTTTCTAAAACAAAAACAATTGGTGTTGGGTCTTCCAGAGCTTGAATCTCCCAATGAAGTATGTGAAGAGTATGCTGTTAGCAAGCAACACCGTGAACCATTTCCAAAACACAATTCTTGGAGGGCAAAAAAGGTTTTGGAGTTGGTGCACTCATATATTTGTGATCTGATAAGTCTTACATCTAATGGAGGTAAACGTTATTTCATTAGCTTTATTGATGATTATAGCAGAAATACTTGGGTTTTTTTCTTAAGAGAAAAATCTGAAGCATTTGAAACTTTTAAGAAGTTTAGAGTGCTTGTTGAAAATGAAGTAGGTTGACAAATTAAGTGTTTGCGGACTGATCAAGGTGGTGAATATAACTCACTAGAATTTGTAGAATTTTGTGAGAAACATGGAATTAAAGGTACCTTACCGCAACCTACACACCTCAACAGAATGGTCTGTGTGAAAGGAAAAATCGCACAATTCTTGATATGGTGCGTAGTCTTTTGAAGAGAAGTCACTTACCAAGAGACTTTTGGGTAGAAGAAGTTCGTTGGAGCGTTCATATATTGAATAGATATCCTACCAGCTCTATTCAACGTATGACACCTCATGAAGCTTGGAGTAGGCGTAAACCAAATGTTGAGTACTTTTGGATTTTTGGGTGTATAGAATATGCACATATTCCATATGTGGCAAGGAAGAAGTTGGACGATAAAGGTCAGAAGTGCATTTTCCTTGGTATTAGTGACAAATCAAAAGCTTATCGCTTGTTCAATCCTATTACCAAGAAAATAGTTGTTAGCCGAGATGTTATTTTTAATGAGGAAGCAATCTGGAATTGGGGTGATAATAATTCGTTTCAACATATTCCAGTTTCTGTTGAAGAAGAAGAAGAACCAGAACGACCTTTGGAGATTAGTTCACAAGCAAGTCCAATTGTACAGGATGCTGAAAGTGTTGAACATAAATCAGGTAGTTCTCAGTTCAACAATGAACGTCCACAACATAATAGAGGGGCACCAAGATGGCTGGAAAATTATGATGTATATAGGACTAGGAAATCTGGAAATATAGTAAGTCATTTTTCTTAATTTTCAGATTGTGATCCTATATGTTTTGCTGATGCTGTTAAAGACCTGAAGTGGTAGCAAGCCATGGATGAGTAGATTAGATCAATTGAAAAAAATGATACTTGAGAGTTGACAAATCTTCCAGAAAATTAGAAAATCATTTGTGTCAAATGGGTTTACAAAACAAAGTTGAAGGAAAACGGAGAGGTCGACAAGTTCAAAGCTCGCTTAGTAGCAAAAGGCTACAAGCAAGAATATGGTGTTGACTATGTAGAAGTGTTTTCTCCCGTTGCTCGTTTAGATACCATCAAATTGGTGATTGCTTTGGCTGCTAAAAAATGGTTGAAAAATCTATTAGTTGGATGTGAAATCTGCCTTCCTACATGGGGAACTTCAAGAAAAGGTATTTATCGAACAACCTCTTGGCTATGTGAAATTTGGTGGTGAGAATGAAGTGCTTAGACTGAAAAAGGCTCTATATGGACTAAAACAAGCTCCAAGAGCTTGGTATACTCACATAGATACTTATTTTTTAAAGGAGGGATTTCGAAAGTGTCCATATGAACATACTCTTTATAAAAAAAGGAAAGGTGCAGGGGTCTTAATGGTGTGTTTATATGTGGATGACTTAATTTATACCGGAAGTGATGTGTCTATGATTGAGAACTTTAAGAAGTCCATGATGGTTGAGTTTGACATGTCCGATTTGGGTATAATGCATTATTTTCTTGGTTTAGAAGTGAATCAATCTGCTGATGGTGTTTTTGTTTCTCAAAAGAAATATGTGTAAGATATTTTGGACAGATTCCAGATAAAAAATAGCAACACTGTAAGCACACCAATGGAGAAGGGTCTGAAGCTCGTTAAAGAACCTGATGGGAGAAAAATGGACAACACTTTATACAAGCAAATCGTTGAAAGCTTGATGTACTTGACGGCAACAAGGCCTGATGTTATGCATACTGTAAGTCTCATTAGCAGATTCATGGAGAGTCAAAAAGAAATGCATCTACAAGCTGCCAAGAGGATCCTGCGGTACTTAAATGACACCAGTAACCTTGGAATTCTTTATCAGATGAGAGCAGCTAGGGATTTAGTTGGTTACATTGATAGTGACTATGCTGGAAATCTTGAAGACAGGAAAAACACATCAAGATATGTTTTTATGTTAGGCTCTGGAGTTATTTCTTGGTCTTCAAAGAAGCAACCTATTGTTACTTTATCGACTACCAATACAGAGTATGTAGCTGCAACATCGTGTGCCTGTCAAGTAGTATGGCTTAGGAATATTCTTGAAGAGCTTCATTTTAAGCAGGAAAGACCAACGACAATCTATTGTTACAATATTTCGGCGATTAATCTTTCAAAGAATCCAGTTGAACATGGACAAAGTAAGCATATAGATGTGAAGTATCACTTCTTGTGTGATCTGACTAAGGATGCAAAGATTAGTCTTATTTATTGTAGAAGTGAAGAGCAGGTTGCAGACATGTTCACAAAGCCCCTGAAACCAATGTCCTTTCTAAAGCTACGCGATCAACTTGGTGTTTGCAAATTAAACTGAAAGATGTTTCAGTTTAAGGGAGTGAATGTTGGCAACGTGATCAGACGTGGTTTAGTAGTTAGGTTGTTGCGTTTGTTTAAGAGTCATTAAGTTATTTCCTAGTCTTTAGGCTATAGGAGTAGTGGAGTCAGTTTTTTATATTCAAAATTATTAGGAAGGTAAACGTGTTTTTATTAATAACGCTTTCTATTAAGGACTCTTGTAACTGAGTATTTAGTAGAATCAATACAGAGAAAATTTCCACACTTGCGAGTCTTTTCTTTTCATCTTTGCTGCAGTTTATTTTCTATCATATTAAACGTCGTTGATAATGAGTTACTATAATCGTTAAGTTCTAAAAAAACTTCCACACCGAACTTTATTATTGATAATTAACATATTTGAAGAGATATAGGTGCTTTCTCCTGCTCAAATTTTAGGTGTGCTTCTATACACTATTATAAAAATAGTGGGATGCATCTGATCTATTCTTTGTTGTTCATCTTGTATTTCTAAGATACTTAGAACAAAACTTTGAAGAACTTGATAAGACACAATAAAGTTTAAGAACATTTTCACAACTAGAAAATTAAAACTAGTAGAGAAACTAGAATCAGAAACAGAATAGAAAAAATATACGAAATATTTTTTCTTAAAGAAGAATTGTTGTCAATCTGTGTTGAAAGAATCTTATTGATTCCAACAAACTTTGCAGAACACGAAGTTACCAAAGTTTAATGAACCAGTGAAGAACAGAAAAACATAAATTAATTCACAAATCTAAAATCTGTAAAACATACCAGAATCTGGAAAAACAGAAAGAAGATCAAGCCCACTGAATGCACATTGTCCCCTTAATGAAATTATTCCTCTCTAGTATCCGAGGTTTGATTTGGAATATGTCCTCCCAGGATAAAATGATCTCAATCACCAGTGTATTGATACCCAAAACACTGGTGTCAGCGAGCCACTCAATGGCAGTAAAGTACACTTAGAATACTAGATTTATTAGTAGAAGAAGAAGTCCAGAAATTGGTTCTTTTAAAATAAGAGGAAATCCCTTAATTTATAGAAAACAGAGGGTAGTGTGAAAATGTTCTTATTGTGCCTTACCGGAAATGTCACAAACCTTTTAAAAGTCACAATCTTTCGAAAAGGTCACCACCTTTCATAAAAGTCACAACTTTTCATAAAAGTAGCAACTTTTGATTAAAGTCACAACTCTTTATAATAGTCGCTACTTGTCATCAAAGTCACAACTTTTCGTAAAAGTCGCAACTCTTCATTTTCCATTCACACCTTTTAAAACCCAAAAATCCCCCGCATGAATGGGGAATGACTCCAAGACAAAGAAACTGACAAGTATGTGTACTTTACAAGCAAGAATTTATTGCATTTGGATAAATAGGTTTCCTCTTGGACTTTCCGTAGTGAACATATGTCGGATATACTCGATCAATCGATAGATGCGATATCTTTGAACCGTCGAGCTTTGGTGTATAGCTAGACAACCATATGTCACATAATTAACCCTTTACCGTTTATGGTTCTTACGATTGTGTTCGTTTCAGCCATGAACACCTCCTGGTTTCACAAGTGTATAAAGAATAGGCTTTTGATAATATTCTCTTTGAAGCGGCTTACACTTCACACCCACATAGGTGATTTCAAATCGTGTTATCGCGTAGATACACTATTTGGTCAAATCTGGCAAACTTAGCAAATCATTAAAAACATTAAGCTTTAGTAACTCATTGACAATGCCGAACCGTCAGTCATAACTTTATTTTTCTCCTTGAATCTAGCTCTTGGGATCTCCAGTCTGCTAGATAGAGTTACCACCATGATGCCTTGTCCTAAGCCGTAAACTCATTCCTTTAGATGGTCTTTAAACTTTCTCTCTAGTTAGGCTTTTTTTTGTAAGTGGATCCTACACATTATCCTTTGACTTTACATAGTCAATTTAAATAATTCCACTAGAGAGTAGTTTTCTAACGGTATCTTGTCTATGTCCTATATGATGAGACTTTCCATTATACATCATTCTCCATGCCCTACCTATTGCATCTTGACTATCAAAGTGTATGTGTACTAATGCCAATGGTTTGGGCCAAAAAAGAATATCTATCAAGAAATTTCGTGAGTCTTTCAACTTATTCACCTACCTTATCTAGAGCACCTAGCTCATAGATCATTGTAGAGCTAGCGATACATGTTTTTTTCCAAGAAACTGCTCCTCTACCAAGAGTAAATACATATCCACTCATGGATTTCACTTCATTTGTCCGGTGATCCAATTCGCATCACTATATCCTTTCAATACTGCTGAATATTGTTATAATGCAAGACATAGTTTTAAGTATTTCTTAAATACTCCAAAACTCTTTTCATTGTCATATAATGAGTTCGATTGGGATCCTTCGTGAACTGACTCGGTTCATTAATAGCAAATGTTATATCTGATCACGCACACTTTGTGATATACATCATACTTCCCAATACTCTATCACAATCCAATTGTGAGTCACTTTTGCCTTCACTCTTTTAAATGCAAAGCTCACATTTATTGGAGACTTGACAATATTGAAATCCAAATATTTGAACTAGTCAAGTATCGTTTCAATGTAATGAGACCGCGAATATGCTAAACATTATAGAGTTCTACGGATTCTGATACCTAAGATCCCATCAGCAACTCCAAGATTTTTCATTTCAAACTTGCTTTCTAGCATACGTTTAGTAGCATTTATGTCATTAGTGTCTCTATTGATGATCAACATATCACCAATTATACAAACAAACAATGACCTAGTGATTGTAATGTAAACACATTTATCACTTCCGTCATTCTTAAATTCATTTACCAACATAGTTTGGTCAAATATCTTATGTCATTGTTTGGGCGCTTGTTTTAGTCCATAAAGTGACTTAACAAGTTTGCACACTCTATTTTCTTTACCAGGAACCACAAAACCCTCGGATTATTCCATGTAAATTTCTTCCTCCAATTCTCCATTTAAGAGAGTTGTTTTCACATTCATTTGATGAATTTGGAGGTTATATACCACAACTAACACAATTAACATCCAAATGAATGTAATTCTAGTTACTGGCAAGTATGTGTCGAAAAGATCAAGACCTTATTTTTGTCTTGCTTTATATCTATCAACAGTTCCATCGACTTTCATTTTACTTTTGAGGATTCACTTTGAACCCAAAAGTTTATTTCCTGAGGGAAGATCAACCAACTTCCAATATGATTGCTCAAGATTGAACCAATCTCACTATTAACACCATCTGTCCAAAAGGATGAGTCTACAGAAGACACAAGAAATGTTACAAAATCATATTTGAAGAAAGTAGATGTCCTTTGACATTTACTACACCTCGAAATCTCTTTATGAAGTACATTATCCTTTTGTTCTTTCTAAGATCGTTTAGACCTTTCACTGGACTACTCAAGTCTAATATTACAGTCCACTGTCTTAGGTCCTATTTTAATCCTTTTAGGAATAGGAACTTGGACTTTGGCTAGACACCTCCACACTTTGAAATATTTCAAGTTGAATTTCCTTCATTTCTATTTCTCATATGGAATAGATTGTGTCCTGAAAAAATAATTTTTTTTTATTGCTTTCTTTATGAAAAGGCAAAACTTTTTGTTGTTCCCTTTAGCAGTAAGGATAGTTCCTCCACACAAGTTTTGTGGTAAACCAGAACTTATAAGTAATGCATTGATCATTTCCTTCAAAGTTCAGTTTTTTTTCCCATTAGATTGAGGTGAATAGGGCAGCAGTTTGATGGATAATTCCACTTTTCAAACATATTTCTGCAAAATGAGATTTAGACTCTCCATCCCTATCACTTCTTATCTTTTTTCCAACTGATTTTCAACTTCAATATTATATTATCTAGACGTTTCTATTGCTTCATCCTTACCATTCAGTAAATAGGCATAGTCGTTTCTAATGCAATTGTCAATGAAAGTTACAAAATACTTTTTTCCACCACGAGATGGTGTTGACTTCATATCACAAATATTAGTGTAAATCAATTCTAAGGGATTAGAATTCCTTTCAACAGATTTATGAGAATGCTCAGCATACTTAGATTTCACACAAACTTGACAATTTTTATTTATTGCACTCAAAATTAGACAAAACTTCTAAGTTGATCAGTTTTCCTTACAAGGTATTGTAATTGACTTGTCCCAAGTGTTCATGTCACAAACAGTTTGACTCAAGCAAGAAAGAACAAATTAAAATATTGAGTTTGAAAAGCTCTCCGCGAGGTAGCTTTTTCTCACAGATATTTGTTCCTATTTCTTACAATTTTGTATGACACAAATATTGTTTAAAGTCATCACCTTGTCAAATGTCCTTTTCAGCAGGACCTTTCCATAACTTTCAATTTGATTGCTTTAGAACTACCCTTCATAAGGTCCAATAAAGGCAATATAGTCCAAATATTTCCTTTACAAAACATAACGAATAACTATTCACCAATATTCATGTCTATGCAAATACTTTTATTATAATAGACATATCTTTTCATGAAAAATCACAACATTTTAAGTGACACTTGTTGATAAAAGAACACAATTATTTTGAATAAGTGTATATATAATTTGGTAGTTTCATACTAGTCACATCATATACTAGTAATAGAGAAACTCAACAACCACAATACCAAATATACTCCAAGAATTTTGTGGGTCTAACATAATACAAAAGTATCATTGAATTTCATATCTTTTGCTCTAAAATTAAATTAGACACCAAGTCTAATTTTATCTTTATCATACGCAAAGAACCCCACATTTTAAATGTAATCTCAAAAATATTTTTCAAGTATTTGAAAATAGTTTTTCCACATATTTTCCCAAACTATCAAAATGTCATTGGCAGTATGAAACCTCTTTTGGAAATATTATTCTACAAAAGAATTATATTGCTTCAATTCTCTTTGACAATCTTTACATAGTGTCAAAGTTCATTCCATAGAGGCACAAAATCACAAACTCTAAGTCACTGATATTTTTTCCTCTATCACAAATAGACATACCACTTCGTATTTAGAATACTAACAATAAAGACAAAAATTTTTGTACAATTTGTTTCTATATAACAGTGAAGTTTCTAGAAAGTCAAAAGTACAACATTGACTTATTATGTGAAGTTTTCATATTTTTCAAACCAATTGCATAGTTTGATTTATCCAGAGTAGAAACTACAAAAAAATTTAGTCTACAAAAATCAGACACAATCAAATTTCACATGAAGTACAAAACTACAAAAGTTTTTTTCGTCTCCAAGCAGAATTAAACATATTCTTTATCACATAGAAATGTTTTTATTTTCAATAGCCTTCCAACTATAACATTTTGATATACTATTTTATCAAATAAAAATATGCATCTCTTATTTTGCAAACTAAAGAATTTTAAAGGCAACACTATTTGCCAAGCAAAATTCATTCCACAATATATGGTTTACAGATCTTTTTCCAAAGATACACATGATAAAAAATCAAAGTTGTTAACTCTTAGAAACTATTTTCCTCCTTAGACAAATAAGAAGAAGATTACCTGGTGTAATCTTTAACCGGAATACCACCACTTTTTCTGTACATTCTCACTTCGACCTTGCTAAACAAAGCACCGAATTCTGGAGAAGTAATGCATTAATCTTCTACTTCCATGATTTGTTTCTCTCAATCAGTAGAATACAAGAAATACCAACAGTATAATAATTTCCTTAAGATTGTTGTTCATCTTGTATTCCTAAGATAGAACAAAACTTTGAAGAACTTGGTAAGACACAATAAAGTTTAAGAACATTTTCACAACTAGAAAATTAAAACTAGTAGAGAAACTAGAATCAGAAACAGATTAGAAAAAATATACAAAATATTTTTTCTTAGAGAAGAATTGTTGTCAATTTGTGTTTAAAGAATCTTACTGATTCCAACAAACTTTGCAGAACACGAAGTTACCAAAGTTGAATGAACCAGTGAAGAACATAAGAATATAAATTAATTCACAAATCTAAAATCTGTAACACATACCAGAATCTGGAAAAACAAAAGAAGATCAAGCCCACTGAATGCACAGTGTCCCCTTAATGAAATTATTCCTCTCTAGTATCCGAGGTTTGATTTGTAATATGTCCTCCCAGGATAGAATGATCTCAATCACCAGTATATTGATACCCAAAACGCTGGTGTCAGCGAGCCACTCAACGACAATAAAGTACACTTAGAATACTAGATTTAGTAGTAGAAGAAGAAGTCCAGAAATTGGTTCTTTTAAAATAAGAGAAAATCCCTCAATTTATAGAAAACAGAGGGTAGTGTGAAAAAGTTCTTATTGTGTCTTACCGGAAAGGTCACAAACCTTTGAAAAGTCACAATCTTTCGAAAAGGTCACCACCTTTCACAAAAGTCACAACTTTTCATAAAAATCGCAACTTTTCATAAAAGTCACAACTCTTCATAATAGTCGCAACTTTTCATCAAAGTCACAACTCTTAATAAAAGTTGCAACTCTTCATTTTTCATTCACACCTTTTAAAACCCAACATTCTTATCATTCATGTTCATTTGATTCATCACATTTTAAAGTATAAAAATATCTAGAGAGTTTTTGCTAAAGTTCGATGGACGTAAATAGAGGTAAACAAAATCCTATTGAAAATGCAAGCCGAGTCAAATTGAGAAAAAACATCCAATTAGTGATTTATTTTTACTTGATTTAGTATTTTAAAAAAATTCGACTATATTTGAGTTGATTTGGTTTTAACTTTAAAAAGTCAATTCGAGACCAAACGACATCATATATATAATTTTTAAAATTTATTTTATACATAAAAATATTTTATTTTATTTAATTTACAAATATTTCTTGTACATTTTCGTAGTTTTTATCTTTTAACATATAATTTCAAGTTTGACTTGAATTTTTGAATGCTCCAATAAAGATTATATTCCATAAGTTTTAGTAACTCTAATAAAGCTCAAAACAATTAAATCAATATTAATGCTAACATAAACAAATCAATTTAATACTAAGAATGACAATGATGCTGAATATTTTTTCTTTCATATAGACAATTAAAATATACGTATAACCTAATTTTAGTTTTTTTTTTATTGTTTAGTCATGTAATTAATACTCATTAGACTTATTTTAGCATGATTCAATATTTTTATTTATGATCATATTTTCAGTATGACTTATTTATTTACAATATCTGTTTTATGCGAAATCATTATTACTTTTTGTTGAATATTTTAGTACCGTCACTTTTTTTTACCAAAGTACCCTCACTTATATCATCTTTTGTGTTATTTTTTTTAAAAAAACTTCTTAGATAATTATATCTTGGTAAGATTTAAAAAATCATTGAAGTATAAGTTAATTATATGTTTGCATGAATACTTCATCAAAAAACCCAAAATTGAAAAATTCAAATTTAATTAGTTTAATTTGATTTATTATTAAAAATCCGACATGAATGATTTGATTTGACATTTGAAAAAATGTCAACAAATTCAATCTCTTATACACCCCTAAAAATATGTATGATATTATCATGTTCTACCTTTTTAACTTTTATATGACATTCTTTATAAAATATAAAAAATTAACTGACTTGTAACAATTGCTAAGAGAAATTGAGATACTGAGATTATTTCAAAAAGGTTAATTTTAATCATATAATTTCTTTTTAATTTACATTTTAAAAATAAGTCATAGAAGCGTAGCAATGAAATGGAAATTTACGGCCAACATGGTTTGTGGTGCACTGGTGGGAGTGTTTCACCTTTAATCAGAGGTCTCGGGTTTGAGCCCTGGATATGGAGAAAATCCATGTTGGAAGCGCCACCCCCAAATGGGTCCTGCAGAGCGCGATTCGAATTTAATCGGAACTCTAATGTGGACTCCAAACACCGGAGAAGCACTTTGATAAACAAATTTGATCTTAACCAATTCAATTAAAGTATTAGTATTTGTTCTATTATACAACAAAAATCACATTTTTTGAACAAAGGAAAACCAAAAAAATAAAAATGGAAATCTACCACATCCCACAAAATTTACATTCCATTTTTTAAACATTTGTGCGTGTGGGGCTTTGGAAAATGTCTACCTCAAGTTCCCTTTCGAAAAAACCCAAACCATTTTCGATTGAGGTGGAATATGGCGGATTTACTCAGAAATGGAGATGCTGAGGATGTTGCTGTAAAGCTTGGAGCTTTTGAACTACAAGCTCTCATTCATGACTTCTCAACTTCTGCTTCTGCTCGATTCAACGCCACTCTCAATAGCCTGGTTGGTTGGTTCGTTAATTTTTCACCATTCATTTTTAACCTCTTGTACTGTTTCTTGATTTCTTTTGTGCTTACATGTTAATTAGTTTTTGAAAAGAAAAATGGAAGAGAGGAAGGAAAGATTTGACCTTTACCGTAGGAGGTGAATTCTTGCATTTTCACTATGTTCTTTGCCAACCCCCCCTGAATTTTCATTCTGTAATTGAAGTCCTACCTTGTGTTTGACCATAGATTTTGCAAGTTTATCTGCTTTGCCATGAAATTTTATCAGATTTTGAAAATCTAATTTTCATATTTTTTCCAACTAAATGGCATGAAATCGTGAAGCTTTTTAAATTAGCATCTGTCAGCACCCTAAGGTAGTGGTGGAGCTAGTATTTTTATAAGGGGTTCAAAATCTGAAGAATTAAACACACGAACTAATCGATGAGGGTTCGACATCTAATATAGTATAAATAGTAGTAATATTTTCCACCGAAGGGGTTCAGATGTGCTGTAGACACGGCTGTCAGCTTCGTTGAACCTGTTCCTTTGACACGTTCCAATCATCAGATTTCTACAGGATGAACCCCCTAATAGAAGGCTGGCTCCGCCCCTGCCCTAAGGAGCGGAGTAAACTGCAACTGGTTTACCAGTTTTGGTGTTAGGTTGGTTTTTGGTCCTAAAAGCTCACATATTTTTTGTGCTACTGTTAAGATGGTAATGGGCCCTACGCGGTGCGAATCTGGATTATTGGGCTCTATTCAGCAGCACACTCTTTGTTGAAAAACTATATTGTGCATATAGAAAATAATATTGTGTATATAGGTCAAAACAACTTTTTAGAGATATATACTAAAGTTTTGAACACCATTAGCAAAACTACCAGCTTCACCAGCTCCAATGCAGGTACCCTGGATGGGAAACCAAAAAATAAATAAATTCTGGAACTCTAGTGTTTAATGAAAGAATCCTTTCCATATTGATCTGATTTTTTCTGTAAGGATATTGTGTAACTCATCCAGAGACTTTTACTTCTCAAAATAAAGAGTCCCTAATCCAGAGACTTCCAAATTCAACTCTATCATTTGAATCATCATGCTTTTAGCATTGCACTATAAATTAAGGATACATTTCCTCAGATAGATCAGATTGGTGCAGTGAACCTGTTTGCTTGACCTGATAATTTGAATTCTTTATGGTCATTACTTTGTCTTAATTTTTCCGCAAGAACGTAACTGGTTATATCCATATCTCAAGTTTCTGCTTAAAATTTTGGCGTTGGAAAAAATCATGTAAAGATATCTAAATTCTTAATTACCTCAAAATGCAGAGTAAGTGGCTGGTGGCTGCAGTTTTTGGTATAATCTTCCTTTGGAGGCATGACACAGAAGCACTTTGGGCAGCTTCTGGTTCTATTCTGAATGCTGGACTCTCAACTGTATTGAAGAGAATACTAAACCAGGAGCGACCTGTTTCTGCGATAAGATCAGACCCGGGAATGCCATCTACTCATGCACAGTCAATTTTCTATACAGTGATGTTCTGTATTGTCTCTAGTAATAATCTCAGTCAATCAGATTAAGAAAACATGCTTGGTTTAGATAATTATCCATCCTTGTGCATTTGCTTAAGAGTAAATTTTCATTAACCAAACTGGCCTTATCCTTTTGATATCGAAAGAGGCCTGCATGCATTGCAGATGAACTTACAAATCAGGTTCATGAGGATTTTTGTTGTTACCTTGTCCCTCTTTTTTGTTGTAATTTTTCCATTAGCTTGTTATACTTATGCTTTCTATCTTTAGTCTCTTTCTTCTCTTACTATATGTTCCCTTTCTTCAATTGCTGTGAGTTTTTTCACTGGACTATTGCTTATTCTCTTCAAGATTTAGAACTTCCTACAAGGTTTTAAGCAATCAATTAGATGATCTGTACAACTTCTCTCCTCTGACTATGGATATACTAGGATGTGAATGGCTTCTAGAGAGGCACTCATGCACTGCTATAGATTGTCATACCAAGGTTTTAGGGCAATGTCTAGGTGTATCTGAGAGCTGTTCAACCATCATGGACCTCTAGAAAAAATCTCTTGTAAATTTGATATTTTTCTTGCAATACCTACCAGTACTCAAGTCTAAAGAGCCAAGCTACAACAAAGTGCTGTTCAAATTCTTCTGTATTTGTTATCACTTATCAATCTATGTACATGCTTAAGGTTTTGTGGTAATAAACTACTGTTGTAAGGAGTGTAGGAAATGCACTAGCCAAAGAAAGTCATTTCGGCAGCTGTCCTGAATGCTTGATATGGATAGAAAATATATGACAAAGAACAGTTTGGGTTAGTGATTATGTGAGTAAAGTGCTAACATTTCTGGGTTGTCCGTACATTTTAACCCAGCAGATTCTAATCCCTACTCAGGCCTAGAGAAGTGATACTGCATATGCACTCTCACTTTGCCCTATGTGATAGCTGTATGTGATTGTATTGCACATACCTAAACTTTGTGATCTCTTAATGACATTGAAAACGGCGCTTTAGCACGTCTATTGTGCCTGTACAAGTAGCTCTCAAATTAATGTTGTCATGATGTCCTATGGTAACTTGTGTACTTGAATAACCTGTCTGCTACTAATACGCATCTGCACAAGTGCTCTGGTTGGTATTGGTTAAGATTCAATTGATTATGCCTCAAATTTACCTTATAGCCATGTGGTTTTTATTTGATGAATAAGATAACTAGAAAAGACAGGGAGTTTGCACGTTGTTTGACATTTCAATTTTCCTTTTCTCGTTCTTGAATTTTCATGTGCAGCTCTGCCATTAAAGACTCTTCATACCAACGTCTAATATCATCTTTTTCTTTTTGTTTTGACACAGTGGTAGAATATTTCGGGTTAAATGGAATCACTGCAGTCATTAGTGCACTTATCTTTGCAATTGGCTCCTACTTGGTAAGTAGACAGCTTGCAGAATAGCAGTTTGGTTTATTTCCCCACCCCACCCTCTAGGAGGATCAGTATTGTTCCCACTTACTATCTAGTGTGACTCAAACCCTCAACCTCCCGGTTGATGAGGGAGGCGCTCAACCCCTTGGGCAAGCTTCGCTTGTCAGCATTATGGTTTCTACCTTTATTTCAACTGGTTTTCTTCACAAGACCTTAGTTTAGTTGTGACTATTGTAACCATACATTGATCTGCTTTTTCGTTGTGTTTGTGCAGTCATGGCTACGGGTTTCACAACAACTCCACACGACCAGTCAATTAGCCGTAGGTGCTGCACTGGGATTCTCTTTCTCCGTTGTCTGGTTTTGGTTGTGGGATGCAATAGTCCTTGATGCATTTATATCCCACTTGTGGATTCGGATTCTTGTTGTTCTTGGCACGGTAGCCATTTGCGTTAGCTTTCTCCTTTATATGTTCCGATACTGGGTTCTTGAGAGAAACTGATTCTTTATATAGTGAGAAAGTACACACTCATGATTCTGGAAGTGTTTGATAACAATTCTAGAAGTGGTTTTTGGCGGGAAATTACACCCAATAACCTTGGAAATGATTGGTTTTGAACTTTTGATCTTGCTTGTCCATGGGTAAACAGCCAAAAGTTAAGCCCATGGACAAACACCGTCAAAAGTTCAACGTCACTTGTGTGCATTGCTCTGCAAAGTCGGCATACCTATTTCTTTTTTCAATTTTCTTATGATATTCTTGGGTTGCGGATTGACTCAAGAACGCGACATATCATTGTCATAAAAGAATGCACTAGATTGAGCCGGACATATGTTAACACGGCCTAAGATATTAAAAATAAGAAATAAAAGTAATCTTGAGTGGATCATATTATGAAATTGTAGAAAATATAGTTTCTATTTTTAAAGAAATGAACTTTTAGTTTCTTAACATTGCTTTAATATAATTAAGAGGATTAGATGAGTGTTTTTTTTAGTATTTTGAATATAGCACATAAATTGGGGCGGGGGGAGGGGGGATGAAAATGAGAACCCCCTCACCCCCGAGAAAAAATAATAATTGTATTTCGCTAAAGAGAGATGTCGCATCACTTTTTTATATTTCTAATTTTATTGTTGTATATAGATTTGACAATAAATTATTTTTCAATATTGAAGCCTCGCATTATTAGTTGAATATATGCGATTAAGTTTATCATATGGTGGAGACTCAAGATACTTGTGTGTTATAGTAGGAAAAGACATATACATAAGTAAAGAAGATAAAAGAATAATATTATATGTAAAAAGGTTGCTTTTGTTATAAAATAATATATTATGGATGTCCACTACATCAAGAAGTTACTCCATTACTTTCCTCCATTATAAAGATAACCATAACCTCCATAACCTCCACCTTTATAACCATTACTCTTGTAACCTTTCACTTCCATAACCTCCCCATTATATTCATGTTAATGTCATGTTTATGACTAACCTTTTGTATGCCTCTATGTTACACTATAAATAGAGGCACAAGGGTTCATATTGTATACACTTGTAGACTTGGAATAATAAGAAAAACTCTCATCTCTTGTCTCCCTATTTCTATTGCTTTTATCTTTTATATTTCTTGTCTTATTTTGCTTTAGTTTTAGAACAACTTTTGTATTTTTGGTTTCTTGCTTAACACGTAATGTACCGGGCTACATATTTTTTTAATTATATATATAGCCAAGCATTAATTGCTATTTAGGTAGTAGATTATCAATTGGATTAGTCGTTTCTAGACTACACGTTTCAAATATAAATTCTATTGTCTAAGGATTAATAAAGTTTTTCATAATAACTTCAACATCTCTTTGTCCACTATTAATAGGAACGGTAAACATTTAATTATTTTTTTTGTTTAATTCTATTTGATTCTTAGGGGGTGAATTTTGAGATTTGTGGAAGTTTCATCTGGATTCAATGGATCAAAATTGTAGTAACAAAGAAACACATATTCTTTTTTTTTTTTTTTTTAACTAAATAATGGCATGGGCCTTTTATTCATATTCATCAAATAAATCTATACAAAAGTGACTCAATTTGAGCCTAAAGCACAATGCACAAAATGAAAAAACCAAATCATGCCCACTTTATACCCCCTAAACGAACATATATAGGTATGGTTTCCTATTCATTTCATCTACTAACTTTCCGCGTCCAGTGCCTCCATTGAGAGAGATTGTCAACAGTTGCTTTTCCCGTGAATCTTCAAATATTCTCGTTGGGTGGTGTAGCTAAGGATCTCAACTCGCAACGGTTAGTCTTAATACCTCTTAGCATCTTTTGTGCTCTCCTCCTTACCTTATTCGAAACACATATTCAAAACTTGAAAATAATCTAATAATTAGAAACTTCACCAAATTTTGACCAATCCTGGTATATCTTGAAAAATGAAATTTTAGTTAAAATAAGATTGCAATGTAATGAATAAATCTATAATTTCCTGATAATACAAAGCAAAAAATAAACTCACATCATCCATAAAATTAACTACCATCTTCATGTATTAGTAATATCATCACAAATAAAAAAGGAAAAGATATAAAAATAGAAAATAAAGCAAACAACAAAATACATACATTCACTCCATATTCTGCATCTTTGTATGCATGTGTATATGATTTCATATGCAAACATTATCGAACATATGTAACTGTGTGTTCTTGAGAGAAAGCATGCACATTTTGTTTGCAAACACTATTTTATTCATTCATTTATAGTATGGTAAAGTGATGAAAGAAGTTACAATGATTCATATAAATGCATAAATAAATGTGATTTCTTTTAATCCTATTAAATTTGTTGTTATCAAAAGAAAGACAAAAGGTCAAAAGAAACGTACTAAAAGAAGATAAATGCAAGGCTGAAGTAATTTAGTGAAATTAGAATGTGTCTCTTTAAATTATGTAGGGGTTTAATGTGTTTTCTTATTATGAATATATTTTATTTTTAATTTTAAAAAAATGAGATAGAAGTTCAAAAATTTGAAATAAATAAATAAATATTAATGGTGGCCATTGAAACATGCCACATCGCCGTTTTCATATTCTACTTTTATATATATACTAGTTAACTAAACCGCGCTTCGCGCGGTCATATTTTTCTATATAAATTGATATAACAAAAATAAGAAATTGCAATACTAATATATATATATATATATGAAAAAATCAAACAGAAAATAACAATAAAAGAAAAAAACAATAGAATTAAATTAGTTTCAAGAAACATAAGAAGAGAGTAATATATTTTCCTTGGAACAATACAAAGACATATTTCTTTATGCGCCAATTTTACGTCACTATTTCATTTTTGGGCGTTTTAAATTATTTATGTTATTTCACTAATAATTTCCTTTATATCATACTATTTAAGTTTATATATTTATTTAACTATATAAATTTCGAGTTCATATAATTTTTCTTACTTATAATTTAAAATTTTCACAATTATTACTTTAAAATATGAGCATATCAATTTGTTTAATTGATAAAATTAATAGCTTAAACTTTTTGTTATATATCTACACAAAACTTTCATATGAAAGATATAAAAATTAATATTTCGTAAAAAATTTACATTAAAAATTAGAAATAATAAATACACAAGAGAGCTCAAATATCAATTTTGTATAGAAATTGAATAAACTATGTAATCCAAACTCTACATAAAGATGAAGAAGTAAAAAAACGAATATTAATGATCACATATATCAATATGTGGATGAGTTTTGATTTTCAATAAAGAATATGAAAAATTTGGACAATAAATGATAATAATTAAACTAATAAAATAAGTAAGAAAATAGAGAAAAAATATTTTTTTTTTTTTTGGTGCAATATTTTTTAGTGTCGGCTTTAATCATGGGTTTATCATGAAACGTTATAAATATAAATGGATGTTAGAATATATTTTTTTGGAGAGTTACACCTTTCCATTTTTAAAATTTATTTATCAAGCAATTATCTTATTCTTTAATTGCCTAATTATGTAAATATTTTTTAGATTATTGAGAATTAGATAAAAAAGAAATCTCATAATTAGAAAAGTTAAAGGGATGGTTTAACTTTTTTTCAAGCTATTTGAAATGATATTTCATTAGACTACTCTATTTTAATAAATTTTTATTCGTTAAGGAGAAAATAAAAGATTTGAGTGATAAATATTTTTGCCTTTAAATTTACAATAAATAATAGGAATAAGTGGAGTAGTAAAATTTCAGGTATTTAAATTCTTATAATAAATAATAGAAATTAATGAAGGGAATAGTAATTGACACATTTTTTAATAGTAATTATTAATAGAAATATAGTGAAAATTACAACAATAAAAAAAAAATAAAAAAAATAAGAATCATTGGCCAAAGAGAGGTGTCAAATCATTTTTTTAATATTTTAGCTTTATATATAAATATATATATATAGATTTTTCATTCTGCTTGGAGAATGAAAGGTTGGAGTTAAATATTTAGGCCTTTAAATTTACAATAAAGAATAGGAATAAGTAGAATAATAAATTTTGAGAAATTTAAGTTTTTACAATAAACAAAAGAAATAAATGGAGAGAGTAATAATTGACACTTTTTTTAATAATAATAATAAATTAAAATATAGTGAAATTTATCAAAAAAAAAATAAGTAAAAAAATAAATAGAATATTTGTCTCTTTTTTTTTTTTTTTGAAAACGAAAGTATTGCATATAATGCTTATAGTTTCTTTAGTTTTTCATTAGAATTATACAAATACTCAAGTTTGTTGTCAATTTTTTTAATTCATTGCTTGGATAACGTTTTTTTTTTCTCTTTTTGTAAGTTATCAAATTTCCGCTCTTTAAAATGCTTCTAATCTTATAGTCGTATTTAGGAATGCACTTCAGCATACAAATAAACAGTAACATCGAGTACATAATATTCGTTATAGAATGTTAAAAAAAATTATCATAATAAAAATTTAGAAGAACTAACCATAATTTAACCTAATGAATTATGTATGTACATAAATGAAATATAGAGAATAGGAAAGAAAAACGAAAAAGATCAAATTGCTATAATAATAATTTTATTGTAAGACTCTACATTATCTTCTTCCAAAATTCACAATTTTCTCTACTTTTGTATCTTCCTCAACTTTCTTCTTCACCCTACAAGCACAAATAGTATATTATGAAATTGTTAGTTACTCCATGATTTTATTTGGATTGAGTTTATTCAATTTAGTTTCAAAGATTAGTTAAATTGACTAAACAAAATAAATAACATCACATAAATTATTAAAGTAAAAAATATAATTTAAAAAATTAAAAGAAGTATTTCTACCCATAGATTCTTTACGACTTTGTTGAAAGCAACCATATGATGTGATGATTAGCATTTCTTCCTCACCCTCCCTAATGTATGATATGGTGATGGAGAAGTAAAAGAATAACTTTGAATGAAATTTTTCTTGCTACAAAATATGAATTTATATAGAAAAAGAGGAGGAATACCATAAGGTGTCATAAAGTAATAAATTTAATTTTGGGGTTATGAAGATTAAAAAAAAAAGGAGTTATGAATATTATTAAGATTATAAGTTGAAGAGGTGTGAGTTATTGGTAGTTATTTTTTATTTTATTAAAGATATTAAATATATATTATAGTGGTAGATGAAAAGTTGAGTAATTGAATGTGAAGATTTTTTGAGATATTAAAAATAAAATACTTAAATAATGAAGAAAAAATGGTAAAAAGAAAGTGAAAAAGACAAAAATGAATGGAGGCCATAGAGACACGCCACATCACCTTCTCTATGTTTCTCCTTATATATATATATATATATTCTTTATAAATATAAAAAATTAACTGAATTGTAACAATTGCTAACAAAAATTGAGATACTGAGACGATTTCAAAAAAGGTTAGTTTTAATCATATAATTTTATTTATTTATTTACATTTTAAAAATAAGTCATAGAAGCGTAGCAATGAAATGGAAATTTACAACCAACATGGTTTGTGGTGCACTGGTGGGAGTGCTTTATCCTTAACCAGATGTCTCGGGTTTGAGCCCTGGGTATGGAGAAAATCCATGTTGGGAGCGCCACCCCTGAATGGGCCCTGCAGAGTGCGATCCGAATTTAGTCAGAACTTTAATATGGGCTCCAAACACCGAGTGGAAAACCAAAAAATAAAATAAAAATGGAAATCTACCATATCCAACAAAAGTTACATTCCATTTTTTTTAAACATTTGTGCGTGTGGGGCTTTGGAAAATGTCTACCTCAAGTTCCCTTTCGAAAAAACCCAAACCATTTTCGATTGAGGTGGAATTTTTCTTCCTTATCCCGGAATATGGCGGATTTACTCAGAAATGGAGATGCTGTAAAGCTTGGAGCTTTTGAACAACAAGCTCTCATTCATGACTTTTCAACTTCTGCTTCTGCTCGATTCAACGCCACTCTCAATAGCCTGGTTGGTTGGTTCGTTAATTTTCAGCATTCATTTTTAACTTCTTGTACTGTTTCTTGATATCTTTTGTGCTTACATGATAATTAGTTTTTGAAAAGAAAAATGGAAGAGAGGAGGGAAAGATTTGACCTTTACCGTAGGAGGTGAATTGTTGGCATTTTCACTATGTTCTTTGCCAGGGCCCCCTGAATTTTCATTGTGTAATTTAAGTCCTACCTTGCGTTTGACCATAGATTTTGCAAGTTTATCTGCTTGGCCATGAAATTTTATTAGATTTTGAAAATCTAATATTCATATTTTTCCCAACTAAATGGCATGACAATAACATCAAATCGTGAAGCTTTTTAAATTAGCATCTGTCTGCACCCTAAGGAGCGGAGTAGACTGCAACTGGTTACCAGTTTTGGTGTAAGGTTGGTTTTTGGTCCTAAAAGCTCACATATTTTTTGTGCTACTCTTAAGATGGTAATGGGCCCTACGCTGCACGAATCTGGATTAGTTGAGTTCTAATCAGTGGCATACTCTTTGTTGAAAAACTATATTGTGCATATAGAAAATAATATTGTGTATATAGGTTGAAAGAACTTTTTAGAGATATATACTTAAGTTTTGAACACCAGTAGCAAAACTGCTAGCTTCACCACTGGCTCCAATGCAGGTACCCTGGATGGGAAACCAAAAAGAAAATAAATACTGAAACTCTAGTGTTTAATGAAAGAATACTTTCCATAAAGATCTGATTTTTTCTGTAATGATGTTGTGTAACTCACCCAGAGACTTTTACTTCTCAAAATTAAAAGGCCCTAATACAGAGACTTTCAGATTCAACTCTATCATTTGAATCATCATGCTTTTGGCATTGCACTAAAAATTAAGGATACATTTCTTCAGATAGATCAGGTTGGTGCAGTGAACCTGTTTGCTTGACTTGATAATTTTGAAATTCTTTATGGTCATTACTTGATCTTAATTTTTCCGCAAGAATGTAACTGGTTATATCCATATCTCAAGTTTCTGCTTAAAATTTTGGCATTGGAAAAAATCATGTAAAGATATCTAAATTCTTAATTACCTCAAAATGCAGAGTAAGTGGCTGGTGGCTGCAGTTTTTGTTATAATCTTCCTTTGGAGGCATGACACAGAAGCACATTGGGCAGCTTCTGGTTCTATTCTGAATGCTAGGCTCTCAATTGTATTGAAGAGAATACTAAACCAGGAGCGACCTGTTTCTGCGATAAGATCAGACCCGGGAATGCCATCTGCTCATGCACAGTCAATTTTCTATACAGTGATGTTTTGTATTGTCTCAAGTAATATTCTCAGTCAATCAGATGAAGAAAACATGCTTGGTTTAGATAATTATCCATCCCTGTGCATTTGCTTAAGAGTAAATTTTCATTAACCAAACTGGCCTTATCCTTTTGAATCGAAAGAGGCCTGCATGAATTGCAGATAAACTTACAAAATAGGTTCATGAGGATTTTTGTTGTTACCTTGTCCCTCTTTTTTGTTGTAATTTTTCCATTAGCTTGTTATACTTATGCTTTCTATCTTTAGTCTCTTTCTTCTCTTACGATATGTTCCCTTTCTTCAATTGCTGTGAGTTTTTTCACTGGACTATTGCTTATTCTCTTCTAGATTTAGAACTTCCTACAAGGTTTTAAGCAATCAATTAGATGATCTGTAAAACTACTCTCCTCTGATCATGGATATAATAGGATGTGAATGGCTTCTAGAGAGGCACTCATGCACCATTATAGATTGTCATACCAAGGTCTTAGGGCAATGGCTAGATGTAACTGAGGGTTGTTCAACCATCATGGACCTCTAGAAAAAATCTCTAGTAAATTCGATATTTTTCTTGCAGTACTTACCAGTACTCAAGTCCAAAGAGCTAAGCTACAACAAAGTGCTGTTCAAATTCTGCTGTATGTGTACATGCTTAAAGTTTTGTAGTAATAAACTGCTGTTGTGAAGAGTGTAGGAAATGCACTAGCCAAAGAAAAGTCATTTCTGCAGCTGTCCTGAATGCTTGATATGAATGGAAAATATATGACAGAGAACATTTTGGGTTAGTGATTTATGTGAGTAAAGTGCTAACATTTCTGGGTTGTCCGCAAATTTTAACCCAGCAGATTTTAATCCCTACTCAGGCCTAGAGAAGTGATACTGCATATGTACTCTCGCTTTGCCTTATGTGATAGCTGTATGTGATTGTATTGCACATACCTAAACTTTGTGATCTCTTAATGACATTGAAAATGGCGCTTTAGCACGTCTATTGTGCCTGTACAAGTAGCTTTCAAATTAATGTTGTCATGATGTCCTATGGTAACTTGTGTGCTTGAATAACCTGTCTGCTACAAATACGCATCTGCACAAGTGCTCTGGTTGGTATTGGTTCAGATTCAATTGATTATGCCTCAAATTTACCTTATAGCCATGTGGTTTTTATTTGATGAATAAGATAACTAGAAAAGACAGGGAGTTTGCACGTTGTTTGACATTTCAATTTTCCTTTTCTCACTTCTTGAATTTTCATGTGCAACTATGCCATTAAAAATTCTTCATACCAATGTCTAATACCATCTTTTTCTTTTTGTTTTGACACAGTGGTAGAATATTTCGGGTTAAATGGAGTCACTGCAGTCATTAGTGCTCTTATCTTTGCAATTGGCTCCTACTTGGTAAGTAGACAGCTTGCAGAATAGCAGTTTGGTTTATTTCCCACCCCAACCCTCTAGGAGGATCAGTAGTGTTCCCACTTACTATCTAGTGTGACTCAAACCCTCAACCTACCGGTTGATGAGGGAGGCGCTCAACCCCTTGGGCAAGCTTCGCTTGTCAGCATTATGGTTTCTACCTTTATTTCAACTGGTTTTCTTCACAAGACCTTAGTTTAGTTGTGACTATTGTAACCATACATTGATCTGCTTTTTCGTTGTGTTTGTGCAGTCATGGCTACGGGTTTCACAACAACTCCACACGACCAGTCAAGTAGCCGTAGGTGCTGCACTGGGATTCTCTTTCTCCGTTTTCTGGTTTTGGTTGTGGGATGCAATAGTCCTTGATGCATTTATATCCCACTTGTGGATTCGGATTCTTGTTGTTCTTGGCACGGTAGCCATTTGCGTTAGCTTTCTCCTTTATATGTTCCGATACTGGATTCTTGAGAGAAGCTGATTCTTTATATAGTGAGAAAGTACACACTCATGATTCTGGAAGTGTTTGATAACAATTCTAGAAGTGGTTATTGGCAGGAAATTACACCCAATGACCTTGGAAATGATTGGTTTTGAACTTTTGACCTCGCTTGTCCATGGGTAAACAGCCAAAAGTTGAGTCCATGGACAAACACCGTCAAAAGTTCAACGTCACTTGTGTACATTGCTCTGCAAAGTTGGCATACCTATTTTCTTTTGATATTTTTGGGTTGCGGATTGACTCAAGAACGTCACATATCATCGTCATAAAAGAATGCACTAGATTGAGCCGGACATATGTTAACACGGCCTAACATATTAAAAATAAGAAATAAAAGTAATCTTGAATGGATCATATTATGAAAGTGTAGAAAATATAGTTTCTATTTTCATTAATGACTATAGAGTAGATTAACTTGTACAATATCTACCCATATCGATTTACTAAAATGATAAGATTAAAGTTAATTTTTTTAATATAGGACAATAATCCGACTGGATTTCTACTTTAGACAAAAAGAATCTGAATTCAGCAATCAGTTTGATAGTTGCATAATTGATCATCTTTTATCAATAACAAGTGCCTATATTGCATCGTACCATTACCATCGTGTTACTATCATCAATAAGATTGTAGTGAGATAAATAAGATTCTCTTACTCTTACCTAAAGATTTCGAATTCATAATATAAAATTAAAATTAGTGGATACTAAGATATGAACAAAAATATAAATCCACCACATCTAACAAAAATGGTTTCCATATTTTTGAGGAACTAACGATTGCCACTTGCTATTAGTTATTATTGAGTTCAAACAACTATTTAGTAACCTTGAAAATTCTCAAAATCTTCTAGACTCTAGTCGTCGTCCTGTTACATTTCTGCCTGTGGGGCTTTTGTTTTCAATTAGAGAAAAATTCCAACAATGTCAACTGCAACTGCCCTTGTTATTTCCCCCTTTCTTCGTTTTCCAAAATTTTCCAATTCCAAATTGGATTTCCATCGGAAGTTCGCTTCTTTTTCTCTGTATACAAGACACAAATCATCTCCATTAACTATTGCTAGAACTCGAACCACCGCAGAAGATGAGGCGATGGGTGTCAGTTTTGAAAAAGAAGAAGTTTTCGTTGATGGGTCCTCGAGTTCTGCTTCAGCTGGACTTAACGCCACTCTCAATAGCTTGGTTCGTTCAACTTCTTTGTACAGTTTCTTTATTTGTTTTGTGCTTACATGTTAATGATCATCCTCCCTGCTTAATAAATAAGTGAACCACAAGACCCTTCGGGGTGGTCCAGTGGTTTGGGTTTGGAACTTGAGAGGGTTTGAAACTTACGTGTTGGAGGTTTCAAGGTTTCAAGTTCAAAACCCCTTGCCAACCAAAGCAAGGGGATTGCCTTCTAGGTCGAGCTCGTCGCACTGGTCTTGTATAGTGCGGGTTACCTCTTTTATGTGGTTTGGGTTTGAAACTTCCATGTTGGATGTTTTAAGTTCAAAATCCCTTGCCAATCAAAGCAAGGGTTTGCCTTCTGGGTCGAGCTTGTCGCACTGGTCTTGTATAGTGTGGGTTATCTCTTTTATGTGATTTGTGAGCTATTGCATAGGAGCGTGGTTTAGCCTTTGTGCAGCCAAAAGGTAACGGCTGCGGTTCCCTAGTCTAAAAAAATAGTGAACGACAAGAGGAACATTTTTGGTTCTTAGCTAGGTTTTTATTTTTTATGACTTTGGCATTCGTGCAACTTTGTCCACCCAGGCTAGGACAGTTGAGAAGAATCACTTAGTGTTTTTGTTTGAACCTCTGAAAGCTCATGATTCCCAACCACTTCATTCACTACTAGACCACACCCTTGATTGCGGTTCTTTACTAGAAGGACTCCTAAATTTTCATTCCTTAGTTTGGTGTCAGACTTATATAAGCACCCTTACCCCATCTCCATGAAGTTTTACAAATCCTTTGAAGCTCATAATTTTTAAATTAAATGTTTCTAATACAAGGTTAATTTGCTAAAGGATGCTGTTGATTAGACTTATAAGTTGAAGTGTTATGTAAGTAAATTGTCAACTTATTTGGCCTTTTTTGCTTATCACCGAAGTCCAAGATGAAATTGCTAGTAGTACACTATGGCAATGCTAAGATTTGAGGCTATAATGAGCACATAGTGCACATATACGGAAAGGTATTATGAAGCATACTTGCTATGTGTTACACTTTACTATCTTGGAGTTCTTCAATTCAAAAGACCTTTTAGTCTTAAGCATGTTAACTTGGTGTTGTCCTGTACGATCCTGGCATCTATAATTATAGAAGACCTTTCAAATTAACCTGATAGTCCTACATTTGCAGCCGTACTGTTGTTCATTTTATTGCTAACCCTTGATTCCTAAGATGAGCTAGGTATTAAGTTCCAGTTTTCCAGAACAAGTGAAATTGACAATTTTGGAATGTATTGATTGTTGCAAATAACAGGCTATTAAGAATCTTTAATTTTCTTCTGTCTTCATCCTTGGAAGTAAATTGCAGCTGGTTTACCAGTTTTAGTGTTAGGTTGGCTTTTGGTCCTAGAAGCTCACCTTTCTTATGCTAATGTTAATCTGGTAATTTTCAGGTCACCTTCGGTGCCATCTATATTCTCTTACCCTTTATTTTTGTTAAATAAAAGAATACCTTCCATAAAGATCTCAGTTTTTCTTTCAATGATGTAATGCAACTTACCTGGAGACTCCCAAATTTACTGTCGTTTGAATATCATGCGTTTTGACATCACACTATAAATTAGGATACATTTCATCACCATGATCAGATTGTTGCTACTAACCTGCTTACTTGACTGGAATATTTTGGATTGCGTTTTGGTGAACTTTACTTGATCTAATTTCTTTGCAAGAATGGAACTGGTTGTATCCATCTCTCAAATTTCTGCTCAAAGTTTTGGCTTTGGAGAAAAATGTTGTGAAGATTTCTAATTTCTTAGTAACTAAAATGCAGAGTAAGTGGCTGGTGGCTGCACTTTTTGGTATAATCTTCCTTTGGAGACATGATGCGGAAGCTCTTTGGGCTGCTTCTGGTTCTGTTCTGAATTCTGGGCTCTCAACTGTATTGAAGAGAATTCTAAACCAAGAGCGACCTGTTTCTACAATAAGATCGGATCCTGGAATGCCATCTTCTCATGCGCAGTCAATCTTTTATACAGTGACGTTCTGTATTGTCTCAAGTAATTTTCATAGCTAATAATTGTGCAGATGGATAAAATATAATTGATTTAGATATTCTTCATCCTTTAAACTCTAAATCTGTCAATATGCATTTTACGTAAGAAGAGTTGAATACTTCAAGAAGTGAAATGGCCTTGTCCCTTCGATTATGATCTAAAGAGGCCATCGTGCAGTGAAGATAAAACTATAAAATGGGTTCATTCGGATTTTTGATGTTACCTTGTCAATTCTTTTTAGATAAATTTGTTATCACCTTGTTCTGCATAATCTTTCCATCTTTGGTCTCCTAGGATGTGTTCCTTTTTCTTCCTTGGGTTTGCTGGGCTCTTTTTGTGCTCTCTATCTGTATTCTCTATCAGAACTTCCTATGAGACTTTAAGCAATCAATTAAGTTATGAGACTTTAAGCAATCAATTAAGTTATTAACCCTGCATATTCTAATTCCTAACTTGGTATAAAGAGGTGGTATGTGTTACTGAATTTGCACTCTTTCTTCTGTTTGTGTGATAGTTGTAATGTTATTGTGTTGCATATACTTAAACTTTAGGAGATAATGCTGTGCTTGTACGAGCAGCTCTTCTAATTAAAGTTATCGTTATGTCATATGATAACTTGTGTTCTTGAATAATCTGTCTGCTACAAGCGTCTGTCTTCACAAATGCTCTGACTGGCAAAGATTCATATTGAATTGATTTTACCTCAGATACACCTTCAAACAATATTGTTTTTCCTTTGATGAATAGGATTACTAGAAAGGACACAGGTGGCGCTCTTCAAGTTTCCTCTTTCTTGTTTCTTGAGTTTCTGTGTGCAGCTATGCCATTTAAAACTCCCCATAGTCCATAGTACACTCCATACACAACCTCTGATACATCTTTTCTTTTTGTTTGACACAGTGGTAGAATATTTTGGGTTAAACGGAATCACTGCAGTAATTAGCGGACTCATCTTTGCAATTGGCTCCTACTTTGTAAGTCTACAACTGGACCTTCATTTAGTTGGTTTTTGTCTGTTACTTTCATATGCTTGCAGAGCAGCAGTTGGGCTTTTACCTTCTTTCAATCGATTATCTGCACAAAACCTTGGTTTGTTTCAACTGTTGTAGCCATAAATTGACCTGCTCTTTCCTTGTGTTTGTGCAGTCTTGGCTACGGGTTTCACAACAATTTCACACAACCAGCCAAGTAGCCGTGGGTGCTGCACTGGGATTCTCTTTCTCCATTTTCTGGTTTTGGTTGTGGGATGCGATAGTCCTTGATGCATTTATTTCACACTTGTGGGTTCGGATTGTTGTTGTTCTTGGCACAGCAGCCATTTGTGCTAGCTTTCTCCTATATGTGATCCGATATTGGGTTCTTGAGGAGATCAACTTATACTACTGAGAAACTACACACTAACATTGAACTTTCATATAGAAACTAACAAAACAAAGCTTATAGTTTTATGAGAAAATTCTTCTCAACTTTGCTCATTACTTTTTGTTAGCTAATGTGGAACTCAAAATGGTTATAAATCAACAAGAGTTACCCAGCTCTACAGTTCGATTTGAATAGGAATTTTGTTGTCTTTATAGTCTCTACTATAACTGCTGCTCCTATTAGTTATAACTGCTTATATTATTATATGTAGTTTTATAATCCATTTTAACTCCATTTTCAATCCATTCCAATCTGCCCATTTCCCATCACTAAATACAACTTAACATGGAACTATAGCTTCATAAATGTAATTAAAACATCAAATTAATAGTAGTTTTCAAGAAACAAACATGAGTATTGTTTTATACTTTTAGTTATTATCCCACCAAAACTGTTTTTGAAGATGATCAATCATTTTCTTGTCAACTTGGAATGCTTTAGGGAGGACATCATCATTAATTGGTGGATCTGACTTCTGAGCCAAATTCTGTATTTGAAATTGTGAGAACTCCTGGATTTTGGCTGCTCAGACCAGCGAATGCAGTTGCATTAATCTTTGGGCCAGGGTTAGAAAGGATGAAACAAAGATAGAGTCTTCCTTTAAGAACAACAAGAACCTTTGTTCCTTTCCTCTAGGATGTGTATGAGGTGGATTGAGACCACGTCAAGCAAAATCAATTGTGGATCAAATTTCTAGAATGAATCCTCAAATTAAACCCCTTAAAATAAACAATGAATTAATTAATTACCAAGTCTTTCATCATTAGTTTATAATAAACCAAAATCCTGATCAACTTTTCTTCAACAACTATAGAGACTGATTAATCTCCCCGGGTCATTGGAAATGGTCAATATTTTAATTAGCTATAAGAAAAATACCAAAGAAAAACGGAGTTAACAATAAGTCAAAATTGGAAAATTAGAAAAGGTAAAACTTTCAATAGTACTTTACATATATGCTTTGAGATGTGAGATGAATATGATCAAAGTATATTACATGGAAGGGTTATATTTTTTTTTACCAATTCAAACTTCCCTTTATTTATCCAATTTTTTCTTCTATGCCGGTGTTTGATATCCGTATTAGAACTTCGATTAAATCTGAATGATTTTCTCCTAGACTTGATATGACAGTCTCACCACTGTACCATAACCTAGTGGATCAATTTCTTATTATTATACTATTATTGTATTGTGTGTTAATGGGCTCTTGATTGATAAACACATGTGCGACAAAAGAACAGCATTGCTACACAACTTCTCGTACCATCAATTTAACAAATTTTATTTTAAGAATTCAAATAATTTACACTGAATTTTAACTAATTAGTGGTGGCTCTCAAGTCCTTTGTACTGGGGAAACATACGTAAATAATCTCACTAGTTTTTAAGCTAATTATTTAGATATATTTTAGCCTGCAATATTACGTATCTTATCAAAGTTTGGTGCGTTCAGATACATGTATCTCGAGATACTTGAGGTCAAAATTAGGTGTAATTTGTTCTAGATACATTATATCCAAGTGGATTCACATGTATCTGAGATACATAACAAATCTCGCTTGCCTCCCTCACTTCTCTCTCATCTCGCTTGCCACTCTCCTATGTATCTGGTATCCCAGTTACATGCGAATCATACCATATACATAGAGATACATATATCTAGTGTGATTCACATGTATCTGAGATACATAACAAATCTCTCTCGCATCCCTTCCCATTTCGCTCTCCTCTCTCCTATTTTAGTGTATCTGGTACAAAAGTACATGTATCTGAGTGTATCTTTCTCAATATATGGTATGAAACTCTTAATTGATAGTAAAATACGTAATATTTTAAAAGTACAAATAATAATAATATATACGACAGTGAAGTATGTATAATTATATAGTTCTCCTTTGTATTAACCAATAACCATTGCCATATCATGCCATGCATTAATTATCTGCTTATTATTTTGGGATAAGGGTCTGAAAAATACCTCAACTTTGGTCAAATTTGTTGTTGCGATACTAAACTTTCATGAGAACCTATTACCTCCCTAGACTATTTAATACCGTATTTTTTACCCCCTGAATTATTTAATAGTGTATTTTAAAGGTATATATGTGCCCACGTAGACACATTACTATTTATAATTTTGCATTATTTTTTATGTCCACGTGAGCAAATATATATGTTTAAAATACGGTATTAAATAGTCTAGAGAGGTAATAGGTCCTCATGAAAGTTTAGTAGCGCAACAGCAAATTCGACCAAAGTTGGGGTATTTTTCAAACCCTTATCCCTAATATTTTCATGGTTAAAGTTTCTATCATACTCAACTTCTTTTTTCTTCCGCATCCAATTTTTTAATCATGACCATTTCCAATAATAAGTCCTCCACAAATATGATTTAGTCTTTAATAATTATATGTAGTTGTTATAAACTGCTTCTTAAATCTTCTCATAAAATTATAAGATTAATTAGTCCTTATAGTTGTTGACCCAACTTCACAACTCATGAAATCTTCAAAATTTTACTACTACTACCATTTATTACTTGGTAATTGTGCAGAAGCTAATTCACACTTTGTTTAATTAGGGGAACTTTTAAGACTAATTCAAATAATCTTTTATCTATATATAGGGATACCTCTCTTATCAAATTATAAATCACATACAAACAGATAGAACAATAATAAATCAATTTTTTTAGTGTTAATTTCTAATTAGTGATGGCTCTTAAGTCCTTTGTATTAATCATTGCCATATTGGCTGTGGTGACTTCAATAAGCCATGCATCTGATCCTAGTCCTTTACAAGATTTTTGTGTTGCTGTTAATGACTCTATG
This sequence comes from Solanum commersonii, assembly GCA_029007595.1. Taxonomy (NCBI): domain Eukaryota; kingdom Viridiplantae; phylum Streptophyta; class Magnoliopsida; order Solanales; family Solanaceae; genus Solanum; species Solanum commersonii. Next base: position 3,511,570 of record JAJTWQ010000051.1, read on the forward strand.
ACTACTGGTAAATTATCAAGCTACTTCAACTTATTTCAATAATAATTGTAACACAACTAGTTTTGTAATGTTCTAATTATAATTCCTTATATATATGATGTAGTTTTTGTGAATGGAAAAGTATGCAAAGATCCAAAAGTTGTCACTGCAGATGACTTCTTCAAATCAGGTTTAAACGTAGCTGGAAATACTTCAAATAATGTTGGATCTGCTGTAACAGCTGTGAACGTCAACAACTTACCAGGGCTCAACACTCTGGGAATTTCTTTAGCTCGTATTGACTATGCACCATATGGTCTCAACCCACCACACACGCACCCTAGAGGAACCGAGGTGCTTACAGTCCTTGAGGGCACACTCTATGTTGGTTTTGTCCTTTCAAACCCTGGTCCAAATATGAAGAACAAGCTCTTTACCAAGATTCTACATCCTGGAGATGTATTCGTTTTTCCAATAGGTTTGATTCATTTTCAGTTTAACGTGGGAAAAACTAAGGCCGTTGCATTTGCTGGACTCAGTAGTCAAAATCCAGGAGTCATCACTATCGCAAATGCAGTATTTGGCTCTGACCCACCCATCAATAATGATGTTCTCGCCAAAGCATTCCAAGTTGATAAGAAAGTTGTGAATTATCTCCAGTCACAATTCTGGTGGGATAACAATTAAATTAGTATAAGCTAGATTATGGTGCTATAATTATTAATTTGTGTGTTCTTTATCTTGTAATCGTTAACAAACTTCAAGATTATCCAGTCATGTTGACTGGTTTTACTTGAACTTTGTATTATTAGATATACTAAGCGAGATATATATGTTATTGTTGTGTTATAATAAAATGACGTTTATTGTTTGTTGTTATAAAAAAAAGACATTTTGGGGTTCAAAATCTCGGTGAGTAGTTTGTTTTTCATATTTAGGCCAATGTTAAAAAGGACAAAACCAACACACTATGATAAATAATAGATTTTGTGGCAAAAATATAATTTTTTTTTTTCAAGAATATTATATTTGACTTTTTAATACGAGCTAAAGAAATGCCAAACATATTATGTTGTTGATGTTCATGACAAGTAGTACTGATGATTCAAATTCATAATTTGACGTATTTCCTAGCTTGTTTATGCCTTATCTAAAGAAGTCATCAACATGTTCAAGTTTAGGATTCTTGCAAGATTTTCCATTAATGAAAATTGTTTCCGTTATGAGTAGTCCCTCCGTTTCAAATTGTATTTGTTATGATTCTCTTTTACACACCTTAAGAAATACTAATTAGGAGGAATTTTTTTTATGGAAAAATTATTTTATGGTTTATTGATATTTGAATAATCATAACATCACCTTGTGATTGTGGTATTTGTAGTATTAAAAAATAATCACTACTATGGGTGAAATAGGGAGAAAATAGCTAATTTTATTCAATACGATAAATAATTTGAGATAATTATTTTTAGAAATCACGATAGATAATCTAAGACAAAGAAACAACAATTAAGCATTATTTACCAGTCACTTTAGGGTCGGATGCAGTGCTAGCTGGTTGAAGTCTTGAAGATGCCAAAGCCATTTTTATATGGTTGGACTTCCATATAAAACTAACAAAACAAAACTAATAATACGTATATATATAGTTCATTCATATATTTTCCCAATACATTTTCATAATAATAATAATAATAGTAAACACAAATTCATGGAGAACGTACTTAAAATAGCACGTTCTCCTTTATCTAAATACATATATATTTATAGTAGAGTACTCTAAGTTTCTTGAAGACCCCATAAGTTTTCGTTCGTCTGTCCCCAACCTAAGCGGCGGATGGGGCTGTATGACAGCCCCGGCCACCGCGAGGGGCTTTAGAAAGCATTGGCATGAACTTGTTATTAATATTATTGTTGTAATCGAGTGATTCATCATTATATATCTCCGTCCAATTTTTTACTAGCATCTTTATATCTTGTCTATCCATATTCTCTTCCTCTCCTGTGTATCTCCACGGTTTGGATCCTGCTGCACAGTAATGAACAACTTTCACCTTATCAATCTCTACATTCTCAGGATGACGCCACAACATAGCCAAAACTAAGTTGTACTTGTTTGGAATTGGCTTGTAAATGTCCTTGAAGAACATGTTCAATAAATCCTGTACACAATAATTAATTTCATCATATATATAAGTGGTTATTTAGACTTACTATAAGAAAAAATAAATAAATTATTACCTGTTCAGCAAAAGAGGTAGGAGGGGTTACTTGGAGGAAACTCAAAAGGTCATCGTAAGTAAGGAGACTTGGCTGAAATACAAACATGCCTGCATTGAAATAAAGATTTGGTTTTGGTCCTAAATCTTGTTCAGGCCACTGAACTTTTTCTGGAGACTGTTGGCAATAACCAATATTGTATTGTGGGGTATGGCTCCAAGTTTTCTCACAGAAACAGTCCATCACGGCGTAGAAATAGCCATTTGGTAAGTCAAATAAATGGTCTATGTTCTTAAAAACTTGGATATCTCCATCTAAGTATATCATCTTGCTATACTCCACAAACTGCATTTAATCATCACAAAAAAAAACTAATTTAATCTCTTTTTTAATAAGGTCACAAAAAGCATACGTGTAGTAATGAAATTTGTACCCAACATTTGATGTACAAATTTTGTATTTGGTCCGGAGGTGGATTCAGATTTTTCATTAATGGATCGAAAAATTTGAAAAATAAAAATACAGTGCTCGAGATTTAGTGGGAGTTTGACCTTGTTTCGTTTTGAAATTTGAAAAAGAGTTATTTTTCTTTTCAAGGTGAAAAACGATATTTGAATTCAATTATGTTTGGGATTTAATTTGGAGTGAAAAGGTGAAAACACTTTTTTGTTGTTTTTCATATCTTCAAAATAAGTTGAATTCCAAAATTTTATGGTCAAACGTGTTTTTCAGAGTTCAACTCCAAAAAAAAATTAATAAAAATCAAGGCTAAACGCCTAAACTTGAAACCTCAAGATAAACCCCTTCAATGACTGAATGAATCTCTAATCTTATATTTAGGGAATTCAAAATATATCTATATACTAGCTTCGATGTATATAACTTGATTCAAAAGATTAAGACTGAACGTATACACATTTAGTGCACAAAATTAAAGTTTAAATTCAAACCTAAAAGCTAGTTTATACGTACCTCCCAGATGCGGAGTTTAGAGTAGTTGATGACATAGTAAGCCATAGCAAACTGAGTCTGATTTTCCGGAGGATAAACCGGTTCGATCTCCCGGACTATACAACCCTGATTGATCAATATGTGGCGGTGTTCCTCTGGGACGTCAGGCAACACTGCCACCACTAGAGGGTACGCAGATTTTACCTTTCTCAACCCTTTAGCTAAACCAACAACACCTTTTACGTAGTCACCGTTACCTGCCAAAAATGTCACATAGGCATGGCTAAACAAACTTGCGGCCTTAGCCAAACCATTGTTTGCAACACCAAATACATTTGGATTCATTTTCAACTTGTTTTGGAAAAATAAATTAAAGTTCTTTGTGAGTTTAGAAGAGAATTATTTTTTGTGTTTTGTTTGTTGATGAGTTTTTTTTTTATGTGTATAGAGTATGGTGCCTTGAATACCTTTATATAGGCATTAGGCAAGATGATAAAAATACTCCCAGAGTCTACTTTTATTTGTCATGTTGCGTTTTTTGAAAGTCAATTTGACTAATTTTCAAAGTTAAATTAGATTATATTAATTCGATATTTCAAACAAAAAAATTAGATATTCAAAAACTAAAAGAGATTAGTAATATTTTAAAATAAAAAAAAAATTGCATGGGAAATGAAATTCAGCTGTGGGCAAGAGCGTACGACGTCGTGTCAATGCGTTTGACTTCGTCGGTTACTTTTTATATCCAAGAGAGAAAATTATGGATAAAATTGGCGGTGCAGGTGAGGGCAAAGTATTATACTTATTATATAGAAGGTTTATTATCTAGTCGGTCTATTAAATTTGTTAGAATATTTTATTTATATATTTAAATTAAGTTGTGTATTAATTAAATATCTCAATTCTTAATAACGTTGATTTGAATTTTGATAAACTTTTAGATGTATTTGTATTTATTTAGTAGACAGTTAAGCCAATCACGTCAAAATATATTATCTCTTTTAATTTCGGGCACCAATCTAAAGTAAAAAAAAAAATGATGGAGTTTTATGATTTATATGGGCGAATACATATAATTAAAAAAGATGACATATTTTATATGATTAACTTAACTATATTATAACCACCAAATTAATGAAAATACACACAAAGAAAAGCTCAAAATTTAAATCGAAAGAGTCTAATTAGAGCACTTTATTAGTAAAAGTTAAGATGTTCAATTAAAATAAAATATAGTTTAAATATGTAAATAAATTATCCAAACATAGTTTGAGGTATTATGCCTAAATTAAATAACTTATGCTAAATCTTTGATAATCTTTCTTAATTACTATAGTTGATCAAACTTGTATACACTTAGAGTAACATTATCTCATCCTTAAAGTGCACACATAATTAACACTTGGGTCTCTTTTTTAATGTAAAAGATTAGCTACTTCTTTTGAATTTAATTCCTTTAAAGAAAATGCATGTCAGGCTACTTATGAAGAAGTCATTATTAAGTGTTTAGAGTCCGATAGGTTAATTAAATGGATCAAAAATCACTTTCGTGAGAGCAACACAAGTGTAGTATAATTAGACAAAACAAGTCGTATGTTTTATTGTATCCCAAACAAACTTAAGTAATTGAAAATATTATTAACTTAGGTTCTGACTCAAATAATGTGATACCAGAAATTAAGATTATTATAATATCCTCTCATATGTAATGTAATGGAAATAAATTACGCTATGTAATTAAATTGATCAAAATCACTTTTTGATTCCTTTATTTGTGAATATTCACAAGTTTAACCTTGATTATCAATAATTACGTTCAATCACTGTTATATTATATTTGATAATAATATAGTTCAACAAAAAAGTTCAAAATATATCATTTTCCTCTACAAAATGACCAATATAACACTCATCTCAATTATTGAGTCTCTTAATACATGCATTACACGTGATTGTCGAGTCATTTATAAGATGATCGCACATCACTTGATATTGGAGCGTACATTTATTTTAAGTAATATTCATATTATTTTTAAAAAAAACTAACTTAAACATTATACACAAATGAAAAAAATAAGGAATTTTTGAATGATCAATGTTAACAATTAAAAATTCAATTTGTCGCGTACTCCTTAAACATAAGAAATATTAATGTAATTTAATTCGAATAATGGACCTTTAATTTTACATTGAAAGGGGACAATTTATTTACATGTCATTTATTCTGTGATGTCACACAATTCATGTTTCCTTTTAAAAATATCTAAAATTGACTAAAAAGGTAAAATGAAGGATCGAAATTATGAAAATACCAAAAAACAAATAAATTATTTTAGCTTGCTATGATAATAAATAGAAAAAAACATTTACTCACGGATGTTAATACAAAAATTATTTTCTCATAAATGGAGGTATTTGACTAATGTAATCATTGTTGATCAAATACCGCCGGATGATGACTAATATTTACTATCGCCGACCAAACATCACCTGGGTGATAATTAACATAGCTATCACCGATCAAACATCACTTGGGTGATAATTAACATAACTATCACCGACCAAACGCCACCTGGTGATAAATTAACATAACTATCACCAATCAAATATCACCTGATGATGACTAACATAACTATCGCCGACCAAACATCATTTGTAATGCAATATTTAAAATTTGACTAATGTAATCGTCACCGATCAAATGCCCTACTTCAAAATGCAATATTTGAATATTTGACTAACGTAATTGTTACTGACCTAACATACTTGGTGATGCAACATTTGAGACGAAGTCCTCAAAAATTTAGCTAGCCACGTGTCTCGAAATTTCTGGATGACGACCTCAATTTTTGTTGTTAGAATTTAAACTATATAAAGTTTTTAAAAAACACTTAATAGTAATATTTTTTGATCCCTTAATTTTAGAAAAGATATAGTTATAATTTTGTAATATTTAACTAAGTATATGACCTTTAATTAAATGAAAAATGTATTTTGATCTCTTTATTTGTGAATATTCACATATTTAGCATGATTATTAATGACTTGATCGCTTAATTACTCTTTAATTATGTTAAGCTTGTACTCATATTAGTCCATATCTGGTAATAATATAGTTCAAAGCATATCATTTTGATACTAGAAAAAAAATAAAAATATTCATTTCAATTAATTAGTCCATCGACACATGCGTTGCACGAGATTGTGTAAGATGATCATAGATATATTGTTATTGGGGTGTATACTTATTTTAAGTAATATGATATTATAATATTAAAATAATTATCTTAAAAATCACGCAAAAATAAAATAATAATCAATTTTCTGAATAATCAATAATGTTGACAATTTAAAATTTTGTCACGTGCTTAAATAAACATAAAAGTATTAATGTAGTTTACTTTGAGTCAAGAATCTTTTTACATCGAAGAAACAACTCATATACACTTATTTCCAAGTTTTCTTTTAGAAATATCTAAAATCAACTAAAGAGATAAATGAAGGATCAAATTTAAAAATACAAATTCTACTTATTTTTAGCTTACTATAATAAATATACAAAAAATTATTTACTCACCATAAAAGTATTTGACTAACATAATTGTGAGTTTGTCACCCACCAAATATCACTTGGTGATGCAATATTTGGAGTCAATTCCCTAAATGGTCATCCAGGTTTAGGGAATTGCATTGAAATATCATTTATGTTTCATTTAGGACCAAAATATCACTCAACTATCACTATTTTCCTCCAAATATACTTGACACTTCAAAAGTCTCACTCTCTCCCATTGGCATGACATGTCATTAAAATCTTTTTTTAAATAATAGACTTAATTAATTTATCAAACTCATTTAACTAAAATAATGATTTTATTATTTTCTAAAATATATATATTAGTTTATTAAGAAGAAATTTTCATACTTAATAATCTTTTATCATAATTAAAAATTTTATCTTTTTTATGTTGTGAAGAATAATTTTTTAAAACTTACCATAATGTCATCAATTTTGAATAATTATGAGCAAACATATTCAAAAAATATTGATATATAAATCACTTAAGAATGTCAACTTACATCAATGAATCATATATTATATAATGGATCAATAATATTGAATTAACTATTAAAAAATAACTAATTGGGTGCTTTGAAATCCATATATACTTACAATATCTTTCTTTGAGAAGAAAATAGAAAGTGAATAATATTTATATTAGAAAATAAAAATTTTATCTTTATTTATCAATATATTAATCTCATATAATATGTATATTATTGAATTAAAATAGGCAATTCAATTAACTATTACTTGTATTTCATGAATTTGGGATGAGATAAGAATATATACTGGTGTTTAATTGTATGAGAAGTTAAAATATAATATAATATAGAATAAAAGAATAAAAATTAAAATTAAATTAAAAAAAGTTAAATAATAATTTTTTGCTTAAAATTTTTGAATAATTTACTTAGGAATTTTAAAAATTACCAGGTAATAATTGCACAAAGAAATTTTTTCATTGAATTTTGTTTGGTAAAAATATATAAAGGAATTAGATTTTTTAATTTTTTTTAATAATCTTCATAAATTCTCATGTAATTTATATATTTGTTTTGTAGAGACATAAGTTTGATGAATTAAATAGGTCTATTATTTTTTAAAATGATGATTTAATGACATGAAATATCAACTAGAATAGAAGAAGACTTTTGAGGCATTTAGTATTTGTTTTTGGATAAAAAATATGATATTATTCACTTTCTATTTTTTCAAAAAATAAAATAAAATGGTACGCATGAATTTCAAAGTACACAATTAATACTATTGTAACCATTAATTGACCTTTAATATTATTGATTCATACAATTTATGAGTAATTGATGTAAGTTAGCATTCGTGAGTGATTTGTATATCAATTTTTTTTAATGTACGGGTTTATAAATATTCAAAATTGATGATATTATAGTACGTTTTAAAAACCTATTCTTCATAACATAAAAAAATAAAAAGTTTAATTATGATAAAAGATTCTTAAGTATGAAAATTTATTCTTAATAAACTAATATTCTTTTTTTAAAAAATAATACGATCATTATTTTAATTAAATGAGTTTGATGAATTAAATTAGTCTATTATTTTTTTAAAAAAATTCTTAATGACATGTCATGCCAATTAGGAGAGAGTGAGGCTTGTGAAATGTCAAGTATATTTGGAGGAAAATAGTGATAGTTGAATGATATTTTGGTCCTAAATGAAACATAAATGATATTTCAAGGCAATTCCCTCAACTTGGGTGACCATTTAGGGAATTGACTCCAATATTTGGGATTTTGGGTATCAATTAATATAATCGTGTTTAACCTAACATTACTTAGTGATGTAATATTTGAATTTTTGACTAAAGCGTTGTTTAGTAATAAAATATTTGAAGCAAAATTATTAAAGTTATTTATAAATAATTTTTTTTAATAATATAAAATTTAAAAAAAACAAAAGTAAATAGATTATCTATATATTATAATACTAGCACGGGTTCTAAACCTAAAATTTACTCTAATAATAATACCTTGCACTAATTATATAACTTAGCCTCGTCAAATAACAATTGTTATTTTTTAATCTATTTCTCCAAACTTTTCGGTTAAGTTAGTTGGTCTTACCGTTGAAAAAACCTCAAACCGACCAAAAACATTATCCTCTAAAGTGTTGACTTATAGAATTAGATCCCTGGCCTTTTTCGCCTATGATTCCCACAATCGAGGAGAATAATTTTTTTGTTTATTTTTTTTTTGAGAGTAAGTAATTTAAGTTTGATTGAAAATTTACGCATGAAATCTTTTTGAAATAAAATTTATACGTAAAAATTATTACAAGTCTCAATAATTGACAATCCAAAATATTTAAAAGAAATATGAAAAATTTACGCTAAAAAATAGATTGAATTGAATCTCAAAATTTAAAATGTGTCACATAAATTTAGACAGAAAAAATGTATTTTATTTTTTTACCGAACTCACAATTTCAGAATTGAAAATGTAAGATTATTGCAATTCCCTCTAGATCAAACATACTTATTATCTCCCACTATTTTGTAAAAAAAAAAAAACCATTAATTATTACAAATTACAATAAAAACAAAGAGTTTAAATCTCCAATCCGTCAAATATAAATTGAAATTTATTGGATAAAGTAGAAATTCAATTTATTATTTTTTAAACCAAACATGGTAAGTCGGTATAGCTATGAACCGATAATTAGGGGTGTCCATGGTTTGGATAAAAACCAATTCAAACCGAAAAATCAAACCAAATTGATAAAATAAAACTGATTTTATTTGGATTTGGTTTGGTTTGGTTTTAGATTTTTAAAAAACGATAGTATGTTTGGTTATGATTTTATTCGGAAAAAAATCAAAGAAATAACCAAACCGAACCGATAAATTATATACATATATTTTATTAATATACATACTTAGTATATTGTTTTTATAAACAATTTTAAAGATCTTATACATACTTTCATTAAAATTTCTTTATAATTTACTTATTGAAAGCAAAAATGCCCAAGATGAAACATTTATCTTATTGATTTCATGTATATAAGTGTCTATGACAATTTTTTGTGGGACTGAAAATGTTATTGTTTCTTCCTTCTAGGCCAATATAGTGAATTTTAAAACTTTATTGATAGTAAATTTAGTGATTGAAAGTTCAGTAATTTAAGTCATTATAACTATTTTTCATTTTGAATGGATTGTTGTTACTTTTTTCACACTTTAAATGAATTGTTTCTTTTATTTTTGTGTATGGTTAATAACCGATAATCACCAAACCGATAAATGTATATTATACTTGGTTTGGTTTGGTTTTGATAATTTTAAAATCGATTAAGTTGGTTTGATTTTGATTTTGACCAATAATCGATTCAAAATTCCAAACCAACCCGTGAACACCCCTACCAATAACCTTATCTACAGCAAAACCATTGACAATAGATAATTTTTTAACAATTTTAGGATAAACAGTTATGCTACTTTTATGATTAACAAACACATCTTTTTGCTATTTCACAAGGACTAAAAACTGAAAATTTGCAATTTAATTAACATTTTTTTTTAATTCAATTTCTCTTTAAAACAAATCCAAAAATTTGACTAAAGGGTTAAAAGCGATGGATCTTTTTATTAATAAAAAAACACATTACGTTCTTGTTTTATTCTTTTTAGGTGCAACAAATACAAATTGTTTATCTCCAACAAATGGAGATATTGAGAGGTTTATTTGAATCTCCCTAAAAATTATAAGATATTTAAGATATTTTTAATTTTTTTTTATGTGTATATATATATCTATATGTATATATTACAATTAATTTAATGATTGAGAAATTCAAGATTCATCTTGAAATTCTAACTTGAAATCTCAAATACTATATTTTATTTCGACCCTTCTTGAAAAATTCTAAATCCGTCACTTTACTAGCGTAACTATCGCCGATGGAAAACATTTGGTATTGTAACGTCTGCATCAATTTATTAAGCATTTAGCCACGTGGATTGAATTTTTGACGTAAAAAGTTAATACCTGACCCCACATTTTTGCCACCTTTCAATATAAAATTGCCACGTTAAGCTTCATTGAAAAATAATAAAGATCTAGAAGAGCATTACGTACTAAAAATTACAGTAATATTTTTATTCTTAAATCACAAATTCTAGCTTTTCTAACGCTATTAAAAATAGAAAATGTTTTATCATTCGATAAAAATATCAAATTAATAGTCCTTACGATAAATATCAAAATTTGGGTAAGAAACAAAAAAAGAAGCATTTTAAAAAAGAGGAGCACATCACCAAAAGACACGAAACTTCTAATAAGAGATTTCGAATTTAAATATAAGAGATAAAATAATTTTTAATGAACATTATCTTTATAGTATAAAAAACTAAAAAGAGTAATATAAGAAAATGCATTTTGTCAAAAAGAACCTAGAAGAGCAAATATAGAAAGCTCTCTAGATCTTTTCCAAACTTTCTTTCATGGGTAGTTAATTAATATAGTTGGTCTTACATAAATTTGAGGGTTTTGGTGGATAAAAAGATAAAATATTGTTTTCAAATATTGAAAAGTTCAAACCGTCCAAAAACATTATCCTATATTATGGGAAATATGATAGACTTAGGTGGGAACATTGGACTGATGAGCATGTGTCCAAAACCAACATTACTATTCTTATGCTAATAAAGGAATGTCCTTTTTGGTCTAAATGCCATACCCTCAATTGAGCACCGTGATTTATTGCTCTTATGAAGCTGCCCTCTATATTCACCATGGCGAATTCAAAATTTTAAGATCATGATTTATGAATCGATATTTATTTTTTAAATACAAATGTATAGCTATTTGAATGAGAAAATATAAATGTATAGCTATTTTTTAATCACTCATCTCTTCTCCTCTTTCTGCTCTCTCATCCCTTCTCTCTCTATGCATGAATATATTGATGATATTGATGTGGGATACATAAGTTGAAATTGATATCAGATAGTTTGTTTTGGATACATATATATATATATATATATATATACATGAAATTAATACTAGATATACAAAAACATAAAATTTGTGAAACTTAGATACATTCTAAATACCGATACATAGGGAGACAAGTGAGCGAGAGAGAAGAAAGACAAGTAAGATAGGAGATAGGCGAATGAGAGAGTCATTGTATCCGAATACATGTGAATCATGTTTGGATGATACAGTGTATATGAAACAAATTACACTTAATTTGCCTCTGCATGTATCCAAGATACATATCTAAACTCAAACCTATTAAAGTTCTTAAAAGAGTTAGTTACATATAACAGAAACTTAACTAACAAACTAACTACTTATTCTCAATATTCCCCCTCAAGCTTTAGTCTGAGTATATGTTGAAGACTCCAAGCTTGGACAGTAGCATGTGATGAGAAGCTCCTAGACCCTTTGTCAATATGTCTGTTGGCTGTTGTTTGGTGTTGACATAAGTTGGTTGTATAAGTCCACTTTTGATCCTCTCCCTCACAAAATGGCAGTCTATTTCAATGTGTTTAGTTCTTTCATGAAAAATGGGATTAGCTGCAATTTGTAGTGCTGCTTTACTATCACAATGCAGCCTTATAGGAGTTGTAACCTGCACATTCAATTCTTTCAGCACCCCAACCAGCCAAGTAAATTCTGCTACTGCACCAGCCATACTCATGTACTCAACCTCTGCAGAACTTCTACTCACTGTGTGTTGCTTTTTTGACTTCCAGGAAATTAGTGAATCCCCTAGTTTAACCATATAACCTGTCACAGACCTTCTTGTGTTTGGACATGCTGCCCAATCTGAGTCACAAAATGCTTCAAGTTCCAAGCTTTTTTTTACTTCTTAACAGTATTCCTTGACCAGGACAATTCTTGATGTACCTGACTAACCTGTTTGTTTCCCAATGTGATAGTTTAGGCCTTTGCATGAATTGTGACAAAACCTGGACTGCAAAACTAATATCAGGCCTGGTAATGGTAAGATATAGTAATCTACCAACCATCCTTTGATAACCTGTGACATCCTTGTACACAGGATCATTAGTAGTCCCAGTTAACTCATCACATTCTACTGTTGTAAGTTTGACATTTGCTTCCAATGGTGTGCTCACGGGCTTGGCACCACCCAGATCAGTGTCTGATATAAGTTCAAGGGTATACTTCCTCTGATTGAGAAATATGCCTGGTTTAGACCTCATGGCTTCAATGCCCAGAAAATACTTAAGATTACCAAGGTCTTTCATTTTGAACCTATTGTGAAGTGAGTCTTTTAACTCATGTATAATCTTACTGTTGTTACCTGTGATGAGTAAATCATCCACATATATGAGAATCACTGCTATCTCTTGTCCATCCTTCTTTGTAAAAAGGGAATGATCATATGGACTCTGTGAGTAACCAACATCTAGTAGAGCCTCAGTGAGCTTTAGATTCCATTGTCTTGAGGCTTGTTTCAGTCCATATAAAGACTTCAGCAACTTACACACCTTGTACTCCCCTTGCCTCTGAAAACCTTGTGGCATGGCCATATAAACATCCTCAAGAAGATCACCCTGCAAGAAAGCATTATGGACATCCATTTGGTAAAGAGGCCAGTTGTGTGATGCTGCTACACTAATAACAAAACCTGATTGTGACCATCTTTGCTACAAGTGAAAAAATCTCGTGATAGTCTAGACCCTCCTGTTGGCTGAACCCCTTGGCAACCAGTCTTGCTTTGTACCTTTCAACCTGACCATTAGCTTGAAGCTTAACTTTGTACACCCATTTAGAGACAATAGCCTTTTTTTCGGGTAGGAGATCCACTACAGACCAGGTGTTATTTTGCTCTAATGCACTGATCTCTTCTTGCATTGCAGCAACCCATTCCTTGCATTTGGAGGCCTCTTTGAAACTAACAGGTTCAGAGATATTTGAAAGAGCAGTAAGGAAAGATTTATAGGGAGAACTAATCTTTGAATATGCGACATAATCAGCAATAGGATAAAGGCATGCAGTGTGAGGTTGTCTTGAAAAATTGGGCAGAATATAATCCTTATGCCAAATAGGAGGTTTAAGGGATTTATTTGGCCTTGCATGGGCAGGGATTACAACAATAGGTTTTGCAACTGGTACAATATGGCAATTTTCTGGAGAAGCCATTGCAACCTCTTCATGATCATTTTCATCAGCTGACACTGTATCCATAGACTCAATATGACCAGGTATGTTATATTCTACTTTAACATCTGGTAAGTTCACAACTGGTGCTGGAGGATGCTTATCAGTGACAGGATTCAGAAAACACTCAAACTGTAGTAACCAAGATGAATCAAACAATGCAGGAAGCTGAGTGTTGGAATCAGACTGAAAAGGAAACTGGTTCTCTACAAATCTCACATCCCTGCTAACATGAAAAGAATGAGACTCTAAATCCAATACTCTATACCCCTTTTGTGTCTCTGCATATCCCATGAAGACTCCTTTCTTTGCCCTTGGAGCAAACTTATCAGTTCTGGGCAAAACTGATGTAAAACAAAGCTGACCAAACACTCTCAAATGATCTAGGTCAGGAACAGAGCCATAAAGTAGTTCATGTGGAGATTTACCTTGTAGTATTGCTGATGGAATTCTATTTATCAAATAAACTGCTGCCTTAATACAATGCCCCATTATGAAATATGAATAGCAGCCTGAAATCTCAAGGCCCTAGCAGTGTTTAGTATGTGTCTATGCTTTCTTTCAACCACCCCATTTTGTTGGGGTGTGTAAGCACAAGATGTTTGATGCACAATTCCAAGAGAAGAGAATAATTCTTTATATTTGAAACTCATAAATTCAGTACCATTGTCAGTTCTTAATGCCTTCAGTTTCAAACCAAATTGTGTGCTTATCATTAGTAAGAAATTCTTTAGTACAGACTGAACTTCAACCTTAGATTGAATAAGACAGGCCCAAGTGAACCTGCTGTAGTCATCTACTATAATAACAAAGTATTGCTTTCTATCATAAGTGGGGGTTCTATAGGGACCCCATACATCTACATGCAGAAGCTGAAAAATAGTATTAGACTTATATAAACTACGAAGAAAAACAGGTCTACATTGCTTGGCTTGAGGACATACATGACATCACTGCTGGTCAAGTATAAGTCCTTGAAGAGAAGAGATATGTTGCATAGCAGGAAGAGAAGGATGACCAAGTCTCATATGCCACAAAGAAGCTAGTCTATCATCTTTTTGTTAAAAGATTGGCTACTGCTTGCATTGTATCTTTCAACAAGTAAAGACCACTGCGTTCTCTACCAATCCCAATCACCTTCCCATTGGAGAGCTCCTGCATCACACAGAAGTTAGGGAAAAAACTAACGTTGCATAACAGGTCTTTGGTCAGTTTAGCAACTAATAACAGGTTAAACTTGAAGTCAGGCACATGCAACACAGTTTTCACTGTATATCTCCTAAGAATTATTGAGTTGCCTGTGTTCGTAATGTGTGCCTTTTTTCCTATTGGTAATTGCACAGTGTTTGACCTATGATCAGCTATACTACTCATATCAGCTAACAAGTCTTTAGAGGATGCAATGTGGTGAGTTGCACCTGAATCAATTATCCAGCTATATTCAAAATAATTAGATGTCAATGACACATTACCTGCTACGTTTGTTTGCATTCACCATCATTCCCAATGTTTGTGAGATTATTGTTGTGTCTAAGATTCATTACATGATTATACTCCTCCTTAGTGAGATTGAATCCATGTCTTTGTCCTTCAGTGAAGGCAGAATTTGCATAGGATTTGAAGCTAGTAGACCTCGGCAGACCCCCCGCAGAGCGAGGATTATGGGACCTGTAACCATTTCCAACTCCATTTTCAACTCCTGGAGCAACACCTTGTCCTAATTTCCTCTTACTCTTGAAATCTGCAGGATAGCCTATGATCCTTAGTAAGATGATTCTTATACCCACAGTGCTCACAAGCAGTATCTAATAATGGTTTCTTCCCCTTGAAACCTTGTCTTCTATTAACTAGCATAGTAAGAGGCTCTATGTTAATGTCTACAACACCAAGTAATCTCTGACTTTCCTCCTGTATGACTGTGGCATATGCCTGATTAACAGTAGACACAATAGATTTAAGCAATATATCACTCCTTACGTGACTATATGACTCATTCAGGCCCATAAGAAACATCAACAACCATTGTTGACTGAGATGATCAATGTAAGGCCTAGCCTCATCACAACTACACAAAGGAGAAGGAACCAACACATCTAATTCATCCCATAAATCCCTCAATTTCGAATAATAGACTGTGACAGAGTTTGTACCTTGCTTAAGAGAAAATACCTCTGCCCAAAGCTGATAAACTCGAGTAAGATTGGACTTGTCAAATCTCTCTTTAAAATCATCCCACACTCTTTTAGCATTTGAAGCATACACGATCGTAATGATCAATTCCTAAGCCACAGTGCTGCTAATCCATGAAAGCGCCACAGCGTTACACCTTTCCCATTGAGCAGCTAATTCTCCTTTGTAAGAGCTTTTCAAGCAAGATCTATCAACAAATCCAAGCTTGTTTTTCATCAATAATGCAAGGCGAAACAATCTACTCCATAAGCTGTAGTTTGCTGGACCAGTGAGTTTTACTGCAATCAACGCAGTACCTGGCATGTCTGATGCATGAAGATACAAAGGATGACTATGTTCGAGAGTTGCGACTGTTAACTCTACTATTGTTGAGAGTTATTTGAATGATTTTGAATCTGATTACAGAACTTGTACACAGCTAGAAGGACAATCCCAGTGTCTCTGCTCTGATACCATGTAAACTTTAAGTTTTTATGATAGAAGCCATGGAAGCTAGTCTTCCATGGAAGCAATTATGAAGGAACAGATGAATTGAAGAAGAGAGGAAAGAAGATTTTTATTTCTGATGATTTACAATAAAGGAGAATGTGCTCCTTATATAGATCACAGATGGATCACACATTGTGCATTTTCTAACAAATTAATACAGCTGGCAGAGTTAGTTACATATAACAGAAACTTAACTAACAAACTAACTACTGATTCTCAATATTAAAAGTACTTAAAATAAGTAAATCCACACAAACTCTAAATATATGCAATTTGTGTCGGGGTCGATGGATTCTCATCGCTTGAGCACCCGACACCTACAACGTAGGTCCGCCCCTGCTCCCCAACCCACTGTTTGGGGGTGTGAGTCATGGTTCTGAATATTCTAAAGGGATGTTGCCAGGGATACCGGCCCCACTATAGACTCCGAAGAAAGTACAAGAAATTCTTCAAGGATGAATTTAATTTTACAATCGTCATAACGTTGTATAATAATGTTACTTGTACCTTAATTTCAAATAAGTTAAAATTGATTATATCATTTCTCATGAACTGTAATAGCCACTCGCAACTAGAGCTAACTGATTCTCCCCGAAATGCATTTTAAACATAACATATGCCATATCATCCAGAATAATGCACAAAATAGGATGAACTTAATTTATTGCCTATCCAAGCAAATTCAACCAAGTAGAGTTTCTAGACTGAAAACTACATCTGCTTGGCTTCTGGTTAGTATTAATTAATTAATGGAGTCAGGATGTATATATTTGACCTAACAAACACGTACATATCCACATTTATGTACGAATTGCTGAAGTTTCTTGACAATTTATTCAAATGCATACCCTTAACTAAAAAAAGGAGAACCACCAACAGGTGTGGTCCCTCCTTCCTCCGAATGGAGCCTTACGTGGCGCGAATTTGAAATAGTCAAGCTCCAATGCGGGTATCAGAACAAGGGGAAGAGAAAAGGAAACAAAGAAAAGCCAAGATAGGTCACCACTTCATTTTCTAGTGCTAGTAGTATCCTAGAGGAGCAGTTTTTGGTACATGCATGTAATGTAACATTAATCAATTTGTTGCCCTGGAAAAAGTATTTAACAAAAGAAATGGGATACAAAGAACTAGAAATGAAAACAGATTGTCTACTTGCCGTCAACTTTATCAATAAAGAGGATATTGTAAGTCATCCCCTGGGAGATATTACTGGAAATTTCAAATATTTGTTGGAAGCTACCAAGACTACAATTAAGCATATATATATATATATAGGGAAGCAAACCAATGCGCCAGACTTCTTGGCAAACGAAGGACACAAGCATGAAAAGGAAGATGCAATCAAGAATATGAAATTTCTTCTCTTATCAGATCTAAGTCATGTCACTTTAGTTTTAATGTTTTCTAATTATTTCCCCTCTTCCGAAAAACAAACTCGCAATTTAGCATAGTGCAAGAAATATAACCACATGGCACTAGGCAGAACACACACCAAAAAAGGCAAATCGAAGCAGAAACCAACCTTCGCAATCTGCAGTATTCAGTATATTACTGTATGTGTAACAGGGTACATGGTACTGCCTGCTTAAACCTTTTGTTTATAAGAAAAAGGAACCAATATTTATTCATGAGGAAAAATGAGATTGACAAGAAATCTCGGCTGGCTTCAAATTGATTACTAGAAAAAAAAAAAAAACAATTATCTGCTCTACGGTACAATTGGTACTTGATCCACAATCAAAGCTTCTGACTGGAAACAGGATCAGAACAGGAAATGCAAGAGCTCCAAACCTGGATTAAGTATTTGATGTCTCCGCCTGACCTTAATTATTGAGAATGAAACGCAAGTATTTTCTTGTTTGATCAGCCCAATGAAAAAAGAAATTGGCAAACACCACAAAACCCAAGGGATAATCAACTTGGATCCACACTTAAATGGCCTTTGGTGCCTGGATATTATCAGGCAGGACAAGCTCGGGAGGTGTTTCACGGACAACACCCAGCATAGAATCATACTCCTCGTCTTTGAGAGCAAATTTCTTCCGCAACACTTTCTCAAATTCAATCGCATCAAAGCTTTTTGCATTTTCACAAGCATGGACCTGTGCTAAATTAGAATAGTTGGCTGCTGACTCCGAGATAAAAGCAATTTCTTCTTGTGTGAGCTTCCTCAGAAATCTGGCTGGATTTCCTCCCCAGACCTGTTTATAAAAAAGAACACCAAAACAACATTTATTAGCAAGCTAAACGTAATCAATTGTCTTCCATAGTTTTCATCCCAAAAGATGGAAGTGCACTATGCTGGCAAGGTAGAAAGGTGGCAGAGAACATAAAATTAACCTCAAAGGATTTTACCCGGGAATTTCTTTATATCCACATTCTAAGTCAAGTTATCTAAGCCACAACTTCACATGTTTATGAATATAAAAATTAAGAGACCTTTTCTTAGTTGATAATTAAGAAGCCTATTGCATGACATAGCATTGAAATGTACAAGAAACAAATCCATCTTTAGGTTAATTACAATGCCAGAGTCAAAACTCAGATGTGTGTTCCGTGCGATAACTAAGATGATGGCAAAATGAATAGCTTAAAATGAGGTTACCACAAACCTCTCCACAAGGAATCCTCGTATTCCGTCTGACAAGGGCACCAGCCGCAACCATTGCATTTTTCTCCACAACAGCTCCATCTAGCAGAGTTGCACCCATACCAACAAATGCTTCATCTTCAACAGTACATCCATGTAAGACAGCACTATGACCTTCAAAGTTAGATTAAAAAGTTAACCACAAAGGTTATTGCAAATATTGACAGCGGGTGTATGTTATTGATTTGCCAAATAGTTCTCACCTACAGTAACATTGTTGCCAATAATTGTTGGCAAAACCTTTCCACTTAGATTTGATTTGGCTACATGAACAAGAGAATTGTCCTGGATATTGCTTCCGGCTCCAATACTAATACTGTTCACGTCACCTGCATGGAAGCATATTATTTACTAATTAGAATCAATCAAGTGAACTCGAAAATAAACTAAGGAAAACAACATGCAATCAAATTTTGACTGAAGCCCTATCCTGTTAAGAGATTAGCAATTACCGCCCAAAACAGAGTTCTATAGCCTTGCCCTTAAGGAGCTAGGAATTGACTAAATGACAATATGGCAGAAACAGGAAGTTCCTAAAAATCAAGATTCAAGAAGGGATAAAAACTTATAAAATATTTCCAGGCATGGGAAGATATTCATCAATCAAAATTTGTGGCAACTTGTATTGAACATGAGACATCAACTTCTAACAGCACTACAAAAACATTGTATACTCGATTCAATGTGCTGGTATAAATAAAAGTATGTTTAAATTCTGGTCATCCCGCACAGTAGCGGATTGATATTTAGACAGTAAAGAGAGATTTGAGGAGGTGCTTGGGAGGTTAAAAGATGTTTAATCTGGCCATTGAATGATTGGCCTTGAAATATTGTATAGGCTCTTTTAGAAATTTCCAACTCTGAGTGAACTCAAAGTAAACATACTTAATTCTACCAATATGGTTAAGGGATTCTTAGTATAGTTAAAGAATAATCACTTTTGCATCTATGTTCATTTACAGTTCATAAATAATATTTTTTAATATATTTGTTTTGAACTTGAATATTTTTTAATATATTTAAACCAAACATTAATATAAGGAACCTATTTTTTTCAAATAATGGTATGAAACAGCTTTGAACTGGAGCTACATGGATAGTGAGGATTTATATAGCTGAATCCAACTAGATTGGAATTCAGGCATATAAGTAATAGTAGTTGTATATAAACCAAACAACCAGTTGTTCAATACAAACGAGTTCAACCAAAAGTACAGCCTAATCAATTTAAACTGATCCAACATCAAACAATCCCCTGGTACTTGGATTATGTGACAATTAGAAAGGGAAATCCAAAGATAAACTGGCATTATGGGTGTTGTAATAAAAAATTAGTTATGCAATAGCAGAAGTAAACAACAACGACCACGCCTCAGCAATAAATATGCCCTCACTGATCATAATTCTCCATTAAACTCATCTCAAGCCAATACCATACAAAATAAAAATTGAAAAAAAAAGTTACAAGAGCAGAAGTTACGACATCCTGTCATGCTAACTGTTATTCTGAAATGCTCATATGTCAACAGCGCTTGT
Source organism: Solanum commersonii (assembly GCA_029007595.1). Lineage (NCBI taxonomy): Eukaryota > Viridiplantae > Streptophyta > Magnoliopsida > Solanales > Solanaceae > Solanum > Solanum commersonii. The sequence goes on from JAJTWQ010000051.1 coordinate 3,532,322, forward strand.
CATCTTTTGGCGAACTGAGAATTGTCTAAAATATTGTTGCTTCTAATTGTATTGCCCAATACAAAAGGTGCACCCCTTGCTTCCATTAAGAAAAATACTCTACTAGAAAATTAAAATCAACATTTCTTTCAAGACAGTTTGACCTCTCTTCGACTTTGCTCGAAGTCAAAAGAATGAAAGAGCAAGAAAAAGACTAATCATCTACAAAGCAGTTATTGAACCTCCAGATTCCTATAGAAGGCCTGTTTAACTACTCATCTAGCAAAACACTTATTGTGCCTCTAGACTCCTATGGTAAGCCTGGCTAGCTTAACTATATAAACAGATGTTCACCTCAATCCCACTTTCACCTGTCTTAAAAATAAAAACGGAAAGACCCTCAACAGACATATATATTATGGCTAACCGGATATGATAGTATTTTTCCACATCTTCACTAGATTGTGAAGGAAGCTTTCCAAATTCATGGACCCGTGGACAAGGAGGATAATTATTTTTATAGTGCTTTCACAGATGACAGATGAAGCCGCAAAGGTCTCAGACCATTTGGGAACTATTAAAGAAAAAACACCTCCCCGACAGAACACTGAGATAGAGGTGGGTAAACCATAAAACATAAAGGGAGTTTCTGTGTGGTTGAAGCTGTCAGGTAATGAACCAGCAATTTATTCAAATGTCCAAAAATGATAGGGATGGAGAATAAGAAAGGATTTGGAAGAAAACATCAAGCAATTTGTTGATGATACGGGGTCGCTTGCAAAAGCAAAGCAGCCTTTGATCAAACAGAGTGAAGGGAACTTCCGACAAAGTGAAGGAATACAATGGCTGGGACAAGCAACATGTTGTCATAGGGACAAAAGCTATCCCAGCAAGCAGTTGATGACTAAAATTTCTACTTCATTCAATTTGAGATGGAGTCGGTGGCAATTTCAGAGAGACGCGTTGTTGCTAGAGGTACTCGGTTTTCAGATAAGAAAGAATGTAACATTGGGAGACACAACATAAGGATGGTTAAGACTTTAAATCCAAACCCGATAGAGTGACGACCCATGGAAGAGCATCAAAAAAAATTTCCCTAAGAGCAAGATTGTTCTTTCATGACAAATAAATAAATGCCAATTCAGTTTAACTCATGTCTTGAAAGATGCCCAATCCCAACAGTTTGAAGGCCACACCTACATGTCATTGAATAAAAGGATAGAACACTGCTGTGCTAGTCTGCCACTGCTTTGAGCATCAAAGCCAGCCTATTGAGTGGTAGTGGCATTTCATGATGCCCAGCAAAATCAAAATAATTGTAAGGAGGGATAGCATCAAAAAAAGGCTGAGTAAGTTGAATGAATATACAACCGCAAACAAAACAGCTAAAATGGTAGAGATGACGTAGACACTCTTGATTAAAGTAAAAAGGGGGAGAAGAGGGGTCAACAGGTAACTATTTACTAAACATGTCAGGTTTATATTGGCACCTGAAGCTTGTCCCAATCTCTTCTTCTTCTTCATTTATATTCTTTTGATGGAAAATAATACGCCACAATGATTTTTGTTACAGAAAAGGAAACATTCTTGATGAGGAAAATCAGAGAAGGCACCTCTGACACTGGGGCATTAACAGAGACAAGTAACATTCTAGTGAAAAGGAAATCTACTTATTTTGAAGAGGATACTCTGAAATATGGGGAGGACACTCTTCAATAAAGGAGTCTTAACAGTGAACAAGAGATGGACAGCCAACATGGTCAAGATAATGAAGCAGAAACAATGAGCATAATGGGTAAAAATATGGCAATGGAGAACAGATAGCTGATAATGAATTGCAAATAATTGATGAAAACGTACAATCATAAGAACTAGAAGTGGAATAAGAAGTTAATGGGGTAACTTCAGTTTTGGAATAGCAGAAATTTAAGAATTCAGAAATTTTTGGTCAAACTAGAAAAAGAACAAAAGAACTCAAGGTTGAAGGGGGTTAGCAATAAGATGTGAACCAAGTAATAAAGGAAATTTTCTGAATAGGAAACAGGGAAGCAACAAACAAGGGTGCAGACTTAGAGGTAATGATGTAGCTTCAACAACAGAATAAAGGCCAATGGAGAATTAAATTGAATTGAGATAACAGGCTTTGCTTACTGTTCTGTTTTGTTTGTCAGGTGGTGGATTGGATTATGATTGATGTAGTAAGGGGGGCAGGTTGAGGGTTAAAGTTAGTAGTCTGGTCTCACTGGATGTATACGGTTGCATTCACTGAATGCTTTTCTAATAAATCATTCGGTCATAAAAAACTAACATAAATATCAGAACTTTGGAAGAACTAGATTAACGATGAATTAAGAGGAAAAAATAATCTCTTGTGAGTTAAGCCTAGTACAGTGATGAAATCATTGAAATGCCACCTGCTAAAGTGAACTTGTACAAGACAAATGATTGCTTCAATAACAAAGCTTGAGAACTGCATAAAATTAATTCTGAATTATCAAAGAAGAAGCTATATTCCAAATGTCTACCCTCCGTCATATATTCAAGAAACATATAAGCTTTTCATCAGACAAGATGGGATTTTGGCTCACTGCCTCACCCCTACTTCAATGTCTCTAGGATACATACAGTGTTGACAATCTTTATGTTTCAAAATCAATAGGTACGATTTAAACGCATCCTGGGAGAAACAACATAAAGAAGGTTTCTGCCAAATGCAGCAACAGCTTTGTCCAGGAAATTAATTTTACTAGAATATTTTAGCACATATACAGATACATTATCATATTATGGGAAGCAGAACATACCTCGCAGAACACATCCATACCAAATAGAAGCATTATGTCCAATATGAACGTCACCAATTAGAGATGCACTTGGGGCCACAAAAGCATCTTTATCAACCATTGGTGCTTTGTTAAACAAGTTCATAAGAGTTCTATGCCTTGACACTGGAATAAGGAAGTGCAAATGGAAAACGTCAAAAGATGCAGGAGTGTAGCTTATGCGCTTTGGAGGACATTACAAACAAATATTCAAACTTAAAATGAAAAACAAATTCTTTGACCAAAAGCGAAGACTATTGTAGTAAAAGAAATAATTTCTAGGTGTATTACATTTATAATGCAAAAACATACATACTAGAATGAAGAAATTAGATGGCAAACTTGTTGATTGTGAGCATATTATTTCAAATATGACCAATCCAGCAAAATATCATTTGTCACCAGACTCTTCAGACAAAAGAAGCAATGAATGTTCAAGATTACAACCAAAGATGCCAAGCCATTAGCTTCTTTCTATTTGACAAAAATATATTACATACAAGAATAATTTCACACAGTTAGCCTGAGAAACTTATGCAATAAAGTAGCACGAAGTCTGAAAGTCTAATGGTGTTGAACTCTGGAAAATCCAAATTTTGCAGTTGGGAGAATCTACCAACAATAACAAGCCAGTAAACCATAGACATATGGGGAGATAGCTATCAGCATAATTTTAACACAAGTACTTGCATTTCATCAGCAGTCTTCAGAGTCATTACTCTAATAGCATAAATATATCTATCTAGTCTATATATATAACAGATAAGAAAATATTTCCAACTTCAATATAGGACACCTTTTCTTCTCCAGAACTAAAATAAATCCAGCATCACAGAATTATCATCTGCTTCTTTAACAGTAAAATTATCCCCTTGGGAAACCTTAGGCAAAAACTGGAAAGTAGAATTGCAAATTTTGGATAATTGATAGGAGGATGTAGAGGTAATATACTAGAATAGAAGGCTAGTAGGTAACCGAGCATTGTCTCACTTTACTGGGGGATAAGATTGGTCGTAGTTTAGTGCACCGTAGTTTCTCATTTAATACCAACTGTATTCATGTAGTTTCTTATCCCTCGATTTCTGTTACTACTGATTGTTTCTTGTTCTTTGGTTATCACATTATTTTGTTATTGTTATTGTTCCTTTTTCATGAATGCTATGTAATGCTTCCTCTAGTATTTGTTATGTCTTCAATATGCATTATCTGAGTCGGGAGTCGTTCAGAAACAAACTCTCTACCTCCAAGAGGTAGGGGTAAGTTATGTGTACACTCTACCCTCCCAAACCTCACATATGGGATATGTTGTTGGATTATTAAACTCAAGGTTTTCAACAAAATCCACCTACGACATTGATCTCACGACTGACTGAGTTAAGAAACCAATTTATTTTATATTAAACTTACTAGATCAAATTTAGATTGCCCTGAAATACGAAGATCACAATGGTTCTAGGATTTGACTTTCTTTTTAGCTAATTTAAAATGCACGGGTGTTGTTAGGCGGTATCCTAGTATATGTAAATAATACAAGTACTCTTATTAGATTTAACATGAATAGAAAAGTGAGACTAATTTACTCCTTGTCGTTTTACAAGCAAGGACTCTTCATCTTTCATGCAATTCTTTTTTGATGACAAGGGAAACCCGCAGCCGCTATCCTTTGGGTGCGCACAGGGTAAAACCCCCGCTCCTATGCAATAGAAACCACATAGGAGAGGTAACCCGCACTAGGCAAGCCCAATGCGACGAGCTCGACCCAGAAGCAAATCCCTTGCTTTCGCTGGCAAGGGGTTTCGAACTTGAGACCTCCAACATGGAAGTCCCAAGCCCAAACCACTGGGCCACCCCGAAGGGTACATCTTTCATGCAATTCTACTTTCCAGTTTTTGCCTAAAGTAGAATTTAGTCAGAGAGGTAGTCACATTATATGTTAGTATGACAACATTTCTTCTGAAAGAAAGAATCTCCATTCTTCATCTGTTCCCAACATTACTAATCTACTCAGGTAATAAAGTTACACTAGTGAAATCAAAATCAGAGATCCCCCTTTCAGTTTTTCAAAGGCATTCATAACCTCAAGACAAATAAGTGGAACGGTAATCAAATTGAAGCTTTCTCCAGCTGAATAAAACCTCAAAATGTCACTAGCTCCATTGATTATTCGATATCGTCTTCAATATTCAATCATATGTGAAACGACTAATAGATTCAGTATTTAAACAACACTCAATCACATATACAATCAATGGATCAACTACACTTCAAAAAAAAAAAACATTTCATTTCACTCCACTAGTTAATTCTCACCCATTTTATTCCAAATATGAGGATAAAACAGCTGGGCCAGCTACATGATACTCTATAATAATTATTCCACTCTAATTTGTCCCAATTTTATAAATTTCCATGCAAATTAGGGATTGTGTAATTAATTAAAAAGCTTTGCCGGCAATGAGAAAGAATCAATTACCAAATAACAGTATTCGTAAACCTAAAATTTCAAAGGAGATGAAGAGGATAAAGTAAACGTACGTTGTTCATGGAAGTAGTAGTTGCCTTGGAGGCGGCAGCCCAAACGATCAATGGCTTGACCCGTTTCCCGGATCCAGAATCCGACTGTGTAGATTGCTTTCCCTAGCGTACCCATCTGCCTGAAAATGTGATTCTGCAGAGAAAGGGATTGTTCAGTTAATTTAGCTCTAACACTATTTGAAGAAGAAAATGGAATGAGTTGAATCGGACGAACCTTTTCTATCTGTTTAAATCATTTATTATAGCTTTTATTTAGAGTTGTGTTTGATTATTATTATTTTTTTGCTAAGTATTGAATGTGTTTTTTTAAGTAGATTTTATACTCCTCAATTTTTTTTTAAAAAACTAGCAAATTCACTCTCAACTTCGTTAATTTATTTGAATATTAAATATACAATCAAATCTATTATAAAATATTAATAACTTAAAATAAATAGTTATAAAATATCATATATTAAATTTCAAATATGAGTTAGTATATATTATTACAAAAAGTAATATACTTTATTTAAAAATTTGAAGTAGAAATTGTGTTTGGTCATAATTTTTTGCAAATAATATTTGATTATTTGAATGTACTTTTTGAAGAAAAAATACGAAATGTGATTTAAATATAAAATATAATTTAAATAGGTTATATATATTGAAAACATGGTATTTGGTGTTTGCCAAAATCCGAACATGATTTTTCATGGCCAAATGTTGACTTTCAAAGAAAGTGAAAAAAATTGAAAAAAACCTAAACAATTTTGCAGTGAAATGGATCCTTATTTGTATATTATGCTTATCCCAAATTAAATAATTTAACTTCAACATTTTATTGATTTAGTATTGTCTACTCGAATTAGATTCGAATGAGATGCAAAACAAGACATGCTTGCATTTGTTTGCTTTTAGATACTCTATACTAGACAGGGTATATAGTACTATCAATTAATTTTTAATCGTGGATACATATGTATCCTTAAGATACTGAAAATCAAAGTGAGAATACACACTTAACTATGATTAAGTGATAATTATTTGTATGAAAAATATATGTTTTATATTTTGTAATGATTTATTTGATTGAATACGAACTTTAAGATTGTATATCAATAATATATATAATAATTAGAGTAATGATCGAAGAATTTGTTTGATAAAAACAAGATTCACATCAAAGTTTAACAATTGATAAATTAATAAATTTGAATTTTTTTTTAAGGTTATAAAAATAGAATGGAATGAAAGAAATGGAGAAAAAAATGTATAAGATCAAGATAAAAGAGTTAATATTTTGATTACATTACATATATACTTTGTTGTCCAATAACAAGAGAAATCTTATCGAGTGATGCTCCCTTTATATCAAGGTTGTCCTTTTTCAAGAGGAATTTACCAATTTGGACATAATTTTTCCCTTCAAAATAGAGAATAAGGTTATTGAAAAAAAGTATTAGTAAGTGATAATTGATTTTTGTTCCTTTGAGTAAATAACTTAGCATTCAATTAAGTGAGTCATTCAACTCCTTTTCGGAGCACAGGGATCAACATGTTATATTAGATCAATTCTAAGAAATATACACTTAAAATATTGAGTTTTGTAGAAAGATCAAGAGTTCACGTGCATCATAATTTATATTTAAATCCACCCATGCTTACCACTTATTAGGCCTATCTAGACGTGTTCATTTGCCATATATGAATCTCATGATTACAACTTACTGCTAATTTAAGCTTTACAATAGAAAAATTGAGTTACTTATTTATCAGTTCAACTTCTATAGACATATTAGCCATAACCTGAGTTCTACATCTTCTGGTTACTTTAGCAATTCTTTTTGTAATGGTGGTGTTCAGATCCGCCTACACAGATTACTTCACCAAAACTTACTATCATTCTCCGGCTTAAATATCGAGCAACTTTATCCCCCAGTTTTATGCAGATGAGATTTTATGCAGATGAGATAATTTGATTTGTGCAACTTTGTTTCTATGCTATCTCCTTCAGAAACAAAATGCGGGTTCAGATCCTGGTATTCTCACCTCTTCCATTAAACAAATTAAACTACAAACAGGCAAAACAGCATCAAATGCAATTCAAAACTTTCTTCTTTCTATTCAATTAAACAAATACAATATAGAGAAGATGTGGAACTCTTTGGATCAAGCTGACTTCAGTTCAGTATCCATGTCACTAAAATCTCCTATAAAAATGAATCAGATTGTATGTTGGAGGATTATACAGTATTTTTTACAACATGAATCACTGCATATGTAAGGGGTAACACTGAAGCTAAGTTTCTGATACTGTTTCAAGAGAAGACGCAGGTGTTATCGTGGTTGACAACCAATCTAATAAAGCTTCATTCACTAGTTCTGGAACTTCGTCGTGGGGACAATGGCCTGCTTTCAAGTTAACAATGGTTGTGTTTGGATAGAACTCCTTAATCTGATTGGCTTTGGCAGGACCAACCCAAGGGTCTAGGTCACCCCACAGCAACAGCAATGGGCAAGAAAGTTGTCTCAACACATTGTCAAGTGTATACTTTCTCTGGTTTGAAATGAACCGTGTCATCAATCTGTAGATTGCAAAAGAAGAGGACATTGGATAAGCTTCTTAAACTAGAAAACAGGAATTCAACAAAAAAATCATAGGTATCCATTCAATAAAAAAGTAAAGCAAATAAACTTATTTCCGAGCAACCTGGTCCTGGTGAGGTATACCAGTAGATGCGTTACATAAATATCTGATGTTGGAAGTATGTCTAATGTTTCATATAATTATGAAGTTTTATCCCTTTATTATAAGGCTGAAATGACATGATAAGGAGGGTGAACTGTCTGGCTACAACTGTCCAATCAAGTTTTCTCCCTTCTCCTTGTATTTGAACATTGACCAATTATGCATTTTCTTATAAAGTCCTGGTTATTTTGCTTTCAAGTTCCAAAGGAAACATTGTAAGGTCGTTGACTGGGAAACGGAGTTTAAGAGAGAAAAGACTTTTGACTTGTGGTCTAAAATATGCCATGACATTTCTATATAGCTATAAAAGTATGTCATCGAGAGTAAAATGAGAAGTTAAAAATTAAAATGGTTTCTACATATAGAAAGGCATCAATATTTTTGGAGCAGACTAAAAAGTGGAGAGTATCACAAAAAAATGGAATTGAGGGAGTATGCCAGAGCTATAAGAGAAAATGAATTGATAAGAATGAGGGAAAATTTTATTCATAAGGTTACTTTCGAATAATCCAAATTATTTGAGTGAATTTAATAATACTGTTTCTTTTCCAAACCGTATTAAGTAGACATGGAAGCAAAACTGTAGACAGCTGTATTTCATACCGGTAATAAACCTCCCCTGCATTTGGGTCAGCTGCAGGTCTAGTAATTGAATCGATGAGATAATCGTCCACGTTTGAAGAATTTATGTAGACCTTCAAGTGAAAACACTTAAAGCAAGTCAGTTGTTTGATAATACTGACTGAAGATACTGAATGGTACTGGAAACATAAACAAATAAAATGCAATTAGATGCAAATAAGCAGTTATTCCTTCTGACACATCACGAATCATGCCATTAACAAACAGATGTTCAAGACATCATTCTGCCACAGTTTGAACGCCATTAAGTACAAATAAAAAGAAGACAATGTCAACAATCTGATTGAACCTTTGAAGATTCAACTTGACAAATTCCACAAGTGAGTTTTGACAGTGATTAGATTCATCCTTGAATGTGCAAAAAAAAAGGTTTAACCTTTGGAAAAAAGCATGAGGGTTTTAGAACGACAAAATAAAGAACACAATCTCCAACTTTTGCAATTCAACACCTTGAAACAAATATACAGAAATTTCAGTAAAAGAATAAACATTAAACTCTTGAAAGGAGAAAAAAGATAAAGAAATTGGGTAAGAGAGATCAATCCATCAGAGTCAAGCAAACCAGTACTGGTGGACCTTGGAACCTACAAGAACGTCAGTCCTAAATATTAAGGACGAATGAACTACATTATTGAAAAAGATCTTTTGCCTGTTTATCCATTTCTCTAAAGGTTGTACCCTATTAGGAAGACATTAAGAAAAGTTAGTACTGTTTCTGATTGTCAGTTCAATTCTAAGATATGCATCACGCGGATTTACACATGTCTAAAATTGGTGCAAACAAGCCGAATAATTTGAAATCCATATAGAAATTGGAAGAAAAGAAACTTGATTTGCTATAAATGGAACATACGCTCTTCAGAACAGATTCAATACGAGCTGGTTGCTTTGATTGCCAGAATACTAATCCAAGGACTACACGTTGAAAGCTTTCCTTTAGTGGCTTTAGAATAAATTTCTGCAAGGCTGTTTCTTCAGTTCCTTCAGCTGCACTGCTGGCATCCCCAAATTGTCCTGCGCTATTCAACAGTGTAACTCCCTTGACTTCATCAGTGAGTGACGCTGCTGCTATCAAAGCAGTAAATCCTCCAAGACTGTTATATAATACACAACATATTCACATTTAAATTCAATTTCATCACTACAAGTATATGCTAAACTGTAGCAACAAGCTAGAAAATAGGGAAATGAATCGTAACAATTTCAAAGTCCAAGAACTTATAACTAACGCACTGTTTTTGCAAATAAAATGTTACTGCTATCTGTTCTACTTATTTTACCAGATAATTCAAACTTTGGTATCTTCGCTAGTTCCACATCAAAGTGATGCTAATCTGTTATATCATCTGAATGTAATACGTCCATAAATAAATAATTAACTTATTTAGAATCATTGTGCGATGTAATTCTTTAGAAACCACAATTTTTAAGTAGTGATAATTGGTACAAAATGTAGAACTAATTAATTCAGATTCATTACATGCTAAATCTCCGGGAAGTCATTATATCGCTCTCTAGACATTCCTAACAGCCTGTAAATGAAAATTCTGCATTTCTATCTTTTTCCAAAGGAGCTCAAACAGATTGGCACAAATTCTCCGAAAGTGAATGAGTGAAAACAGCCAGGACAAAAGAAGTGGCATCGGAGCAAGAAAGGGTTGGTTCAGTTGTAGAGACCCTCCACATCCAACAATGCAGCAGGGGGTTCAAGTCACCAAGGAGGAAAAATGGTAGTAAAAACTACTGGTATCCTTGGGCAGGTGGGGTGCGGGTGGGGCTTAGCAAATCAGGAAAAAATAACTAGATAAAGGATTAAGGATATAATCTTTTAGATATTTACAAAGACAGCTGCTCTCTTAAGCTATGAATCCACCAATGTGTAATGAGACATATCTTGCATTATAAATTTAAGACATTTCGACATGATATTAGAGAATTTTCATCGCTACCAAACCTTTTGAAGCCACTCTATGTGAATCTTAGGGACAATGGTTAATCCATCCTTATTCCTAGCTACCAATTAATGGTGATCGCCTCAATTAACTTACAACCTTTATTTCCAGAAAGTAAATTAGATGATTTGAAACTGGTAACTTAAGTAAATTGAACAATATGCATAAAAAATACTGTAGATGGTCAAAAGGAAAACAAGGATTTCCAACTTCCAGGATATTCACTAAAATGATAAGTTGTTAAATGCACGAGCTAACCTGTTTCCCACTAAAACTGCTGGTTCTTTCACAATTTCCTTCAAGAAGTCGACAACCTGATCTCTCCAAATGAATGCATCATAGTCTATTAGTGCCTTCTCACTCCAACCAAATCCTATCAAATCCAGAGCATAAACCTTGTATTTTTTAGCCAGTTCTGGTATGTTATACCTAAGAAAGCAAGAAAGACAGTTCAGCAGCTTAAAAGAAATAGTACAATGCGAAGAAAGATTCAAGTCCCAACAGAACCACAACTTTATTGGGCGTCTTCAAAACACTTATCGATATAGTTAAAGAAGTATGGACAACATATAAAGATTGCAATTCCATAACTAAAGTTAATATTTGTAATACTTGCAAAACCCCATTCAAGCAGAAATTACAATGATTTTTCAACAATGTACAATTGTTAACAGTAGCTTCTGGCTAAGTAAGACTGCACCAGTAGTTTGATACTACAGCTATACATAATGCAATCCTCCAAAGCTTGGTACTTCACTTTAGCAGCAGCATTACGATTTTATGCACAACCAATTTCTTAATACAGATAATTGATCTCAATCTATCACCACTAGATCTCATCATGGATAGTTATTACCTCCAGTGAAAGGCAGAAGCGCCAAATCCATGAATTAGAACAACTGGAAATCCTTCTCCTTCCACTACATAATGAATTCTGTGGCCGCGCCACGTCCAATAATTGTACCCCTCTGGCTTAAATGGTAATCTTTCCAAACCTATATCATCAATCCTTTGTCAAGCAACTCACACTAGCACAGATAATAAAGAAAATTCCAAGTTACAAACAGGTAATGGACTTAACCTTTAGAGGGTTCAGCAACTACAGAAGTGGTCATAACTGAAGCTCCAGCAGCAACTGTACCATTAAAAGTAAAACCCCTTCTACTCAAATCGCATTTCCCCCCTTCACCCAAAAGAAAAAAAAAACATTTCTTTTAAATTTTTCAAGAAAAGTTCGCATTTTTCAAATCAAGATTCAAAATTGATGGGTTAAATTGGAAACTTACTGAAATGATTATTTCTTCCAGGCAAAGCTAATCTGGTACCTACAGGATTCAACCATTCAGTTCCAACAGTGGCACAACAAGTTGACATTGATTAAATTGCAACCTACAAATCCTCGAAAAGCTATACTAGGTCACAAGGTAGAATTTAAAGGTTCAATCAAGGGGCAATACGGAATTTTTTTTGTGTGTTGGTATGTGGCTGCTATTCATTTTGAGCTGGTGGTAGTATAATGGCCAAGTACTTCAACAGAGAAACACTTCTTTAAGCTTTTGTGTTCAGATTTTATTGTTATTTTCTCAAATTTATAAGCTTTTTTCCGAAGCAAAAATTGGATTATAGTCAGGATTCAGGTCCAGCTCAACGCTAAAATTAATATTTTATTTTATTTTGCGCGAAATATTTGCCCATCATAAAAATCGCTACCGGATAGAACATTTAAAAAATAGAAATATCACTGGAAAATCGCTCCATGGATGCCCATTAAAATTTTAGAGTTAAGGACCAAATTGATCACAATTTCATCCTCATTCAATTTTGATTTTTTAATTTGCCCATCAGAGATAATATATCACTATGGATTCTTTTCATCCTCATTCAATTTTGATTTTTAACCCAAAAGTATGAATTTTTCTTTTGGAAGATAACTCAACTATCAAAATTTTACTTACAAAGTCATTTTATCTATTTGCTTGATTTTTTCATTAAAATTTATTGATATGCAATTTTTATTTAAAATTAAAATTTTAAGAAATAAAAATATATGTAATTAAACCATTTTAAGAAATTAAATCCCTCATTCCGTTGAGTTTTCTATCATTTCAAAGTAATTCTAGTTATTGTAATATGTTTTTTTTTGTTAAGAATCTGTATCACGTCGGTCTTGGGACAATTAATACATATCTAAATTTAAAACTACAAAGTGCTGCTGATTAATCACTACACAAATATAAGGCCAAATAATTTAAATAGATATTTTTAGTGGGTTGGGTGATTAAAACAATTTAAATAGATGCATTTTTACTTCTTAAAATTTGGTTTTGAATAAAAATTGCATATTAACAAATTTTAATGAAAAAATCAACTAAATAGATAAATTGAATTTGTAAGTAAAATTTCCATAGTTGAGTGATTTTTTGAGAGAAAAATTCATAGTTGAGTGATTTTTTGAGAGAGAAATTCATAGTTGAATGACTTTTGAAGTAAAAACCAAAGTTGAGTAACATTCTGAGAGAATAGTTCATAATTTAGTGACCATCTATGATATTATCTCTTGTTAATCAAATATGGTTTTTTTTTACGTTTCTTTTTTTTTTGTTTGTTTTGTCATTTATTTAATCAAATATGGGTTATTCGGAGGAATGGCCCTATTTTAGGTGATTTATATTTTTTGCAAAAGATAGAGTAAATGAGATGGAAGAAATAGGAGAGATCAGGAGTGGATTTATTCAGGTTGGTGGTGGTGCCACGCCACCCACAAATAGATCGAATAGTTCGAACCAAATGCAAAGTTGATTTAGTCGATGAGTTAAATCAAGAGGGTAAAATTGCACTCGAGGGAGCGATATATTTAGGACAAAATTGACTCCGTTTATGCTGTTAAAAGACAATAGCATAGCTTAAATATATAGAAAGCATGATGAATTAATAAATTGTAAATAAACATAACATATAGTATTCTCATTGCTTATATTCAAATACGAGATACGAAAAAATTAAAGCTAACACAACCAACCACGATAGTAGAATTCATTATATTTTTCAAATATAAAGTCATACATTTGAATTTGTTTTTATTATTAATGAAATAAGTAACAACCACTCATCTCAAAAATTGGATAGTAGTCAGGATTAACAACCAATCCCTCATTCCGTTGAGTTTTCTATCATTTCAAAGTAATTCTAGTTATTGTAATGTAAGCGCTGCTGATTAATCACTACACAAATATAAGGCCAAATAATTTAAATAGATATTTTTTAGTGGGTTGGGTGATTAAAACAATTTAAATAGATACATTTTTACTTCTTAAAATTTGGTTTTGAATAAAAATTGCATATTAACAAATTTTAATGAAAAAATCAACTAAATAGATAAAATGATGCAAGTAAAATTTTCATAGTTCCGTGATTTTTTCATAAAATCAAAGTTGAATGATTTTTTGAGAGAGAAATTTTTATTATCTCTTGTCAATCAAATATGAGTTATTCAGAGGAATGGCCCTATTTTAGGTGATTTATATTTTTTTGTCATCGAATAGTTTTTTAAGTTTCAAGATTTGTGACACGTTATATTAAGATGTTAATATCTTGTTAAATTAAGTCTTGAATCTAACCCACATCCCAAAAGCTAATTCAAGAATAAGAGTATTGTCCAAGCGGAACACTAACCACCAATATAAGTCAAATACGTCAAATGCATAGTATCGGGTGCATGGGTAATTTTTAATTTTGGGGGTCCAACATTGGGTAAGATAGGTCTTGCTTTGATACCATAATGAAGTGCGTAATCATCTCATGTAAAAGTTTAAATTGTTAGAGATGACACATTTTTAGAGTCCGGAGCCAAAAGGGTAACTTTTTTCCTTCAAAAAATATAAACGGTATATAAAAAAAAAAGTTAAATCAAAAGGGTAAAATTGCTCCCGAGGGAGCGATATATTTAGTACAAAATTGACTCCGTTTACGCTGTTAAAAGAAATTAAAATCGCTGCCACAACAGCAATTTTATCAAAAAAATATTTATTTTTTAAATTCAAAAAATATTTAAAATCGCTGCTTCTTAAGATTTTTTTTTTAAAAAAAAAAGTAAAATGAAATCGCTGCATGAGCAGCAATTTTCCTCATTTTTTTTTAATTTTTAATTATCTTTGCTTTGGCCTATTGTTCAAAAAAAATTCCTAAAAATTGCCTGTATCAACTGCCTATTGTTCAAGTACTACTGATAAAAAAAAAAAAAAAAAAGTTTGAGGAAAATCATATTTTAAAAAATAAAAAATTTAAGAAAATCGCTATTGAAGCAGCGATTTTAATTTTAAAAAATAAATAATTTTTTGACGATATCGTTGTTGGGGCGATTTTAATTATTTTTTAACGGCGTAAATGGAGTCAATTTTGTACTAAAGATATCGCTCCCTCAAGAGCGATTTTACCATTTTGATTGAAATTTGTTTTGATATACCTTTTTTTTTTAAGGAAATTTTTTTTACCCTTTTAACTCCGCACTATCAAAAACATTGTTAAAGAATTTAATATGTAATTGAAATAGCTTATAACATGTTTTAATTTTTTTCCCATTTGCTCTCTTTAACCTTTTCTTTCCACTAACTTATATAGCAAATTGTCAAGGCATTTGGACATGCGATTTCATATCGCGATATGAAATTATGAGATGAAATTAGCGTTGGAACATGTGATTTCACGTTGATTTCATCGCACGATTTCATATCATGAGATGAAATTCCAAATTTTCCAAAAATCACAATTTTAGATCTTTGAAATACAACAATTAACCCACAAGTATATATTTTTATAGGGATGAGATGATACTAAAAATACCTCCCTAAACTATTTAATAATATTTTTTCGAACTATTTAATAGTGTATTTTAAAGAAAATCACTATTTATAATTTTGCATTATTTTTTTGTAGCAAATATTTGAAATACAACAATTTACCCACAAGCAACCCTACATTTATGCAACCCTACATTTATATCTACTAATATTTTATATGTAAATAAAATATTTATAATTCATATCATTACTTTTTAAATCATTTATATCTCATATAATGATTGTTCTCACAATTATAAAATTTATTATTACTTCAAATCAATTTCTACTTTACCATTTATATTCACCAATTTTATTATTTTTTATCAAATCTATTTACCAGTCAAATTGATCAACAAATGACTAAAATTGACAGTGTTGGTTCGTCTTCTCGGTCATATGGTCAAGAAATGCAAGTTCAACATGAGAAGGTTGTTTGTACTATGTGGAGGATTATATTAAAGACTAGCACACTAAAACTAATGTTCAATTATATTTTTTATTGAATTAAAGTTTGATCAATAAATGTTGTATTTCTTAAGAATGACTTTGTAATAGTGTATTGTGATTTTATAATTTTTTATTTATTTGGTATGATTGTATAAATAATTGGGGCAATTTTAATAGTTTTACAATTTATGGAGTTTTTATGTTTATGAGAAAACATATAACAGAAAAAGTCCAAATTGCATGTTCAAACAAAACTTCAACTTCATCTCATAATTTCATATCATGATTTCATCTCATCGCCAAACAAACCCTAACAAAGTCGTGGATATTATTGTTCATATTTCTTGTCCACAATAGCATAGCTTAAATATATAGAAAGCATGATGAATTAATAAATTGTAAATAAACATAACATATAGTATTCTCATTGCTTATATTCAAATACAAGATACGAAAAAATTAAAGCTAACACAACCAACCACGATAGTAGAATTCATTATATTTTTCAAATATAAAGTCATACATTTGAATTTGTTTTTATTATTAATGAAACAAGTAACAACATTAAAAATAAATTTTTCAATGATAAATAATAAAGTCGTAATATTATTATTTGAATTTGTTTTTATTATTAATGAAATAAGTAACAACATTAAAAATAAATCCTACAAAAGGACAAATGCGAAAGATGGGTTTAACAATTGTCTTGATAAAGCCTTTAGCTCATTGACCGAGGCTATGATATGACACCATGCTATAATAGGCTTAGGAGTCGGAAAAGCCGTAATCAGGTTACCCGAGATAGAATAGGGCTCGGTGCAATAGTAAATCTAGTAAATATAATAAGAGAAGAATTAGCGTAAGAAAAGCGGATATTAACGTCTCAGTTTTCTCATTTTCTCATATATAGTTAAACAAAACACGTATAAATAGGGTAGGTACTCTCTACCACCATAGGAAGACATCTGCAACAAATCCAACAATCACTGCAATCATTGTTAGTATCACAAGGACGCTCAAAAGTATTAAGTTGTGGGAGTAATCTTCTGTCGAGTAGAGAAAAATTACTATTAACATCTCGTGCTGCAAATACTTGTGTTTTTTATGAGAACCACGTTGTAAATACAACAAAAATTATCAAAATTAATATCAATCCTTGGATAATTAAATATGAAAAGACACACATATATTGATACCTCGTACAAAAAAAACACATTGATATATGTTATGTTGAACTTTCTTAATGAAAATCTGAGTCTATATATCATTGTTGTTAATGAATACGAAATATATGCTTGAAAACAAAAATATAATTCATGATTATAATGTCGAAATAGAGAGATCGATGGATACTAACTTGTGGTTGCCATGAGAAGAACAATGAGAACAAACTAAACTTAATCAGTGACATGTTAAGAAGAATATAGTACACAATGTGTTATTGTTGGAATGTATGCGTCCACCAGTCACCAAGGGACCAGGTCCCTTCAACAGTATAATAGTGCAGAAAGTAAATATCACAATGTAAACCAGGCACAAGATTTTTACATGGAAATCTCCTTGCTCAAGGGAGTAAATCCATGACCTGTCTCACAGAAATTTTCAAACTGCCTTTTACTAGTCTTCTCAAGCAAAAGTAAAATCAGTTTACAAAATGAGATTAACCTACTAATCTCCACACTAAGCAATACCTCCTATCACTTAGACAAGCCAAAGCAGATACAACACTGCCCACTAAGCTATCACCCCTACATAACTTAGACTTTGCTAAGCGGATACAACACCGCCCACCAAATCAACTAGCTCCTAGATGACTTAGAATTTGACCAAGCAGCAAAACAATGTTGCCCACTAAACCAATTAAACTCAACTGATTTAGGCTTTTAGAAATCGAAAAAAATATCTAAATCCTTTATAAACTAGGAACATATTTACAATATACGCACGGAAGTAAAACTCCTAAGACACACTCTGATGCTTGCAACTTGATCAGATCCTTGTTGTGCTTGCCGGAGAATACTTTTTGAAAGTGAGTCTTTTGCAAGTGTTCTTGAGAATTTTCAAGTTGCAAAAACTAACAAAACTCAAACTCAACAAAGACACTTCAGCACTCTATCAGTCCCTTTGTTGAGCATGAGTATTGTTCTTCCTTGAAGATGGCCTTCTTTTAAAGCTTATGAATTTTGAGAGAAAATCCAAGTTTTTGTTTGCCAAGTCTTGAGTTTGTGTATTTTGGAAAGAGATGATATAAATCAACACAAACTCGTTGAAACAATCCTATTGATTGAAGGCCTGCTGTTTAGAAAAGTTGTGCACCTACTACATCAGAGGTGGCAACTTTTCTGACAGTTATCTTGTCACATTTTAACGTAAGCAATCTTGCAGGGACCAGGTCCCATGCAAACTTCTTTATGAGTTCTTGAAAAGGCTTGCTGACTGACTTCCTCCTTTGAATGAATGAATTTAATATGGTGTTTGTCATGTTGAAAATATCAATAAAGAGTTATTACCCGTTGGACAAACACCCTCGTCCATTCTGATTGGTTCAGTACGTTGGCGCCTCACCAACCACTGACAAGATAATTTTACAGTTGTACCCCATTATGCATCTGATGGAGAGAACTTTGCCTGGGACCAGGTCCCTGCATTTGTGAGCCACTAAAACAAACAACTTCGTCCGCTCTTTCTATTGGTGCAGTACACTGCACTTTTCACCTATCACCTGATGTGACAGCTTTACAGTTGTACCCTATTTGAATCTGGACGAGAGCACTTTGCCAGGGACCAGGTCCCTGCATTTGTGAGAATCATCAAAACACCTAAAATATAACAGTTATGAATATTATTTGTTTGTGCATTTGATTTCCCTTCGATGGGCACAATTTATAGACTCTCTAGCATTGACTATAATATTTTTTAATTCTTATTTCTTGACTTGTTTTTTTTTATTTCAAGTCTTTCAAAATATTCAAATAATTAGTTTCGATTTCTAGACTAGGTACTTTATGAGGCTTGATAAATATAAAAATTTTGAGTTTATTAGTTTCGATTTCTAGACTAGGTACTTTATGAGGTTTGAATATATATATATATATATATATATATATTAGGTGGAGTTCTTAATTAACAGATAAAATTTTGATTAAAATTATTTGATCCTGGCAAACCTGTATTTAAAAGTTTAAGTCTCAATCCTTGTTTTTAAAGAATGACAACTTGCGAATTGTAATTTCTAGTAGATCGTGCTTGAATTCTCAGTCATATTAAAATAGGAATCGACTTTACATTAGTATTATTTTTGGAAGGTACATGTGAGCATTGAGAAAGTACATCTTATAAACTAAACTATTAAGCCTAACATAATTTTCAATTAACTTAATAATGGATCTGGGTGTTCAATTTTATCACACCTTCACATTACATCAAAAATGGTATTTAGAAGTGACAATTACTATTGAAAAATATATTTTAGCACATTTTATAAATGCTTCTCAAATCTATAATTAACTAATATCAAACGGAGTTTCTTGATAGATTTTTTTCCTTAGAGTTGAGGGAACTACAGATGCAAGAGTTCATAAACCTTCGACAAGGGGGTATGAGTGTTAAAGAGTATGCCCTTAAGTTCACCCAACTATCCAAATATGCTTCAACCATAGTGGCAGATTCCAAGGGCTAAGATGAATAAATTTGTGATGGGAATGTCCGGCTTGGTAGTCAATGAATGTCATTCGTTAATGCTTATCCCAAGTATGAATATTTCACGTCTCATGGTGCATGCCCAACAAATTGAGGAGAAAAAACTCAAGAAAATGAATAGGGAGGTGAAAAGAGTTAGAACCGGTGATGGGAATTTCTCTAATGATAAGTTCGATGGACAAGGTAGACTAAGTTTAAGCAAAGACATTCCGGTCAAGATTCTCCATATACCCCTAGGTTTGGCCAAAAGAAAGGTGGTGGGTCTCCATTACCTAAGTCTACTTGCACCAAATGTGGAAAGAAGCATCATGGAAAGTGCCTAGCCGGTACAGACGATTGCTATGGTTGTGGAAAGAGTGATCATCAAGTGAAACATTGCCCTACGCTTACGGCAAAAGGAAGAGAGGCCAAGCAAGCTTCTCTTAATGGTTCGAATCCCAATGCTCCAAAGTATGGTCGCTTCTATGCACTCCGGTCTAGAAAGGACCAAGAAGACTCTCCGAATGAAGGCACCGGTATGTTGATAGTTCTCTATAGATGTAAATGTTTCATTAAGATCTCTATGCTATTTGTTAGACTTGGATGTAGCCTTAGTAGGGGTTTTCTCCCAATGGGGAGATGGTATGCTTAGATAGCAAGATGGTTGGGAGTCCCGATATCTTCATCTCTTCTTTTATTCCAACTATAGCTTGAGACAATGAGTTTCTCTTGGTTGGTGTTATGTTTTTGAGCCATGTGTGATTTATGTGTTTCCATGATCTCCTTATGTTATGCATGTTATTGAGAAATTCATATTTAGTACGAAAATGAGTTTTTATGATTTACTTTCATCATGATGTTGTGCATTTAGTATGAGTTGCATATATGCTTCATGAGATGAATTGTCAAACATGTTTTGGTATGCTTTTGAGAGTAATTGCATAATTTATTTCATGTTATTAAGATGAGCATGATTTAAGTTGGAGAAGGTAGTTTCTCCAATGAATTTGAAAAATGTTGAAGTTTTCATGCATAATGGGTTGTTAGATGTAGTCCCTACTTCCTTGTGTTGCATTGAGTATGTTCAGATGGAGTTGATGTTTCCTTCTTTTGAATTGTGTATTATGTTGATGTTATATGCATGATGGGCTGCTAGTTTTGAGTTTTTAATTCTGTAAGGTGTCTAGATTGTCATTTGAGGACGAATGTTCGTAATGGGGAGATAATGTAATACCTCAGAAATTAATAGGTTAAACTAGAGCCTAAACGTGAGGGTTAACGTCAAGGGTGAAGGGCAAGGGCAAGGAAAATTAGGTGAGGGCCATGGCAAGGGGCCCAAGGCTTCCAAATGAACCTAGCCACTGCCCACCATGAACATGAGGGCCTTCACGACCCGTGGTGGCCACCACGAGTCGTGGTGCCATCCGTGGTTGGTGAGGCAGTGAGCTCCCAAAGCTGCCCAAGAAAGGGCTTCTCTTCATAGCTCGTGGTGAAGACCACAAACCATGGAAAGGCTCGTGGGATTGCCACCTCATGGGGGGCTTGACAAGTTGAGATGGCTAATGGTCAAGGCACCACGGGCACCACCATGAGCCGTGGTGCCCTTGACAGGTCGTGGTACCTAGGAAGGGGCTGTCTAATGAAGGTTATTTTAGGTAATTCCTAATGAGGTAGTTATCAAATGGGGTAGATTTATATTGTTTTAATACACCTATATAAGCCCTTTTAAGTCATTAACCACCCATTTACTTCATTATTCCCAAAAAAAATAAAAAATCAAAACCCATTTTCTTCATTTTCTCCAAAAGTTCTCTCTCTAGAATTCCAAAGAAGAAAAAGAAGAAGGGTGTAGCTAGGGTTGAGGAATCAAGCTTTTTCTTCTCAAATTTGTGGGGAAACTTCATTAAGATATGACATCTTTTCATCTATGGGCAGCTTTCACCTATAGAGCCCCTTCAAAAACCCCAATTTCAAAACTAGAAAACCCAAAAGTTAGGGTTTGACCTCAATCTCATGGATTCCTGTCAAATTCGTCTTTAATGATTTAACTATGTTTGTTTATGGATATATTGATGATTTTATATGATTTTAAGTTGAATTCCTCAAGAACCCATGAATTACCCTATTTTCCCAAATTGGATCTTAAAGTATGGGTATTGATTGATACTAGTAGAATGTTATAGAATTATGAATGTTATGAATTGATTACTTGAATAATTTTATTATCCATGCCTAAATTAGTAATTCTAGGTGTGTTGATGGTATGTGATCTATGGTCCTTGAAGGGCAAATTATGAGAATTTTGTATGATCATGATAGTTATGTACATACTTTATGAATACTTTGAGAATAATGTGATTATAACTATGATGTAATTGTGGTGTTGTTGAAAGGTTATTCTCAATTATACACCTATGAATGATGATGACATGTTGTGAAAGGTTTTCTCATATAATAATATACCTTGAATTGGTAGGCTAAGGGCATCCTTTTCATGTGTAATTAAAAGTTATCTTGATTTATATATCTTGATTCGGTAGGCCAATGGCATCCCTTTCATGAATGACTAATGAAGTATTTTAAGACTTGTCTTGAATCAGTAGACCAATGGTACCCCTTTCATGTGGAGTCAATAACTATTCTAATGACGAACCTTGAATTGGTAGACCAATAGTACCCCTTTCATGAAGATTCAATAAGTTATTCTAATGATATACCTTGAACCGGTAGGTCAATGACATCCATTTCATGTGTAATGATGTTAATAGAGAATTAACTACTCTGTGAGAATGTAATGCTTAGCACCAAGTGGTTATTGTGAGGTGGAAACTCCCCCTATGTATGGTCGGATTTCTAGTAACAACCTCCTTATCCCATAACTATGTGCCCTCACAAGTCTTTAGCTAGTGAATCCACCTAAAAGCTAATACATATTAGTTCTACCTTAGGCAAGTAGGACAACCATTTTCGGTGTCGGGTAGACACCGAATTCCAAGTTAAGCTCACATGGTCTATGTCAGTTAAGGCTTATTCCCACTATGAACAAGAAAATAAATTATGAACTATGGCTTCTCAAGAAAGCACTACTTAGTGTGGGTGGAGGTATGAAACTTCATCCATGCATTGCACAAGTAGCATTTTAGAGTAGTTATGGTGTGTTCCTCTTATGTTATGAAGGTTTATGAAATGAAGTATGCCTAATGTGTATTGTTGTTATGAGTTGTTTTCCTTGATATGGCTTAGTAAATGTGAAGGTTTCCTTGTCTATGAGTATGAACTAAAGATGAGATACAAGAATGGTAAGTATGATCATGGTGGCGTAAAAGTGGTAGTTAGTATAGAAGGGATTATGGAATCTTTATCTATGCATTGCACAAGTATTACTTAGGGTTACTTATGAGATGGTTCTATTATGCTATGATGATATATATGTTGTATATTCTTATGACTTATGCTTTTTATACTAAAGTGCATGATAATTCTCAAACTTGGTAAATGCATGTCTTTCAACTAAAATGTCATTTTTAGCATGTTTTCAAGGTTTTTATGCATGACTATCATACTTAGTGCATTTTTGTACTAACCCATATTTTCTCCATTTTCCAATGTGTAGGATTCGGTTCTTAACGCGATCTTCTTTGAGTTCAAGATTGGATTGACTATTCTCCTAGCTTGTGGTGAGTCCTCAAGATTCGAGGACGTATGAGTCATTAATAGTTTCTTTCTAGTACTTTCATTTTCAAATTTACGTTGAGTGGGATGTGACCCTGTTTTTTATTCAAAGATTGTATTAGATGGCTAATTGAGACAAGTTAGACTTCCGCTTGCTTTTATAAAAGACTTCAATTATATGGATAAAGTTTTAAAATTTCTGCATCATTTCTTTAATCCGATGTGATGATATACTAAGGGTTTGTATGAGACCCCTTCGAGGTCAAGTACACCATGTTACATCTAGGGTGTACCCCTAGGTCGTGACATGAATATTGAGTTTGTTGTTGAGGATATGTAATTGTTAAAGTGTTGTTGTTAAGTTGTGTGTTATGTAAATTGTGAACTATTAGGTTGGGCTGATTTTATGCAGGTTGTAATTGTGGAAGTTGTGATTGATGAATATTGAGCTTGTTGTTGAGGATATGTAATTATTAGAGTGTTGTTGTTGAGTTGTATGATATGTAATGAACTGTTAGGTTGGGCTGGTTTTATGCAGTTTGTAGTTGTGGAGGTTGTGATTGATGAATATTGAGCTTGTTATTGAGGATATGTAATTGTTAGAGTGTTGTTGCTGAGATGTATGCTATGTAAATTGTGAACTTTTAGGTTGGGTTGGTTTTATGCAGATTGTAGTTGTGGAGGTTCGGTTGGGGTTGTGATTCTATTGAATATTGAGCTTGTTGTTGAGGTTTATAATTATTAGAGTGTTGTTTTGTTGAGTACATTTTTAATAGGTAATGATCTTTGTGATACTATTTCTCTGGTTTTATCCGAGGCTTTGGAGGTTTGTGAGGTAGTTGTTTTGATGAATATTGAGCTTGTTTTCTCCTAATTTATGATCTTGTTCTATTCTAGAAACAATGTCATTTAAGACTTGTATTTTTCTTTTGATTCAATTGTAATACTTTAGAGGCTTGTGCACGTGACAACCAGGTTTTGGGGATTTTATTAAGTTTACTTAGTTATCCGCACTTGTTAGATTTTGAGATTTTAATGTCTTACTTTTGCATAATTTGTGATATTTGGATTTTAGGTTGACTTGTCTTGGTGGGATAAGACGAGTGTCATCACATCCATTTTTTGGATCGTGACAAAATAGTATTAGAGCCCCAGGTTCATAGGTCTCACTTGTGTACAAACTGAGTCTAGTAGAGTCTCAAGGATCGGCACGGAGATGTTTGTTGATTATCTTCAAGAGGCTATGATGACTTTTAGAAAGAAATCTTCACTTCTTGAATCTTTATCGTATGTCCTTGGTCCGATCTGTTTTCCTATCGCTTCATTCCACTCTCTCACTTATTGTGTTGAATCGTGCCTGATTCTTTCATGCAAGTAGTTAGTGTCGTGTATGACTTGGAGGTTAAGTTTAATTTGAAAGTGAATAGACTTATGGAAAGGATGTCTGGGCAGGTTCAGAATGTTTAGCGATTCAGAGGGGTTAAATAAGGTGATGGTTTGGTGATGCATTTTGAGGGTATTTGAATGAGAGGTTGAACAATCGTCGGAGGGACTTCATAAACATATTCAATTTTTCATATTAGTTACCCAGGAACGGGAACATTGATTGTGTGATATATATGATATATAGAGTGGTTCGACAATTGGAAATAGAATAGTTAAAGAAACGACTAGGTAATGTATAGTGTGACTTTGGAAACTACTGTTAGTAAAGTTGTTATAATATGTATAGATTGCTTAGTGAATGGTGTTGCGCCAATTCAGGTCAGAAACTCTATCAAGACTTTATAGATTGAGTGTATATCAAAGAGGGTCATTATACGACCACTATAATAGTATAAATGTTTACTTGGTTAGAGTTATGGAGTGTGTTACTTCTGCAATCGACCCAATCTTTGAAAGAGTGTATATCGCTTTAGGTTAGAGACCAAACATACATAATAATGTTTTGCAACTACTCAACGGGTAGAAATGTATGGGTTATTTGGGTACGATCTTTTCAGTCGGTATGTGATATTCTAGTTGTGGATCTTGCAGATTTTCACGATGTGGTACTAGTGGTGTGTGAAAACAGATACGCCAATTGTCAAGTGAGAATACTAACTACTTAAGAAGTTATCAGTTGTATCACATGCTCATATAATTAGATTTGATGTTGCATTCACGTTTGAGAAACCAACTAGTTTGTTACTACGGACACTTAAGTTAAACATTATTAATAAGGAAGCTTTTAGTGGTGGATCTTTGGTACGATATTAATGTATTTAGGCTGTGAAGTTTATCTCGAGGATTTTAAATGAGTGGTGATTTCTTCGTAAGTTCCATGGAAGTGGATCGATATTAGGATGACAAACTTATGGGTAAAGGAAGTCCCAACGAGTATACTTGCGGAAAGGTAATTGAATATTTTAGTAAGAAAGTATGTATAAAATTGAGTTAGTCCTTTGAATTCGATTGGTATAGTTGGGTTTGAGATGTCATGTCGATGACAAGGTTGACTTTGTGGTGATGGCAAGCGCTAACCTAGCATAAATATAATAAGAGTTTATGATGGATTGTGATTGGGATGCAACTATATAATGATGATTATTTATTAAACAAATTTTTATATTGTAATGACGTCTTGTGAGTATCTAAGATTGCGATTTGCTACTATTTAGTGAGTATTGTGGTTGCATGGAATGTTGTAGAGGTATTGGGACACCGCTCGAAAAGAATTGAGATAAACTAGAGTCACAAATGAAAAAAATTAGTGTAATGTACTTTAGCCTTCGGAAAGAGGATAGAACAAAGATATTTAAGGAGGTATCTTCAGAGGGGTTGAGAATTGGGTTCAGAGACACGTGATTTCATCTGTTTTGCTCTGATCATGGTAATAGTGCCATGGGTTAATCAAATTGGTTAAAACGATTGGATAAGATTTGAGAAAAAGTCTATAGGCGTTCGATTTAAGTGTGGTAATAAGTGTTTTTTTTTAGTTTGATAACTGATACAGTTGGAATCAGAATTAAAGTTTTTCATTGCAAGTCTATATTCATGGTAGTATGTTTTGTCAAAGTATGAATTGATAAGGTAATAATTGATCAATCGCATCAGGCATTGAGCATTTGGAAGAACATGTGCAGGGTTTGGGTCATAGAGTTTGTTACTTTTGATTGTTAAAGAACCTAAGAAAGTGCTTCTCTTAAAGTTTTGGTTTAATGAATAAGATAAAATATCATGGGTTGTTGGTCAAAGGATAAGTTGGTAAGCAAGTCAGCGAAAGGAAAAAGAGTCTGGTGTATTAAAGATTTCAAGGTATTTAAAATTTGTGTGATGGGAAGAATTTAAGAGATGGGAATGAATAAGAACTCTCATATCGACTCTTGGTTTGAAGTTGAAGGATGTATGAATTTTCATATATACGTTCTAATATGACTATGTATATGAATTGGTTCGTATAGACTTACTAGGGTTTTATCATCGACTTTTATAAATATTGAGTTTTGCTTTGTGTTACAAGCAATGATGTGTGGAAGATTTTATGTAGTTATGTTGAGCTAGATTGTTCAAAATATGATAGGTAACTTATGCATGTTAAACGGTGTGGACCTACAGTTCTACATGGTTAATGAGGATTTTGAGGGGGATTGAAACTACTTTGTTGGTGAGACGATATAGACTGTTATGATGTATTACATAGGCATTTGATGGTGAGTAGAGGTTATGAGCTTATAGAATACAATATTATTGGAGTGGCCAAGAATTTCTTTGATTTTTGGCATGAGGTACATGATGGTATGAATGGTAGTTGAAAAATGGTATGTGAAAGTTGAAGTTGACATTGGGTGTGATTTAATTATTATACCTCGATGGGAAAGTATTTTTAGATTTGAAATTAGTGCTATCAGTCTTGGGTGTGCCTCATATTTGTCATGTAATACTTTAATGGAAATAGAGGGAGTCATGTTTTTTTGAATTTTTAGAGGCTACAATGTATTTGCTAAGAAGACTTTTGATACTAGTGACAGTTTGAGAGTAAGGTGAATGAGTGGTGTAGTTATGATGTTTGTTGGTATTAAGAGTGTTAGCTTCAATGGAGTACTGTGAGCAGTATGTGTGGTTGAATATGGGACCATTAGGTCTAGTTCTGTCATTTTCAAGAGCTCTCTACAATCACAATTACTGATGTAGAGCTTCGACAATGTTGCTAAAGGTTTTGCATGCTTGGGTGTGTTACTCGCTAGGTAACTACTCAATCATTTCCTTATTTGGATCAGATGAGTTTGATTCTCCTGGGTGAGAACGTGATGTCTAAAAATCATATTTTTATTACTTAATCTCGTGAAAATATTATATTGTGAGAATAAAATCTTGATAAGATCTATCATGATTTGTGCATTATAAGTGTGTGGTGGTTGGTTCATGTTCAGTTTTGATTGTAACCAGTATTGATTCAGAATTTTATCATGGTTATGTGAGAAAAGATTCGTCATGATGATTATGTTATGATCTAGAGGGTTTTGGTTCAGATTGGGTGAATGAGTTAGTTTATTTCTTGGTACTCACTCCTAATTTATAGATCTTCAAACGTTTAATTCAAAAGTTCAGTTCTTAGTAGTTGATCTTCATGGAATGGTCTTAAGGAGGAGCTCACTTGGAGAGATGAACACCGACTAGTAGGTCATAACTCAAGCTTTTGGTAACATCGGTTATTCTTTCTTCTTTCTTCTTCTTTATGTTCGAGGACGAACATGATTTTTAGTGGTGGATAATGTAATGACCCGAAAGGTCATTGTTTAAAATTTTAATAAAATTATTGTTTCACCCCTCTCGATAGTTTCCCCTAGTCATTTTTATATTAGTCGGCAAAGTTGGTTTGAGAATTTTGAACTATTTGATAACTACGGTTATTTAATTAATAAGTATTTATTTAATTATTAATTTAGTTAGTTGATAATAACGGGTCAAGCCTGAAATTTATTTAGGATCCTATACCATTTAACTCATATGTATATTAAAATGAGTTAATAGGGTTTATTATTATTATTTTTTAAAAGGGTTCAGAACGTACCTGCAGACACGACATGAACACAGAAAGGACGAGTTACTCCTCTCATGTAAGGCAATTTCAAGTTATACTTAGAAATTTGCATATAGCTGCATTAATTGCTCTTTCACATGCCTGCATTAATTGCGCGCGCGCGCGCGCACACACACACACACATATATATAAAGCAGAACGCATAAGCGTCCCCTTGAACTTGTAAGGATTTTCCGTATAGACACCTTAACAAGAACTCCTTCCTATTGAACACTTAAACCACTCAAAAAGTGTACCTATCAAACTCACCTGGCTGACTTGGCACTTATCGTGTAAGGCACTCCTTTTGAGCGCATGAAGTGAGAAAAAAAAAGTTAATGTGTTTGATTGGCACACTTTAACATATGGTCAAAATCTTCCCCTTTTATTTATCCAACCCAAGATTCTTCCCCTTTTTTTATTTTTCATCTCTTTCTTCTCCACATCTCACCATTGTTGCTGCTACAATGGAGATAAAAAAAATTCTTCATTCGTCTATTTCACAGGGAAGGAAATGTCCAATTTGTCGATTTCAACTTCTTTAGATGCAAATGTGTTCTGTCGATGTGGGGTCAATGCTGAATTGAAAATTTCATGGATACTACTTAATACAGGACGTCGATTTTTTTGCTGCAAAAACTCAAAGGTAAGATTTTTATCATTATTCTAATCTGGTTAAACAAATCGTTATCAATCGCTAATTATAGTTTAATTATTTTGATAATTTATGTAGAGAAGAGGTGGATGCGATTATTTTCGATGGTACGATGATGAAATACCACCTCAAGCAATAAAGATCATACGGGGTCTATTGAAAACACTTAAATCCTATGAACAAGAGACGAAGCAAGCAAGAAAAATCAGGATCATATGCGTTATTGCAATCGCGATTTTCGCTAGATGGAAATATTTATGTTAGTAGTCTTAGAGTGATTGTATTAGTAGTCTTGTGTTTCTGTTGTACTGATTTTGGAAGAAGGAATGGAGATAAGTTGTTCATTAATCTATCATATTGCTCATCTCCGCGACGCGAAGGCATCTTTAAATTTCCATTCAAACACAATTGCTCATGTAATACTCCTAAATACTAACCAAGAGTCGCATGTAGATTTACCGTTGCTTAATTACTAAAATATGTTTTAGTCTCATTTTGGGAACTTGAAGTGTTGTGATAATTGTCAACTTGCTTAGCATAAATTCTTATCATAATTTAAGGATTTGTGATGGGGTGTTTAGGTAATATCCTAATTAGAATTATGTATAACTTTAAAAGGAAGGTAAGGGATATACATATAGGTATATATGTATGCTTTTTGGGCAACCAACTTTTTGTTTGGGCTGCCCCTTTTGGTGACATCTGTTCAGGTGATAAGTATCACCTTTGAAATATATATTTTCACACCTCCTATAATTAATTTCGTTTTCCTCAAGTATAAGAACATTAGAACCTTAGCTTAACAAATTGTTCTTCAAAATCACAAGAGAAAACTTGGCCCTTTTGGCTGGAATTCAAGAACACACACTTCTTGTTGGTAAGTGTCGAAATCTGCTTCTGAGCTGGGTAGTGTTTGGTATTTTATGTATATCTCTCGCTCTAGAACTTAGTTTACAGTGAGTAAATATGGTTTGGAAAGAGAATTCATAGACCTACAACTCTTATATTTATGTCAAACTCTGATTTAGCTGTTATAGACTCGAAATATGGGATGCAACATAGAACAAGTTCTACCCAGATTTCAGAATTACAAATTCTATATGAACAGCTATTGGTGTTTTGACTATATCTTCGTTGTACAAAATACATTTTGTGGCGATTCTTATTTGTTTTCAACCCTAAGAGATATATCTACATATTTCATGAAGGTTATAAAGTCCAGTTTTGTTGTTTTCCGTTTCAAATCTAAGTTGCGATATGATGAACTAGGTTGGCCAGAATCACTGTTTTGGGAGCATTGTTGTGTTTGTGCAGGCTAATTTTACTTGTGATGATGATCCTATTTTACATCAATATTATTGAGCTGCTAGGGATTAAAGAAGTTGTTTAATTATATTTTAAAGGTTGTATATACTCGTGAACAAGTTGAGGACCTTGATACATTGGTTGGACTGTTTCTTTGCTAAAGCACTGAGGTTTGTGTATAAACTTGTACTTGTACTCTTTTAACCTCTAGTATATCTAAAATTGGATCTTGGTACCTTGCTTACCTCTTGTCACTTTGCATTGTTGTGTTGGTATCCTTTGAGACGTTAAAGACGTTTGTATAACTCACCCACTTGTATGGATTGTTTGATCACCTGACACTCTTGTTGGGACCTTGTCCTTCTTGTGGCTGTGACTTTGTCATTCTTGGCATGCCTCTTGATTCGGATCATTTGTCATCTTGACTCTGAATTTTTAGTTCGTCTTAAGTATGGATGTTGTCCATTTTAAGTACGAATTAGAAAGCTATTTTTAATATGGTTCTTGGTTCTCTTGATTATTGGGGTTTGACCCTTCTTGATATAGGGTGTTGACCCTTCTTGATACTTGTTTGTGCTTGGTGTGAGGACATAATGTACATATTGGGCGAGCCTTATTGTTGAATCTCTTGGAAAATGATGCTATGAACGTTCTTGACATTTGGGTCTTTAAATATCGAATTTGATACTCTTTATATATTGTTTACTTGATTTATTAATTATGTTCAATTAAGTTGCCATGACTTGAGAAAGTTTGTTTTGTGAATCGAATGGCCCCGAAACTATAGTTTTGTACCACTAAGCTATATGCTTAGCGATAGTTGTTTCTATCGTAGGTGAATGATCAAGTGGATGCATGAAGCTGGCCATTGGAGATGGAAATTTTGAGAGCCTTAAGGAAGATCACATTTGCATATAGACATCTATATTTTGTATAAACATTGGGACTTGTACATAATCTATGTGTTGTATATTTACATGAAATTTTGAGGACTAAAATGATCATGTCGCTATGGGTTGTAATATAAGTATGGCTCTATGTTTTGACCTTTTGGGGTGTGTAAGCCCAAGTCTTGTAATATATTAAATTTATCACTAATTTTATATGATTGAGTGAAGCATGAAAGATCTAGTTCGGGTACTCAGGAGTTGGTGGTATTCTTTTACGTCATTTTCGTCTAGTGTGAGGGCAATATATGTATAAAAATCTCGTAAGTTATTGACTTATATTATTTTAGAAGGGTCGTTACAGCTCATCTCAGCGACGCGGGCACTCCACGGAGTGTTCTGCCTCAAATTTGCTTTAATGAATTAATTTAGGAATCCCTAGCGGAGAGGGAACAGAGTGCTCTACCTGGAATTTGACTTCATGAGCCAAATTATAATTCCTCTCCGCGTCACAAAGAGCATACGGAGATGCCTTAAGTGACATTTTTTTAAGCTTCTTCTTTGCTTTCTTCACCTCCAAAGAATAATAACCTTACTAAGTGAACAACCAATAACATTAAGCTCCAAACAAGCATGAATGATCGACAAAAAATTCTTGGCATTTCCTTGTAAGAAAATCCACATTTAAACCACTAGTTATAGCATACATCAAAAACATCACAAAACATATTAAAGCAGTCTTAGTATTGTTTCCTGCTTGCATTACAGATTCAAATAAAAAAAAACCTAAGTGTACATCAAAAACACCCAAAACATATTAAAGTAGTCACACCCCTCTATTCTTGCTCTTGTTGCACTAAACGTTTGCAAATCCACCCCCTTTGGAATTACTCATGCGTTGTAATTGTGGAGTGGTGACAACATCTTTACCCTTCCATTTCAGTCCACGAGGCTTATATCCAATATCAATATTTGTTGGTGTTGTACACTCGAAAACAGCTGGAGTAACAACTCTTTCACATGTTGAACGAGGCTGTATACAAGAAACTAAAATAAGTGCCAATTATAAAAGTAGATTATAAATAATTGAAGTTGGTTATACTCTTACATTTAATGTTTGTCTGCCACTTATATCATCAGTGTAAATGCCAAATCCCACAGTCTTAGGCCTTTTGTTTCCTCGTGTTGATGTTGATGCTCCTTCTCTTCCCCTACATCTTCCTGTTTGTTGCCCTTTTATAACAGTTGAAGTATCATCACCTCCTCTCCCCCTACCTTTTCCCCTGCCTCTTTCCCTGCCTTTACCAACTTGTTGAACTCTTCTAACAATTAAAGTATCATCACAGATAGAAGTTGATTGTTGGCCTGAGCTAACATATTGTGATGGTCTCCAGGTTGGTGGCTGGCTAGAACCTACAGGTTGGCCTGAGCTTGGTGGTTGGCTACAGCTTCTTGGTTGCCTTGAGCTTGGTGGCTGGCTAGAACCTACACTTGAGTTTGGTGCCGGCTATAACCTGTACCTGTAGGTTGCCTTGAGAGGCATTTGCTTTGGTTCAGGAGGCTTAATCACTATATCACTAGTGTGAGGCCACATTTTCATGTTAGGTATTGGCTGGATAAAGTAATTATAGGCCTTTATAAAAGTATCTTTTCTATACCAATATACAACATGATCTTCAGGGTCTTGGCCTGCATGCTGATAAGCCAAAACAACATGTTGACATGGTATGCCTCTCAACTGCCAAGTTCTACAAGTACATGTCTTCTTTCTGATATCAATAATATTTCTATAATGACCATCTAAAATTTCATATTCAAATTGGCCATTAAACCTAACTTGACAATCTCTAGCATAATCTTTGTTTTTTTCAAGTACTAAACTTGCCATAGGAGAAATGTTTGATATCCAAGTGTCAACAAATTTTCTCATCTCAACATTTCTATCCATTATCTTATGTCAATCTCTTCTAACATGGTGATAATTGATTTATGTCTAGCAGCTAATATCCAAGAATTAAATGTCTCACACATATTATTCTCAACAACATCATACTTAACATGCTCCTTAAAATATGCTTTACACCATGTCTTTTTTTCGTAATGTAAGAAGTCTCCACAGATCTTCTTATTACCAAGTTTATTAAGTTTGTCCATTTCATCTTGAAATTTTACCTCAAAACTTGATTTTGCACATCTCCATAATTGTTTTCTTCTTTCTTCTCCTCTCCAATTCTTCTGCCAATTGGACCAGATGTGTCTAGCACACATCCTCGGCTCACAATCTGGCAGCAACTCCATTATGGTTGCTACAAGACCCTATATATCATAATAATTGAAATTTATGACTAATAGTAATTAAATAAATAAGCAATGATATCAAAATTAAATAAAATGAACATTAAACTAACCTTTTGCATTTCAGACATCACAGTCAATCCATGTCTAGTGCCTAAGTTTAGATCTTGTATCAAGAAGTTGATAAAGAAACTCCAACTGTGCTTTGTTTCTTGATCAACAACTGTCCAAGCAATTGGAAACATTTGTTGATTTCCATTCCTACCAATTGCAACTAATAATTCACTCTTGCAACCACCCTTCAGAAAGCATTCATCAAAACCAATGATTTTCTACATCCTTCCAACCAACCTCTCTTTAATGCATCAAAACAAACATAAAAGTAAACAAACATATTCTTTCCTAGAGTAGATTTCCTGTCTGTCCTCACCCAACATGAACTACCAGGATTAGTCTGTTTTATCATGTCTACATAATTACACAACCTTGCAAACTCCATCTTCCAATCACCCATAAACTCCTTGAGAATCATCAATTTTGCTCAATAATAAAGAGTTCTTCCAACATACAATCCTATCGTCTTCCTCACCAACTCTTGAATTTCCCACAACTTTATATAAGGTTGAGAAACTATTTTGTCCCTAAATTATTTGCAATAAAGTTAGATGTATACAACTTGTTTTTGGCATCAATTTTGCTCAATAACAAAGAGTTCTTCCAACATACAATCCTGTCCTCTTCCTCACCAACTCTTGAATTTCCCACAACTTTATATAAGGTTGAGAAACTATGCTGTCCCTAAATTATTTGCAATAAAGTTAAATGTACACAACTTGTTTTTGGTTGTGGTAGGGCACTGATGAACAGGATAGTAATTCTTAACAATAAAGTCACCAGAGTCTTTGTCTAGACTAGCATACAACAACTATTTGCATTTCTTATGCTGGCATTTAACTTTGACTCTATGTTTTTCATTAGACCTCAATTTTAATTTGACTTTATATTCCACAGCATACTCTGCCACAGCCTTTCTAACTTCTATGGCATTTTCAAATACGATACCAAGCTCAAATATAGCAACTACACAATCAGGATCAAATCTAACCTTTTTACTTTTTCTTCTAGCTGGTAAATCAACACCTTCCACAACTTCAGGATCTAATTCATCCCTACTGTCATCACTATCCAGTTCTGAACTATCAATATATTGCTTATCTCCCTCCAATCTCTTCATAAGCCTTGTTCCTTCCAATGTCTTCAAATCCTCTATCAACACCAGCTACTCCAAGAATTATTTCCTCTGTAGAATTAGGTTTTTTCCTCTGCAATTTGGTTGTCCTTTCATTTTTTAAAAGTTCTCAACTCTTCATCAATCTCTGAGTCATCATCATCTGGAATAGTAAACTCTTGTGAATCATCACTAATAGCCCAATTTGTTTCAACACCTTTAAGATCTGATGCATCATCTACACCAAGTTCAACAATAATATTCTCAGAATGGGTAGCTCCTTGTTGTAACCCTTCATCCACACCAACTTCAACACTAATATTCTTAGATTGGGCAGCTCTTTGTTGTAACCCTTCATCCACATAAATATTATGTGAGTTTTCTACCCCATCCTCATTAATAATTTCACCAACTGTTGGCCCACAAAGATAACCTGTAAGGACCCCATCTTTAATAATTTCTACCTCATCTACAACATGTTGAACATACAAATCCAAAAAGTCACGATCACCTAGGTCTTTTATAAGGTTAGTAAGCTGAAATCGTCATCCACTAAGACAAAGTTATTGGTTGTAGGGTCTCTAAAATAAAACCCACCCACAGTAACATACCCCAAATCTCTAGTATAAAAAAGCAATTCCATTAAAGAAAAGTGGTCTTTATCGATACCTACATATTCCACTTCACCTTCCCCTATGTAAGTGAGACCTCCACCAGATGTGTCTTCCACAAATTTACCACCATGGTGGAAGCGAGTTACTATAATAATATCCATAAGATTCCCTGAAAAAATATTCAAATAAATCCAACAAATTATTGACAAGAAAATCCTAAAAAAATTCAAACTTTATTCACATATGTACAAAACATCATCACTGTAGTAATATACAAAATAGACGCTATATTTAAAGGGAAAATTGACAGCAATAGTCATAAAGATTCGAAAATGAACTTACTTCACAAGATTTAACACAAAATCTCCTAGCTTTCTCAAATCAGCCCTAAAACACAACAACAAGAATTATTTTCTTGAATCGACCACGCCGTAGGATAAAAAAATGAAGATTATTGATCAACTTTCTTGAATCGACCACATATTAAGTGGGAATCTTGAAAGAATATCTAGGATTTTTTGGAACACGTTTTGGGGATTTAGATAAATGACTGAGGGGTTGGGTGTTTTGTGATGTGTATTACCACGTAGGATTAGATTTTCCACATAGGAGATGTGTAATGTCACACGCTCCACCTTAAAACAAATGCCTCACACGATAAGTGTCAAGTCAACCAGGTGTGTTTGATAGGTACACTTTTTGAGTGATTTAAGTGTTCAATAGGAAGGAGCCCTTGTTAAGGTGTCTATACAGAAAATCCTTACAAGTTCAAGGGGCCGCTAATGCGTTCTGCCTATATATAATAATAATGTTTTAGAATTAGATTGATTTTAGGGTTTTCCTTTTTAGTGTATTGTTTGTTCTTTTTCTTTTCCAACCATGTCTTTTAATCACCACATTAATCATATAATTATCCTTGCTTATTACATTAATATATGTAATTAAATATAAGGATATTAAATAATATGAATATCATTAGAGCTATGATATTGGAGAAATTGTGACTCAATCCTAAGTTTGAAACTTAAGGAACTTGATTATAGAGTTGGGTGAGTTTTTGGGTCTAGCCTAAACCTATAGTAATATGAGTGTTGTTAGTTTTGAAATCTTATCGTGATTATGTACTTGAATATAGATTGCATTGATTTGGAAGCCCAACAAAAAGGGAAGGCTCAAGTCCCGGAGTAAATTATTGATTGATTGAGGCAATTGAATTTCTAAATCCTTGTTAAGTGTATAGAATCATGTATTTTCTTGTAGTATGTGTTGGGGAGTAATGGGACTTGGTGATGAGTTGGTTTGTCCATATTGAATAATTCTAATGATGAAGAAGGGGTAATAAAAGGCAATGTGATTAATTATTGGTGTGTGATGTGTTGAGAATGGTTTGAAAGGCTTATTAACTCATTGTTGATGTTGTATCACAATTGTGTTGTTGTGAATTGTGCATTATTGCGAAAATTGTCATCTCATCATTATTTGTGTGAACATGTCATTTGCATTGGTTCTGAGACAAGATTGTGATGTCTTATGTGAATTGAGGAAGAATATGAAATTAAATAGTTTGTACCATTTCGAAGGACGTGTCGTGCGTCGCAACGGATACTATTATCAAGGGATGTGTCGCGCGTCGCAATGAATTTTATTATCGAGGGTCATGTCGCACGCCGCGACGGATGCATGGATAGATATGTCCCCAATGGGTTCCGGACTGAGAGACAGTGGGTGTGTATCACTAGGTCAGACATGCATCAATGTACTTGACATTGCGTTCCATTGCATTGCACACTTTATCATTAGTTAACTTGATATTGAGTTTTGCTGATCTTATGAGTGCCTTTCTGTGAAACTTGTAATTGATGAATATTGAGCTTGTTGTTGAGGATATGTAATTGTTAAAGTATTGTTGTTGAACTATGTGTTATGTAAATTATGAACTGTTAGGTTGAGTTGATTTTATACAGGTTGTAGTTGTGGAGGTTGTGATTGATGAATATTGAGCTTATTGTTAAGGATATGTAATTTTTAGAATGTTGTTGTTGAGATGTATGTGTTTTATTTAAAAAATATAATTTAACTGATTTTAGAGTCGCCACTTAATTTTTAAGAAAAATCAAGAAAATTATCATTTTTAAAAGACTAAAACAAAAAATCTCATAAAAAACTTAAAAGGGAGTTCGAGGTTCATATCAGCATTTCAGGAAGGGTTTGAAAGCACCCGAAATGCCCACTAACACGCGATTATCTGATAATTAACTATTTGGCTAAAAATAATTTGACTTGAATCGAATTGTGATGATGGGCAATTTTAAAAGTTGGGACCATCTTAAGGGGAAAAGGGGAATATTGAGATATTACCTAAGTAAAGTACTTTGCAAAATTGTGTTCTGAGATCAAAGAAAAAAGAAAAGCTTGGTTAGTTTATTTTATTTTATTTTTTATTTTTAGAAAATTAGTTCGAAATGACTATCCATCGGAAAAATTAAATTGTAGTAACCTTAAGATTAACAACAAATAGCAATAGGTAAACAAATATAAAATAATAAAGTAAAGAGGGAAATTTGGGCCCAAGTTTGGTTTTCTGTCCACCTGGACCATCACTTGGGCCTAATTTCTATTTTTTGGACCAAAGGCTCAATATTTAGTACCTGTCCTGAACTAATATGCAAATGACTTTTCTTTGGGCCTTTGGACCAATTCCACCTGTCCTAAACTAACAAGATTATAATTAAAATAAAAAGGGCTTAGGCCCAACAACAGAATACAAAACTGAATTTATGGGGGCCTTTAGGCCCATTTCTCGATTTCCTTATACACTAGGAGTATACTAGTGTATAAAATCATGTATATCCACTCCAAACTCCTGTACATCAATTCTATTTTTCTCTTGAACACCGGAGGGCTGACTCGATACTCGAAAATGCAAGGAGCCGATGGGAAGAGTCCAAATAGACTCGGCGAAACATCACATGTAAAGAGAATAAAAATAAAGGTAAAAATTAATATACACTCCCTCAAATGTCTTCTATAAACAAAATATAAATAAAGTAAAACTACAAGAAATATAAATTAATATACACTCCCTCAAATGTCTTCTGTAAACAAAAAATAAATAAAGTAAAGCTACTAGAAATATGACCCAATGCACATGCTAGACATAATATGATAACTAAAAAAGAAAAATTATTCTTCCAGTTGGCTCCCAAACAAAAGGACAAAAGTATGTTCATTCCAAAAAAAAATGTGGAAATCG
Organism: Solanum commersonii; assembly: GCA_029007595.1. Lineage (NCBI taxonomy): Eukaryota > Viridiplantae > Streptophyta > Magnoliopsida > Solanales > Solanaceae > Solanum > Solanum commersonii. Next base: position 3,570,914 of record JAJTWQ010000051.1, read on the forward strand.
CGACAATATTAACAAATCACATACAAGAGACATACAAATAAAAACTTTGACGTCTGCTGCCTAGCATGCTTAGACTTTAACTAAAATTACTTGAATATTTAAATTGATATGACATCCTAAGGAACAATAGCTTTGATAAGAAAAATGAGTTTGAAGCTTGAAACCTAAAACAGCAACACTATGCACGTTTGAATAAATTTTAAAAATGCAATTACATTTGGCTCACGTAACCAACTAATATACCACAATTAATACAAATGGTAAAATAACCAACTAAAGCAAGAACATTTCATTATTTCTTAAGAATGGAGTAAGATTCACACCGATTTGGATTTACGAAATGGCAAACACGCTAATCATAAAATAAGCACATCATAAAGGTAATTTACTATCAGAAGGGGGTCAATATATGAAACTTAAATACTAAACAAATAATCAATGTCTATAACTAAACAACAAATAATCAACTGGGAATTAAAGAAGATGACAAAACAGTAGCTAAACACAGATTCAATGACAAAACAAGAACAAAACTGAGATGGACGGAGAGGATGGATTAGTAGCTATCCAAATAACTACAGAAACCATATAATACTCTAATAAACACGAGAGCATGCTGAAAAACGAAGAAGTATGCGAGATACATGGACAACCATACACTAATACTTATATGCTCATAATCGATGGACACATTAAGGGTGTGTTTGGTATGAAGGAAAACATTTTCCTTTTCCTTAAATTTGAGGGAAATGAGTTGATTTGGAAAACATTTTCCAAAACATTTAGCCCAACCAAACATGAGAAAATTGGAAAACATTTTCCGGAAAATGTTTTCCAATTTTCTCATGTTTGGTTGGGCTAAATGTTTTGGAAAATGTTTTCCAAATCAACTCATTTCCCTCAAATTTAAGGAAAATGACTTCCTTTCTAAACTTAAGGAAAACATTTTCCAAAATTCTTTTCCAACTTCAAATTACAATTATTTTTTTGTTGAAAAAATCAACTTATTTTGTCCCTACCCTCAAACCACCCCCAACAACCCTCCCCCCAAAAAAAAAAAATTTAAACTTCAAAATTTTATTTTTTCACCCCTACACTCGACCCCCCCCCCTCCAACCCACCCACTCCCTACTCGCCACCCCTACCCCAAAAAAAATAATTTAAGTTTGTTTTTAAAAAATATTTTCAATTTCAAAATTTCATTTTTTCAACCCTACCCTCCACCCTCCACCCACCCCCCTACCAGCCCCCCCACCACCACCATCCCAAAAAATAATTTCAAGTTTGTTTTTCAAAAATATTTTCAATTTCAAAATTTCATTTTTTTTCACCCCTACCCTCCCCTACCAGCACCCCCCCACCACTACCCCAAAAAAAAAATCCCTCCCCACCACCACCCCAAAAAAAAAAAATTAAGTTTGTTTTTAAAAATATTTTCAACTTCAAAATTTTATTTTTTCACCCCATCGACCCCCCACACCCTACCAGCCCCTCACCCCACCCACCCCCTACCAGCCCCCATCCCCCAAAAAAAAAATTTAAGTTTGTTTTTAAAAAATATTTTCAACTTCAAAATTTCAATTTTTCACCCCTACCCTCAACCCACCCCTTACCACGCCCCCACTCCCCCCCCCCCCCAAAAAAAAAAGATATTTCTCAAAAAAAAAAAATTCATTCATAAATCAAACACTAAAAATATTTTTCGGAAAATATTTTCTACTCACCAACCAAACATGAGAAAATAAGTCAAAAATCAACTTGTTTTCCAAGAAAACATTTTCCTTCATACCAAACACACCCTAAAGCTAACTAGTTATCAAGCAAATGCTAATTTTGATGCAAAACAGGACCACATTAATGAACAAATCCTATTCTTAGCAAAGAGTAGGCCGCAAACTAAGACATAACAAAACATCAAATAACACTAGCAATTTGGGAATGGAAACAAGAATTATAAGTAAAGTGTAAACTGGGAAGAGGCAATACCCCACATTTTATAAACTTAAACTACAAGTTGTAAGTATTTTCGACCAGATTTTAAGCAAAAGGAAGGCGTAAACTCGAGTCAAACATGCTTAGCTAGGCAGTAGAACAACATGGGTCATGAAAACGACAAAAAGGAGTTACTACATCAACAAACAATAGATAAAACAACATATAAATCTCACATTAGTTAGCTTTGATATTCTGATGTTAATTTGAAAAGAAAAGCGTCATTAACAGTAGCAAAACTGAATGAAACTATTGACGCTAAGAGACAGCAAGAACAAGAAAATGCGGATTCGATAGCATCAAACAAATGTATGCAAAGCAAAATAGCAACAGCAATTCCAACAAAAGAGCAGAGGCAACAATGACAAATACATAACACAAAATTAATTTGACATTAAAACTGAATCACTGAAACTGATTAAGAACAATACACCATATTAAAATATCATTAACTAGGCACCTAACAATGAACCAGCCGCAAAATAGAGGCTTTCCCAACATCAAAAGATCAGCATAAGAAAAGAGATGAAGAGGGTGCTATCGAGGGAGGGGTGTTACCTTTTCCGGTGCAGCGACTGGACAGTGACGAGTTTCTGGGAACGCTTCCACCACCAACTTCGAACTTCGGCAAACCCGAAAAGTGAAGCTATAATCCAAAACTAGCTATACTCTCCGTTTTAGACGGTATTTCCTACAAATTTCAATATCTATTTCCTTAGTTCTGTGATCTTTTTCCTCTGTATATGATTTGACACCAACTTTCTCTCTTTTCCTTTCTCCGACCCTTTCTCTGTTTTCTGCCCACTTTTTCTTCCCTATTTTTCCCAACTCAATATAACCCTCTCCCCCTATTTCCCAACTCTTTGTAAGCTAACTCCCTGTATCCCCTTCTATTTTTCAGCTCTCTCTCCAACTTCAAAAATCACCCCCCGATGAATGGAAATGAGGGTATTTAACGGCGAAATTAGGGTCCCAAAAATGGGGGGGGGGGGGGAACGGATAGAATTCCGATTCAAGGGTCCATTTGAATTTCAAACTTCAAAAGAAATCTTTCACAATTCCGGAGAGACAACTTTTTCTGAGGAATTTGCCCCTTTCCGGAAGAGAAAAGGGGAGATGGACGCCTTGGATCGATTCCAACATCCTTGGGTGCAACGTGGCCTTATCTCATGCTGGCGAGGACGATTCCGCGTGCCTGGTTGCTGGAATCGCACTGCTGAAACAGAACTGGGTTGCTTTGCCGTAAAGAAGATGAAGTTGGGGAGGTGGGGTCACGTTTTTTTTTTCTTTTGGTTTGCCGTATGGAATGTAATGTATGGAATTATTGGAATGGTGGGCTGCTGGCCATTTGGAGAATTGTTGGGCCTGGGTTATAAAGGGAATTGGGCCGATTTTTGGTATTAAGAAATGGCCCAAAATGGTTCTTAAATGGGTTTATGGTGAGGTGAGTTAGATTAAATTTAGGAAATAGCTTTACAGATTGTGAATTCGGCTAGAATCTAAATGAATTAATATTAATTAATTAACGAGCTTCTTAATTTTAACGAAGTAAAATAATTAACTCAAATATAAACTAAATAACTCAAAGTTAAAACCATAATTTAAATTAAACTAATTCAAGTAAAGTATTTAACTAAAAAAAATAAAATCTTTTGAGATGATTTTCAAATACTCCTAAAATGTAATAAATACGTACAAATTTATATAGAATATATAAATTATTTTTAAAATGACAATATAACTTAAAATGACTTGAAAAATATCTTGAATTTTATAAAGTTAATTATTTCAAATCGTTTGGAATTTGAGAAGCTCGATGATTAATATATGATGTGGAGGTCCAAAATTGAGTGTCAACAGTACGCTATGTAAATTGTGAACTGTTAGGTTGTGCTAGTTTTATGCAGGTTGTAGTTGTGGAGGTTGTGATTGATGAATATTGAGTTTGTTGTTGTGGATATGTAATTGTTAGAATGTTGTTGTTGAGCTGTATGCTATATAAATTGTGAACTGTTAGGTTGGGCTGATTTTATGCAGGTAGTAGTTGTGGAGGTTCGGTTCGGGTGTAAGTAGTACCCGTATTTTATTCTCTTAGCTTGTGTTTAGAAGTTTACCTGTTGAGTACCGTGTGGTTTGGTACTCACCCCTTGCTTCTACATTTTTTTTGTAGGTTACTAGTTCGGATCTTTGTGATACTCTTTTTCTTCTCTTCTTGTCCAAGGCTTCTTGTGGAGGTTTGTGAGGTAGTTGTTTGTCATCTCAGCGGACCTTCTTTCTCCTTATTTATGATCTTGTTCTATTCTAGAAACAATGTCATTTGAGACTTGTATTTTTCTTTTGATTCAATTGTAATACTTTAGAGGCTTGTGCACGTGACAACCAGGTTTTGAGGATTTTATTAAGTTGACTTAGTTATCCGCACTTGTGAAATTTTGAGATTTTAATATGTCTTACTTCCGCATAGTTTGTGATATTTGGATTTTAGGCTGACTTGTCTTGGTGGGATAAGACGAGTGTCATCACATCCATTTTTTGGATCGTGACAAAATGATAAACTAGCCTATAGTATTTTGACAAAATATATCTTAACAAACTACTAATAAATAGAAAAACTAGCTAACTAACTATTAACAAGGATTTATTCAAAAATTAAAATAGTAAAATAAAGTTACTATAATTCAAAAGCATAATTGAAACAATCTTCTTTGCTTGAGAAATTGCAAATTCGAACATTCGGTTGGAATGGACCTCGTGAACAAATTTGTCAATTCATCTTTGGTCTTGTAGTTAGTTTGTTTTACGTCTTCAATTTTTAAATTTTGATTATCAACAATTTTTTGCTTGTGTTCATCTTATGTTAGATTAAATGAGAAGTGTGTACCTCTTATTTTAATTCATTATATCTCCTGCTTAGCGGTATCAAAGATTCGACAATAATTTTCTCCAAATAATAATTTAAACTCTTTTGTTATTAATTGACCAACACTCAACAACTTCTAAAATAATTTTGATAGTTTGTGTAACAATTGGCTATATTGAAAAAGTTTTCAAAACTATAATCAACAAGAAATTTTCTAAGATTTAAATATTTGTGTTGTTATGTAACGTATAATTACTTATATATGATTATTTGTGTCTTACAAAATATTACAAAAAAATATTATATTGTCAGTTGAAAAAGAAAATTAATTATTAAATTATATTCAATTATTACATATTTTTAGAATGTATGAGAAAATAAATATATGAAAAATATTAAATAAATATAAGATTATTTTCTAGACTTTGGCTTCAGGCCACCCATTCTATTGATTCATTTTAAGTTAACACATTTAGAATCTTATGATTCACTAATTGAATTTATGTTTATTGATCGTTATATGTAAATGTTAATCTTAAAATGAACCATTTACTTTTATAAAAACAAATTACTGTCCAATAGTGATTAATCATACATTTAAAATTTTACAGTTCACTAGAAAATCTGACAAATATGAATTTCTTTTTAGTCAAAGTCAACAATAACATAGTGACTTAGCAGACATACAAATCCTTTTATATGGTACATGCCATTTTCATTATCCAAATGGTTAGAAATGGAAAGCAATAATATAGAAATGGAAAGCAATAATATAAACTCAATTCTTTAATTTAGCGAATGAATTTATATGCAATGAATAAACTAATCTTAAATTGAATGTAATATGGTATATCCAAAAATTATGTTACATATTAAATTTATAACATATTTAATTAACTATGTAAACAAATGGTATAAATGAATTCTCACATGCATAATAAGGAAAAGGGATCCAAAATCATGATAATTCACTCATTACTTCATTTTTAAAAAATGGAGCATTACACGCAAAAATGACTAGACAAACTTTGTAGCCTAAAGTAAGAGAAGGATTTAAAGTTAGAGTTAACTTCAAACATATATTTAAATTATCTTATTTTTTTAGAGTTATATATCTAATTATTGAAAGTATAAGTTTTCTACTTGAATTGTCACTCAGTGGCTAGTGAAACACACCTTGAATCATTTTTGATGGTTCATACTACATTCTCTTTTATTTAAAAAATCTACCACTTTGAAAAAATAATTTCACCCTGACAAAGTTAAATAACCTAACATTAGGTTAAAAGTGAAAATTATAATTGTACAAATTAATTTATTCTCCATCGCAACACCCAACATCTTCTTCTCCACTTTCTTAGCCATAATCTCGTGTTAGTCGTGACTTCAATATCTCTAGCTTAGAAGGGGAGAATTTATCTTAAAGAAATCAATTGAAAAAAAAAGATATAAAATAAATAAATTAGTTGTGTTAGTTAATTAAGTGGTCATATATGTCAGGTGGACGAAGATTTTAAGCTTGTAGACAAACATTTGGTCCAGTTTGCGTATAGGTGTGTTTCAGTAACTATTGTGTAATAATTCAGATATGAAATTCACACTTCTAACCGTTCAAGAATGAAACTCAAAAAATTCAAATAATTTAAGTGTGTTGTTTATCCTTAACCCTTAAAAATATTTATTTTAATTAAAAATTTATTCTCTAGTTTCTTGAGATAATTTATTCTTTACTTTCATAACAGAATTTTATAATATGTATACCGAGTATTGGATAACAAAGTCCATATCTTTTAGTTAATACTCTTTTCATCATAGTTTTTCACTCGCTGTACCAAAATGAAATAAATGTTTAATAAATAGTTATAATTTTATTTTTAAAATAATTTATAGACTTTTAAGATCATAATCTAAATATATCTTTTGATAAATTGCAAATTTTATGACAAATGCTAGCTAATGGTCTAAACTCTAAAGTTTTATAAGTTTGATTAAATGACAATTAAATATTATGTTTTCTACAAGATTGAGAAATATATAGATAACATTATGATAATTTAGCATTGACCAAAAGAATAATTTTTCAAGATTTATATTTTTATAATTTTTAAAATAGAGGCAAAATTTAAATAAAACTTTAGAAAATATTGTGTAAAACTAACCTTTTTTCTTTATTAATTATTGTAGTTACATATTTGATTATTTCATATAAGACAAATTTAGGGGCCTTGTTACGATCCAACCCACCGAGCCGTGCGCGCACCTATTCTAACACCTAGATAGGAGAACCCTCGATATTTCAATAGTTAAAATCATGCGGAAAATTAAGAAAACTGTCGAATAAAGGAAATTCATATAATATTTTTATAAAAACAAGAGTTTAAAACGACTCAAAGTTAAGACTTGTAAAGTAATTAACACCCCCAAGGCTCTAGTCTAAACAGGTACAAGAACTACTAAGAGTACAAAGTAAAACATAATAATGAAAGGGCACAACTTCCATCATGCGGAAGGAAAAATAGAAGCTGTCGGAGATTTGCCTTCGTCTTCACCAATGAAACATCTCTAATCCTGCAACCAGACTATGCCCAAAAGGCATAACAAGAGTAGTATTTGTACAACCACATGTACTGGTAAGCATCATCGCTCAACCCGAATACCCACCGCATAATATAAGAAACCAACTGGCGAACATGCAATAAGACTAATCACTCCTTCACCTTTATATTTTGATTGCCCTTACCCTTCCGAATATTAATATCATAATAGTTCACATGCCTCTAACCCCTCACTTACTTCGTTTGGTGATTACACCTAATCAATTAATCCCTTAAGGAAGCTCAGAAGATATTATTACCAACCCGGTCAACCACTCACTACACACATTTACGTTTTCCCCATCTCTACTCAACTTATGACCCCGCATTACGCCTATATAGGCTTACTATCCGCTTATATTACCACCCCCTAACCTCAACAATAATGCCCATGACCTCGTTCTAAATAGCAAAGACAGCATCTGGACCCTTAGTTCCCTTTTTTACCATACTACAACCCGAATTGGGACTCTACCATTCACAATTTATTACACAATTATGTATCTCCAATAACTTACAACATTGTAATCCCTACATATAAGAACATAATGTACAATCCATCAATTATTTCAAGAAAACATGCTCAATTCCACATTCTCAGATATACGAGCAATTACACATATATGATAAGTCAATGGTCCTCTCATGGAACCTAAACCCAAACTGTTAACGTACCAGTATGTGGTACTCGATTCAATGTTTATGCCGAAACGTGGCAACCGATCTCATGTATATGCCGGAACGTGGCAATCGATCCCAGTTAGTGTGTCGGAACACAACACATGATCTATTCAACAAATCACAATCACAATCACAAATATATTCTCATAATCATACAATCAAGTCATGATTTATGGCATTCAATCATTCAACTATCCTCAATTACGATTAGTGTGATCAGTAATGCAATATTCACATATATGCATGCATCATAATGAAGCAAGAACAAGCATATATCACACAACATGAAATCACGACCATCACCTAACCCTAACTCACGAAAATAGGACCTTTTTGTCTACGGTGTACGACTAATATCATACTTAGGAATATACGCATAATCAACCCTTTTTCGGTGCACAAAAAGCCTACGCATGAATTCTACCGTCAATTTCAACATACTACGTGGTGAATAACATATTTATAACTACTCAATAAATAACCTAGCCTACCTGGCCGCCAAGCTGTTGCACGGAATCACAGCTCCAATTCTGGTTTCCGGGTGACAAGACGGTGAATTTGGCCAAGAATCCGCAAGGTTTCGATCTCCTTACGCTAGGAATCTCCTCCTCCTTTTTTCCCAACCCTAGAACAGCTTTTGGAGGGTTTCTGGGGTGTTTTACGTCTAATTTAGGTGTTTTTGGAAGAAGGAGAAAATAAGGTTTCGCATTATTTACATTTTGTCTCGCATATCTCACTCTGGCGGCTACTTATCCCGCTATGGAGTTGTCGCCCTAGCGGCATCTATCCCGCCATGGTGGGACAGTGGCCCCAGTATTTCCCTAAAATTTGATTTTCCTAAATAACGACGATTTGGGTCGTTACTGGCCTAAATTTTTTTGAGGCCTAAGGTCGTCACTTTAGTTGTTTTACCTTGAACTAACCCTAATTTCATACAAATTATTTATTACTTCTTCTTCTTTTTTCATCTTTGGCACATGTACATGAATAAAATTAAAGAAAGAATGAGAGAAATGACATAAGTATCCCTTTTGAACTATGATTGAATTCGGAAACACATTTATTTTTAAGCAATTTTATAGCCTTCTAAAAAATTACGATTTTTTTTTTGTACGTGTTGATATGAAATCATAATATAATTCAATTAGTTGCGAGGATAGTATATATGTTATTAATTATAAATCTTAAAATTTTATTAATTTTCTTCATCTTATATTAAAATAAGTTGGTAAATATTTTTAAAAAATATATTTTTCTTTGCTTTGTATTTATTTTTTTTCAAATTCATGGATTTTTTATAATTTTATTTTCCCTTCTTATTTTCTTTTTTCAAATTCAACGGCTTTTTTACAATTTCCTTTGCCTTTGTATTTTCTTTGTCCTGTATTTAATTTTTTCTTAAACACAAGTAAATTTTTTTCTTCATGTTTTACATTGTTTCATTGCTTTTTTTTCTTGTATTGATTTTATTTATATATTTGTTTTTTTTTGTCTTTCCTTTGGCTTTGATTTAAATTTAATTTCAAAATCTTGTATTTATATAATTTAATTTCGAAGGGATACCCAAAAAATGGAGAAAATCAAATAAAACATTAAAAAAAAACACTGAAACTGAAATATTCTTTTTTAAAATTTTATTATTATTATTTTTAAAATACACATATTTTTGCTTAATTAATTAAAAGTGAAAAGATAAGAAATTAACGAAAGAACAAAAAAATATAAAGCTAAAAGTGAGGTGGGAAATAAATATTCACAAAGAAATAAATAAAAACAATTATATATATATACTAATTTAATAATTATGTGTACTAATTAATGGTAAAATGTCCAATTAAAAAGAACATGTATTTAATATTGATCGGATTTTTTTCCATGTTTTTTTGCCCTTCACTTGCTTCTAAGTGTGTGAGCACCCCACTCTCTATGCCACCTCAACACCAAATAATGTATTTGTCGCACTTCAAAATTATTTAAGAGGGTAACAAAATGTCCATGAAAAAAGATTTGTTAAAATTTTGATCATAGTTCAAAGAGTTACTTATGCATTTTTCTTTTCTTTTATTGGGTGATAAAGGTTAACATTACCATACCACATAATGAAGGTAAATATTTCATGTAAACATTTTATTTTCGTAGATTAATTAATCAATTAAGTCTATGACATTTTTCGGTATTTATAACAATCTCCAAGGAAATTCTTTGAAGAGATCAACGCTCAAAAGAATCTTGAGAAATAAAAAGACGTTGACAAAAATTGAGAAAAAGATAGAAAGAAAAGATCACGTTCAAGATTTTTCGTCCAATTAGCAAGGCCTCAAAAGAAAAGGAAAATGAAGAATTTTTTTAAGTGACGATTCAAAAATTCAACCACCTCCAAAGAGTTATTACACAAGGATGCGTTTTGTGAAAAATATTTAACTAAATAACTTATGTTAAAGGACTCAAATACAAGACACACTGATCAAAAGTTTATAATCAAAGAAACTTACTATCATTTCAGCTTTATCATATTAATATTAAACTAGTTTCGATCAACTGCAACTTAATCATCCGAATTATCAGGCTTCAACTATGCACAAGCAATATCAATCTCTATTTTTCAATTACTTAATTTTTGTCCTCATTTCAACATTGACTCATTCTGATTATATTTCAATTATTCAATATAAACTAACCAATTTGATCCTCTTATCTTTTAAACCTCACTTATGAATTCAACTTTATCTTTCTTTGGATAAACAATATTGATCACTTTTATATAAGTATCATCCATAAAATTATTGTTGGGATATATAATATTAACCATATATATGTTAAGATACAATATTAATTTATTATAGAATAAATATTTGCTCATTTTTAATAGATCATATATTCGTTTATTGTGTCTGTTTACTTATATAGTAGATGATTTAGTGTGTAGAGTTTTAGCTTATACATAGAGGATTATGCTAGTATAAAGTTTTTTTGTTCACAATCTAGGATGGAAATTGGGCATGCCATTGATACGATTGTAGCACAAGATTATATGTAATTTATCTTGATTATGGAAACGGTATAGTTCCAACTTCTTGTGCTAGTGCATTTTGTATGTATTGAACGGGACCGAGAATAGATAGTTGTTTTAGACTGACTGGCAAAAGCATATTCTCTAAACTATTAAATGTACTTATATTCTTAATCTTGATATAACTATTATGATCTATATATATTAATTATCGTTTTGATTTAATAAAAGGTGAGACTCTGAGATGGGTCAATATGCCTGATAGATTGGATGATAATAATATATATTGGTGAAATAACAAGTTAGTTGATGTAATCCACGTCTCGTTATAGAGATTTATTGATATGCCTTTTTGAGAAACTTATAAGTTTTCATCGTTTCAAACCTTGCAAGTGGATTTATGAATCCGACACATGAAATAAGTTAAGTAGTGCTCTAAAGAAAATTAATCATTGAATTAAATTCGTCAGTAATTTAATTTATTGATTAGTATCTGTAATCTTAACATGGGGAATTAAATAAGTGTTTAATGGGAAATTTCAAAAAATAAATAGAGGAGTGCAATTACGAATTTCTAGTGGAATGATTTGTAATTTATTATGGTAAGAATAATTCAAATTAATTATTTGGAATTCTTTCCATAATAGGAAGCCTCAGTAATTAATTTTGTGGTCCCTACAGTGCCCATATTTAACTAGAACTCAGAATCTTATTTCTAAGGGAAAAGGAGGAAAGTAGCGTTAGTTTTGATTGAAAAAGAAAATAACGTGTGTTTTTCTTTTGATCAAGAAAGACTACGTTTTGTTCTCCTCTTTGGATTGGGAAGAAATCTCTATAATCTCTATAAGTAGGGATTCTCCTAACCTAGAAAAAGATTGAAGGTTTTCTATTCATACTTGCCCGCCCAAGTATTAAGAGAGTTCATATGTGAACTTGGGATCATTGTTGAAGACTGCAAAGTTACTGTCTATCGTGTGGATTCGTTTGAAGGTCTGTCTAACTTGTGGATTCGCTTGAAGGTATATGCTCAAGCTTCAAGAGGTAATTCTTGAATTAAATTTCTGTAAGTTTATGTGTTCTAGCATATTATATGTGTTCTAGCATAAACGATTTGGCTATCTATTATTCATGTAAGCAGTAAGATTCTTGGTATGCTTTCGTTGTGCATATAGTTTTCCAACAATTATCCCATTACCTTCTCACTTTCCGCCCTTAAAATTACTCAATTGTAGTTTCCTTTGACGAAAGGTTTTGACTTCGAGCCCTGGGTATGGAGAAAATTTTATTGGGAGTGTCATTCTCAAACGGGCCCTGCAGTGTGAGATCCAAATTTAGTCGGGGCTCCAATATAAGCTTCAGACACCGAGTGAGGTATCCGTTTTAAAAGTCAAGATACATGATTTATTAATTTGAATTAAAGGGGTGTAACATATTTTCTTAATTAAAGGAGTAATTGATGATTAATTAACAACTCAAACAGATTTACAATATCCTTTGTGTATCCCTTGGTACATGTTTAATTAAGGACGGTAACTAAAATATTTAATTTAAGGAGAAAATCACTCTTTTAACAACTTTTGAGTATAATTATTCTAACAACTTCTAATAAATTCAAAAAAAAAAACTAATTTCTTCCATTTATTTTCAATCTACAACAAAGTGAACAACTATTTCTAGAAATTCGAATTTGTTTCTCAGAATTTTGAGATTTTTTTTTCAAGTTTTCATTTATAGAAAATAATGTGTATCTCGCACTATGTATCTGATTCATGCACCTTATTTCATTAAATGTATTCATTAGGTGTATCTGTTATATACGTATATCTGATACATAATATGTATTTGAAACTTGTTATGTAGCTGAAGTATGCATCCAATTATTTTTCAATGGAATTTGAATTGATAAATGTGCGTTTTGGCTTTAGTGGGTCTTTATTATCGCTAACCGCGTTAACAATGAGTTTGTAATTACTGTAACTCCATAAAAGCATGATCTACAATGTTCTCATTGAAGTATGACCGGATACATAACAAAATCGTCTCAGATACACTAAAGGAAACACACTAGATCATGACAGAAAGATCTCAGATATATGATAGAAAACAACTCATATATATTTAATAGAAAATACATACACATTTAATAAATAAACAAATATATAAAATAAGGATATATACATTAAAGAAAGGGAGATACATAAATGATGAAGGGCAGATACATAGGACACTTAGATACGTCTAACGAATATTGTATCTCTTCAAATCCGTCGTAAACTCACCAAGTCCGAAACTAGAATCCAGCACTGATGTGGCTCTAGATCTTGGCTTTCAACTTCTTTTCTCCGTTTTAACAATCGGTTTCCGGTAACCGTAATTGTTTAATACCCATTCTCATTTTTTCAACAATGGAACACCGTCGACTGAGGTTCCCCGAACCTGTCAATCAAACAATTTTGCGGCCGCAAAACTTTTGTTCCCATTTTTCCTTCTCAAATAAAGAAAAAGAAAATCAAAATTTGTACAAATAAATACCCCAAGAAGATTGTATTGCTCTGTTTTCAACTCACTTTTTGATGATTTAGTGAAGAATCTATGAGGGAGAAGAAAGGAAGAAAGAAAGAGAAGAGATGAACTTGACATAGGAGATCGAGGATGAAGGAAGAGAAAATATGGTGGAGGTGATGGAGAATGCAGTGGGTTGGGGGATATACTGTTGGCATAGGAGTTCGGGGGACAGTTGATGAGAGAGAGATATTGATTATTATTGGACCATTAATTATGATTTTTAAATGTAAAGATAATTAATTAATTCTTGTCTTATAAGAGATGTGTGTATTTGATTGTATCTTTTAAAAGATATGGCATAAAATATTAATCCATTATTTTCTCAAGTACTGCCCATCAAATTATCCCATTTTGGGTCACCAGCCATGAAATAATTCCATCATGATTTTCTTGTACAATTGGAAATGTGATATTGTAAGTACCAACCAATCATCCATGCCTTGGTGTTCCAAGAACATCACAAGTTCAAACTTGTAGAAGTGAAATTTCACGAGTGTCCTATATTTTCTTGATTGGAAATTAATTACCATATTATGTGTATTTTTAAGCACTACAACTGGAGTATTCTTACCTTCAATGCTGATGAAGGCAAAAAATTGGAGAGTAACAAGCAGGAGCGCATATTGAATAACATCATTGAAAAATAATCCCGCATGCAAATTATATATAGAAGAAAATGAAATTTTCAGGTCTCTAATATGAAAAATAAAGATATCTTGTAGGAAAGAAAAAAAAGCATAATACTAAAAACATATTTGTAAAAGAATACAAAACCAAATTTCCCTCAAACATTTGAGTTGTGCATGAGAAGGCTAGTTTAAGCTGAGACACAATTTTCAAAAAAAAAAAAAAATTTCAATGACCATCAGAAGATCCTAATAAATGAAGGTAAAACAAGAGTCAGAAGCAACGATTACTTCTTGGTGCAAATACGTTTCCTAAATGTACAACATTTTTAACGAGACCATAAAAGAGCAGGTTTTCAACTCTTTTTTAAAGTAACACACAGCAGCAATCTACATCTAGAAATAAAACAACTAGGTACGCCGCTTCCTATCATCATCATCCTCTTCATCAGAATCACCACTCTCACGGAAACGCGGATTCTTTTCCTGCACAACAAGGTTTCACTAAAACCGAAGAGAGATAAAAGGATTTGCAGCTCAAAGAGTATAAAAGAAAATACCGGTCTGGATTCATGATCAGAGTTTCTCCTAGATTCACGGTCATAAGTCCTCTTTGGATAATCTGGCCGATGGTGGTCATCTTCCCTGTGTCGCTTGCGATGATAGTCTGTTTTCCACGTAAGATAAAGAGTTACTCCTATTTGTTAAATCTATTCTAATGAAACGAAAAAATACAATGTCACAGAGCATTAGAACGGAATCAAAAGCTTTGAAGAGCTTACCTCTACCATGTCGATAAGAGCCTCCACGACCATGGTTTCCACCATTATGTCTACCATCTGCATCATTTCTTGTATCAGTCAATGACAGACACGGGAAAAGGTCTATAACAAGTGTACCACATTTTTTTAATCATATTATAGTGTATTGCAAAATCAACAGTTTGAGAACCGCAGATAAACTCGGGATGATGTGAAGTTATTGGAAGTGCAAGAAAAAACTCAATGGAGCGTGAAGGTCGAGTGAATCAACTATTTCAAGCTTAATTTGAAATCCTCAAGTGGTTGTCTTGATTCAATCTCTTCTTGTTCCTTTATCTCTTGTTAGAGAAACTCTCAAGCTTAAATCTCTGATTTTATAATAGAACAATGAAAACTCACAGCATTTATTTGGGAAAAAAAAACAACCAGACTAATCAGGGGAAGAATATTGGCCAGCTCAAAATTTAGGACTGGAACAAAACCGAGATCATTAACAACCAGATCTATCCATGCTCAAACTTATACAATTCTTTTGACCATACACGTTTGATTTTCTAAGAAGCATTCAGAATGTAGACATTGTGCTTAATAGGTGCAGTATTTTATATTAAAAAACACCATTCCTCTGATAGCTATGGTCATAACTCATAAAAATGAAAGGCACATATATTAGAACCAGTGAGGTGTACGATAAGAACTTCACTAAGAGATATAGACACAAAGCAAAGTAACGAAGCTCTGAAGGTGCATGTTAAGAAGGGTTTCACTAACGTGCACTTTCACGATGGCTTGACAAAATACCCCTCAAAACCATTCCAAAGACACCAGTGAATCAGGAAAACAATACCCAAATGATCACACCCCAGAAACAGGCATTTCCCAGAAGCAATTAGACCAATTTTTGAACACAAGAACTGGTTCGCAATCAAAATTGTACACACAAAGGCAATTCTACAGGCCCCAACAAAGACAGCAGCGTGAGTGGCAAAACCAACTGAGGAGGAGGATGATGTCGCTATGGCGGCAAGGGAACTCACATACTCTGCCAGTGGACCTGTGCTTTCTTCACCGATGGCTGATGTAGTAAAAAGAGAATCACACAGTGAAGCAAGGTATGAAACTCAACTTTTATTCCCCTAAAATGAAGGGTGAAATTAAGGATGTGAAACCTTAATCCTAATGAAATTACTGTTCAATGCCGTAAGTGGGAAAGTGATTTGATTGGTTATGTTATCAGTGGGAATCCAACGTTAAAGGAGATGTTGAACTCTGTATACAGAGTTTGGAATGGCGTTGAAACTCCTGAAGTATTCCTACATGATGATGGGTATTTCATATTTAGATTTGAGTCTTCGGAGGAAAAGATGACCATCACAGAGAAGGGTCCTTAAACATTCCACAATAGACCTGTGATCCTTACGGATTGGCTTCCTGATTTTCAGGTGAGGAAGGAGTCAATGAGAGTGGTGCCCTCTGGATGCAATTCCCAGGACAGCCTCTACAATATTGGACAGAAGAGAACTTGGGTCGAATTGGGAGCTTTTTGGGTAAACCTGAATACACTGATAAGCTAACAGCTCACAGTTAAAGGATTTCCCACACCGCGTATTGATCGAGATAGACATTACCCAGCCCCTCCCAATTGAGCTGAACATTGAGAAACCGAATGGGGAGATGTTGGAACAGGATGTGGAATATGAATGGATGACAAAGTTCTGTCCAGAGAGTTGTCAATTTGGACACTTCTATACAGATTTCTCGATGCCTTTCAAGAGTCAAGCTGTACGAAGGAAGAGAAGGAAAGAGAGTAAAATGGAAGTCGAAGGCAGTGGATGTACAAGTTGTACCACGATTGGGTGAGATGGTTGACAAAGGGGAGCAAGTGCAGATTGATACTAGCAAACACAAAGGGCTTATTGACTATGAGGTCCTAGCTGCTACAGCCAATGCACCCCTCAGAATTCAGGAAGACCACTAGGAGAGCAGTGCACAAGCTACTCCTGGAATTGAAGATACAGGGCAACAGATGCAGGAGACAATTTCTGAGGGTTTCAAAGGGATTACATCTATTGAACCACCCCACCCCCTATGACAATCACATCTTTGAACATACGAGGCCTGAATAGGCCCTACAAGCAGAAAAGATGAATTCTTTTCTGCTTAAGCATAAGGCGGAGGGTTATTGGCATTATAGAAACACGACTGAAGAGGCCCAAAGCAAAGAAAGTTCACCAACAATTTGGTAGAGAAAGGAACTTCTTTACTAACTATGATTATGCACCAAATGGGAGGACCTGGTCATGTTGGGAACCTGTAAATGTGACAGTAGTTACTCTGCTAGCTACATCACAACTTAATATCTGCCAGATTGAGGATAGGAACTCAAGCTTTGTTAATCTAGTCACCTGTGTATGGACTACAACCATTGCAGATATACAGACTTTATGGGATAAACTAAGAGCAATTGCACCTACTGATGCTTCTCTCTGGCTGATCTTGGGTGATTTCAACACCATATTACTACTGAAGACAGATCATGGGGTCCCTGTTCATCAGAATGAAACTAGAGACTTCCAACAATTCTAGATGTTCCTCCCCTTTTGGATCTGGTTAAGCACAACCACTGGTAAAGACTTAACCTCTTATCAACCATAGGCTGCTGACAGAACGGGGAGCAGAATCACACAGCAAGAAATCATTCTTGATATGTTGGGCAAAAGGAAGTTGTAGAGGAGCATTCAGCCACTTGACTGTAAGGAGTTCCTTCATTCTTCTATTCAAGTGGGAGGAAAAAAGACTTTTATGCTTTATGGTCTGAATTCACTTGAGTCTTGGGAAGATTACTAAAAGAGGATGTGAATACTCCTGGTTCAAAAAAAGAGGGGTTGAAGACCGTACATAGCAACAATGATTGGATGTTTGGCAGTGCTGACTGGTTTACTAATTATGGGCATGCAGAGGCTGATTTCATGCTCCCTGGGTGCTCAGTGCTACTAAATACTGGACTGCCTACCAGACCATTGAAGAGGCATTTCAGGTTCTTGACAGTGTTACTCAAGCAAGATGACTTTCACACAGCTGCCCAGGAAGTTTGAGCCAGGATATAAAAGGAGTATGCTATGTTTGTGGTCTGGAAGAAACTCAAACTATTGGAGGCAAAAGTTAGAAGAATGAGTAAGAAGTTTTCCTCATTAGAGACCAAACTACTATCGTTGAGAACCAACTTGCAACAATTCCAGGACAAACTCAATGACAACTTCTTTAATCCTCAATTGATTGATGCTGAGAAAGAAGTACTAGTCCATCTGAAGAAATGGGAAGCAATAAATGAGGGAGTACTTAGACAGAAGTCAAGGGCAACTTGGATATCTGGAGGTGACGCAACTGTCAAGTATTTCCATGCCCTTGAAAGCCAAACAGGCAAGGTACAAGGTGGCCCATTCTTATTCAGCATGAACTTTTAGCTTTCTTTGAACAATTACAAGGGAAAGCAGCAGTTACAGAAAGCTAACTATAAGCCAATGCATGCCCCTGGTTGAAAGAATTGCAGCTAGGTGAAATATTGGACTTCTAGGTTTCTGTCAATGGTGGTAGAGTGCAGCTTATTAGAAGTGTTTTAGTTGAGACGCACACATACTGGGATCAGAAGTTCCTATTGCCTAAGAAGGTGTTATCAATGGTGACTAGTATAGGCAGGAATTTCTTAACCAATGAGAACTCTAAAAAGGCCTTTGTGGCTTGGGCAACAATGTGTCAGCCTCGGTCTACTGGTGGCTTAAACATTCTGGATTTCTTTATCTGGAATAAAACAGCATTTGGCGAACTCTTATTGGCAGTGTCTATGAAGAAGGATGAGTTGTGGGTTCTTTGGGTACACAGTTACCACATAAAAGGCAGGAATTAAGATGACTCGGAGGCCCCAAAGCAAGCAAGATGGATTGCTTCTAGGGACCGGATTTAAGCTGCATGTGCACCAAATATGCACCTGATTCACCATCAATGCAGCCTATGGTGCAATGCTTCCCCAGTTTCCAAAAGTGGAGTGGAAAACTCTAGTTATGCTCAAGGGACTGGTCCCTAGACATCGGTTTATCTTATGGTTAACTTTGCATCACAAACTAACCACTTTTGAAAGGCTTATCAAATGGGGCATCCAAGTGCCCACAGATTGTGTTCTTTGTGAAACACAAGTGATGGAGACTCAAGTTCATCTCTTCTTTGGCTGTGCTTATTCTCACAAGGTCTGGAAATTCTGCTGCAGTGGCTGGGTCTTGACAGGCACATTGGGAGCTGGAGTACTGAGGTTGGGTGGCTATCCAAGAAGGTTATAAATATGAAGGCCACAAATGCTATATTGGGTTCCTGTTTGCAACAGCTGTTTATGCCATATGGATAGAGAGGAACAGAAGATTGAACTCAAAGAAGCAGGATGTATAAAGCCATCATTAGGGATAGTATTCTGCTAGTGCATATAGTTGGTCAAGAAAAATGTAAATGGGCAGATTGACTGAATAGTTTGAACTGGTTCCCTAATTTGTAAAGCTAGTCCTGAGCCTGTTCAGGTTGGCTAAATAGTTTGTAAGGTTTTTTGTTTGGTTGTTGGCTGAAAGTGCTAGTTGTACATAATGTTATACTGGTTGAACAAAATCTTTTCATTCAACCAAAAAATAAAATAAAATTCACCATCAACATTGACACAAGCAGATAATAACAAGTCAGAAGAACTGAACTTCGCCATTGACTTTGAACTAATTAACACTAGTTTTACTTGTAAGAGACAGTTATCCCACCCACCCCAAACCCCATGGTCAAGTCAAAAGTTTTCTACCGCATTGAAGCACACACAAGTCTGTAGTAGTAAAATCAAAATATGCAGTACCCAGGCACTTCAAGTTGACAGTTGAATCAAATATTTCCTTAAAAAAAAAAAAGGAAGAAAGAAAAATATCTGCATTCTTTACATTCCACATTTCAAGTATTAAAAAAATGAGAGAAATAAGCTATTTGCTAAGACGCAAGAAAGAGACAATATTATCGAAGAAACAACTAATTACAAAGTTAAGAAGAGTCGAACTTACAGTGAGGTGGCGGCATAACTGGTGGGTACGCACCCAACGATCCTGTACCATAATCCACTAGCTGCCTTTGTGCTTCCAATTCCTTTTGGACCAATTTTCCATAACCACCTCGACGTATTGCTAGTTAAGGTATTAAAAGATAGTCCTAAATTTTTAAATATAATGAAGAAAAATCAAAGAATGATTTCTTAAACCCTGCTGACATCTTCAGGGTGAACAAATGCAAAAATAGCATTGTTCTAGTTGCTTGGACTATCATGCTAGAATTTCAACCAATCGCCCAATAAGGTGATGAAAACTTAATAAATTGATTAGCCATAAAAGGAAAATATTTTTGTGTGCATCTTCTCGGTTTAAACAATATTCTTTTCTTTGATAAATTGGGTTAAACAATGAATCTTAAAACACATATATTAGCAAACCATGTAAAAAATGTCAAACCACCTTTCCTATCCTTGATCCAGTAAACATTTCTGTGAGCCAAAATTCATCTCCTGAAAAGATGGTCACTTGTACTAAAAAGTGAGAAAAGTTCTGGTTCACGACAAAAGAATAAAGGAACAGCTGAAGTACCAGCCTTTTGATGCCCCAAGCAGCTTCACAGGGGTAAGTGCTTATTGGGAAAATGCTAGAGAGATGTACTCCCTCTCTCGATCTCAAAATCAATCTCGATCAAGTACTACAGAGATATTTCTCAAGAAGGCACTTCAGTAACCTAAGACATTGCATCAACAAAGTATAGCCAAAACCTCAAGCATAATATAGAGGAATAATATACACAATTTAACATATTAGCTAGAGTCAGATACCACTTTAGTTTCAATTGCCAAACAGACTAGTCACACACACCACATATATACATAATATTAGAATATGTAAACCCATTAAACTAGATCCTTTTTTTCCTCAATTTATTTATACCAAGTTTTGCCAGACTTTTACATACACTTCCCTGCTTTTAAAAGACATTTTCCTAAACAAATTAGCTAAGAGTACTTGGTTTGACATCCTTCTGCATACAATGAATTAAGATTGACTAGCTCTATCCTACAAGTTCCATGTCTGTTTTGTTCAATTCCAGAATATTCATCATTTTAGTGCATGATAGGGCCAAAACATTTTAATCTGAACTTAAAAAATTTAAGAAAATAGCTAGAAAATAAAAAATGACTTTCAAAAAAAAAAAAGCTAAGAAGTTTGAGTGAAGATTATTAACACAAATTTATCGATAGAAGAGAAGGATATCTGGATCATAGTCGGTACGATATTCATCGCGTACCTGGGGAAAAATGTATATCAGATCAAATGCTAGTATGAATCTCAAGATAAAAGGATGAGCCTCTGAGGAGATTACCTGTCCACCACTCCTACCACGGCCCCATTGCCTACCTTCTTGAAATCCCCAATCAAAATCAACACGAATAGGGCGATCATCAAGAATTGTTCCACTGATATATTTGACGGAGTCTTCAGCGTCGTCTCTAGAGTAGTACCTGAAAATATTTTTGCAGTTATTACAGCTGCAAATGATATTCTCCTCACCTTTTTTTGTTTTCTTCTTTAGCTTTCTTTCCCTTATACAGGGAAGGGGGGTAATGGCCTAATGAGAGATAAACTCAAAGATATAGATGTAACAAACTTCAACATACACCTAATACCATCCTGGTATAAAAAGAATCCACTTCAAAAAATAATGAGCAAATAGGTTTTTGCTTCTTACTGCAACAGTGGAAGCTCCAAAGAGACAAGCTTGTGATACCCTCCTTGCATTCTGTTTCTATTGATCTATATTTATGTGGACACATCGAAAAGTTCATGTCCTTCCTAATGTCAATCATTTTACTCTTGACATAAATATAACCTACTAAATCATGTGACCTCATTTCAACTAACTTCTCTCCTTTTTGCAGTTCATAATATTATTTTAACTCCTTCCCATCAAACCTAATATAATAATACACATCCAAACAATTTTTCTTAAACTATCTTAGTATCACCCCAAGTCAATTAAAATGACAGAAGATCTAAAAGTAGCAAATTTGACAAGCTTGGAACAGGCTACAAGACAGAATGCTAAGAAACAGATATACTTCCCAAATACAAATCCACCCACCACCACTACCCACTCGTGCATCCAAAAGAAACACAACCAAAACAAACAACATAACCTATAAAAAGTTTTCTTTTATTTATAACAAACCCATAAAAAGTTCTTCTTGAAACATTAGCCAATATTTTCTGCAAGTCATCAAAGAACTAATAATAGCTTGTGGGTGAATATGATGACACATGGATGACATGAAGTTGCAAATACACTTTTAGTATCAAACTTTGGGATTTTAAGGCAAGAAGAGAGATACTTTTACTTTGTGAAGTGCTAATTCGGTGATCCGTTTTTGCAAGAAACTATTTTGCTCCGATTTTCAAGCAAGAACTCTCCTCTTTCCTTGTTAATGGTCTTGTTTTCCATCATTAAGAAGGTGATAAGTGGGTAAAAAAGGAGTGAAACAAGCAGATAACATCAAAGACACCACAGCCAAAACACTCCAACTTCTTGTTGTGATACCTGTTCAACTAACAAAGTCAAACCAACCCCTGGACTTGAAAAAAGAAGAAAAAGATGAGAATGGGAGGGAAATTCTTTTATTTTCTACCAAGCAGGAGGGAAGTTTCCTTTTCAGTTCAAGGTGGCGAAAATATGGAGAAATGCAACCCCATCTAGCGAAATGTTTTTTAATACTAAGGACCTCACTTACGACAAAATAACTATGTAACAGGAGATTAGTGTCAAATAACAATAGCACCTTCCATTTTTCTCCAAATTGATGCAAAAGTAATAATAAACACCCCTTCCTTTCCCTTTTTCACTCTCCTCTCTTCTCTTTTCTTTTCTCCTGAATATCCTTTCCCTATCAAAATAAGTTGATTTTAAAAGCTTGGCAAAACAGGCTATAAGTCTTCCATTTTTTCCTTTAAGCACATCCAAGTTATCAAGAGATCCAAATACTCATATATGACTTTAGTAGACTTCGCTATAGCCTTCTCTACTCTCAATAGCCAACTGCACACTTATCCAGCAATATGAATTAAATCCTTGACAAGCTCACCATATGATAATCTTGCCTACTGTACTTTCATTTCACATGCCCTAAGAATATCTCACTTAGAATAAGAGAGCAGTACTTCCTTCTACTCATACAGTGCCTTTGCAAAAAGAACAACTGGAACTAAAGTTTGCCTTCATGTAAAAAAAAAAAGGTCCATCCACTATTTTCAGCAGACATCTGTCTTGCCTTCTTCCTATGTCATTGGCCATACTCTAATACAACCAACTTCCACAAAAAAATGAAAAACAAAACGAAATTATACTGACCCCTTGCCTCTACCAGGTATCTTGTCCTCACTTGGAAAACCTATGTGGTCTTGAACGCATCTAATAGATTCAGATTGCATACACTATGCTAGGAGGGCATGTCAATTATTCTAAACACTCTATACTGAACATATATGATTGTGGTATCGTCTTCTTTAATAATCTTCAGAATACTTCTAAGTTCCTTGTATTAACCCTCAGGATTGAAAAATATGTCATCGCAATATGAAGACACGGTGGGTAACAGTTGATTGATTATCTTGTAGGAGTAGAAATGGCAGATAAGATTCTTAAATTCATCAGGTGGCATGAACAAATGAAAAATACATAATATGAAATCCTTACTGAACAATTAGACAAATTCAGAACTAGAGGAAATTAGTTAAGCTGGAGCAGGTGTACCATAACTGGAGAGGAAATTATACGGTTGAAAGTTAGCAACACAAAATTTTAGAAATTGGAGACTGAAAGAAAGTTCAGGCCATACATTATAAAGCAGAATCCACAGGGAGTTTTGGAATTCTTATCCAATCCCATCACTATCTTTTTAATCTCTCCAGCACGAGAGAACAGCTCATATACTTGTTCCTCTGTTGTGTAGAAAGACATGTTCCCGACATAAACAGTTATCGACCTTAACAAAGCATCTTCAAATTCTTCTTGCGTTCCTGGAAATCTTCTGTCCCTATAAGCTGAAATCTTGGCTAAATCCTAAGAGAAAAAACAGCAGATAAAATGTTGAAAGATAGTTAAAAGCAAATAAAACCTAGATTAAGAAAGGACATAGGCACGTTTATGTATTATGCCTTATTTTTATATACTCCTCCAAAGGTTGTGCTTTTGACAGGCAGGAGAAGATCCCTAGAGGCATTAGGATGATCCACAAAAACAGAAAGAAAGACAACTTGAAAACATGAAATCAATGGACAAATTGATTATTGGACAAATATCCCATGTATAAAGCATGATTGAAAAATCAATGGACACTGGCGTTCATATTACCTTGAACAAAGAAGCCATTACGGTCTGCTCCCAAGGATATCTCCCACTAAGTATCTTTCGCGCCTAGTAACTGCAACATTTTAATTTGGGTTAAGAAAAACCAGGGAAATAATCCGTCTGAGTTATAAATAAGCACAATAGACAAAAGAATGATTAATCATTCAAGAAAATAGTTATCAAGTTCACCAATTCACTAGCCTCAACTTGACAGCCAGCATTTTGATAGACTGATTCAGAGTTAAATAATAGTTCAAAAAAAACTAGCATATTCTAAATGAAAGCGGTAATAAGAATAAAGAGAAAATTCTGGTAAATCTAATTGAGAATTATGACTTCCAAAGTGTTGAAAACTCACAACACTGATAAAAGTTAAACTTGATCAAAAAAACCATTTTCATGTTTTCCATAAGTTAGTCAAAAAGATACAAAAGATTTATGACATTATTTGCTTTATTCCTTTTTTTTTCCTTATGGAACAAAAATATTCAGTAACTTGACTACTAATACTCAAAGTAAGATTAATATACCATCATGACTATGAACCCCCACCACCACATGGGAAACATACAAGAATGCATAAATATTTTTGAAAATATGGAAAAAGAATGCATATTAACTTGTAAAAATCAGAAAGAACATTGACAAATCGGTATGAACAGGGATGGCTTCAGGTGAAGTAGGTATGGAGTGGTTGACTAGTTGTTTGACGTCATTTTTAGGATATCAAAGTTGCCTGACGAATGGAGGTGAAGTACAATGATCCTATTATACAAGAACAGGGATGATATTATGAAATTGCACCAAGTATAGAGGCATCAAGTTGATAAGTCACATTATGAAAAGTTTGAGAGAGGGTGGTGAAAAAGAGGGTGAGTAATTTAGTGTTGTCTGGTTTCCCTCCATTATATTCAACATGGCTTCTTCACTACCCTATTTCCTTTCCAAACTTGATTTTGATATGTTTTACTTAATCCGACGGTCTACCAGAAATAATGCTTTACCTTTACTTGATCAGAACTGTACTTCTGGCTAGCAATTTGCAGTTACGCTCACAACCTCGAGGAACAAAGAAAATTCAGAACCCTACTTCCAAAATTCACAACACAAACCAAGGGCGGCTCAACCCTAAAGGCCTAAAGCCACTTACCCCAAAAAATAAGGGCCTCGAAAGAAGCAAAAACTCACCTAAATTCAGTTTGCTCAAATACGAAAACATACCTAAGATGTATAATAAACAAAATAAAGCAAGAGGCAAGATTAAAGATGAAGGAGTTACATACATACATAAAAGAGAAAACCAGATCTGATGAAGGCGCTGTAATTGTGAGAAGCACCTATTAAACTATTACCTCATACCACTCTTGGGAGTTGGGAAGAAACAAAATATCCTAGTAGAATATTAAAAAAATAATGTATTTATGGTTAATATTAATTTTTAATAATTGGTTGTTAATTTCTTACTAATTATTATGCACATATTTTTGAACTTTTATTATTAATATAATTATACGTCAAAAAAATAGCTATTAAATTTACGGTTACTTTTTATTTATTACTCTCTCCATTCCATATTAAGTTAATTTTTAAAGCATTTTTCATTTTTCAAATTAACTTAATTATTCAATTTTCAAGACTACTTTTAGAGTGTTCTTCCAATTTTACCCTTCATTAGTTAGTACTGGAATTAGTGATTGATTAATATTTAGTTATTTTAATCTTAACTTTGACATTAATTAATAAGGTTAAAAATAGAAAACTAGATTCAATTTATGTCTTAATCTACTTTTCTTAAAGGGTGTAAAACACTTTAAAAATTAACTAAATATGGAATGGAGGGAGTAACTTGTTTAATTCACTTCAATTTGAATCAACCATGTTTTAATATTGGCTTTGGAAGTTTGTCTTCAATTCTTCGACGTGTTTTATTAAACATTTCCAACTCAAACTAACAAGATTATCAAATAATTAAAAAAAATAAAAAAATTGTCTTAACTTTAAATTAAAAGTATTTTTATAATTAAAAGTATTACGAAATATTATATATATATATATATATATATATATATATATATATATATATATATATATATATATATATATATATATATATATATATATATTAGAAGAGAGAGTTTCAAAGGCTGCTTATTGGTCATTCAATTTGTACTATCAGTCTTATTATTTGGACCTTCTTAACATCTTTAGAAAAAACCCTATACTTTTCTATTAAATTACATATTATGCCTTCTATCATTGTGTATAGTGGGATCCATTTAATTTTACAATTGACACATATACAATGATAACTTTATTGAGTTTCTATATATTTCCATTTTTATTCTCTATATATTAAATTGAAACAATTTAATATAGTTAAATAATTTAATAAATTTTTATTATTTAGCTTTTATATTCAAACCAAATTGTTTTTTAATATTATATATATCATTAAATAACTATATAAGATTATTAATGGTCATATTTATATTTTAAAAGTATAATTAATAAAATTATTATTATTTAAAATAAACTCCTAATAAATAATTTATTAAGAAAAAACGTCAAATTAATTTAAATTATTTCTTTTTACTTATATAGAAGAGACAGTTTTCAAGTTTTGAGCAGTTTCAACATGACTGCCTTTTGCCATTTTTATAAAAGAATAAGGGTCTTTTGGTCATTTACACTACCAAACTGATCAATAAAGGTTGCATACGTGTCTTAATACTGCTTTGGAAGAGACATGTAGCAATGCTGCCAAACCGATGAGTATTTAAGACATTCTATGAGAGTTGATGCTTTGTCTCTCTTCTTCTTTATTTTGCAAAGCAAAAAAAATCAAGTTTTTCTCCCTAGTTGTTCTGCATGTGTTGTTGTTGTATAGGTAAATGATTATATTGTATTATTAAGAAATGTGCAGTTTTTTGTTATCTTTTTTTGCTTTTTGGTTATATTTTTGGGTTGTGATTTTGAAATTTCTCTCCATCTTCCATAAATTTTAATGAAAACCAAGGCCCAATTCGATTCTCCTGTGTTAAATCTGTAGGGTTACCGGTTAGACTATAAGAATTGCGTCTTTGTTGAATTCAGAAATTTGAGATGCTCTTTGCTTCTTTGTTTCGCCTCAAATTTGTCTTCGATGTTGCCGTTGATTTTTAATAAAAATAAGTGAGCACCGTAAGTGATTGCATATACACTATTAGTTAGTCTAATCAATAAACTTGCACCATGAAAAGGTTAATTACTTCCTTTCATCATTATATGTTTTATTTTTGTATTATATTGCGGCAAAAGGAGAGTTGAGAATTGTGGAGGAATACAATAAGCCTATCATCATTGTACTTGCGTATAAGTAGCAATATCATTCCTTTTAACTTATTGATTCTAAGCTCTTGAGATGTCCCACACAATTTTTTTCCATTGTTTGAGTTAGATTTGAGAAGAGGTAAAACAGGCTAAAGTGTTTGATTCAAGACATAGTTCAACTACAGTTCAATGTAAGTTTTTTTTTTAAACTCTTGAATGTATTATTTGAAGTGATGCTCGGTATGTGCAGGGCGTCTTTACTTTGGGCATTATAATCTATTCCTCCAAAGGCCTTTGGTTAAAAGAGCACAAAACTATGATAAAAGACTATAAATCTTAAGCCACAATTGAAGTCACAAAACTAGACTATTCCATTATAGTACAAAAAATCTTCCATTTTATAGATTTTGTTGGGACCATATTTATATATATATCTTGGCCTTTGTGTAGTTGTGGTTGATAGTTTGTTGCATTTACTTATATTACTAGCAGTGAAAGTAGTTTGATTATTGTGATCAATATACTGCCTTAGAGCTCATATAGTTTTTCAGAGTATTATGATATATGAACTACTTGAATTGTGTAAATCAACTACGTTTGTCCTTTTCATTTATTAATCGATGCATTGGAGGCAGTTTGGAGATAGTTTTCTGTACATTCAATCACTTCTTAGTTTATCAATAAAGAGGTGAATGATGAAGGAACTTGAAGTCAAAGTTGTCACGACCCGATTTATCAAGTCATGATGGCACCTACTATAACCCACCAGCAGGTAAGCCAACCCGTAACCCGGAACAACAAGTAATGGGTCTGAGGGTAGAAATCAAACAAAAGTAGGAAAATAACAATATAAACAGGCGGAACCAACCCAAAACATATATACAAATAAAGATCCCTCCCAAAACCTGGAAGTCACCAGTACAGAGCACCTACAAAATGAGTACAAGTCCCAAAACTGGACAACAAAGAGGCGGACTGTCTCGAAAGGAAAGAGACAAGTCTATATATACGAGATGGAGCGAAATAGTACAAAACGCCGTGTGCTCACCCCCGTCTCCGGATAAGTCTACTCCAAGCTCGATCAACGCTGGCTACTAGTGCTCGAACCTGCATCACAAAATAGATGCAGAGCGTTGCATGAGTACCAAAACAAGAGATACCCAGTAGGCATCATAGACCGACTGAGCAAGATAAGCAAAAGTGAACTGAAATGCAAATAAAGGGTCACATCAAGTGCAA